>OY728167.1:281311169-282561169 GCA_963277665.1 Viscum album
AAATTTTTATTTTTTATTTGAAAAAATGAACTTAATTTAAAAACCAAGATAGTAAAATTTACCTTGGGTGAAATTTTGGTATTTTTTCATAGAAGTTCTATATTTTTTATGAATAGTGAAAATATTGAATTCTCATTCCAAAGTAAATTGTGTATAATATATTTATATACGTTAATTATATTTTAATTTGATTTTAAGTTTAAATAGATAATTTTTTCATCAATTAATCGAATTTATTTCATTGGAACCAATTTCACATTGAAATTAGATATAAAAACCTTTCATAATTTTAATCATTTTCGCTTGAAAATCCTGATTTCACCACATATATGTGGGAATAATTTTAAATTAATTTATTACAAATTTGGGATTAGAATTTTAAAAAATAGAATCTTTATTTCAAAAAAGAATAATTTCTAATTTCTAATAAGGTCAACTTATTTTTTGACAAAAAATATTAGTGAATGTAATAAACATTAAATAAAGTGATCAGACTCAAAACGAGTATACTTAGTTATTAATCTTTAACTTAAAGGTCCAAACACCATAGAAACATGTGAAAGAGACATTTTATGGCCATATTTAGACCATATAATCTCATTTATTGTAAATGGACAATTATTTAAGGCACATGATTCAAGGGAGAACCATCAATAGTGTGTTCTTTTTTATATTTATTAGAATGCCACTCCTCCTCCACTATAATAGGGAACTCACCCACCTAAATTATTAACACCACTCAAGACAATTTGGATCATCAAAAATAAAAAAATAAGCTCCCCAAATCCATCATCTCATTATGGAATACTCACTTTTGGTAGATATCAATGCCAAGAATCCCTATGATACAAACCAAAATGAGTTACCCAAATAAGAGGTAATGTTGTTCAACATGCATTTATATTTTACTTTTTTTATCCATACCTGAAGTTATTATTATTTTTTAAATTGTATAATATCATCAGTATCATAAATATACTGACAATTTTTTATTCTGTGTTTTTACTTACACATACACAAACTTCCAATAAATGGGTAACGAAATTATCGTTCCTGTGTACGATGAACTACCACCTTGCAAAACAATGTCAATCATTTTTTCCTTAACCACCTCTTATTGTTAACAATTATTATGGACATAATAATTTCATATCAAATGTTTGATATTTATTATCTCAATACTATTCTATAATAATTAAATAAAAAATACATTCTTTCTTTCCATTTTTTATAAATACGATAACCTCATTTGTGGATGTGTAGACTACCGCCTCCTCAAAGTGATTTGATTCATTCAATATTTACATGGAATATATTAAGAATGGATTTATTAAATGTATATGATATATATGAAAAAATAATTCTTCTATAATGATAATATACACACACACAAACACACACAGAAATGTGTCATTTACTTTATTTCTTTAATTTCGTCAATAATATAGAACCATCATTCATGCGTACTTATGGAATACCATCTCCATGAAAGGTGTATTAAATTTCATATTTCTCTATTTTATATATTATTAGAAATATTTATATAATGAATATATATTATATTTACATCATTTTTTAAATTTTATACATTATTAAATAATTATCTATGTAATAGGATCAAGAATAACAATTCAAAACATATACGAAAAACAAAGTGGATATTACACGAAATGTAACATTAACATAAATATGTTTATAAAATTTTAATATAAAGTCATAATGAAATAATTAATGGTATTATATAGGAGAATATTGTTCTGGGGTAGATTTATTATAAAAACATAATTATTATATAGGAGTGTTTAACATGTACAAAGAATATCAAGTATTAAGGTTAGGGGATTTCTAGTCTAACATTTATTTCTGTTAAACTAAAGACTTATTTACCACTAATTTTTATTTTTTGGTGTATATTTCTTCCTTAAATTAGTTAAATTTACAAAATCTGGTGATTCATTGGTTATTTGAAAATATTATATGTCACTACTTTTGTTCGGATACCCACACCATGCTATTTTCCATCCATTCTCCATGAGGATTTGATTTGAAGTTAATGTTCCTAAGGGACCACTGGAATTCATCATCATTGAGATTGAAGAAGATATCTAATAGAATAAGAAGTTTTATTATGACTCTTGGGTATCATTTTTCCTTGGTTTTCATCGTTTGGGTTAGGATATTTATAGATGTCATCGAAGCCCCTATGATCATGCCTGGAACGCTACCCCTCAGGGTAGCCTAGATGTTAGCATGGATGATGCGACCTCTGCCGATAAAAAGGATCATCTATGTTATAGTGGTAATGGAATTTCTTCCATTATTCAGAATTAGGTAAACAAATTTAATCTAGAAGTAGAGTGGTAGTGCCTAGTGATTTGGGTTTCAGTATGTCAGTTCTGGTAGAGGACCAGGGGATATATGTACATCTGAGAAGCAACTCCTGTATTCCTTCTTCATTTTTAGTGGTTGTGAAATCCATTTGTATTTATCCACAAGAGAAGATAGAATTAGACCATCAAGATATTTTTGCAATTGATTTTCTCAGCAATAAGGTATACAATGACTCTTTTAAGGAAAAGGATGGCATTTATGATAAGCTCGACAAAACTAATAGACCCTCCAATCATGATATGAAGGTAACTGATATTTTCAAGAATATGAGGATAAATTTAAGAGTTCCTCCCATTATTGTTAATGATGATCATTTTTAAGGATTTAATCGATCTGGTCAAGATCCTATTCATGTTATCAGTAGTGTGACTGAAAGCTTGATGTCTTCGGCATCATGTTGACCTATTAGGGAAATTGTGTCTTCTAGAAATAAGGATGGATCAATTCTACTTAACACCCATAACCAAATTGTATCCATAGACATACGATATCAAGAAGATTAAAAAATGAAGGGGTGGGGGGAGAAAGTCATTTCCAAAAAGAAAAAGAAATGGGTTGAACAAAAATCTATCGAAGAAACAAAGATTGGTAATGGATATAGTGACTCCTAACCAACGACAAAATATGAGTATGACCAGCATGGGGATATGAATATGGGATCCAAAATGGGAAAGGGAAAACAATGTAATATCCGATAAGGTAATTTTCTATTTCAAAAGGGGGGAAATAATACTAGGCCCTACAAGAATTATTATAACCTCCCTAAAATAAGTGTCACCATGTCCTCAGGTATGTCCAAGAAAGGTGTAAGAGATACATGTATAAATCACAGACTACCAATGAAGTGATATCATAACATATTTTGATGGGAGAAAAATCATTTTCTGGAAATCCTACAGGTGAAGAATGAATTGGGAATACTAAAAAAGTAGAAGATGAGAAATGAGAGTTTTTAGAGATCATCCACAATTCGATGGAAGATATGAATGCAGAAGTTGTTTTGGTCAATGTCCCAATAGAGGAGTTCAAAATAATATATTAAAGTAGTTTGTGAGTTGATACAAATTAAGAGCAAGAAGGGTGGATAAATAAGCCAGACTGAATCCTAGAATAGGATTTCAAACAACATAAAATTATCATGTAGAAATTTATACAGAGAATGGACCGAATGGATAATAAATTTCAAGACCTCACCAGTGAGGAACCAGAACTCAAGGTTAGTATAATTCATTGTGAAATATATATATTGTAAACATAAAATAATCTCAATATTTTTTTCAATCAATTTTTGAGTTCCTTTAGTATGTAGTGGTATTTTTATAAGATGACTATGGTTTCCCACTTATCTTTAAAGTGGATTGGAAATAAAAATTTATATTTTGCAGTAAGGTAGTTTTGTCTCAATTTTTCTTCTTCGATACACATGTTTTATTATGAACCCATAGTCTTTTACTAGGTGTATATAGTAATATTGAACAAGTTATATCATGTATATCCTTCTTTTAATGATATTTAATTCTTTGTGTAATGTCATTTTCTTACATTGGGATTTTTTTACAATGTTACTAAAGTGGTAACATTTTATTACTAAAATCCCATCATTTATTGGGTTTTTTATGATTATGCTCTCATTGATGATATATTATAATAAAAACCACATAAAATATCATTAA
Organism: Viscum album; assembly: GCA_963277665.1. Classification (NCBI taxonomy): domain Eukaryota; kingdom Viridiplantae; phylum Streptophyta; class Magnoliopsida; order Santalales; family Viscaceae; genus Viscum; species Viscum album. The sequence goes on from OY728167.1 coordinate 281,315,234, forward strand.
TTTTACTCTCCAACAATTATCCATTATATATTCGTGAAATGGTACATTTTTCCACTATTTGGTTGTGAACATAATTAAGAAGGAGTTTTTAAGAAATACTACTTTATCTACCTATTCATTTGGAAATATGTGGTGTTTCAAAACCATGTTTTTATAAAAAAAGTTTAAAAACGTTCTACTATTATCCTATAATCATTAAAAGATATCATCCCATGTTTTACCTTTTAAATTAAAATATTTTTATAAAGTAATATTCTTGATGTTTTAGATCTAGGAACTTTTCTAAACTTTTTATGATGAAAAATGAATGTTCGACATGTACGGATGTATCCTCCATCATTAACACCATTTATTAGAATTATCTATTAAAATTTTTAAATATTAGTTTTTTATGAAAAATTTTTATCCTAATATTCATGAAAATCATTTTTTAAAAGTTGATTTTAGGGAAATGGTTTTCCAAAATGTTTTTAATATTCCTTTGTATGTCTTCAATGAAACGGGTTTTCAAAGAGTTTAGAAGTTTATTTTATATGTTTTAAGGAAAATTCTCATGAAATGTTTCTCAAGGTTCTTTTATAAATTTTAAATTAAAAATGTTTTGAAAATGTTTTCAAGAATATTTTATATGTTTTCAGGGAAAAAGGTTTTAAAATTTTTCTTAAGATTCATTTATATGTTTTCAAGGTAAAAGGTTTTCAAAAGGTTATCAAGCTTCATATACATGTTTTCAAATAAAAAGGTTTCAATATTTTTTCATGATTATTTAATAACTGACAATGGAAATTGGTTTTAAAAATGTTTTCAACATTCCTGTATATGTTTTCAAGGTTATTTTCCATGAAAATGGTTTTTAATATTATTTATTATTTAAAAATTATTTCTTTCAAATAATAAAAGATATTTTCATCCAGAAATTATTTTAATATATTTATAAAATATTTTGTTCCAACTAAGATGACCTTATTTGGTGTTAATCATGCCTTAATCTGGATATAATATAAGGGTTCCATTCACATTCAATCATTGAATATTTTACATTTTGATGGAATGATTTTTATGAAACCTGATTCTATTTCAACATTTATATTTTTATGAAACCCATTTCTCTTTCATGGGTTATATATTTATGAAAAAATTTGTATTTCATTGGTTATATGTTTTGAAACAAATTTCCCTCTAATAAGTTATATAATTATGAAACCTACTTCTTTTAAGGGGTTATTCTATTATTAATTGGTTATGAAACCCATCTCTTTTACACATGTTATGATGTGATGGCGAGTTTATGATATAAAATTCATTTCCTGGGTTATGATATGATTGTTTATGATCTTGTGGGAAAAGTATGTATTATTTAATTCTGATATGGGTGGGACCTTCATATCACTCTAATTAATTAGGTAAATATTTATATCTCTTGCAAAAAACATGGATGGAATGGGGAGTGAACTCAGTTCAGTTTGAAATGGAAGGACAGAAGAGTGAACTTAGTTCAATATGATAGGTCTAGAATGAGGAGTGAACTCGGTTCAGCATGAAAGTGATGGAATGAGGTTTGAACTCAGTTTGGTATGATAGTACTAGAATGACGAGTGAAATGGGTTCAGTATGAAGAGGTTGGAATGAGGAGCCTACATTCTTCACTATGATATGTATGGAATGAGGATTGTACTCGGTTTAGTAATAAATGGTTGGAACTAGGAGTGATACCGGTTTAGTAATATAGGGATATAACCATATGTGAATGTGATTTAGTGATACATTGCTGGAAATGGGAGTGAAACTAGTTCAGTAAAGGACTATGTCCCTTACGATGGTATTGAGAGTGAACCTTGAATACTAAGATGGTTTGGGGAGTGAAACCCTTCCACCATGATGCACTCTAGAGTAAGCCTTGACTACTATGGATATCATTTTATAGGATTATTAGTCTGCCACAATCCCATGTCTTATTCTTATGTTATGATTTCATGGATTGTGCAATTGATTTCCGTATGATTCATGTCTTACGAACTGCCAACATTTATTCCATGATGCATGTTTATGTTATTTGGTATTCTTCGTATGATTTTGTATGTTATGCTCAGGTTCATATACACTTTTTTTAGTTCATGATTATGTATCACATTTATTTTTACCCTTTATAAGCATCTGAGCTCACCCATTTGGTATGTTTCATTTCCCTAGGTTATGAAGAAAGGTTTAATATCATTGTATTAAAGGAGATGATATTTTTGGAAAATATTTAATATCATTCACTATGATAGAATATTAGGTTTCGATAGTTCCAAAGAAACTAAACTATTTTGGTCCTTGGGTTTGTACTTCTATAATGTGATAAATATTAATAAAAAAGGTGTAATACACAATTAGGTTAATCCTAGGTTTCATTAGTTGGTATCAAAGGAAATGTATAGTTAAACATTGGAAATTAGGATGCGAAAAGATTAGTGAGATCCGTAGGGATATTTCTATTGATATATTTAGTTATGTCTCTAAGTATAAATCTAACATGACATATATTTAAAAGTAGGCTCCATGATTTAGGTATCCAATTAGTAATTTTTCATGATTATGAGGTTTTCCTCCATGGTAAGTGTTTCTCACCCTATGATTTAGTGTTTTTGTAAATAGATTGTGACACCCGAGACTTTTATGAGAAATATTTTGTTCTTATGTTATATAAATCATCAAAGGAATCTATCACTACACACAACACTATCTTGGATTTCTTTACACGCAATCACGACCTTCCTCGATACCTTGCGTCATACACAATACTGAGGTTCACTAAACAACGATATGCTATTAAAATATTACTAAAACTAGCCGTTATGAATAGTAATACCCACTTTTTGAAATTTTGTAAATTTTATTTTTCAAAATGGACTTCATTTTTGGATTTGGAACATCGAAATTAGCCTAGGGTAAAATTTTGGTATTTTTCTGAAAACATTCAATTTTTGATGAATAGTGAAAACACTAGGATACTATTTAAAAACCGACTTTTTATTTAAATAATTATTTATTTTATTTAAATTTATTTTAGGTCAAAATTGATACATAATACCTATTTAATTTCAATTCAATTCATTGGATTCATTTTATAATAATTTTACATATATATAAATTTTATTGAACTTTTCACCGTCTTTTACCCACCTCCTAGGTGAATTTGAAAATTTACATAAAACATAATTTTACCGCTTCTGTGAGTGGAATTTCAAAAATCCGAGAGACATGTTTAATATCAAGGACTAAAATGTGGTTCAATGAGACGAAAATAATTTTTGGTAAATAGTAACTTTTTTCTTTTTTTTACCATGGTTAAAAGGTAACAGGAAAATTAAGGGTAAAAATGTTATTATTATTACCCTAACACATGTCCTAATTCTATTGGATAAGTTTAATTCGACCAAAAACAAAATTGGCAATAAAATATGACCATTTAGACCCACTTGGATTAGATAAGGACATTTATTATTAATTTATTTAAAGAAGGGTTAAAATAGTTAAAATCAATGTTTAATAAATAAATCATTTTTAATATAGGGTTATAAATAAGATAAATTCTAATATAAATATTCATTAGAAATATAAAAGGATTTCCTACATAATGGTATTTTATTTGTAATTTGTAGACAATAAATAATTTAATTTATTTATGACACAATGATGATGCAGTAATTATCTTATAAATAAAATATTGACATAATTGATGTTATAAATACCAAAATAATTGTAATTTGAGACTTTTTAAGAATTAAAATAATTTTCTAGGTTAATATGACATGTTAGTATTGATTTAATTAACTTTTTTCTAACTAATAATTCTATTATTATTTTCACAAAAATCATTTTCCAAATACTGTCAAAATTGACATAAAATAGTTTTTAAAAGAAATATTATATTATTAATTGTTATTTTATTCCTATATATCTACGGTTCGGCCAAAAGACTTAGACAAGGTTATATATATTAATAATAAACAACTTGGGGTTAGTTTGGCTTATTATAGTAAGTTTATTAACCTTATAGTGTAAGAAAACAAAAAGACACGATAAAAGTTAAATTATCTAACTCAAAGTTATATCTAAATGATAAGGTTAAAATTAACCTAAACTTCTCTAAATTCTATTGGATGAGAGGATTTCGACCCATCCCCACCTTATCTTCTAAATAAATTAATTTGGACCTATTAAAAACCGAATATGACTTTATAATAAAATAATATTCTTAGTTTTCTCTAAGGTGCCCCTCTCCTCCCGTATAAAAGGGAACATCCTCCTTCTCTTACACACACCACTTTGAGCATTAAAGATCTGCCAAACCCTGACAAATTCTCTTCTCCACTTCCCTAGAAACATCCTATAGGTCCTGGTCTTCTTTAAAGAACATTTTTAGTGCCCAAAGAGGAGGTCTCAAAGAGGCGCTTCAAAGAAGAGGTAATGTCTGTTACCGATTCTTTCATCTTTATTTCTTCTTCCACTTCTTTTTAATTAGTTGTTTCATTATGAAGTAATAACATCAGTATCACTCATATACTGGTATGTTATTATAGGTATTAAATAACCTTATTTCACCATCTATCCATCTTACGGAAAACAAAATCACTCCACGTGCGTACGAATAGAATACCATCTCCACGCCGTGGTGTAATCTATTTTCCACCACCACCATACTTGGATGGGTATAATGGTGTAAATAATAACTATATATTATTATTGTAAAGTGATATTGATTCTAAAATTGTATACATACACTCCAATACAATTCCACGATCATGGGAACGATATCATCGCTCATGCGTACGTACGAAATACCGTCTCCACGATGTGATGCGAATCGTTCTACATGATCTTCATTGAATAATGATTATATAAATGAATAAAATGAACTAATATGAAATATATTACACTAATACCATTCTGGAAATGAGGTATCTATAACCTAAAGAGAATAATAAGAATTTATTCGACAAAACACGCATAAGAACAAAAATTAATAAACACCCGAATAACAAGTAGCAATTAAATATTACTAATAGAAGATATGAATATGGCCATATATGATATCATAAAAATGAGTATGATTATGTAATAAGTCAATGACATTATTTAAATCATTATACAGGAGTTTCGGACACTTATGAAGCAAATCAGACCTAAGGTAAGGGAAAATCTCGCAATCTCATTTTTATCCGAGATTGTTTATACTTCGGAATTTACTGGGGAATATTTATCATCCACATCCATGTTTCTTCAATATGTAATATTTATATCCTTCTACAATAGTTTATATCCAATTTTACCCTTCGGGGAGTTTTTATTAATAGATATGAAAGGAATCTTTTGTCATTTTTCGTACGAGGTACTTTTTGACTTTTCTGAAAAAAGTACAGGAAGAATGTTTTTTTAACTTATATGGCATGAATGGATGTTTAGAAAATTATTTCCATGAAGATTACTTTACATGTTTTCAAGTTTATTTTTAATAAAATTATTTTAGTTCAAAATTATATGACATGTTAGGAATGGAAAATGTTTTTGAAGTAGGAAGGATATTTTCCTCAAGAATGGAATTCAATTGTTTTATAAAAATTATTTTCCATCTAAGATAATATAGGGTTCTGTTTCTATCCCTATTATTACATTGATTTTATTATGTTGTGATGGAATTATTTTTATGAATTCCGTTATATTATATGAATTGTTTTATGATGTCACAATGTTTAAGAATCCCATTTTAATTACATGGGTTATGCAATGATGTATGATTTATGATTTTTTTTGTGGCCCACATAAGAATGGTTTCGTAATGAGATGGGTGGGACCTATATATCCCTCCAATTCATTGGGTAAATATTTATATCTCATGAGAGTGACATGGCTAGAATGGTAGGATATACCGGTTCCGTGAAACAGGACTGAAACGAGGAGTGAACTTGGTTCAGAAATGGACTTTGTCAGCTAAGATAGTCTTGGCTATGAGTCTTGACTACTAGGAAATGATTCTATATGATTATGTGTTTATGACCCAAAGTTTCATGTTTTATGTTATGATTATTGGGATTACATTTCAGTACTATGATTTATCCCATGTTATGAAATTATGATCTCTTTTGCATGTTAAGATTTCCAAAATGTTCTGTTCTTATGAATATGATGAGATTGATATTTCTTTTTTATACCCTTACTGAGCATTTGAGCTCACCCTTTTGTATGTTTTCTATCCCCAGGTTAGGAAGAAGGTTATTAAGTAGGATATTCCAAAATGGACTCTAGATATGTTGAAATAAATGGGAGACAATGTATATGCTTTATGAACTAGTTGTTTATGTTTCCCAGTTTCTAAAGGCACTATACCTATACGGTCCTTTCCTGGTTTTGTTATATGTTGTAATAAGTGTGCTTCAATTTCAAAGTATTAAAAATGTGTGTAAATTATGGGTCGTTATAGTTGGTATCAGCAGAAAGGTATAGTCAGCATTTGGAAACTAGGATGTGAAAGCCTTAGTAAGAACCCTAAGGATAAGTCAAAGCATAGATCACAATATTAGTGTTTCAGAAATGGCCATGAACAACCTACGATAAGACCTTAAGTGTGAAATTTTATTCTTGATTATGTGTTTTTCCTATTATAATTAGTGTTTCTCACACTATTCTTCTTGGTTTTAGTCAATGGCTGGAACCCGAAGGAACCGTGTTAATGCGAAATCCGATGGGCAATGCAATGATTTTCCCCCTAAGCAACCAAATGTTATGGGAGATGGAATGAAAAATCTTGTACCCATGCTCACAAAAATTTCTCAAGCTATGAATCATGCAGGACTTCCAAATGAGCAAAGGAAGGAGCAACATTCGGTTGAATCCTTTATGAGGCAGCGTCCACCCTCATTCAGCGGGTCTACTGATCCATTAGTGGCTGAACAATGGATCAGTACCACTGAAATGATATTTTCAGTTCTTAAATGTTATGAACATGATAATGTCATATTACCGGTTTATCATTTGGAAGAAGATGTTTTCCAATGGTGCAATGTTATTTATAATAAAAGGCAAAGGGATGAAATTGAGTCCATGGAATGGGACGAGTTCAAGAACTTATTTTTCAATAAGTACTTCTCTCATATTATCTGAACAAAGATGGAGAAGGAGTTTCTTGAACTAATGAAAAAGGATGATGAATCTGTTGATACCTACGAATCAAATTTTACAAGACTTGCAAGGTACGCTTCTGGGATTATTATCCAACCTGAGAGTAAGATCGATCGATTCTTTAGTGGCTTAAAACCAAGTCTTAGAAGGGCATTAGCCATAAGGGACTTCAATAGCTATGAGGAAATTTTTCGATGTGCTCTCATGGTTGAGATGGAGATTGGAGTAACCCATCATTCATATGGGTTGGATAAGAAGAGGAAAATGGACTTCAAAGGAAAATCTAAAGAGAACACTAAAAAGAAGATGAGTTTTCCCTTATGCTCAAAGTGTGGAAAGAAACATGGAGGAAATTGTCTTAAGGAGACAAGAAAATGTTATAAGTGTGGAAAAGAAGGTCACTGGACAATTGAATGTCGAAATAATGGGAAGAAGATGTCTAATGATGCAAACAAAGGAAGGGATACATAGAATGAACCTACTTCACTTCAATGTTTCATGTGCAAGGAAATGGGGCATTATACCAATAAATGCCCTAATCCAAGGGTTGATGATGATGATCGACGTCAACAAACTCTTAAGGCCAAAGACAAAGGAAAGTCACATGCAATTTATATCAGCGATGTGGGGTACGATAACAAAGTGGTGAAAGGTACACTTACCATACACTCTAAAGTAGAAAATGTTTTATTTGATTCTGGATCCATCGACTCTTTTATTTCTGAAATGTTTTTAAGGGTATCACCATATTACCTCAACAATTAGATTTTGAGTTAGCTGTGACAACCCCTAATGGCACAACAGTTGCGTCAAAAGTTTATAATTCTTCTCCGATTAAAGTTTGTGGGAATGTGCTTCCTGCAAATCTTGTGATCCTTCCTATAGTAGAATTTCATGTGATTCTTAGCATGGATTGGATTTCTTTATATGGAGCTCGTATCAATTTCCAAAGAATGGAAGTAACATTTCATATTCCAGATCAATCTATGATCATCTATCGATGCAAGGATGAACATAAACTTCCAGTGGAAATTTCTTCCATCTTATGGGTTTTGATTCCACTAAATGAAGGTTATTTATCTAAAATGGTTGGTGAGAAACTCACGATTATGAATATGACCATTGTACGAGAGTTTGACGATGTCTTTCCGGAGGAATTTCCAGGTCTTCCACCAAATCATGAAGTAGATATTTCAATATAACTCGTACCGTGTGATTTTCCTATTTCAAAGAAACCGTATAGAATGTCCCCAATTGAGTTGCAGGAATTGAAGAAGCAACTCCAAGAGAATCCTGATAAGGGATTCATATGACCTAGTGCGTCACCATGGGGTGCACCTGTTCTGTTTGTTAAGAAGAAAGATGGATCAATGAGACTCTGCATTGACTATCAAGAACCTAACAAGATCACTATCAATAACAAATATCCTCTCCCACGCATTGATGACTTATTTGACCAACTACGCAGAGCTCAATATTTTCCCCAGATTGATCTTCGTTCAGGGTATCATCAATTAAGGGAAAAAAGGAGGATATACCAAAGACAGCTTTCCGTACAAGGTATGGACACTATGAATTTATAGTGATGCCATTTGGTCTTTCTAATCCCCCTGCTATCTTCATGGATCTGATGAATAGTGTCCTTAGAGACTATCTTGACCAGTTTGTGGTAGTCTTTATAGACGATATTCTTGTATATTCAAAGATAAAGGAAAAACATGAAGATCAGTTGAGAATTATATTGAAGACCCTGAGAAAGGAGAAGCTTTATGCCAAATTTACCAAGTGTGAATTTTGGCTTCAAAAAGTTTCATTTTTGGGTCACATAATCTCAAAAGAGGGGATATCTTTGGATCCATCAAAAACAGAGGTTATCGAAAGATGGTCAAGACCAACAACAGTAACTGAGATCCGAAGTTTTCTTGGTTTGGATGGATATTATCGATGTTTTGTGAAAAAAATTTCACGATAATCTAATCCACTCACTAGGTTGACTCGAAAAGGAGTTAAGTTTGTTTGGATAGAGGGATGTGAAGAGAATTTCAAGTAGTTGAAAATAAAGTTATCTAGTTCACCTGTACTCAAACTTCCTTGTAGTGGAGAATGGTTTGTGATCTATAGTGATGCATCCAAGAAGGGCCAGGGGTGTGTTCTTATGCAAAATGATATGGTGATAGCTTATGCCTCATGACAGTTTAAAATCCATGAGAAAAATTACACAACTCATGATTTGGAGTTAGCTGCGGTAATCTTTCCATTAATGATTTGGAATAATTACCTTATGGAGAAAGGTGTGATATTTATACTGATCATAAAAGTTTAAATTGTATTTTCACACAAAAGGAGATGAATATGCGCCAAAGAAGATGGTTGGAGATGATTAAGGATTACGACTGCTCAATTCATTACCACCCTGGGAAAGCAAACAAGGTGGAAAATGCATTAAGTCGACAAGACCATGCTAGCTTATCCATGATGAGGATCACAAAAGATCCAATATTTATGGATTTACAAAGGATGGATCTTGGAATTATAATGAAAGGGGAAAAATCATATCTTTCTCATTTGAATGTTCAACCATCTGTACATGTTAAGATTAAAGAGGCACAGAAAGATGATGTAGAGTTACAAAAGAAGGTGAGAAATGTTCCTGAATTCAACCTTGATTGTGATGGGATAATAAAGTTCAGGAATCGGGTTTGTGTTCCTCCCATCCCAGAATTAAAGAAGGAGTTCCTGGATGAGGCTCATAGTTCATCATTCTCTATTCATCCTGGAAGCACGAAGATGTATAGGGACCTAAAACAGTACTTCGGGTGGGATGGAATGAAAAGAGATGTTTCTGAATATGTCTCTCAATGCTTGGTTTGTCAGTAAGTTAAAGCTGATAGATAGAAGTCTAAGGGGATGTTACAACCATTACCCATACCAGAATGGAAATGGGAAAACATCACTATGGACTTTGTCACTGTACTTCATAAAATATCCAAAGACAATAATTCTATCTGGGTCATAGTTGATCATCATACAAAGTCTGCACACTTCATTGCTATTAGAGAGGATTTCCCTCTGGATCAGCTTTCCAGGATATATGTGAATGATGTGGTAAGATTTCATGGAGTACCACATTCCATTATATCTGATCGGGATCCGAGGATTACCTCAATGTTTTGGTGATGTCTTTAGCATACTCTGGATACAGAGTTGAGTTTCAGCACTGCTTATCATCCTCAGAAAGACGGTCAGTCTGAGAGGACAATTCAAACTCTAGAAGATATGTTGAGAGCTTGCTCTATGGATTTCAAAGGTGGTTGGGATCAACACCTAACTTTGGTAGAATTTTCTTATAATAATGGCTTTCACTCCAGTATTCAGATGGATCTTTATGAAGCTCTCTATGGAAAGAAATGTAGGACTCCAACTTGTTGGGATGAATTTGGGGAAAGAAAGCTATTAAGACCTGATCTTGTTGATGAGATGGCAGAAAAGGTCAGATCTATTCAAAAACACATAAGAGAATCTCAGAGTTGACAAAAAAGTTATGCGGACAACCGAAGAAAATACCGAGAGTTTGAAGTGGGTGATAAAGTGTTCTTACGAATATTTCCCTGGAAGAGGGTCATGAGATTTAGAAAGAAGGGAAAGTTGAGCCCTAGATATATCTGTCCTTTTGAAATTCTGGATCATGTTGGGAAGGTAGCTTACCGATTGGTGCTTCCACCGAATCTATCCCATGTTCATGATGTGTTCCGTGTATCTCTCTTGAGAAAGTACATAACTGGTCCTTCACAACTACTCAGCTCAGAAGTTGTATCACTGGATCAATATATTTCTTATGAAGTACAGCCAATAGGGATTCCAGATCATAGCGAAAAAGTCCTACGTAACAAGACCACTTTCTTGGTGAAAGTTTTATGGAGGAACCACCAATTTGAAGAAGCTACATGGGAGCTTGAGGATATGATAAGGGAGAGGTATCCTTATCTGTTTTTTATAAAGTGACAAATTTCGAGGGTGAAATTTATTTTAAGGGGGGTAGAATGTAACACCTGAGACTTTTATGAGAAATATTTTGTTTTTATGTTATATAAATCATCAAAGGAATCTTTCACTACACAGAACACTAGCTTGGTTTTCTTTACATGCAATCGCGACCTTCCTCGATAGCTTGCGTCGTAGGCAATACCGAGTTTCACTAAACAATGATATGCTATTAAAATATTACTAAAACTAGCCCTTATGAATAGTAATACCTATATAAGTTCAATTCAATTCATTGGAGTCATTTTATAATAATTTTAGATATATAAAAATTTTATTGAACTTTTCACCGTCTTTTACCCACCTCCTAGGAGAATTTGCAAATTTACATAAAACTAAATTTTACTGCTTCTGTGAGTGGAATTTCAAAAATCTAAGAGACACGGTAAATATCAAGGACTAAAATGTGGTTCAACGAGATGAAAATAATTTTTGGTGAATAGTAACTTTTTACTTTTTTGCCATGGTTAAAAGTAAATAGGGAAATTAAGTGTAAACATGTTATTATTATTACCCTAAAACATGTCATAATTCTATTGGATAAGTGTAATTAGACCAAAAAAACATTAGGAATAACATATGACCATTTAGGCCCACTTGGATTAGATTAGGACATTTATTATTAATTTATTTAAAGAAGGGTTAAAATAGTTAAAATCAAAGGTTAATAACTAAATAATTTTTAATATTGGGTTATACATAAGATAAATTCAACTAAAAATATTCATTAGAAAGATAAAAATATTTCATACATAATGGTATTTTATTTTTAATTTTTAGAAAATATATAATTTAATTTATTTATGACACACTGATGATGCGCTAATTATCTTATTAATAAAATATTGACATAATTGTTGTTATAAATACCCAAATAAATGTAATTTGAGACTTTTTATGAATTATAATAGTTTTATAGGTTAATATGACATGTTAGTAGGGATTTAATTATCTTTTTTTGAACTAATCTTTCTGTTATGAGTTTAAAAAAAAATCAATTACCAAATAGTGTCAAATTTGACATAAAATAGTTTTTAAAACAAATATTATATTATTAATTGATATTTTATTCCTAAAAATATAAGGATAGTCCAAATTACTTAGATATAGATATATATATTAATAATAAACAACTTGGGGTTCATTTGTCTTGTTATAGTATGTTTATTAACCTTATAGTGTAAGAAAACAAAAAGACACGATAAAAGTTAAATTATCTAACTAATTGTCAAATCTAAATGATAAGGATAAAATAAAAACCTAAACTTGTCTAAATTCTATTTGATGAAAGGATTTAGACCCATCCCCACCTTAGCTTCTAAATAAATCAATTTTGAGCTATTAAAAACCGAATATGACTTTATAATAAAACAAAATTTTTGGTTTTTCCTATGGTGCCCCTCTCCTCCCTTATAAAAGGGCACCTCCTCCCTCTCTTACTCACACCACTTTGAGCCTTAAATATCGTCCAACCCCTGAAAAATTCTCTTCACCACTTCCATAGAAACATCCTAGAGATCCTGGGCTTCTTCAAAGACAAATTTTAGTGCCCTAAGACGAGGTCTCAAAGAGGCGCTTCAAAGAAGAGGTAATGTCTGTTACCAATTCTTTCAACTTTATTTCTTCTTCAAATTATTCTTATTTTATTTATTTAATTATGAATTAATAACATAAGTATCACTCATATACTGTTATGTTATTATAATTATGAAAAAAAACCAATTTCACCATCTATCCATCCTACGGAAAACAAAATCACCGCGCGTGCGTACGAACGGAATACCGTCTCCATGCCGTGGTGTAATCTATTTTCCACAACCACCTTACTTGGATGGGTATAATGGTGTATATAATAACTATATATGATTATTTTAAAGTGATATTGATTCTGAAATAGTATACATACACTCCAATACAATTCCACGATCATGGGAACGATATCATCACTCGTGCGTACGTACGGAATACCGTCTCCACGATGTGATGCTACTCGTTCTACATGATCTTCATTGCATAATGATTATATAAATGAATTGAAAGAATGAATATGATATATATTACACTAATAAAATTCTGTAAATGAGGAATCAATAACCTAAATAAAAGTATAATAATTTACTCGACAAAACACGCATAAGAACAAAAAGTAATAAACACCCGGATAACAAGTAGCAGTGAAATATTACTAATAAGAAGCTAAGAATATGGCCATATATGATATCATAACAATGATTATGATTCTGGAATAAGTCAATTCCATGATTTAAATCATTATACAGGAGGTTCAGACACTTACGAAGCAAATCAGACCAAAGGTAAGGGAAAATCTCGCAATCTCATTTTTATCCGAGATTGTTTATACTTCAGAATTTACTGGGGAATATTTGTCATCCACACCCATGTATCCTCAATATGTAATATTTATATACTTATACAATATTTTATATCCAATTTTACCCTTTAGTGAGTTTTTAGTAAAAGATATGAAAGGAATCTTTTGCCGTTTTTCGTACGAGGTACTTTTTGACTTTTCTGACAAAAGTACGAGAAGAATGTTTTTTAACTTATACGGCATGAATGGATTTTTAGAATATTATTTCCATGAAGCTTCCTTTACAATTTTTCAAGTTTATTTTTAATAAAATTCTTTTAGTTCAAAATTATATGACATTTTAAGAAAGGAAAATGTTTTTTAAGTAGAAAGGATATTTTCCTCAAGAATAGAATTCAAGTGTTTTATCAAAATTATTTTCCATCTAATATAATATAGGGTTCTGTTTCTATCCCTATTATTACATTGATTTGATTATGTTGTGATGGAATTATATTTATGAATTCCTTTATCTTATTTGAATTATTTTATAATGTCACGATGTTTAAGAATCACATTTTTATTACATGGGCTATGCAATGATGTATGATTTATGATTTTTTAGTGGAACACATAAGAATGGTTTCATTATGATATGGGTGGGAATTATATCTCCCTCCAATTCATTGGGTAAAGATTTATATCTCATGAGATAGTCATGGCTAGAACGGCAGGCTAAACCGGTTCAGTGAAAAAGGACTGAAACGAGGAGTGAACTTGGTTCAGAAATGGACTTTGTCTGCTAAGAAAGTCTTGGCTATGAGTCTTGACTACTAAGAAATGATTCTCTATGATTATGTGTGTATGCCACAAAGTTTCTTGTTTTATGTTATGATTATTGGGATTAAATTTCCCTATTATTATTTATCCCATGTTATGAAATTATGATCTCTTTTTCATGTTAAGATTTCCAAAATGTTATGTTATTATGAATATGATGAGATTGATATTTCTTTTGTATACCCTTACTGAGCATTTGAGCTCACCCTTTTGTAAGTTTTCTTTCCCCATGTCAGGAAGAAGGTTATTAAGTAGGATATGCCAAAAGGGAATCTAGATATGATGAAATAAATGGGAGACAATGTAGATTATTTATGAACTAGTTGTTTATGTTTCCCAGTTTCTAAAGACACTATACCTATACGGTCCTTTCCTGGTTTTATTATCTGTTGTAAAAAGTGTGCTTCAATTTTGAATTATTAACAATGTATGTAAAGTATGGATCATTATATAGATGTATCTAGAAGGAACTTGGATAACATTGATTTTTTCATATGTGGAATCTTTGGATATTATGAAAATATATTTCTTTAGTGGAAATATCATAATGAAAATCAGGAAGGTGGTATTGGTATTGGTTATACTGTTGAAGATAATGGCAATGAAAAATCACATGAGATGTATGTGATGTTATAATAGTATTGATTTAATTAAAAATTATATGGAATATCATATTATTGTTACGGAACATTCATACATGATTCTTATTTTTTATTCTTGGGAAGGGGTATTAAGTAATATGATAATAAAGCATGAGTAATGGTTTAATAATAATTTTTGATTATAGAAGTGTGTATGTTTTGGAATTCAAAGATTATGGTATAAAAATCATGAAATATATAAGTATTTATGGTTTAATTTTTTCATTAATATTTAATATGATATGTTGCATGGCTCTGAACACTAAGAAAAGTGAATTAATGAAAAGTTGGCATTTTGATTAAGGAAAGGTAACTGTTAAAATGTTCTTGATGTTGAAATAATAATGGTTGGATAAAGATAAGAAGGAATTAAATACATAAATTAGCCGGTATATATTACCTCATAACTTATAAATTAATTGTTGAAAAAGTGGTTTATGATATCAGGGAGGGAGTTTACATCATTTTTAAATTTAATGTATATATCCATAAATGTTTGAATAAGGGAACATGCATGTTTTCACTAAGTATTTATAGTAATTACCATGTTTCAATAGAATATATAATGAATGTATTCACATGTATGTTTTTTTACAAATAAGAGATACATTATGATATACAGGAGATCAATGATAAATTTAGTTTTAGAAATTTAGTGGCCTCATTTATAATTTTTTTGGCATTCATGTTTCAGAAGGGTTATATGGTTAACCATTTATAGAATTGTTTATGGTGAACATCAGATGTGGTTTTAGAGATAAATGAATTATCTCACCATATAATGATTTATAAACGTTGTATAACTTTTTCTAACGTTTTTGTTGTGGTAAAGACTTTTGGAATGAACTATCATTCTATTTATGGATCTCATGATCAATTACTGCTTTAGGAATGAAAAATACCCTTTGTTTTGTGGAATAAGAAATGAAGTGGAAATTGATCCAGGAACAAAAAAGGATTAGGTTTTCATAAAATCATGTAATTATATATTCTCCTGAAAATTTGATAATATTTTGGAAAATGGGTCTTGAAATAAAATTTTGTCATGTTATTATCATTTTTTATGATACCAATGACCCTTTTCAAGACTCTATGGGTTATGGATTTATGATCATTAAAATTCTCCTAACCATTTTCTCTATCACTCTCAATCAAAACTTGATAGTTATATTTCTATTCCATTTCCACATTTCACTATCCAATTATGTTCTCCTATGTGAAAGCCTAGTTAGGGGTTACATTGGGTAACCATTTTGTTTTCAGATTTACTTTTTTAAATGATGTTTTAGTTTTTATTTTTTTGATGTGTGTTTATATAAGAGGAACATTAATGTGTAATCCCATTGATAACCCAGATAAAATTTAGTGGGTGAAGTTAATTTTAATGGGGGTACAACGTAACACTCTGAGAGTTAATTTTTTTTATAATTAATTTAATATTTTTTATATTTTTCATTTGACACAACACTGAATATAGTTTTTGTTATATAAAATAACTTTTTTTGGATTGTGTTTTCTTGCAACACAAAGTAATTCTTGTACTATATAAAATTATAAGATTTTTTAGAGCTACATTCTACATTATATTTAACTTTTTTTACACACAATTAGGATTTTCTTGAATAGCTTATGTGACACACAAATCCGAGTTTCTCTAATCTAAAATATACTATTTATATATTTATTAAAATATTATTATAGTTACCACCTAGCAATTAGAATGGAAGTTATGAATCAAAATAACAAAATTGTGATAATATTATTTAAAAGTTTTATATAAAATTAATCTTTTCATTGACAATTAGTTATAAATTCATTTAATAACTATTTCAAAATAAAGAAATTACATTTCTAAGAAAATAATGTTTCTATGTACAAACTAAATTTTATCTCAATAAATTAAAAAAACCACTATTATCCAAATATTTCTATGAAAATTTATATAATATATATTAAATATACTCTTTCATACTCATACAATATATTTTATAGGTATAAGAAAAAAAATAAATTAGATTTTATGAATAAAAATGTGTATTTTTCAAAAAGTTAATTTTCCCCCTTTTAATGGAGAACCCATAATAAATTTACATTTTGAGAATTTTATCATATTTATTTGACATAATTTAATTAATATTTGAATTATATATATAAAAATTTTATTCGTGTTAGATTTTTTAATTTTTTGAGTAGTTTCAAATATTTGAGGAATAATAAAAAAACACTAAATATTATTTAAAAACCGCTTCTTCGTATAATTTATTTATATAGATAAATTATATTATAATTTGGTTTAAAAGTTATATTAGATAAATTTTAAATAAATTAATATAATATAGGTTATTATAACCAATTTTGAAATTCAAATTTGATATAAAAATATTTCAAACCTCTAAACATTTTCACTTAAAAAGCCATCTATCACACACATCTACATGATTAATTTTAATTAATTTCATTCAATTATATGATTATAATTGTGAAAACCATATTCCATATTTATATAATATAATTTATAATATATAATATGGTGAAATTATATTTTGACAAAAATAATTCATGAATGAAATTAAAATTAATTACAATGATTAAGGTAAAAACGTGTTTACTTTGTGGCTAAACTTTAACATAAGGGAAAAAATACGCTATAAAATTCTCAAAAATCTATTATATTGAAATATTTAGATCATGTCCTCAATTTTATCTAATATTTAAAATTATTTTAGGAACATGATGTCAGGGAGCCCTCTGAATAGTGTTTACCTTTTTATTTTTACAAGAATGCCACTCCACCTCCACCGTAAAAGAGAACTCACCCTTCTTTAATTATTCACACCACTAAAGACACATTAATTCGTCCCAAAACTACCCAAATAATATCCCAAAATCCCTAATATCATCTTAAAATCCTATAAATGTGCGAACTCAAACCAAGGAAGCCCTTTGGGGCAAACTAAAAGGAGTTACCTGGCAAAGAGGTACCATTCTTCAACGCACATTTATGTTTCATTTCTTTATCCACACATTCTATTCATATTATTTCATTTTCATATAAAAAATTCAGTATCCCAAATATAACGAAATTTTTTATTCTAATAGTTATACCTAAACCTACACACACATCTATCAAATGGGTAACAAACATACTGTTTGTGTATTTGGAGGACTACCACCTTACGAAATGATGTTGTTCGTTTATTACTTTACCACCTCTCATGTTTGGAAATTATTATGGAAATAATATTTTAATATGATATTTATGGTATTTAGGATTTATTGATTATTTTTTAATTATTAAAAAAATCATACCATCATGCTTTCCAAATTTTGTAAATATGTTAACTTTTTTTGTGGACGTGTGGACTACCAACTCCTCAAAGTGATGTGATTCTTTCACACATTACATGAAATGTAGTATGGATGGGTTTTGTATAATTATATTATATATATTAAATAATAATTCTAAGGGAGTTATAATATATACACACACACACACACTTATATGTTATTTACTTTCATTCTCTCAATACGATAATAAAATGGAATCATCATTCATGTGTACATACGACCTACCGTATCTATAAAAGGTGTATTCCATTATATATTTCTCTATTTAATAGATTATATTAAATATTAAAATAAATAATAAATAATATATTTAAATTATTTTTAAAATTTTATAAATATTTAAAAAATTATTCAATTAAGAGGATCAAGAATGATAAGTCAAAACATATATGAAAAACAAATCAGATATTACCCCAAAAGTAACATTAACACAAAATTATTAATAACTGTGCAATATATGGTCAAAATGAAATTTTATATGCTATGATATGTGATAATGTTGTTCTTTTATAGATATATAATAAAAAATATTTATTTTACATGGGATTTCAACATTTACAAAGAAATTTAAGTCTTAAGGTAAGGGGATTTCTAGTCTTAGTTTTATTTGTGTGAGACCTATGCCTTATTCACCACTCGTTTCATTCTTTTGTGGTGTGTATAATTCCCATGAATTTAATCTATGATCATTAACATTAAATTTAAGGTTGTTGTCTTAAACATTTTATTATATCTATTTCATGGGGATTTATGGTTCAAATGTCACCAAATCAGTAAGGTATCTTTCTTCTAAATTTTCCTTAATTGAGACAGATGTGTTCTTATGCACCTATATCCTTTTATAAGGTGTATATAATTCCATTTGACATTTTATATTACCAAATTTATGTTAATTTATATTTATTAATTATTTTTTACATAGATTTTCACTTCATTCAACTCAGAAGATCGAGAGTTATAACATCTTGTGAAATCAATCACATTACATAACAACTTAAAAAATTAAATACCAAATCTTTATTGAAAACGTTCTTTACATGACCACAACATTACATCAGACATAACACTGAATGAGATAACCTGAGGACATACATAAGAAATAGGAGAGATAAAATTCCCAGTAAGGAAAAAAAGAGGTAAAATGAGAATAATAATACATGTTTGAAAAAGCACACCCTTTATAATCATTTCAATCTCATATTTATGTCTGCCACATAGATCATATATAATATATTCATTAAACTTGATAATTTAATTCCATGATCAAGGAATTTAGAATAAATACATTTAAGTCCCCAATAAATAGTTATATTTTCATAGAGGTGAATAGACATGATAGAGAAATGGGTATGGTATTTTACAACATGATGGTTTCAGCAGGGAAATTACAATGCAATTTCGGTAGCATAATGACATCATATGGAAATTAATAAAATGGGTTAATGATTGGGAGAAAGGGGTGTATCATAAATTATAGAAGATATGGAACGTAATGGGATCATGGAAATAATATCCCAACATATTAAATGGAATTTAAGATTCGTTTAAAAAATTTACTACTTGAATGGAAATGAGAAGAGAGAAATCCCTTACCGAATTTCAGCATAGTAACTTCTTAGGTAAGAGTATATGTGGGAGTGAGTAAATGATCCATCATTGAAATAACATCTAATCATAGAATGGAAATGACTATAAAGGAAGGAAAAAGAAACCAATTTAAATTAAAAGGACTAATTTCAAACAAGGTTCTTAAATTGAAAAGGGAGATGGAAGGTGAGTATACCTTACTTGGATCTGCGACTCCAAATTTGGGGGAGCCATGGGTGGAATTTAGGGAGTAGAAATAAGAGTGTGGATGAGCTTAATTGATTTTGAGTGAATAGAAATTGGAACTTGGGTGGGATTATGTAGGAAAATAGGGAGATTTATTTATTATTTGGGTTTTGGAAACTACATAATAAAATATTCAAAACCACAAAAAATCCCACAGTTTCTAGAAAAGGGGAGTGGAATACATTATTTTATAAGGAAAAGGGATGATGATATCTAAATAATTCCATTTATTATGTGGAGGTGAGTCCCACATTCAAGGAAATGATTTTAAAATCATAAAATATATTATAAGCCTTGGAGGATTCACAATGGCATTATAATATAATGGAAATAAACATAAAATTACATTATTTTAATGTAAAAAACATATATTTTGATGAGGATACATTTTATAGTATTTATTAAATCATTATTGGGCCATTATAATGTCATAAAACACACAAAATATTTATATGGAATTTAATATTTACCCAAAAATTGGACTGTCTTAGAGAATTATGAAAAATTCACTCTTGGATAATATCGACATCCTAATTTCAAAAATAATATTCATTTTATCTAAAGATTTTTTTAAATGTTAATCTTTACTTTTATAATAAAAACTGATATTTATTAAAAATGATGGGGATTTGACAAATAACCGTTTTAACCCTTGAAAAATTACATTTGACATCATAAAAATTATATAATCATTTATATTTGATAAATATTATATAATAATAATATTCCATTAAAAATTTTATTTAAAAAATACAATAATTCAAAAATTCATTAATTGAATATTTTCAGAAAAACCATTGTGCTTTAAAAATCATTTACAAATTATCAATAATAAGAATAAAATATATTCCTTGTTCTATACAAAATAATGTACATATTCATGTTGGTAGGGTCTGGATACATATTGCTTTATTAAACCAGCATATTCTGTAAGTGTAAGGTTCATGATGGCGGGGATTACATGCGGGTTTTTAGTGAACAAGGGGTGGTACATTCTCTTGATGATCTTGAAAATCTCACGTAAACAGTTTCGCTCATGCTTAAGTTGTTGGATCTCATATTATGATTATTCTAGGAATGATCACAGAAATGCTATCTGTAACATCCCAAGTAAATAATGATTAATACATTTTCATAATTATTGATATTTTTTAATTAAATATTAATTTTACTTTAAAGGGGTTCCTATGTTAGTTGGCATACCCGATACACAACAATTGGTTTCTGAGAAATCTAACGTTGCACACAATGCTGTGTCATACTTCAAAATAATAATATAATATTATATTAAATGGTAGTTAACGCCTAGTCATTGTAATCGCGGGAATGAACATAACTAACTACAATATGATTATACATGTTTGTTAATTTTTTTTAACTTTTATCGAATAAAAGTTAGAGGCTCAAAATGTAAATTAATCTAATTTTAAACTTAAAGACTCTAATATTCTTTAAAAGGACGATTTACCACATTTTAATGGCGAACTCTCATTAAATATAGTATTGGTCACTTTTATATGTTCTATTTTACAAAATATAATTCTTCTTTAGAATCAGGGCATCAAAATTTACTTCGGATAAATTTTTGGTATTTTTATGATAAAATTCATTTTTAATGAATAGTGAAAATACTGTATATTAATTCAAAACTTCTTTTCAATCTAATTTATTTTTATGGATATATTATCTTTTTAGTTGGTTTTAAAGTGTATTTATATTATATTTTTACCATTTAATCCAATTTTGGTCATTTGAAGTAATTTAACTTTGAAATTGGACAAAAAACAACTGTCAATCTTTTGATTGTTATTATTTCTTAAAAACACCTTTTTTGTTTTGACAACGGGAATTAATTTTAAATTTTTTAATGAAAATTTTATTTTTGAAATTTGGTAAAATATAAATCATTTTTGAATTTTAAATATAAAATATAGCTTAGGCTCAATTTTTGGTATTTTTCTGAAAAACATCAATTTTTTATGAATAGTGAAAACACTAGTAGTAGTTAAAAACTGAATTTTTCATTTAAATGAAATTTTACCACTTCTGTGAATTGAATTTTGAAAATCCAACATACGTGGTTGTTTTTAGTATGTAAAATTTAGCTCAATTAGATGAAAATATTTTTTGGTGAATACTATCTTTTGACTTTTATTTACCATGATTAATGGGAAATAGGGTAATTCAAGGTAAAAATAATATTATAATAATATAAAACTACCTTAAAACATGTCCTAACCTTATCGGATGAGTAATTTCTGACCAAGACAATCCTTTTGTGAGAATTTGGTCCTTTGAAAGCCACATGGGTAAGATAATGATATTAATAACTATTTATTTAAAGTAAAAATAAAATATCATAAACATGTATTTTTTTGCTAGAACAATATTAATGTGGGGTTATATAATTGATATATTTGACTATAAATATTCATTAAAACTCTAAAAATATTTCCTACATTAAATTATTTTTTTATAATTTTTAGACATCAAATAAATTAAATTATTTATGACACAATAATGATGCAGTGTATACCTCATTAATAAATGATTTAAATAAATAAGATTATAATGGTTGAAATAATATCCAAAACCTGTTCAATTATTATTGGATGATTATTTTTTGATAACTAGTAATCTTATCTTTCACTTTAAAATGTTTTGGAACTTTATAAACTGAAATTCATTATATAATAAAATAATATTATCAAATTTTCCTAAAGAACCCCTCCTCCCCCTTATAAAAGGAACTCACTTCTAACCCATTACTCACACCACTCAAGTCCCTTTGATTATCCAAACCCTGACCAAATAATCTCTCAAGATCCCTCTATTCTACCTACATGACTTACCTTAAGAAGATGATACTTCAAGACATCCTTTTGGTTCAACCAAAAGGGAGTTCCCGATTTAAAGGTAACGTCTTCTCTTAAATTATTTTATTTTATTTTACTTCTCCAACCCCATAAAATCGTTTTATTACATTATATTATAGAAAAAATAGTATCCTAAAAATAGTAGGTTTTTGTTATGAGAAGTATTGAACTACAATTACACACACATCCATCTAATTGGTAACGAACATACTATTTCTGTGGACGGAAAACTACTGCCTCATGAAACGATGATTGTTCAAATATCTGCAACCGCCTCTCATGGTGGACATTAAAATGGTACTATATTTATATGTTATATATATTATATTTATTTTGTTTCTATGATACTGTATTTTTCATTTCTATAATACCTTTATGGTTTCCATAGTGGGTAAATACAATAATCTCATTTGAGGAAGTGCGGACTACCTCCCCCTCAGACTGATATGAATCATTCATGCCTTATATGAAACATATAAAGGGTAGAGTTAATGAAATTATATATGATATTATAATAGAATTATAATATACTTATGTATGATGACGACTTCATTCCATTACAATACAAAATAGAAATGAAAGTAGTGTTCATGCGTACGTACTATTTACTGTCTCCATAAATGGTGAATTTCATTTCATACCTCAAAATGTTATATAATATTATAAATACTTGTATATAATGGATAAATATGATATATATGATATCTAAATCATGAATATCATTTTGTAGATAAAGTAATTTTGACCACATGAACAACCTGTAATTATAAGAAGTCCATTTTTGACTCAAGTACCAAATATCATCAAAATGGCCATTATTAAGTTAAATGATTACATAATATTTATAATATGGTAATAAGTGATATAAAAGGAAGTATAAACATGAAAAGGGTTCTTAAAAAATTATAAATTAACTTTAGTTTATTATTCATGATATTAAAGAACGAACGGGTCAAGTCGGGCACGAGGTAAGGGACTTTGTCTCAATCTCCTTTCATTGATGCTTGTTTTTAGTTATACATGACATTAATTTATAAGGTGTATAAACCCAATTGAATTTTAATTTCATTAAAATGTAATCTTTTCACACTTAAGCATTTTACTAAATGAAAAAAGGAATGTTTCTTTTTAACATATGCGGTGATAATGACCTTTCCACCGTCGTGAGTATTATTTGATCTTTGGCTTCCATAACAAGCTATAACGTTTTTAAAAGGAAATTAAATTCCATATACTCTTTTACGAATTTTAGTATTGAAAATGTTTGTGATAATGGATTTTTTATGTCAATATATTTAAGTGATATATTGTGAATGAAAACTTGAAATGTTTTCATTCCATTATATTTGTTGTATTTATTATGATTTTATAACAGTACTTGGAAATTTGACGGGTGGTTACATGGTAAACCAAATGATAGGTGGTGCCGTGATAAACTGGGATGGGTGGTTACGTTAAAACCTCTAAAGCATTGGGTATGGTAGTCGGCCATATGGCTATTCCATTTAATGATATGTGTGGAAGTCGACCGTATGGTTATTCCATTTAAGTATGTTTATGTCCCAAGTTACCTTTATATGTTATGTGTTATGTATATGGGTTTTATGGTATATTTTGTTTAGAAAAGGGTAATCATTGATATTTTATTCAGTGAAGAGTATTTACTACTTCATAAAGGTGAAAATTATCACAAATGATAAAGTATTCATGGTTTACTTTTTATTTTGAAAAAATAATAGTTTTCCTTCTTTGTGTATCCATTACTGAGATTTTTATGTTCATCCCATGATTTTGAAATGTTTTTCATAGGATATAAGGTGGAATGGGGTCAGGGATGAGATCATGGAAATGTCATGCTGTCTAAAACATGGAACTAGACATGACTCGAATTTTCAAGAGTTTTTATTTTTTGAAAACAATGGAAGTTGAGTAGATGTTTCTAAATGTAATATTCAAGTTGTTATGTATATGTTATGGCCTAATTATCTAAATATCTTAACCTGAAAAGATCTTCAATTCGAATTATTAACCTCATTCAAGAATATGAAATGTTTAAGGTCAGGTTCTTCTAGTTGGTATCAGAGGTCGGTTTATAAAACTTTAAGAGTTAGAATATTGATAAATTAATGTCCATAAATAAATGTACATTAGGAGTAAAATGATATAGCATTTACAGATTACCATGTTGCTTTTCCTAAGATATTTCTCTGTTCAGAATGGTTTTCCATAGAGGAAACATGTCAGCTATGACAGGACGATATCAGGAGTAAGACAACCTTCCAAATCAAAAACCTGAGATGGTCAGAATCAGAACTGAACTATTTGTTGCAGTGATGGAATATTTGACTCAGACTATAAATAATGGTGGTATCCATAAATGACATCAGCTAGACCAACCACAGAGAAACATGTCAGTAGTGGAACATTTCATGAGGCAACATCCTCTATAACTCAGAGGACCATCTGGCCCTGTGTTAGCTGGAGGGTGGATTAATGAAAAGGAGAAGATTTTTGATATCATGGGGTGTTTAGAACATCAGAAGGTTGGTCATGTTGTTTACCATTTTGAAGGTGAAACCGATCGGTGGTGGTCGATGGTGAAAAATTTCAGGGATAGTGAGGATATTTATTCTCTTGATTCAGATGAATATAAAGGTATTTTTGTGGGGAAATTTTTTCCTAAGGTGGTTCGTCATATGTTGGAAAAAAATTCTTTGAATTATGGCAGGATGATGACTCAATGGATGCTTACAAAGGAAAGTTCACTCAACTGGAAATGTATGATCCAAATATCTTCCAAGATCTTGATAGTAATATAAATTGATTTTACTTAGGACTAAAGCCATGATATCCAAGAGCATTATCCTCTTGTGAGTTCAAAAGTTATGAAAAACTTGTTCGATGTGTAGAGAAGGTGGGAATGGAGTTTGCCAATGGTCAGGTGTTCTTTGAAAAAAAAAAGAATAAGAGGTATAGTTGGAAGGAAAAGGGAAAGAATTCCTCAAATAAGCCTTGAGGTAATAATACTAAATTTCAATCCTATGAGAAGTGTGGTAAAAATCATCCTATAGAATGTTTGTCAAAGTGTAGAAAGTGCTTCTGGTGTGGTACATCTAGTACTGTTGCTCATAACTATAAAGAAGATGATCATGTAGGCAATAAAAATTTAGTGGTAAGATGTTTTAAGAGAAATGAAATGGGTCATTATGAAAATGAGTGTCCAAAAAATAACTTAAATAAGGTAAAGCTGCTAGACTAAAAGTAGAAAGGGGTGGTTAAATCCTTTGTAGCTATGTCAGTAGATGTTGGGACATCAAATGAATTAGTATCAGGTACACTTTTTGTTTGTTCATATTATGTCAAAGTGTTGATTCATTTCTGAGATGTTTTCTAGTTAATTGGGAACTCCATCTCATGATATGAATACTGAACATATGATAAAAACACTTGGAGGAAATGTTGAGACAAACATAAATTATAAGAACCTTCAAATGGCCTTTATCAGCGTTGAAAAAAGCACTGATAAATCCAGCGAAGATAGGGGGGGGGTCCCCTTTATCAGCGCTCCGAAAAGCGCTGATATAGGACCCCTTTATTAGCGCTGATAAAGGTGTCCTATATCAGCGCTTCCATTATCCACACGTTCGTTTTAGCGCTGATAAAGGTCCATTTTATGAGCGCTTTTAAAAAAGCGCTGATAAAAGTTAAAAAAATTTAAAAAATTAAAAAAAAATTAATAAAAAATTAAAAAATAATAAAAAATACTGCGAATCGGGTGGTCTTTTATTACGCTTGAGCCCCCCATTTTAGAGTGCTTTTATACCCATGTACCATGCACCCCACGCACCCCCTTCACCCTTTAACAACGCTTGCTGCTATATTCCCCCATGTGCGCGCGCCCCTGCCTCCCACATGATTCGAACTCGAGACCTCCCCCCTGCGCGCCAAAGCCTTTACCACTACTCTATTTTGATTTGTCTTCCAATTCATGATATCTATATATATATATATATAGTTATATTTATTCGTATACTAATATATATTAATATTAATATATATATAGTTATATTATATTATATATATATAGTTATATTATAATATATATATATATAGTTATATTAATATATATATAGTAATATTAATATATATATATAGTGATATTAATATATATCTATATCTATATCTATATATAGTTATATTTATTCGTATAGTAATATAAATTTATATTAATATATATATATAGTTATATTAACATATATATAGTTATATGAATATATATATATATATTAATATATATATAGTGATATTAATATATATATTTATAGTAATACTAATATATATATATATGTAGTTATATTAATATATATATATATATAGTTAGATTAATATATATATATATAGTCAGATTAATATATATATATAGTTAGATTAATATATATGTATATAAATATTCATATATTTGTATTTTAAATATAATTGATGTTAGTTATTATTTAGATAAAGCTAATATATTTTATATGTAAATATATTTTATTATTTATATTTATAATTAAATTTTTAGTTGTGAATATATAAAAAATATGAATATATTGTTATATTTTTTATTATAAATAGCAGTGCATTATAAAAAAGGATGAAATTTCAAAGACATAATATCAATATGAATATAATACCTTGGAATAAATTCTTACCCTGCCAAAAAATTCCAATAATACCCCCTTAAATGAGGGTGAAAATCCACAAAATGTTAAAAAATCGGGGTACCCCGACTAAAAACTCAGTTTTGGAGGCCTTCTGGGCCTCTTTTGACCTCTAAAATCCCTTGACTGGTGTCCCCCATGTCACAGCGATGTAGATCTCGTCGTAGGTTTCGATTTGATATGTGGTAGAGCTCAAACGGACACCCAGATCAAAAGTTATGGCCGTTTGAATTTTGAGTTGCGTTATCAACATATTTTGGATCTTTTTTTAATTTCTTTAATTTTTTTAGTCTTCAAATTGTTATTAAATGACTATTAATCCATAATTATTATCAAATTATTAATTAAAAATATTTTTTTTATTTTTTAAGAAGCCATTTTCATTAAATATCTTATATATTATGTATAATAAGTGTAAATGTACATTTATACTTATCTAAAATATATTTAAAAATTATATATTATATTTATATATTAATATATTAATATATTTTTAAATTTTTTTTGAAGACGACCCTTTATCAGTGCTTTTAAAAAAAGCACTGATAAAAGCCCCCCCCCCTTTATCAGTGCTACTAAACAAGCGCTGATAAAGGGGGGTCCCTTTACCAGCCCTAAAAAAGCGCTGATAAAGGCACCCTTTATCAGCGCTTTTTTGAGCGCTGCTAAAGGCACGCCCCTTTATCAGCACTTTTTCGTTAGCGCTGATAAAGGGGGGGCCATGCAAAAAACTGTTTTTGTGGTAGTGATATTGTTGAAAAAAAGGAACTGTTCAGATTAATGATGTGCTAGTGGTAAATAAGTATCTTGATTTTTTTCCTGATGAGTTTCCTGGTATTATACTTTAATGGGAAGTTGAATTTACTGTTTACGTTGTTCCTGATGCTAATCCAATTTCAAAACCCCCTTATCAAATGGCTCAAATTGAACTTTTAGAGTTAAAGAATCAATTGCACGAGTTATTAGATAAAGGTTTCATTTGACATAGAACATCACCATGGGGTAATCCTGTCTTGTTTGTTAAAAAGAAATATGGTTCAATGCGACTTTGCATTGATTATAGAGCCTTGAATAACATCATTGTTAAGAACAATTATCATTTGCCTCATATCGATGATTTGTTTGATTAGCTTCAGGGAGCTCAGAATTTTTCGAAGATTTACATGAGGTCGGGGTACCATTAGTTGAAAGTAAAGCAAGTATGCTTTCTAAAGACCTTTTTTCTTACTAGATATAGCCATTATGAATTTGTATTTATTCCTTTTTGGTTAACCAATGCACCTGCTATATTAATGGATCTTATGAATAGAATTTTCCGTGAGTTCTTGGATAAATTTGTGGTTTTATTCATTGATGATATTTTTTTATATTCTAAAAGTAAAGAAAAACATGAAAGTCATTTAAGGGTTGTTATGAAAACCATAAAAGAAAATAAAATGTATGGAAAATTCAGCAAGTGTGATTTTTTGTTACAAAAAATTTCATTCATGGGTCACATTGTTTCAAAAAATTGAATAACGATTGATCCTTCTAAAACAAAAGTTGTTGGAGAATGGCCAAGACCCACAAATATAACTGAGATCCGAAGTTTTCTTGGTTTGGTAGGTTATTAGGGTGTGTTTGTTGAAACTTTTTCATGGTTATCTAGTCCATTGACTATGTTAAATCGAAAATATGTTATGTTTATTTTAAAAAATGAATGTGATGATTGTTTTTAGGAATTGAAAAGAAGATTGGTGTATGCTCCAGTTTTGGCACTTCTTTCCAGAGATGGTAAATTTGATATCTATAGTAATGCTTCGTTTAATGTACTTGGTTGTGTTCTTATGCAAGATGATCTTGTAATTGCTTATGCTTCAATTCAGTTGAAACACCAGGAGTTAAATTACCGCACACATGATTTGGAATTAGCTACTACTGTTTTTTTCTTTTAAAATTAGAAGGCATCGTTTTTATGGAGTAAAATGTGAAATATATACTGACCACAAAAGCATGAAGTATATATTCAATCAGAAATAATTGAACATGAGACAGAGGAGATGGTTAAAATTAATCAAGGATTATGATTTCATGATGCATTACCATATGGGAAAAGAAAATAAAGTGGTTGATTCTTTGAGTCAAAAAAATAATGCGTCATTAACCATGCTACATTTGGAATGAGATCCTTTGGTTTTTGATTTGATGAACTTTTCCATAAAAGTTATTGGTCTAGGAAATTCCTCTATTTTGTTTTAGGTGTCAGTGAGAGCATATCTATCAGAAATAATTAACAAAGCCTAGAAGGAAGAAATTGAGTTGCAGAAAATGGTAGTGTTGGTTCAGAAGCATAGGTTGCCTGATTATAACTTTGATAATGATTGTGTTTTAAGGTTTCGGAAGAGATTTTGCAATCCTTGTGATTCAAAATTGAAGAATGAGTTTTTATGTGAAGATCATAGTTCTCAATTTTCTGTTCCTTCTGGAAGTACTAAGATATACAGAGATCTTCGAGAGTATTACTAGTGGGATGGAATGAAAAGAGATATTGATGAATTTACTATGAAGTGTTTGACTTGTCAGAAGGTTAAAGAAGATTGGTATTTAATGAAATAGATGTGTCAGTCTTTACCGATGCCAGAGTGGAAATAGGAAAATATATCCATGGACTGAATTTTGGGATTACCAAAGACATCTTGAGGTAGTAATGCAATCTGGGTTATTGTCGATCGGATGACTAAATCGTCTCATTTTTTTTATTCGAGATACATTGTCTCTAGATCAACTTTCTCCGTTGTTTGTTAAATATATAGTCAGGTTACATGGTGTTCCCATATCTATTGTATCTGATCGTGATCCCAGGTTTATTTTAATCTTTTGTAAAGGCCTTCAGAAGTCGTTGGGTACTGAATTAAATATTAGTACAACTTTAATTCATAATCAGATGGGCAGTCAGAATGAAAAATTCAGACCTTGGAGGATATGCTACGTTCTTTCTCGATGGATTACCAAGGAAGTTGGGAAAAACATCATTCTTTGGTTGAATTTTATTATAATAAAAATTTTCATTCTTGTATACAGATGGCTCGGTTTGTCGCATTATATAGAAAGTGTTGTCGAAATCCAACTTTTTTGGGATGAAGTAGGTGAAAGGAAACTAATGGGACAAGAATTTGTAGAAGAGATTGCAGAGAAATTTCAATGATTCAAAATCACATTAGAATAGCTCATATTAGGTAGAAAAGTTATGCGGATAACCGGATGAATGATCTTTCTTTTAAGGTAGGTGATCATGTATTTCTCAAAGTTTCTCTATGGAAAAGTGTGATGTGTTTTGGTAAGAAGAGAAATATGAGTCCAAGGTTCATTAGACCTTATAAAAAACTGGAGAAAGTTGGATTGGTTGTGTTCATAGTAGATTTACCTCCATGTTTATCCCATGTACACAATTTTTTTCCTGTTTCCATGTTGAGAAATTATATGCCAAATCCATCACATGTTTTGAGCCCAGAGGTAGTTCAGTTGGAAGAGAATCTCTCTTATGAGGAAAAACCAGTCCAGATTCATGACCGAAGAGAGCATGTATTGTGGAATATGAGAATTCACCAAGTAATGGTTTTGTGGAAAACCCATATTGTTGAAGAGGCAATGTGGGAATCTGAAAATTCTATGAGGGATAAATACCCTCACTTATTTGATAGGTGAATAAAAATTGTGAGGACGCAATTTTCAAAAGGGGGAAGGATGTAATATCTCAAGTAAATAAAGAATAATACATTTTCATAATTATTAATATTTTTCAATTAAATATTAATTTGACTTTAAAGTGGTTTCTATGTTTGATGGCGTACCCGACACACAACAACATGTTTTTTTTGAAATCTTATGTTTCACGCAATGATGAGTCATACTGAAAAAACAATGCCTAGCCACTGTAATGGATGGAATGAAAAAAACTAACTAAAATATGATTATAAATGTTTTTAACTATTTTTACTTTTATCCAATAACATTTAGATGCTTAAAATGTGAATTTATATAAATTTAAGCATAAATACTCTAATATTCTTTAAAAGGTCGATTTATGACCATTTAATGGAAAACTATATTTAAATATAGTTTTGGTCACTTTTATATGTTCTATCTAACAAATTAAAATTCTTATTTATAATCAGGATATCAAAATTTAATTTGTGTAAATTTTTGGTATTTTTCTGATAAAATTCATTTTTAATGAATAATGGCAATACTGTATTTTAATTCAAAACTGCATTTTAATGTACTTTATTTATACAGTTATATTATATTTTTAATTTGTTTTAAAGTGAAATTAAATTATATTTTTACCATTTAATACAATTTTGGTCATTGGAAGTAATTTCACATTGAAATTGGACATAAACAAGTGTCAATCTTTTGATAGTTATTATTTCATTAGAACACACATTTTGTTTTGAGAACGGGAATTAATTTTAAATTATTTAATGCAACATGTTTGTTTTTAATTTGGTAAAATAGTCATCATTTTTGAATTTGGAATATCAAATTTATCTTAGGCTGATTTTTTGGTATTTTGCTGAAAAACATCAATTTTTGTTGAATAGTTAAAACAGTAGTAGTAGTTAAAAACTAACCTTTTCATTTAAATGAAATTTCACCACTTTTTTGAATTGAATTTTGAAATTCCGACATACATGGTAGTTATTAGAATGTAAAATGTAGTTCAATAAGATGAAAATAATTTTTGGTGAATAGTAACTTTTGACTTTTATTTACCGCAGTTAAAGGTAAATAGGGTAATTCATGGTAAAAAAATATTATAATAATATAAAATTACCTTAACACTTTTCTTGACTATATTGGATGAGTAATGTCCGACCAAGAAAATCCTTGGGAGAGACTTTTGGCCTTTGAATGCCACTTGGGTAAGATAATGATATTAATAACTTTTTTATTTAATGTAAAAATAAAAATTTAATAAACATTGTATTATTTTGGTAAAACAATTTTAATGTGGGGTTATATAATTGATATATTTGACTATAATTATTCATTATAAAGCTAACAATATTTCTTGCATTATGGGTTTTTATAATATTTAGACATCAAAATAAATTATATTATTTATGACACAATAATGATGGAGTGTTTACCTCATTAATAAATGATTTAAATAAATATGATTATAAAGATTGAAATAATATAAACAACCTATTCAATTCTTATTGGATGATATTATTTTGACCATGAGTCATCTTATCTTCATCTTTAAAATGTTTTGGACCTTTAAAAACAGAATATCATTAGATAATAAGATAATATTTTCAAAATTTCTTAAAGACCCCCTCCCCCTTATAAAAAGACCTCACCTCTAACCCATTACTCCCACATCTCAAGCCCCTTGTCTCATCCAACCCCTGTCCAAATAATCACTCAATATCCCTCTCTTCCACCTATAATCCTTACCTTAGGCATAAGGCACTTCAAGAAATCCTTTTGGTTCAAACCAAAGGGAGTTACCAGATTTTAAGGTATCATCTTCTCTTAAATTATTTTCTTTTATTTTACTTATTCAACCCCCTAACCTCTATGTATTACTTTATATTATAACAAAACTAGTATCATAAATATACTAGGTTGTTTTTATGATATGTATTTTAACTACACTTACACACACCTCCTTATAATGGGTAAAGAACATATTGTTTCTCCAGACGGCGAACTACTACCTCATGAAATGATGATTGTTCAAATATCTCCTACCGCCTCTCATGGTGGCCATTAAGATGACATTATATTTATATGTGATATATATTACATTTACATTTTTTCTATGATTTTTTATTTTTCTTTTATATAAAACCTTTATGGTTTCCATAGTGGGTAAATACGATAATCACATTTGAGGACGTGCAGACTGCCTCCCCCTCAAAATGATATGCCTCATTCATGCCTTATATGGAACGTATAAAGGGTAGAGTTAATGAAATTATATATGATATTATACTCTAATTATAATATACTTATGTATAATTATGTTTTAATTCCATTACAATATGAAATATAAATTAAAGTTGCATTCATGCGTACATACGACTTACCGTCTCCATGAATAGTGCATTTCATTTCTTACCTAAAAATGTTATGTACTATTATAAATACTAGTATATACTTGATTTGAATGATATATGTAGTATCTAAATCAGGAATATAATTCTATAGATAAAGGAATTTTGACCACATGAACAACTTGTAATTATAATAAGTCTATTTTTGACTCAAGTACCAAATATCGACAAAACTACTATTATTAACTTAAATGATTACATAATGCTTATAACATGGTAATAAGTAATATAAAAGGAATTATAAAATTGAAAAAGGTTCTTAATCAATTAGAAATTAACTTTAGCTTATTATTCAGGCGATTAATGAATGAACGGGTCAAGTCGGACACGAGGTAAGGGACTTCGTCTCAATATCCCTTCATTGAGGCATATTTTTATTTATGCATGACTTTCTCTTATACGGTGTATAAACCCCTTTGACATTTAATTTAATTAAAATGGAATCTTTTCTCTAGGAATTTTATTATTAAACAACAAAAGAGGAATGTTTCTTTTTAACGCACACAGTGACAATGGCCTTTCCGCCGCCGTGAGTATTATTTGATCTTTGGCTTCCTCAACAAGTCGTAATGTTTTTAAAAGGAAAATAAATACTATATACACTTTTACATATTTTGGTATTGAAAATGGTTTTGATAATGGATTTTTTATGTTAATATATTTATGTGATATCTTGTGATTGAAATGTTGAATGTTTTATTTCCTTTATATATATTTTATGTGTTATGATTTTATAATGGTACTTGAAAATTTGACGGGTGGATATGTGATAAACCCAATAAAGGGTGGTTCCGTGATAAACTAGGATGGGTGGTTACGTTATAACCTCCAACGCATTGGGTATGGAAGTCGTCCGTATGGCTATTCCATTTAGTGATATCTGTGGAATTTGACCGTATGGTTATTCTATTTAAGTATGTTTATGTCCCATGTTACATTTATAAGTTATGTGTTCTTTATATGTGGTTTATGGTAATCTTTTGGTTATAAAAGGGTAAGAAATGTTCTTTTATTCAATGAAGAGTATTTACTACTTCATAAATGTGAAAAGAATTACTTATGATAAAGTAATCATGGTTTACTTGTTGTTTTGAAAAACTAACAGTTTTCCTTCATTGTGTATCCCTTACAATGCTTTTTATGCTCATACCATGCTTTTGAAATGTTTTTCACATGACATAAAATGGAATATGGTCAAGGATAGGATGAAGTAAAATTCAGGCTCTCTAATACATGGAACTAGACATGACTATTTTTTTCAATAGTTTTTATTTTTGTGAAAATGTAGAAATTAGTAGATGTTTCTACGTTAATATTCAAGTTTTTTGTATATGTTATGAACCAATTCTCTAATGATCTAAACCTGAAAAGATACTCAATGTGAATTATTAACTTAATTCATGAATATTAAATGTTTATGGTCAGGTCTTTATTCTATATCCCTCAGAAGCTCTAGTAAATGGGCTTCATAGGGAATGATCCTACTGGTTGAGGCCATCACATCCTTTGTCTATTTTAAAAGGGTTTTCTTAAAACTCTATATTTATACAGGTCATGTGATCATTGTTAAATGGATATGGTATCAATTTTAAAAATACATAATGGTCATCTGCATTTAATTGGATATAATAAAATAAGATATGTTCATTTATTTTATATAATAAAAATAAAGGGAACATTATTTAATAATGTTTCAGGTCATTAAAACCTTCCCCCATTAAGAAATTTCACCCTCAAAACTTCCTTTCCCCACACATAAAATATATGAATGTAGTTCTGATTAATCACCTCATCTAATTCCCACATTTCTTTTTCAAACTTGTGGGTTTTCCACAATACTTTGATAAGGGCCATTATCTTCTTTCATAGAACATTTTCATTAAAATATAAGATATTCATTGGCTTGTTCTCATTGGAAACACCATTATACATTGTTATGAACTATTTATTGAGTACATGTGATGGGTCTAGTATGTACTTCCTTAAGAGAAATACATAGAACACATCATGTACTTGAGATAGGTTTGGTGGGAGTGATAGCTGATAGGGAACTACTTTGATGCGATCTAAGATCTCAAAAAGAACCATGTACCATGTACTAAGCATTCCCTTCTTCCCAAATATCATTAGTATCTTCCATGGAGATATGTAGATGAATACCAGGTCTCCAACATCAAACTCTAGGTATCATTGATAGTTGTCAGCATTCCTCTTTTTTGACTCTAAGTAGCATTGATGTGTTACAAGATGTTCATAACCTTCTCCACCATTTCTTCAACTATTTCAGTACCTTTAAATTTGCATTCCCTAAATTCATCCCAATAGGTTAGTATTCTACACCTCTTCCCTTAAAGGGCTTCATATTGTGCCATTTGGATGACTCCATGAAAAATATTTTCATAAGAAAAATCCATCAATGGAATATGTTGGTCACATCATCCTTTGATGTCTATAAAGAAATATTTCAACATGTACCGAAGTGTTTTGATAGTGAAATTAGATTGGCCATCAGTTTGAGGGTGATAATCCATAATGAAGTTCATCATAGTGTTTAAATAATGGTGGAGAAATTTCCAAAACATATAGGTGAATCTTGGATCTCGATCAGACATAATCTACAGTGGTACTCTTTGAAATCGTAATAATTCTCTAATGTATATCAATGATAATTGATCCAGTGATAAATCATCTCAGATCGCAATGATGTGTGCATTCTTTAAAATATGTTCCATAACAATCCAGAAATTATTGTTTCCCTTGGATTTCTTAGGATGTTCGGTGGAAAAGTCTATGGTGATATTTTTCCATTTCCATATTTGTATGGGTAATGGTTGCATTTTCTCGTTTAACTTCTTCTTTTTATCATTCACTTATTGAAATACCATCCAATTTTTTGTATATTCAAATATCTACTTCTTCATGTTATCCCACCATTAGTTCTATCATATATCTCAATACATATTTTTTCCCTTGGAGAATGGAGAAAGTCAAACTATGTGAATCGTACAAAAGTTATTTCCTTAATGCAGGATTTGATGGAACACATAGTCTCGACCCAAATCTCACAAAATAGTTCCTCATTAACATTTAACATAGTGGATTTCCCTTTTCTAATTGTTTCAAATTTCTTCTAAACTCCCACATTATCTTTTTGAGAATCCATTAACCTTTATAAGAGTGACGGTTGAGAAATGATTTGTGAAAGGATAGAGGATGTTCCTTTCTTTATGATTCCCATGTCTATCTTCTTCAAATATATGAAGATTGGATCTTTTTCGAATCAATTAAATGATAGAATTTATGGTTTCTTTCTACTTATAGCATCTTCAACCTTATTAAATTTCCCATGATCGTAGTGGATTGAGAAATCAAAATACATTATGAGATAAAGCCATCATCGTTGGGACATATCTAGCTCTTTCTATGTGAATATATATTTGAAGCTTTTGTGATCTGTATATATTCAACACTTCTTCAGAAAGAGATAATTACACAAGATTTTCAATGAATGGATCATAGATTCCAACTCCATGTCATGTGTGTGATAATTTTGATCCTGATTTTTCTACATCCTTGAGCCTTAGGAAATGGATTTTTCATTTTCCATCAATAGAGATCTCAATCTCTTATTCAAAGCATCGTTGAAAA
Source organism: Viscum album (assembly GCA_963277665.1). NCBI lineage: Eukaryota > Viridiplantae > Streptophyta > Magnoliopsida > Santalales > Viscaceae > Viscum > Viscum album. Next base: position 281,352,740 of record OY728167.1, read on the forward strand.
TTAAGAAAGGCTCCCCAATTTTTTTGTAGTGTGAGCACAAGGGTAGTGGAAATCCTCCATTTCAAATCCATGAAGATTTCTTCAGATGCATCTTTCCTAGAAAATTTGACCACCTTAGGAGTTTTCTTGGTAATAGTGTTTCAAAATCATTGGAAATTTCGCACAAATAAGAGATAATATCAAGATAACCCAAGGAAACTATGGATATCATTCTTGGATGTTGGACTTGGCCACCCTTAAATTGATTTTGTCTTAGAATGATCCATATAAATACCTTTTATTGTGATGATATTCATCTTTTATGAAACTTCCTTTATATAGAACTTATACTTCCCATACTTTACCACGATCTTCTCTTTTCGTAAGGACATAAGAATGATTCTTATATTCACCTCATGATCCTCCTTCATTTTGAAGTATATTAGAATATTTTCTATAAATAATACCATAAATTTTTCATGTCAATCTCTAAAGAATATATTCATCAAATCCATTAATATTGTTCGTGCATTAGTGAGTCTGAAAGGAATCACTATGAAATCATAATTCTCATACCTTGTGCGAAAAGCAGTTTTGGGGATATCCTCCTTCTTCTCCCTTACTTGTAAATATCCCCACAACATATCCACCTTATAGAATTATTTTTCTCCATGTAGCTGATCAAACAATTCATCAGTTCATGGAAAAGGAGACTTGTCCTTTATCTTGATTTTCTTGGGATCAGGATATTCTATGAAAAGGATCATTGACCCATCCTTCTTCATGAAAAAGAGGACTGGGGAACACCATGGTGAAGCCATTAGGTGTATGAACCCTTTATCTATATAATCCTAAAATTGATTCTTTAGCTCCTCATGTTCTACAACAGCAATTATATATCGATTCATGAATTTTGGAATCACCAAAAGTATAATATCGATGAAGAATTCAACATCTCTTCTAGGAGGAAGACCATGAAATTACTCAGTAAACTCATCATCAAATTCCATCATAATAGGCATGTCTTTGAGAGTGGTTCCATCCATAGAGTCAATCATCTGGTCATGTTATGGGTGCTGATAGGGGAGGAATATCCATGATTGTTATGATGGTGCTAAGGAAGATCAATCCTACCCCTTTCACTTTTATAGAATCAGGGGGTCGATTATCCATAGAGAGAGTGATTTCTCTATCACAAAACTTTATGTTGGATCTATATAGGTAAAGTCAATCAATGAACAGAATTGCATCAAATTCCACCAAGGGAATTATAACGAGATTCTCATAGAATATTAATCCAAAAATTGTGCCAGGGGAGGAGTTATATACATAGGATAAAATAATTTCCCCATTTTCTATTTTCAAATACATCTATAATTCTAGGATTTATGGTAGTGTTTGAATAGTTCTACTAAACTATTGAGACATAAATCAATGTGTTGAACTATGGAAAATAACCCTAGATTTCACTTTTTGATTTTGGTTATACATTATTAAATATAAAATTAGGTATGAGTGATTTTAAAATATTAATCACATAAATTGGAATCCAATGACATTAAAGGGAAAAAATATAAATTACATTTTCTCCCTAAATTAACAGTTTCTAGGCTTCAGTCTAAGTTATCCATGATCAACTTCCTATCATGTATTATTATTGTAATTGTTTCCCTTAATAAAGGTTTGTAATGAGCTTATGAATTTACAAAAGAATATCCCCCTAAGTGTGTCAAACTAGGTGCACAGTAAGACCCAATTTCATGTACCATGTTACCCCAAGTCATACCCAGAACACCTTTTCAGAGTTATTACTCCTAGGTACATCTGTACAAGAACCATGCCTAATTGTAGTATATAGACAAGGATGAATTTCCTTGATAAACCACTTACTCAATATTGACCAAAATTTATGGATTTTTTCTTACACTTAGTCTTATCTCTATGGGTTTTTACTAGGGTTTTATAATCCTAAACCCTAAAAATAACTAAACCTATCCTCTGATACCAACTATAGAAACCATGATCTCTATTTTATATATAATAAAGATTTATCACATAGATTTAAACTTAATAAAACATAGATAATTGAGAGGTCTAATGTCTTGGGAAATTAGGAACATTACATATAAATTTCAAACATGAAATAATCTTTCTTTATTAAAAACATCTTTTACATGACCACAACATTCCTTCATACTTAACAGTGCATGAGATAACCTGAGGACATAAATAATAAAAGGGTGAGCTATAAATCTTAGTAATGGAAAAAAAATGCATAACATAAAGATAATAATATGTATTAGACAATTAATATCAATGAGGCATAATGGAACATGAATATAAAGGCATGATATAGCATGATAATTATAACATGGAAATGTGGAAACTACTTAAAACACCGCATCATAAACAAAATTCATAGATAAATGAAAAGACATCATGGTGGAAAAAAAATCTCAGAAAGGAAATAGGTAAACATATATCCAAATATGAAGTATCGTGATACTAAAAATTACCGTATGCATTGGAGAGATATCAGGGCACACCCTTCGTAAACATTTCAATCTAATGCTTACGTGCGCCACATAGAACATATAACATTGATTTATTCGGATTTATAATTTTATACCATGATAATGGACGGTGGAATAGATAAATGTATATACCAAATAAATAGTTATATGTGCATAAATTTGAATACCCGTGATAGAGAAATGGGTATCGTAGTCTCTACATGATGATTTTGGCATGGAAATATCGGTGTGATTTCGGCAGAATGACGAAATCATATGGAAATTCATAAAATTGGATGAGAAGAGAGAAGGGGGACTCAAAGAAATTTTAAATTTTATTTCTACTATGGGTATCATGGAACATAATATCCCAATATATGAAATGGAATTTATGATTCCTAATAAAAATGAAGTGCTTGAATGAAAATGAGAAGAGAGAAACCCCTTACGGAATTTTTGCATAATAACGACTTAGGTAAGGGTAAAAATATGGGAGGATTGATGATCCATAGTTGAAATAACATCAAACGGAAGTAAGATAAATGATTATAAAATAATAAGAATAAAACCAATTGAAATAAAAAAACTAATTTGAGAAAAGGTTCTTGAACTGAAAAGGTAAAAGGAAGGTAAGGATAACTTTCTTGGATGTGTGACTACAAAGGCTTAGGAGAGGATTATTGGGAGATTAGGGATGCCTTGGGATGACTCAAGTGTGTACTGAGAAGACTGTAGATGATCATGAATGATTATTAGTGTATATAATTGGGATCTCGTGTCGGTTTATATAGGAAAGGGGGGAATTTAATTATTATTTTGGTTTTTCACACTACATAATAAAATAATCAAAACCATGAACTATCCCATAGTTTTCCAATGGTTTATAAAAAATGGGAGTGGTATAAATTACTTAATGAGGGCAGGGGATTATTATTTTAAAATATTACCTTTTTTTATGTGGAGGTGAGTCACACTTTCAAGGAAATGATTTTAAAATCATAAAATATATTATCAGTCTTGGGGGGTCCACTAAGGTTTTATAAAATAAATCAAATAAAATTTATGTTAAATTTTTTAAAGGAAAAAAATATATTTATATTGATATATATTATATATTATTTATTATATTGTTATTGGTCCATTATGAAGTCATAAAACAAACAGTATATATATTTGCGGTATTTAATTTTTATCCAAAAATTTGACTATCTCAGAAAATTATGCCAAATTCACCATTAGATAATTTTTAAATCCTGATATAAAAAATTATTAATTTTATCAATATTTTTTTTTTAAATATTTTATTTTTAAAATTTAAAATAAAATCCAATATTTATTGAAAATGATGTGTTTTAAGAAAATAAATGTTTTAACCCTTATAAAAATTACATTTAACATAATAAAAAATATATGGTCTTTTTTATTTGAGAAATAGTATTTTATAATAATAATCCTTTATAATAATATTTATTTTAAAATTAAATAATTCAAAATTTTATTAATTTAATATTAAAAAAATACCATTGTGCTTTAAAATCATTTAAAAAGTAACAAAAATAGGAAGAACATGTATTAATTTTTCTATAAAAAACAATATACATATTCTTATTGATAGTGTATTGATACATATCCATTTATTACTCCATTATATTACCTAATATTAAGGGGCATGATTGTGGGACTTTCATTGGGCCGTTCGATGAACACTGTTTGTGCTTTTATTTCGACGAGCTAGAATATCTCATGTAAAAAGATTCACTCATTCATATGTTGTTGGACATTGACTTGGGATTCATCTAGAGAAAATCCTAGAAATTATATCTCCCTCAAGAGCTTTGATAAATGGAATTCATAGGGAATGATCCCACTAGTTGAGGTTATCACTTCATTTTCCAATTTCGAACGGATTTGTTAAATCCCTTTATTTATATTAGTCATGTGATCAATTTTCAAGACATATATTATCAACAGTAATGATATATAATGTCCATTTAAATCCAATTGGATATAACATAACAAAATAAGTCCACGTATTTTCTACAATAAAATGAAAGGGATTTTTTTTCATAAATGTTCCGGTCGTTATATGTTATACAATGAATGTCATTATTTTAATGATATTTTTTGTATAATATAATGTAATTTTTTTACATGGTGAGTTTTATTCAATATTCATAAAGTTGTAAAGTTTTATTTATACAATCTCTTCAATAATAAGGATTAGTTTTTATTATTCTTCGATTGATTAAATTATAAGATAAATATATTAATAAATAAAATTAATTTTTTTCCCGTATTTTTATTCATGATTTCATCATGTAATGGTACCATTTTAACTATATGGTACTATAGAAAACGTAAAAATTATTTTTAAGACATTGTGACATTATCTCTATCTTTTTTAGGAAATCTATGTTATATAAAAACATTTTTTAAAAATGTTATAAAAAATTTTCAAATATTTTCCTATAATTATTAAAATATATTTTCACACGTGTTTTACCTTTTAAATAAAAGGTGTTTTAAAAAGGAATATTCTGGTATTTAATCAATTGAGTCATTTTTCAAAACATTTTATGGTGGAAAATAAATTTTATGTATGTACGGATTTATCTTTAATAATGACTATCATGTCATTGAAGATTTCGTTTCATGTTAATAGATTACTTGTTCTGAAGAAAGGTTATTTTTCCTAATCTTCTAGACATTTATTTTTTTAATTTTTTTTTGAAGGAAAAATATTTTCAAAATATTTTCAAGCATCAATTATAATTTTTTAAAGAATAATTTTTTCAAAATGATTCCACTATTTCTTTATATGTTTTCAAGGAAAATGGGTTCAAATATATTTTTAATATTTACTTATGAATTTTCAAAGAAAAAGGTTTTAAAATTTTTTTCATGCATTTTTTATATTTTTTCAAGTAGAAATGTTTTCCAAATATTTTCATGATTCATTTATAAATTTTCAAGGGAAAATTTTTACAAAATGATATTGATAATAATTCATAAATTTTCAAGGAAAAAGGTTTTCAAAATTATCTAAGTATTCCTTTATAATTTATAAAGGTTAATTTTAATGAAAATGTTTTTAAAAATGTTTTGTTATATAAAAAGTATTTTTTTGTCAAATAAGAGAGTATATTTTCCTCAGAAAATGATTTTAAAAGATGTTTTAAAAATTATTTTCCATCTTAGAAGAAATATGTTGGTGTTACTCATGCATTACATGAGATTTAATCGTTGGGTTCCATTCATTTCATTTCTCATAATGTTTTATTTTTTGAGGGAATTTCGTTTATGAAACTCATTTATCTTTAACAGGTTATATATTTTTGAAACTCATTTCCCATTAAAGGGTTATATGTTCACTGAACCCATTTATTATTAATGGGTTATATTTTTATGAATGGTGTTTCTCTTTCAAATATTATATTTTTATGAAATCCATTTCTCTTTCATGGGAAATATTCTTATGAAACCCAATTATTTTATTGGGTTATGATTTGTTGAAATTGTTATAAAACTTGTATCTACTCCAATGGTTATGATATAATGAAATTTTTGTGATTCCAAATCCATTTCATGGGTTATGATATGGTTTTTTATGATCCTGAGGCACACATATGTGTGATTTAATAATGAGATGGGTGGAACCTATATCTCCCTCCAATGAATTGGTCAACGATTTATATCTCGTGAGATAGGAATGGATCGAATTAGGAGTGATCTCGGTTCAGTATGACAGGACTGGAATGAGGAGTGGACTTAGTTTAGTATGACATGGATAGAATAATAAGAGAACTTGATTCAGTATGATATAATTTGAATGAGGAGTGATGTCGGTTTAGTTTGATAGGGCAGGAACAAGGAGTGAAATCAGTTTAATATTATATGGATAGAATGAGGAGGGAACATGATTCTGTACGACAATGATGGAATGTGGAATGAAATAGGTTCAGTAATAAAAGGATGTAATGAGGAGTGAAATAGGTTCATTAATAAAAGGATGTAATATGATGTGAACACCGTTCAATTATATATGGTTGGAATGTGAAATGAACCCAGTTTAGTAAAGGAATGTTTTCACAAAGATTGTCATGGTAGTGAACCATGACTACTAAGATGGTTGTGGGAGTGAAACCATTCTACCAAGTTCCCCTTAGAAGTAATCATTTACTACTATAGAAATAATTTTATATTTTTATGTGTCTTCCATAATCCCATGTCATATCTTTATGTTATGCTTTCATGTATTATAATCTTTATTCCCTTATGATTCAAGACATATGAACTACAAAAATTTATTAAGTGATTCATGTAAATGTACTTTGATATATAGGGTATTATTTTACTTTTTTTTGATCATGTTCTCATATCCTTATGCCTTTTTCAGGCTTATGTATCTCCTTTATTTCTTCCATTACGAAGCATCTGAGATCACCCCTTTGTTATGTTTCATTTCCAAAGGTTGTGAAGAATAGTTTTAAGTTGTATTACTAAATGGAATGATATTTAAGGAATATCTTGATGATATTTTACCATGAAAGATGATTGTGTTTCCAAGTTTCTAATGACACTAAAATATTATGTTTATCCGACATGTACTTTTTTAATTTTTTTGAATATTAATAAAAAATAATTTAATATCCTTGAATGTTAATCCTAGGATTCATTAATGTGATACATTTCAAAAAGTGTGAGAGATCATCAATATCCTATATGGATTCTTTAGCTCTTAACCATTTCTTAATGGAAGTCAGAATATGAATCCATGGATTTCATCATTGGATTCCCTTAGATACCATTTAGATATAATGAAATTTGGATTATTATAGATAGGAATATGAAATATGAAAATTATATTTTGATTAAACATAATATTTATATTGAAACAGAAGAAGGTTATATCTATCTTTGTTTGAATTACATGGGTAACCTTTATCGATTATCCATAGTGATCATCCATTCAACTATTTATTTTGGAACTTCATTCAGGAGGCTATCGAGTATTGGATTTGGATTAACACAGTGTATTACCCTAATACTAATGTCCAGGAAGATAGGGTGATTAAAATCTAGAGAGATATATTTCAAACTTATGAATAATATAATAAAGGATATTATGATAACAATCAATCAATTATTAAATTTATATATAAAAAAAGGTATAAAACATTGATAAATATTTCCCATATTGAACCTTTATACATCTAACATTACTGATATCTACTTAGTTGGTTTGAATTTGGGGAGTCTTCTTGAGTGAGATCAAGTATTTTGTAGTAGATTATGTAGACAATATATCTTATTTGAAATAATTTAGTGATGCATCGATGTTACCAGAAACCCTACATTGATAATTATCATAGACCATTGGAATTCCCTATAGTATATCAAGTTTTTTTTATGTATAAAATTTTAATAGGTTATATATGGCTGAGGAATGATGGTAATATTATGGTGAGGTACTTTAGATCTTGTGAAATTTTTGAAAGATATGTAAATTCCACGTCCTAGGTCACATTACACCCTTAAATGATATCAATTCACAATTTATTTCATATATCATAGTTGATGAAGTTTCATATTGAACTCTATCATGTTGTGAATTAAGAAGAATTTAAATTAGTTCCTCATTCTATATTGGTAAATCAACCTTTTCAAATTATATATTATAATAAAATGTGTTGAGAGTAGAATTTATTCCTTTTATTTTTATGCTATAGAAATTATAGAATGAATCTCATGAAACACATGAGTACAATCCTATAATGAGGTTGAAATGAAATAATATTTTTTCTCATTAATGATCTTATTTGAAAAATTTTTGGGTAAAAAGTGTAATGAAATAGAAAATTATAACACCTATGATGTCATTTTTAGGTATGTATTTTTTCATTTATTTATAATATTGTATTACTTTATGTTTTATATAGAAATTATTTTTTTAATGAATTATAAGGAAACACTGTTATGTTTCATTATCTCTGATGAAATCATAATAATATCACAATACCTCTACCATTAATCACATCAATATCTACATCGATATCCATAGATACTCCCAATTATCTGAATATCAATTCCAAAAAACTATTAAAAAATATAATAGACTCAACGGTTTGGTTTTACCCAATCATTTGGAAATAATAATTTTATATCACTAATAGTATTATGGAATTATTTTAGTTATCCTTCTTTTCTTTATGTATAAATTTTATATTGTGGAAGAGATAAAATATTACACATTTCTCCATGAAATAAATATTTACCATATAGTTAGAGAATAAATCCATACCCATAATAATATAAAATTATACTTATGAAAACCCCCTTGATTTTGATAATAATATTTCCCCACATATAATGATGTAACAATAAAAAAATATTTTAATGAAATTTGATGCATCATTTAGTGTTTTACCAAAAAATAAACCTTTATCATTTTATGTAGATCATTCATATTCACTATGATATTTAATAATACAAATGAATTAGTTTTTGAAAAATAAAATAAATGAAAATTCCTACCTGAATATATGAATACAATACATATCACAATAATATTAGGCAGGTCCAAATCATTAATCATAACATAATCATGAGAATAACATAAGGATATAGTGACTATTCATATTGATTCTAATCATATATCCTACAACAATGGAATTTATTAATATAATTTCCAAACTCCTCACAACCAAAGAATCAAAACAGTATTTTAGAATTTCAAAAAATTTGTATTCCCTCCAATTGAATGACAACATGGCTACATGTTTTCCCCTAATTTAATCAACGATACTATAATAAATCCTCAATTATACCTTTCCAATACATTATGTATCTCCAATTTCCTTAAATAAAATTTATAGAGTGTTTTCTTTTTTGTCTTTAGAAGTTGAGATGTTGATACTTTTATATTTTATTCTTCTTTGTTAAATGATATTCCACCTAATTTTCACAATTTCTTTTCAAAATATACCATGAGAAAATTGGAAATTTTATATATCAATATTTATATTCTCAACAAAAATAAATATTCGTTCATAACTTCTGAGCTATTAGTTCACCAAAACTATTAGAATACATTACATAAATATAGTGTATAACTTATTAATTTTTCTATATTCTAAATGAAAAACCATAGGGAAAACTTTTTAACCGTGAAAAGTTAGCATCATATTCCAAAATATTTTTATAAATATTTTCTTTGATCTCCAATAATTGATTATCTATCTTGATATTTTCTGCATGAGGAAAATACATGTTAAATAATTATCTTTTTGAAATCTCTCAACAATATAGTTTTTTATTCCCCTTTTCCCTTTCTATTCATTATGAATAACCACCACTAGTAGTTTTCTACCTCATAGAGGTAAACTAATACAATGAAATTTTATTATTCAGTATATTCCATAAAAATTAATAAATTCTCTTTTGATGATATCTATTATCCAACCAATAATAGATCAATTTACACACAAAATGTAAAAGGATTTTTTTATAAACTACTTTATTATGGATGGGAAAACATATAGTGTTGTTGGAAACTATAGATGGTTATGGTTGTTATTTAAAACTTCAAATAATTTAGATAATATATCCATGATGATTTTAATACGACCCCTCATGAAATACACTTACACATTTATAAAATTGATACATTAATTTATATTTAAATACGAGTTATTCCTAATTGTGTATTCGTTTTCTCTATCAATAATAAAAATTTAATAAAATTAATTTGTATAAATTCATTACACAACATAATATTACTCATCAAAAATATTGTTCAATTTTAAATTTTAACACAATATAAAAATAATAGGTATTCTGGAATAAATACTCTAGAAAAAGTAGTTTTCTCAAATATTTTTCCCTCAAAATTCCAAAAAATAATCAAATTATACTTTGATAAAACTAGGACACCCCTTAGAGACACATTTAAATTTAGTACTATAATAAAACATCTTTTAGTAAAGAACACATAATTTCTTTTATACAATAGTTTCACAAAATAATAATCTTAGTGTCATTGAGTGTAAAAAATACAATACAAGGAATGAAAAAATATTTATTAAAATATTCTTTTAGGCTATAATCTAGGCTTTACCATTACACTCCATATGTATTCTAAACATATATGGTTTCATGAGGATTTATAAATATGGAGTAAATGAAAAAAATAAAATCTAAATAAGGGGTTTGGAATATCACGATATCATGTAAAGGAATCTTTTTACATATATAATTGGACAAATCGTTACATAATAATAACCAAATAGGTTTAAATAATAACCATGATACATATGTAATTTACGATTTTTGTATATCATAACCATATTCTCAATGTTAACTACCAATATCCGATAAACATATGGTCGAATATATTAACCAATACATCATATTATAAACTTAATTGTCAAGTCATGATACCATATTGATGTATAATTAAAATTTTACTCACTATTTAATGATATAATATACAGTTTCCCATATATTTTATTCCTATAGTTGAAATATTGTTCAATGAATTGAAAGTCTATATAACTCCAGGCCCACTCATCACGTTTTATATTCAATACATCAATATGATACATGAAATAAATTCATACATGATTGAATAAAATAAATCATTTATTATATATATACACACAACAATGATCACCAATGATTAAATAATACATGAGTTAATATAGGGAATATCTAGTCAATGGATTGGTGTTATATGAATAAGATCACTCTTCAATTAATATGTCTTTCAAAATAGTCGTTTATGATATAGTGGATTATTATATCGTAAAGGCTATAAACTATAAGGATTTAAGAATTCTTGTATAAATGAATCAACAAGGAATAATAATATAAATTAATGCATATATATAGGTATTTATTGGTAGAATTCATAGGTATTGATCATTAAATCCTTATATATTATATTATATAGCATATATATATACTTCATATTGGAGGTACAAATTCTTAAAGAAAGAACTGCTATATAGGTCAACTTTGATACCAAAGATTCACTGGTAACAATACAGGGAGTATTATAAAATATGTTAGTAATGGATGAACTAGATATATGTAATAGTATGGATTTCTCTGAATCTCCCTCTTTTTGACATTACATATTCACAATACTATTTTTTTGATTGATTACACAACATTATCCAAATATATCCAAGTTTTTTTCATCACAATGATACCATCATATTTTTTACTAACAATCTACATTTTGTATTTTAGTTTATTGAAAAATATATTAGATTGTTTGTCAATATTTATTTCTTAATTATTTATAAGTTCTACTTTGATGACTAATTTAATTTTTGAAGAATCTAGTTTTAGAATAAATTCTAAAATTATAACAATTTTGATGAAATCAATGTTCAATATTACATGAGTAGAATTAAGTATTATATATGAAATAGATATCTAATTTCATTAAATAATAATGAATCTAATACTAACATCTATCTTATGTGGGATATTAATGTATTAGTTCACACCAACATGATATAGTTTAAATCTTATGTGGCCTAATTAATCTTATGATGTATGAATCATAAATGATTTCTCATATTTGACATGAAAATTAATGAATTTAATCTTATACGATCTAAAGGATTGAAAGTTCAATATATTAAGTGATAAATAATTTATATTTCATCTTTGGAGAGGTTTATACATTCTATATTTAATTCTACATGAAGATGTCAAAAAATTCGTATTCTTATATAGATATTTCCAATTGAATAATTATTAGATCTATATATTTATTTATATAAATGATTATTCATTTGAATTCATAGTTTTTATAGAGATATTGGACTTAGTATTATGATCTATTTCTAGTGAAGAGTGATGTTTTGTATTTTTAATATTTAATTAACTATTTTCAGTGTCTTTAGGAGTTAAAATTAAATGTTATTATTAAAAATAAATCTTGAAATATATTTTAAAATATTTATTTTCAATATTTATGATATATAAAATAATAGAGGTCACTATAATTTTAATTTTCACTTATATGTACAAGTGAGAATATTTATCAAGATCTAATGAATATAATTATAATAAATAGTTTATTGTTACACTCCTTTTGATAATATGTAGTTGTGAATCCAGTTATGGACCTAGTTTTATTTTCTATTATAATTTTAACTATTTGGATTTGAATTTATCAATTGTTACTCAATGAAATTGTATATTGTAAAACTCATTTAAAACTGTTATTTACTACTTATTATATTTACATACAATTATAGTGTGTATACATCAAGTGCTCTAAGTATAAAAATCACATGGTTATTTGGTATTTGTTAAAAATTAAGTGTTAGTTACTTATAATTAGCTCTGACGTTCCCCACATAAATGGACCATGAATAAAATCACTAAACACATATTGGGTGTTAGTGGAGTAGAGTAATGTATTTATTTAAAGACACAAATCCACTATAAAAATCCATTTTGCATTATTTTTATTTTTTATTCATATCAGCTATGATTTTTTTCTATAAAGGGTATGATACAAATTAAGAATTAAAGAGGTAATTTAAAAGTTAATAAGGGTGTATTATCGAATTCAATTCACCCCCAATTTAGTTATTTAATTCAATAACCTTAATATTATGAGGTGTCAAATTTTAATAATTGATTTCTCAATATGACCAGTTAACGTCTAAAATTTTTGAATCTCAAATGAATGATCATAAAGAAGGAATTCCCATAGTTAAAATGATAATTACGAATGTTGGAAGATAAAGACGAAATATATGTTAAGAATTTTGGTTTGAAAGTTTATATAAAATTTATAGAAACATATAAAATTCCCAATGGTAATCTACTGTTATAGAGTGTTGAATCTTAAACTGAGTTCGATTTAAATTATAGAATTTTGAACTGAATTATTTATAGTTTTATTCTAAATTAATATAAATCATTTACATAATTTGTTGTTTCCTATAAAATTTAATACTATTTCTATTATATATGAATGTATTGAAAATTATTTTCATTGGGGATATAATAAAACTATGTTTAAATTTGATACATTTAGGATATTTCATGTAAGAAGTATTACATTTATGAATAGAAGACTCACAAATATTTTTTATAATGATGCTGTTTTGGGAAATGAAATTCCAAAACCAAATTAAATAATTAATTTTATATAATTCTTAATTTCTATATGTAGTGTTATTTATTTTACTATCATATATTCTATAAATTTTAAAGAGATGAAAATGATAATTATGATTTAAAATTTAATGATTTATGAATCAGAAAATAAATTTAAGGCTAATGATCCATATTTTATTATGGATAAAGTTAAACTAAATATTACAACAAATAAAGATGAAATAAAATATAAATATGTATTTATGTCTCATCATATGATGGAAAGTTTAGAAGATCAAATTTTGAAGATTATTTTTATCAGTATGATAGAATTTTAAAAAAAATATATAATAGAATAAAGTAATATTTAATACTTTTTAATAAATTTAAGAATAAAAATGGAATATATAAATATCTTATGTTTTATGAATGTTTGATACTATTGCATATCATAATTTATTTCCCTATTTAAAAAATAATGAAATTTTATAAATGATATAATCATAGTTTAAAAATTTATAATATGAATGGAAAGAAATATATGGATACAAATAATTGTTTTTTTAAATCAATCTGATATATATTTTTGAATCATACGATGAGGAGTCTAATAAATAAGTTAACATCTATTTTATTACTTAAACGGAAAAAATACATTCATTTTCCCATCATATTTGAAAATGATGGTCATTACTTTGATAAGAATAATGAATTACATTAGTTTCAACAAGGTATATTTTAATATTTTATTAAATAAAATAAATATTTTAGAAATTATTCTTATTCTATATTTTTTTATAAAGATTTTATATTTAATCAAATTTTGAATTCTAAATATATTTTTTAATTTTTATTCTTGTCTGATCAAAATCATATAATGATTAATGATTTAATGTATATAATATATTTTTTATAGATAACTATTATTAATACTTGTAATGGGGAAAAATATGAGAAGATTTATATTATTATGTCAAAGGGGTCCAAATATAGACATATAATTTAAATTTTAGGCAAACCTCCCATGATATATAGAAATTATTTCATTATATAATCCTTAAAAAATAAATATATAATATTACCTTTTTTCTTATGGTGTTTTGGGATATTATGATAATGATGTTAGTATGATATTGTCTTAATATTTTGGTGTTACTCATGTCTGACAATTAATGTATTTATGTACTGTTTGGTTTAAAAATTATACTCAAAGAATGATGATTTGTATTCCTTGGTCTTTAATTTATAGAAAATTTGAATCAATAACTATATGGGTAGAAAAAAATATTCATGTTTAACAATTTTGACGGAAGGATCCCAGAACAAAATAATTTTAAATTATATATGAAGATTTATTATTCAAGAAATACGTGTAATGAACTGACCCATGTCAAATAAAAATTTCACCTCAGTAAACTCACCAAATGACCCAAAGCACGTTCTTGATCACCACTTGGAAGAGAGAAGCATCGAGGTTATTAAATAATACCTTTGGAATGATTCCACCCAAATATAAATAACTATTAATGTATTATTGAGAGTCTGACATGAAGTATCCATATGTTGGGTATCAATGAAATCCCAGTAAAATATTTTATATTATAACTGTTTGGGGAGGGGGATAAATACCACGAAAATCCTACATTAAAAGAGAAAAAAATATCTCCCACAAAATTATAATCTCATAGTACCATTAAATGAAATTTATTACTTAATTTCATTTTTTATAATCTAGGGAAAATGGAAACATAATAATGGGTGATATTAGATTATTAGTAAGGGAAAACATAAGAGATATAAATTGATTTTCATAAGTGGTCATAAACATAAGGGTATAGGGAACATGATCAGCACATAAGGAATTCATACCCAATGACTCAAAGATATTTAATCATGAATCCTGGTATAAGGATTTTTTATAAAAAAAATACATAATTCATAATAGTTTGGAATCATCAATAAAAATTCACAGTCCATGAGAACATATCGTAATCATAATACATATGCTTGTGGTATATAAATATCTGTATAAACCAATTTTATCAGTCAAGTATCACTCGTAAGACTATCACAGTGGATTGAGTTCATTCCCCATTCAATAATTTATTATTTTAAGGTTCACTCCCAAGACAATCATAGTGGAAAGAGTCCATTACTAAATTGGGTTTACTCCATATTCTATTCCATCTTAGATTAAGAAATATCATTCTTTACCAAATGCATTGGAGAACATTATAATTTTGGTCTGATATATCACAAAATTAATACCATACATATGTTTTACAAAATATCATAAAACAGTCACAATATCATAACCTATTTATTGAAAATTATTTTCATAAAAATTCAACCATTTCATTATAATATAGACTATGGAAAACAAACATGTTTCACAAAGAATAATGATAATTTAATTAAACCATTATGATTAAAATGAGTTTTAATGAATTATCTAAAAATAATCATAAAAACATTATATCTAGATAATTAGAGTTCATTTTATAGTGATATAATATCCCTAGTGAATCATATTAATCCTCAAAAGATGTTAGAATAGATGATAATATCCATTAAAATTGAATTTGGACATTACTTTGAAAATATGGAAAATATACTTTTCTTTTGTTATCATTAAAAGAAAAAATATTCCAAAAATATTGAGAAAAATATTTCCTTTTAAAATAAAAATTGTAAATTTTAAATTACTCTTGAAATAAAACAATAGTCATGAAGATTGGAAAATGTGTTCAAAAAATATACGTGAAAATAAACAAATTATTTTCACACTTACGTAAAAAGTAAAAAAAATACATTTTTAGATTTTTTTGAAAGATTCACATTAAACCATTGTAAATAAAGTAAAAGGTCATCAAAATGAAAATTAAAAATATTTATTTTTTTGTTAAAATATTCTATAAAATAATTTAGAGGACCATGAACATTGACAAAGTGGTTTTGACAAAAAAAACGAAATAATTCCAACCATTCATTAATATTTTTTTATCAATTTATATACCAAGGAGAGAGAAAATGTAAAATTACATTAAACATATTTTAATAAATTGATGACAAGATAGACTATGGAGTTAAAAGGAAAATATCAAAATAATTTCCATCAATAAAAATTTATCATATACAATCCCAACAAGAAAATAGACTATGACATAAACCTTTACAAAAAGTCCAGTTTTTATTCGTATATTCAAACCTCATGTATAAATAATATATATTTACTATAAATATATTATAAAACCATTTAAAAAAATAAATAACTATTAATAATCCATTTATAATTTTGAATTATTATTTTATTATCTAATTAATAATTAAAATTAACCTTCATGTAAAAATTATTCGATTTTTCATGTTTGTTTTTGTTCGATGGTTCTGGTAGATGAACCTTGGTAATGGTTTCATCATTTAATAAAATTTAAACATGAAATATGTATCGAATTTATATATTATATTAAATTATATAACCATAAATATAAATTATTCATGAAACATGAATTATATTAGTTTGTGGAGGTGGTAGTCAACACATACGCACGACTGATGTTTTCACTTTATGATGGATGGAAAAAAGATATGTATAAAATAATTATTATTTATAAAAAAAATATTTTATCCTAAATATCATATAAACTTTTGAAATATATATTTATTAACATTATAGTAATGAATAAATGAAAAATGAGTCACATCGCTTCGTGGAGGTGGTAATCCACACGTATACTTGAGAGATGTTATTATTATTTTACAGATGAGAAGGTAAAAAGGTAAATAAGATATTATAATTGAAGAAGAATAAATATATAATTAATATAATATAAGAACATTAAATATACCATAATAACAGACTATTAATGATGATGATGAAAAACTGAATCACAACACTATATGGAGGTATTAGTTCACAGGCACACACAACACCCACGTGATACTTTAATTTCTAATTTGATGGAAATTAGATAGAAAAAGGTTGTCTCATAAACATAATAAAATATTATTATACTTATAACACTGAATTTAGTATGTTAGGTTGGATAAAAAATATTATTAAGAAGTAAAATAAGAAATAATCTTTAAAAGAGAAAGGTAAAATGATTATCTGTTCTTCGAGAGACCTCCATTGGAATACACATTAAGCCTTCCATATATGGTCTTGGGGAAAAAATTTTATATTACTAATTAAGGGAATGAAAATAAGAAATTTTCGGCTATGTATTGGCTAAGATATATGGATCAAATTGTGAGAATAATGGAGGACAAGAGGTTACATTTTATAAGATAGGGGAGTGACTAAAATTGAATTACATAAATAATTTGAATAATATAATGTTTATTTATAGTGAATGTAGATCAACATGGACATGAATTGATTGTTAAGATAATATAAGGTTAAAATATAGTCAAGAAAATATTATTTATATATGTTTTTGGGGAATTTTCACCCTTTTCTATTAATTTAACCACTAGTAAATTCATTTTAACACACACATTGTTCACAATTTTATTTACTCTTTTTAGTATTAATTATGATAAAAATTTATTTTTACTGTTAATTTATATGAAATGTTATTATTAAATATTTTGAATAAATTTCAAAAAAAATCTATAATAGGCTGAAATTCATTTTAAAATAACTGTGAAAAACAAAATAAAACCCATTTTAGGAAAATTATTTTTTAGCATAAAAATGAATTTATTCTAATTCCATTATTTTAAAAAACTATTATATGAATAAAATGATATTTATTTGAATATTTTACCTATAAATTTAAATTAGATCATTCATAATGTGATCTTAATTTAATTTATTAAAATAAAAACAAATTATGTGTAAAAAATAATTTTTTAGGGAAAAATATATTCTTACATTAAAATAATATCATTTTAATTTCTATCAAATTGAAAACAAATGATTTCATTCTAAACCATTGTAAAAAATAACTTTTTTCAGTTTATTTATTGATATTCATATCCTCTAATCCAACAACTAGATGATAAGTTTCACATCAAATAATAATATTTCCATAGAATATCATGCTTTTCTTAAACTCTGTGTTGTGTGTAAAGAAATCATTAAAATAATTAAAATTTACTTATGATAAATTGTAACATAAAATATACGGGTCTTACATTATACCCCCTTATAATAATTTATCACTTGATTTTTTCTCAATTTCATACAAAAAACATTGGATATTTCTTCCTCATCACATCCTCAGGTTCCTATATAGCTTCCAAAAAATAATGGTTTCCCCACAAAACATGAGTATGTGAGTTTTTTTGTTCTAAAAAATTTTTATATTTAATTAGTAATATATATAGTTTTTTCATCATAAGAGTGATCAAGATTTAGTTTTATATCCTATGAGTTTTTTACAAATGAAGGATCATGTGTGTTCTTTTTTAGGAGAGGTACCTGAAACACATCATGTGCCAGAGAGAGATTGAGTGGATGTTCCAAGTGATATATATCCATCTCCATACAATAAGGAATTTCATATGGATTAATATATTAAGGCTTCATCTGTATCTTATCACATAACCCATCCGCCAGGGCTTGTGTCGTGGCTACCCCAAACCCACCTTCTATTGGCAATGGTCTGGTGACTAGCACCAAAGGCGTATTCACTAAAACTGGAAAGGCATTGCCTTTATAACCTGTAATATCACGTAACCAAGAACACAATAAGATACAACCACAATTAAACTGAATTGTAAAAAAGAGTGTGTACAGTATGACAAGGGGCCAGAATACAAGCCCAACTAGAAAGTACAAGAAAACTGGAAAGTACAAGTACGCTGAACAGATCCGATGAACACCCACCAAGGATCCTACCTGAAGGGTAGGTACAGCTCTCGATTGGCCATCTATGTGGTACGCCTCGTCCAATTTCCTCCTCTGAGATACCTCCGGTCCTGGTACTCTCATCCTCAGTCAGCGTTGTCCATCGTTTTCACCAAACACAACAATGTGCGGGCGTAGCCCGTGCAGGGGTGAGTTTAACGATACTCAGTAGGGACTCCGAGACCCTCAAAGGTCTCATGACATCCACCATGGATAAAACAAAAAGCATGTAAACATCTAAAACCCTACTTTGGTATATGCCCTTACAAATACCCATGTTATCATGTACACCCATCTCATTCATGAGGAAACAGAAGGTCCAACTCAAAAGCCCAAAGCTCAACTATTCCACAATGGAAGGAATACCATGAAGGTAACAACACAAAGGTAAGTACCAAAAACTTAACTCCACCCAGAAGAATACCAAAAAGGTATCACCACTATGGTAAGTACCACAAAGATACATCACACAGAAGAATACCATCAAGGTATCACCCCAAAGTTAAGTACCATGATGGTACACCACATAGAAGAATACCACCAAGGTATCACCATGAAGGAAAGTACGACACATGCACACAACACCGATGAAAATGCACAAAGGTATCAACATGATGTTAAGTACCACATAGGTACGCCACATAGAAGAATACCCCAAAGGTTTCACCATGAAGGAAAGTCTCTCACAAGTACGCCACATAGAATAATATCACAAAGTTATCACCACGAAGGTATGTACCACACAGGTATGACACACAGAAGAATACCAAAAAGGTATCACCGCGATGGTAAGGACTCATATGACACCAGGTATAACTTAGGTATGGTATTAAAGATGATTAGATGTAACTACTGAATCATCTTACTCTTTTAAGAGGCAGACCCACGTAGGATCCAAAATCATCAGACCCAGATAGGATCCTAAAGCATCAGACCCACATAGGATCCTTGTACATCATCAAACCCACATAGGATCCTTGTACAACAGACACGTGTAGGATCCTATATTATTCCCATGTGTATTCCTAGAGCTGATCCATGTGAGACCCTCGAACACAGACCCACAAAGGATCCCAAATCACAGACCCACATTGGATCCCTTTCTCATGTTAGAACTAGCTACATGGTTTCCGCACTAAGCTTTCTAGATTCCAAGAGAGTCTGCTCCTCAAGACAAAGGTTGATACTTCAACTTATATGAAATCCCATGGAGAAGTATCCCAAAGGGATGCCATATAAATGGGGTCTCAATGCAATAGACGGTGCGTCAATCAGATGTCCGGTCTGTAAATTATTGGCCGTTTAGTCCCGAGGCCCCAGTTGGATACATGTTCGATCGAACCCGGATGTACCCCAACATTATCAAAAACTCATGTGAGGTATAAAAAAAGGTCCATATCGATCCAATTATTGTGTCACCAAAGACGGTTAGTTAATCGGACGCACGTAGCTTAAGATATGGATGTAGGTGTGGAATGGGTCAAAACTGGTTTTGGTCCGGCCCTGCGTCCGGCTCGGCCCACTGGCACGGCCCGACCCACGGGGTCGCCCACGGTGAGGTGTCATGTGAGGCTCACTAGCTGGCTGGATGGACAACCTCCTTCTCACTGTGCGGTTATGCACCGCGGCTCCACCGGTGGCCGGCTCGGCCGACCACCCTTCTTTCAGTGCCATGGCACAATGCCGCGACTCTAGCATGTTGGGCAGTGCATACGTGCGTCTTTGTCCCCTTCATGCGGCCTATCTCCACTGGCCACCGCCCATGCTATGTAGTGTCCGACGGGCCGTGGCCCTTCTCCGGAGGCGAAGTCGCACCGCCGCCTTCGTCACGGCCAGCCGTGGTGCCGGCCACCGCTCCCGAGTCCCACCGGTGCCAACCGCCGCACCGGTCGTAATCTTTGACTACCGTGAAGAACACGTCAAAAACCACAAAGGTTGTGGAGTGGTTGGGACATCTTCATTTGGCCATCACCCTCCGCGTTATGGCGGTAGATAGCGGCTCAATAAATCTTGAATCATGAAGTTCGTCAAGAACATATAAGGGGGTATTCAAAACAACAAACCCTACCTTGTCGTTCATTAGATGATGTCACGAGGAAGAAGAAGAAGTTGTTGGGGAATGTCAGAGTTCATTGCCTCCGCAAGGTGCTTCCGATCCGGGTTCTAGGTCGGTTCCTCAATCTTTTTTGGAGATGTGTTCTTCGTTGGAGAGGCGTTCTTCATTGGAGAGGAATACATCCTCCACAAAATTCTCCAAGGCTTTTCCAACCCTTTTCGAATGTTTTCCCCTAACCCAATAAAAGAATAGCCAATTCCTTAAATTAAAGTTGGCCTTTAACTATGTTGATGTTGACGTAATTAAAATCATTACGTTCACACAATTAAATAGGAGGACCAAGAGTCACCACCCTCATTAAAGGGGGATTTTAAGGGGTTCATGTGGTCCCCACCCTTAAGAATTCAATTTGGGTGGTTTCCTAGCTCGGGTGGTCCCCACCACTTCACACTCAAATTGGGATGTTTTTAAAAAATACAATAAAAGTTGTTATTTATTTTATTTTTTTATATTTTTCACTCTCCCACTAAGTTCACGAAAACTAACTTTCATCCTCGACCTACTGTGGTCAGTTTGAATGTCCCCTTAAGTGAATATCGGTGATGTGATTTCAACGATGCCATCTGATTTCAATTCTGAGCATCGGTTCAAAATTTATATAATTCCACTCGCGAGTTTACTGAATGTAACAGAAAAAAATGTTCATAAAAATTATAACAGTCAACCTTGACCCACGCCGGTCAAGGTTAGGCTCTGCCTAAGTGAAACATGACCCAATGAACCCAACAGTACTTTTGGATTTTCAATCTGAGTAACCATTTATAATTTATGAATTTTACACTAAAATTATTGTCACTTAATTATTTTATTTACGACCAAAAACTAACTATCACTGATGGCCTGCAACTACCAATTTTAGTATCTTCTTAAAGAGAGAATACCCTGACGAGTTTAGCGGTTTTCTCAGATTTTAATTCCCAGTTACCGTTTTTGAGTTATAAGAATTTGAAAAATAAAATAATTTATTTAATTATTTTATTTACGATTATACCATTTTTGGGATTTCTCACAGGAGGCCCATGCTGACTAAACATAATTCGTGCATAGGGTAAACTCTCCATCATGAATGCAATGGTGCACTCTGTTTTCTTAATAGAGTTACCATTTAAGTTTTATTCTACTTTTTCAAGAAAATTGCTTACGCGCGCTAATTAAAACTCAACCAAACTTCGAAAAATCATTCTGGGCACTCTGTGCCTTGGAATCATGCGCCATTAGATTTTTTTGTCTTGAAATAAGTCCATATAATTAAAAAATATATACGGAATTTTTGGGACATTAAATTCTCCCCCCCCCATAGGGATTTACGTCCCCGAAATCCACAACAATGGAAAAACAACCAAAAGAGGGTACTGAGCATGAATCTGAGCCTCTCGCTCCCATAGGCTCTCCTGGAGGTTCTCATTATGCCAATGTATAGGCACAAAAGGTATCGATCACCCATGATGGACTCTCTCTTATTGATCATCAATCTCCAATAGAACCTTTGTAAACGTCTACCCATCATCGATGTCCATCTCACTGTGGTCGATGATGTGAGAAGGGTCGTACGCGTATCTCCTCAGCTGGGATAGGTGGGAGACGTCATGCACATGGTGCAACTGAGGGGAATTTTCTAGGTGGTAATCCACCTCGCCAACTCTGCTGAGGACTTGGAAGGGTCCAATGAACCTCGGAGATAACTTGCCGCTCCGACCAAATATCTGAAAACCTCATCGGGTGAGACCCGTAGGAAGACGTGGTCACCATCCTAGAACTCTAGAGGTCTCTGCCTCATGTCAGTATAAGACTTATGCCTAATCTATGCAGTCTTCATCCTCTCCTAGATGATCTTCACCTTCTCCATGGTTGCCCGTACCATATCTGGTCCCATGAGTGCCGACTCCCCTAGGTCAGACCATCACAAAGGCGATCTGCAAGGTCGGTCATACAACGCCTCGAAAGGTTCCATACTAATGGTGGAGTGGTATCTGTTGCTATAGGAAAACTCTAACAAGGTCAAGTGATCCTCCCACATACGACCGAAGTCGAGGACGCAAGTACACAACATGTTTTTGGGGTCTGAATAGTCCGCTCAGTCTGGCCATCCGTCTGAGGATGGAAGGCGGTGCTCAAATGAAGTTGCATCCCGAAAGCCTCCTGCAACCCCTTCCATAGTTGGGAAGTGAAATGTGCATCACGATAGAAAAAAATCATCAAGGTTTTACCAGGTAGTAGCACAACCATCTTCACATAGAGGCATCCCAAACTCTCTACTGAACCCTTCTCTCTAATAGGTAGGAAGTGGGACGACATGGTGAATTGGTCAACGATCACCCAGAAGGAATCAAGTTCTATGGACGTGCGTGGAAGATCCATCATGAGTTCCATGTAAAATCCATCCCACTTCCACTCTGGCACCTCAAATGGCTGAAATAAGTCTGTTGGAACCTGGTGCTCTGCCTTCACGTGCTGACAAGTGAGGCACCGTGAGACAAACTATACTACTACTTTCATTATTCCTGGCCACGAGTGCTAATGTTGGAGGTACTGCTACATCTTCTCCACTCCAGGATGTATCTCTAGAGGGGTCATATATAACTCCCTCAATAATTCA
The DNA here is from genome assembly GCA_963277665.1 of Viscum album. Lineage (NCBI taxonomy): Eukaryota > Viridiplantae > Streptophyta > Magnoliopsida > Santalales > Viscaceae > Viscum > Viscum album. The sequence goes on from OY728167.1 coordinate 281,376,928, forward strand.
TCAAGTATCTCCATTGGTACCATAATACGTTCTTGTAAGAGTATGATGTGCTCCCCACCTTCATAAAATCGATCAGGTGCCTGTCCTGTAGATATATGAGCACGTCGAGCCTTGTAGTCAGTGTCCCCACGCTGCGCTTCCCTGATTTTCTAAAGATGTGGGGGAGTGACTGTAAGAGACTGAAGATAAGTTGTTCCATCTCGATCCACGTAGGATGTCTGTATAGTTGGTAGCTTCTCTGTTGCCTCACTCAGTAGCTGCATGTCAGACCTCCTGCTGAGTACATTTGAAACAACGTTCCCCTTCCTAGGAGTCTAGACTATATAAAAGTCATAGTCCTGTAGGAACTGTAGCCACTCCTGTTGGGAACTCAAAACTCAAAACTCCTACTACCATGAGGTTAAGGCTGTCCGACTCAAGAGTGATCGACTGCACCCTTCTATGCCCGAGTTTAACCTGTGCTGCCTGGGATTCCTTTTTCATAGACTAAGGAAAACCTCATCCCAACATTGTAGATAAAACAAATCCTTTTTTCATAATACCATCAATCTGAGCATGAATTTTGGGTGTCCAGTCATACCCAAACTAACATCTTAAGGCCTTGATTCTGCCACCATGTTGTTTCAACCTGAACTCTCACCTCAAGGGTCAGATCACACAGTCAATGTAAGTGTGATTATCAATTCTCCTCCCAAAGGTATCTCAAGATTTGAGGGTCAAGTCAACGGTTTAACCGGAAACTCTATGTCTTGGAAAAGATTCATGGAATGAAGGAATGATTGGTACCTATTTCTATTGATATGGAAGCTAGTAGTAGACACAGACAGTACCTTGAATCATTCCTCAAGCCCTTGGATGACACTCCTTGACCGCATGAAGCTACTCTCTTCCCCTGTCCTCCAGCTCCCTGAGGATGGCGGGGACCACAAAGGGGGTGGTTGTAATATGTCGAAATGTACACCACCTCATGCTGATCCCCTAGCTCTGCTTCCACATCTTCAGCTCTACAGAATCATCTATCCCTAAAAATTCTTCTTCCCAAAACATTTTTACACACCCAAGTCTCTGATTATGGTGCCAATTTCTTGTTTTCCCACTAATAACAATCACTGGCTATATCCTCTCAGCCAACGAACATTCAACCAAAAAGGTACTCTATAGAACCCCAAAATAAGTAGGAATGAAAAGAGGAATAGTGCTATCTCAAACATCCATAAACACAGTTCGCTTGAATGTTCGAGCCCTAAAGCACTGATCATATCATATTCATCGAGTACCAGGAATGATCGGTATGCCTCAATGAATACTCAGTGACTGACATGTCGTCCGGACGAAGCTGTAGAAGCTCTAGAGAACTCTCAGCCACCTCCTCAAGCCAATCCTTAGCCGCCTGTGAGTCAGGCTCGCCTCGGAACCTGAGGGGTATCTGATACTGAATCACACGTAAGACACTAAGCCTATATGTGTCATCTACCGGTACTGCCATTTGTAACAACTGACCAATGGCCAATAATATATCTGACACACTAACCAAAGGTACTATCTTGGTTAATGGTCCACGTACCGAAGCCTCATCACTATGCGGACTATCTTCATGGTCACTCACTGAAAAAGAATAGTAGCTAAGATCCCCATCTTCTCTACTGGTGTCTCAACTAGGCGGAAAACTCTAGCAACCACCTCTAGATAGCCCTCATCTTCTTAGGAAAATGTCTCGCTTTGAAACCTCAGAGGACTCTACCGCTAGAATTCATGAAACACACATAGTAGGCGTGCACCGTCTGCTAGCGGAGATGGTGGTATCTTCTTCCCAACGGGTGGTGGTGGTGCTGGTACCCCACCTGAAGGTGCCAACATAGTAAGAGGGTTCCGCACTGGAGCATTGTCGCTCAGTGGGCCGTCATCGTGCACTCTATTGAGAATACTATCTGGTTGTCTACACAGCAGCATCCTGATAAGGAACAGGTGTGCCACAATCACTGAGTTATACCTGGTGAGATGGCTTAAGAAAACAAAAAAAAAACATTTCAAAACACACAAGTATTCAGTGTTTTCGTGCATTGAGTCAGAAATCAGAAGTCAAGGTCCTTGTGTATTGATACGTTGGTCGCCACACCAACACTGGATTCCCTAAACTGATAACTAAACTGAATACACTTAACTCTCTTTCTATTAAAAATATCAGAGTCCTATGTTCTACGGTAGAACCAAATCCACTAATACCAATTTGTCACGACCCATCCCATAGGGCCCGTTCCGTGACTACCACAATCCCGCCTTCCATAGAACAGGGTCTATCGACTAGCACAAAAGGCGTATTCCCTAAAACTGGGAAGGAATTGACTTTATAACCTGTAATCTCATGCATCCAAGAACACAAAAAGATATGAACATGAGTATACTAAATAGTAAAAATAATGTGGAAAGTATGTAAAAGGGGTGAGAATAGAAGACCAAGTGGAATGTACAAGAAAACTGGAAAGTATAAGTATACTGAACAGCTCCAGTGAACACCCGCCAAGGATCCTACCAGAAGGGTAGGTACAGCTCTCGATCGGCTGTCTCTACGGTATTCCTCGTACAATTTCCACCACTAAGCTACCTCCAGTCCTAATACACTCATCCTAAGTCATCGTTGTCCATCGTCTACACCAAACACAACAAGGTGCGGGTGTAGCCCGCGCAGGGGTGAGTATAACGATACTTAGTAGGGACCCTGAGATTCTCAAAGGTATCACGAAATCCACAAAGGATAAACAACAAAACATGTAATCATCAGACAACCCTACATTGGTATATTCCCATCCATATACCCACGTTATCAAGTATACCCATCTCATTAATGAGTAAACACAAGGTCCTACTCAAAATCCCCAAGCTCAACTCTTCCACAAGGGAAGGAATACCAAAAAGTTAACACCACAAAGGTAATGCCACAAAAAAGAATACCAAAAAGGTATCACCACGAAGGTAAGTACAACAATGATACATCACATAGAATAATACCACAAAGTTATGACCACGAAAGTATGTACCATGAAGGTACGCCACACAGAAGAATACCACCAAGGTATCACCACAAAGGAAAGTACCACATAGGTATGCCACACAGACGAATACCACAAAGGTATCACCATGAAGGTATGTACCACCTAGGTATGCCACATAAAAGAATACCCTAAAAGATTCACCACGAAGGAAAGTACCACACAGGTATGCCACACAGTAGAATACCACAAATGTATCACCATGAAGGTAAGTACCACATAGGTAAGCCACACATCCGAATACCTCAAACATATCACCATGAAGGTAATGAATCAAATTACACCAGGTATAACTTAGGTACGGTAGTAAATATGATTAAATGTAACTACTGAATCATCTTACTCTGTTAAGAGGCAGACCCACGTAGGATTCTAAATCATCATACCCACATAGGATCCTAAATCATTAGACCCGCATAGGATCCTAGTACATCATTAGACCCACTTAGGATCCTAGTAATGTAGACCCATGTAGGATCCTTGAGTAGTCCCAAATGTATTCCTAGAGCGGATCCATGTGAGAATCTCAGACACATACCCCCAAAGTATCCCAAATAACAGACCCACATAGGATTCCTTTCTCATGTTACATCCAGCTACAGGTTTACCACAATAAGCTCTCTTGATTCTGGGATGGTCCATTCCTGATGCCATAGGTAAATACTCTAAATTCCATGAATTCCGAAAAAGAAGTATCACAATGGACACCCACGTAAAAGGGGCCTTAACGCAACAGACGGTGCGTCAATCGGACGCCCGGTCTGTATGTTATTGGCATTTTTGTCCCGAGGGCCCGGTTGGATTCATGTTCGATCGATCCCAGACGTATCCCAACTTTATCCAAACCCCAATTGGGTTATACCAGGAAGAACTTCTAGATCCATGGTTTCCGGCACCATAGACGGTTCATCAATCAGACGCCCGTAGCTTAAGATATGGCTAAAAATGTGGAATGGGTAGAAACTGGTCCGGGGCCGGTCTGACCTGGTTGGACCGACTCGGGTCCAGCCCACTGGACGGCCCGTGGTGCGGCGGTCCTTGGGGAGGCACCCTGATGGATCACTGGCTCTCTAGATGGGCAACATCCTCTATATCGTATGGTCGCACGTCGCGCCTCCAACAGCGGATGGCTCGGCCGACCGGCCATCCTTCGCCACCGCGGAACAAGGTTGCGGCTCCTGCACGCTGGGTGATGAGGACGTGTGCCTCCATCCCCTTCATGCAGACGGCCTCCACCGGCCACCGCCATTGCTCCACTACGGCCACTGGGCTGTGACCCTTCACCGGCGGCGTGGTCACACCATCACCTTTGTCGCAGCCGGGCGTGGTGTCGGCCTCCCCTCTCCTGTCCCATCTGTGCCAATATCCAACACCAGTCACCATCCTCCTCCACCGTGAAGAACACGTCAAAACAAAAAAGGTTATGGAGAGGTCAGGCCATGTTCGTTTGGCCTGCACCCTCTGCATTAGGGCGGTATGAAGTGACTCAACAATTCTTGAATCACGAAAAACATCAAGAACGGGTAAGGGTGTATTCAAAACAACAAACCCTACCTTGTCGTTCATTGGAGAATGTCATGAGGAAGAAGATGAAGTCATTGGAGAACGTCGGTGTTCATTGCCTCTGAAAGGTGCTTCCGATTTGGGCTCGGGGTCGGTTTCTCGTTCTTCTTTTAAAAGGTGTTTTTCATTCGAGAGGCGTTCTTTATTGGAGAGGATTATTTTCTCCCCAAAATTCTCCAAGTTTTTTCCAACCCTTTTTCAATGTTTTTCCCCAACCCAAATAAATGAATAGCCAACTCCTAAAATTAAATTAGGCTATTAACTATGATGATGATGGTGTAATTAAAAGCATTACGTTGGTAGAAATAAACGGGAGGAGGAAGAGTCCCCTCCCTCATTAAAGAGGGAGTTTAAGGGGATCGGGTGGTCCCAACCATCAAGAATTCAATTTGGGGGGGTTTCCTAGCTTGGGTGGTCCCCACCATTGCACATTCAAATTGGGAGGTTTAAAAAAAATAAAATAAAAGTTTTTCTTTATTTTTTTTATTCTTTTAACTCTCCCACGAAATTCACGAAAACCAACTTTCACCCTTAACCTACGGAGGTCAAGGAGAATTTATGCTTAAGAGAATAGCGGTGCTGCGAGTTCAACGGTGTCCTCATAGTTCAATTCCGATCACCGGTTCAAAATTTAAATAACGCTGCTCGCAGGTTTACCGAATATACCAAAAAAAAAGTTGGAAAAATTATAACAGTCACCCTTGACCCACGCCGATCAAGGTTAGGCTCTGCCTAAGTGAATCATGACCCAACGAACCCAACGATACTCTCCAATTTTCCATATTTGTTACAGTTTAGAAGATATGAATTTTATAATAGAGTAATTGTCAATTAATTACTTTATTTACGGCGAAAAACTATCTTTCACTGGTGGCCCGCACCGTCCAATGTTAGTATCAGCCTAAAGATAGAGTACCCACATGAGTTCAGCAGTGGTCTCTAATTTTCAATATGAGTTACAATTTTTGATATATAAAAATTTAAAAATAAAATAATTTATTTAAATATTTTATTTGCGATTATTCCATTTTTGGGTTTTCTCATAGGAGGTCCGTGTCGACTAAACTTAATTCACGCCTAGGGTAAACCCGCCGTCCTGAACGTAATGATGCCCTCAGATTTCTGATTCGAGTTACCGTTTAAGAGTTATTATACTTTTCAGGAAAACTGCTTACACATGCTAATTAAAATTCAACCAAACCTTGAAGGATCATTCCGGGAACTCCGGGCCTCATAATCACGTGCCCTCATATTTTTTAGTCTTGAAATAGTTCAATATAATTAAAAAAATTATACAGAATTTCGGGGACATTACACCTTATTTACAAATCTCATAAGATTCATCGAAGGTGATATTCATACAAATATATTGTCACCCAATTCAAACCCAATATCCCAATGACTATTGTTAGCATAACCGTTTTTTGACTCAATGCTTCCCCGATGTACTGATGAATAGATATGAAATTATCTATCATTTCATTATTCATCTTAGGTCCATATAGATATTTTCTCTATATTTATCCAAACACATTGAATTTATGCACTTTTTTCTATAGAGGGATCTATAAAGGGGTATATGAATTTTTGAGAGAAATAATATATTTTATAAAAAATAGAAAATAGAATTTTGTTGATCCTAACTATATTTTGATATCTATAAATCATGTTGTAAACATATTGTATATTGTTTCAGTGGTATTCTCATAAGGAACATCTATCCGTGGATGATATGAAGTACTAAAGTTCAAGTCCATATTAAAATTGTAATAAATACTTCTCCATAACATTATAGTAAACCTCAGATCTTTATCAAATATAATACAATATGATCCTCCATAAAACCTTAAAATTTACTTATGTATGTTTTAAAATTTTGATCATGAAATAAATCTTATCTTATTATATGTAAATGTGATGACTTCATAGGATGATCGAGTAGAAACCAAAAAACATTTTTTCCATTAGATTTATCTGGGGAGTTTTATGAAAAAAATACAAAATGATATTTTCCCATATCTGTACAGGTATGGGTAATGGTTAAAATATACCCTTATACTTCAACTAATCAGAATTAACTTGCTGTCATACCAAAAACCGAGAAACATACTATGCAATATCACTCTTTATGTTGTTCCATGGGAAATACTCTTTCAGATATCTATGTATCATCATACATTGAATATTAATTGAAAATGATGAACTATAATATTCATCCAATAGATCCTTAAAATAAATTATTTAATGGACACACACTTGGGTTTTTAACCTATTTATCTATTAAAATCATGAATGAGTATACATAAATTTCTCACATTCTTTTGTAGTTCCAAATATTTTTAATGTGCCATATAAATTCTAAAATGGATGGATGGTTGAACATTCATATTTGAAGGATAATATCTCTACACTTTACATATTATTTAAATATCCATAATCTATAAATCCATAAGTATTTAATATTTTTATGTCCATATCATGGAAAAACTATAATTTTGTTTCCAACTCAGAGAATCAACAATCATGTTTTCTTTCCCAATGTTGTAATGTATTAAGTAGTCATATTCATTAATCAAATCCAACCATATACTTTGCAGAATATTTAAATATTTTCTACATGAATATATACACCAGTATTTTTGGTTCAATATATATAAATATAAATTTACACCATAAATATAATGAACCTTTATTTTCAATGAATGAAATACTACTACCAACTGTAAATCATGATTTGGGTAAAATTTATCATGAATTTTCAAATGGTGTGACACATAATCTATCACTATATAATTCTTCATAATGATTCATACCAGTCCCTCCTATGATGCATGATTGTAGACCACAAACCCTTATCCACATTTGGGGATTCTGAGCATAGGTTCATTAACTAGCATTCTCTTTTGTTCCTTTAAATTTTCCTAAAATTTATATATCTAAATGAAATTATCTCTCTTCTTAGTCAAATTGGTTATTGGATTATATAGCCATGAGAAATTCCACAAAATAATTATTCGTATATATCCATCCTATGAAAAATATGGATTTCATTCTCTATGGTTGGTATGATCCATTTCCCAAAAACATTTATCTTTTAATGATATACTGATGTACCCTCTATTGAGATTATAATACCCAAGAGAGAATCTTTTTATTTCAAGAATCCATAATTTTTGAATTTGGAATTAAAATTATCCTTCCATCGGGGCATCAATATAATCCCCAATTAATATTCTAGCTCTTCCCTATTCTAGAAATATATAACACCATCATCTATAAATACTATAAAAATAAAATCGAGGTAACATATAAGGTCTGTATTAGTTTAACCCAAAAATATATCGGGGTCATTGGTATTTCAAAATGAAATCACTATAAATTCATAATGACCATACCTTATAAGAAAGTTTGTACTGGGTATATCCTTCTTCTTGACCCTCAATTAATTATATCTGCAATGTAGGTCGATGGTATAAATTTATTGAGTTTGACATAGTTTATAAAACAATTAATAAATAAAAGATATATGATATATGTTCTTAATAGTGATCTTGTTATGATCTCAACAATAAATAGAAATATGCGTTGAAAAATATTTTTCATTACAAAAAGAACACGTACATCAATTTATGATGTTGTTTAGAATATGAATCATTTACCAAGATTCTCTAAGAGTTTCCTCTTCTATTCTTGTAAATAATTCATGGTATTTTCTTTGGAGTCTCTGAAATAAGAGTATAAATGGGTGTTGGTTCTATAGAAAAGTCAACATTAAGACTTGGCTGGAAGAGATAAAACGTCTCTAGAAAATACATCATCAAAATCCTAAATAATAAAAATACAATTGATTATGAGTTTAATCCCCAATGAATTGATATAAATACCCAAAATTAATAGGATATTATACCCATACAATAGAAGTAATTTTTATTTTAATATCATATTCATCCTCAAAAAGATATCCAATCATAGGATAATTTAGAAAATAAAATATAATAGAACATCCTCATAAAGAAATATGGTCTCTATATACAGGGATCTAATCCATGAAAATAAAATCATATTCATCTTGACGAAGAGCCTTAAAATTTTATAGAAGAACAATCCCAAAAAATTATACGAAGATGATATATATACTTGACATATGATCAATATACCATTAATATTTTTTATTAGTATCTCAACATCTAATCATTAAGGTCGAAATATAATACCCTTAATGAATTCATCAGATATAATACAGTTGATATATCTAGAATCAATTAATAATTTTTCATTTTTTTGAGTGGATGAATGTGTAACTTTCTATAGTTCTTTCATACGTGTTGGGACCGAGTTGGATGGATAAGGAAGTTTGAAGAGTTGGGTTTTGTAGAGTGTTGTCTTTTTTTGTCAAAGAGGATAAATCAATTCACTTTGTTTAATCCTTGTAAAATATGACGATGCTTTGCTGATTTGTAATTCAAAAATATCATAAGTTAAGGGGACTTATGATTAATTCCTAATGAAGGAAAGGGGGATTAAAGGTGATTCCAGTCATATACAGTTTTTATTGGTAGGAAAGATGCTGGTGGAAGACCGGGAAGTTATAGTACTTTCCATGGAAACTCCGACGATACTAAAGCTCATCAATCGAAGGATATATATCAAAATAGTGTATTTTTTGATGAAAGAAGAAGAGTTGTTGGAGAAGCCAAATCCCAGAAAAGAAAAATAATGTTATGGCCAAAGCATATATTGATGATGGCACAATTCTCCAGTGTTTTCCAATTTTGTGGGCCTAAAAATCAAAAGATGAGGACATGTGTTTTTGGAATAGAAAAGTTGCATGATAAATTCAAGGGGAGTTTTAATAGTTTTTCATAATTGATGTTTCATGATCGGAACATCTAAATTTAGAAAAGTCATGGAGTGCGTGAAAAATTGGGCCAAGTGAACGAAAAAGGAGGCTAAATAAAAGATCGATTTTGCATGCAATATGGAACACGATTTAGAATTTAGTGTGCAAGTAGTTTTTTAGATCAGAATGGAGAAAAATGGAAAAGGCATGAAGCGCACAAAAAACTCAAGAATGTGTAAAAAATATGATGTTGGGTGAAAAAGGTTTTTTTGCAAGAAGAGGGTTTTATGTGTGGATTATTTTTTTGCACATAGGGTAAAAAAAATTCCTATAAATACGAGATGACCCCCTCTCATTTGTTAAGTCTCAACACATAGATATATCCTAATCTCTAACAAGTAAAAAATTGAATTCAAGATCATTGTGAGAAAAGAATAAGTACTCTCTAAAAAAGAATGTGTTGCGTGAAAAAGGAAGTTCTATGTGAAAAAAGAAGAGTTTAACAAAAAATAATTTTCGCGCCAAAAAGCTTTTTTATGGGAAATGTTTGAATTTTATGCCTATGGAACTTAAAAGGGTGCGCGAAATATCTGAGTTAAGAAAAAGAATTATTTTTTGTCAAAGGTATTTCCTATCAGCTTCTGGATAGGAAAGAGAAGAGTTGTTTTCAACGATCTGATTTGTTATAGATTATAAAGAAGTACAGAGATATTGTATTACATTAGTTGTGCTAAGATGGTGCACACATACTTTAGGATTATCTCCCATGTGCTACACGAATGAAAGGGAATATCATACTCATTGTATTATACATAAAAGGATTATATCATTAGTGGATTGTGTGGTACATGACTATCTTCATACCATACTAATGAGTATCTACTCTCATTGAGTAGTGAACCATGTAAATTCTTGTGTTCTTATGGATGTGTGTTTGTATTATGTTCAGTAGGGAATAATATCCTTAATATGAGATGAAGGTTGTTGCATTTGAAAGGAAACATACAAATAAAAGATATCACTAATTCACCCCTACCCCTCTCAATGATACTTAGATCCTAACTGGGTAACTTCAATATGATACACTTCATTAGTCCTGATTGGATAAAAATTCTATTTTTTATCTCATATTATGAATTTTATAACACCTATAGTTTTAATTGACCTCATATTCGAGGATTTATTGATGTAATGTACATTTACCTTATAATTAAAACATTTCTGTATGGGAGGAACATTCAGATTAGCTTTCTCACTACCATTAACTGGCCTCTTTACATCACATTAAATATATTTTTCTTTATAGAATTCTTTTCCAAACATAAAAAATTTTCTAACCCCCATAAGATAATTTCGTTCATAATTACATATAAACCGTTGACCTTAAGTTAGATTATTTTTCTTTCCATCAATGGTTTTATAATTTGAATTTTATCAAAATTACACCTTACCCATTTTTACTAAAAATCTATGAGAATAATATTATTATATAATCCTTATTTATTTCATGAGAGAACATTGTATGATTTTTTAGCTATCAAAGTCCCTTATATCAAATTAATTTTGGAGCCCCAATCTCAAGACACAAAAGTACCAGGGATCATTTCTTTTAGCATTGATGAAAAATATTGATGCATACCATGGATGTTTAATGAAATTTTCCTCATAGGCACTACTATATTCAACAACATTATAGTTTAGATTTGAAAATTCCCTTTCCATTTTTAAAATAATATTTTGGGAAAAATAATTGTTGTAAAATACATTCTTAAGATCTTCCAATATTATGAATTCAATTTCATCCTCTTTCCTTAATTATATTCTTGATAAGAGTACAAAATTGATAATATTTGTGTCATTAACGATTCATAACAAAAAATAACTTTCTCATAGTCTAGAATTGGAGAAAAAATATTTTTTCCTATAGTATTAATCAATTTTACATCAATAAGTTTATCAAATAATCATTTAAGGGTGTTATATATTTACATATAAAAGACTCAATAGTGAGTTATTCCTTCCTTTTTCCTCTTAGAATTAAATCATAATTAATGTTACAATTAATATATTATATGATTTGGGTGAGCATAGATAAAAAAAATTTCATACTAGATAACAATTAACATTGTTTATCATAAGGGTTTTCATCATATTGACCACTACATTCATTTTTTTACACAATTAATCATAGTTCTCACCATTAAAAAATATATATAGTGTGTTTATTAAACATCAATAATTTTAGTAAAAAATCATATGATTATAAAAATTATTCCTCTGATGTCTTAAATTTTGACACCTTATTTCAGCCAATAAATATTTATGTTTATATAATATTACTTTTTAAAATCACTGATTATATTAGGTTCTCTGTACTAATTCATCAAATTGGTCCTTAAGAAGAATATAAAATAACCAAACCATATCCCTTAGTAGTGTCTAATATGTTTTTCATTATCAGGCCCACTCATCCTGCATTGTTTACAATTGATTTACTAATCAATCATAACATTTCATATTGTTTACCCCTAGGTTCATATGTTACACATTGACATACACATGTCAGTGTCCATATTGGGATATATTTATTTGAAAAGAATCCAATGAACACCATAACTAATGATTTTATCCTATAATTTGGATTATTCTAAGGGTTCTCTCTAAATTTTTCTAATATTATTGTATAGAAATAACCATTCCTTAATCTGATACCAACTGAGGTGACATAGTAATTTCAAGTATAAATATTTCATCATGTCAAATTATTAATCTATTTATCTCATAACATAATACACTTCAAAGCTGTAATGGTTTATTTGTCTTTGAATAATAGTTACGTTATCAAAATTATATCATAAAATGTATTCAACATATCCCACAATGATATTATTTCATTGTACCCTTCATAGTCATTTACTATATTATATTGTTTTTCTAACCTGGGGAAAATGAAAACACAGGAAATGGTGATCTAATATGATTAATAATACTAAAAGCATGAGATATCATCAATGGTCATAAGTGATCATAATCACAATGGCTTGAGAGCCTGATCAAAACTCAATAATTTCATACCATATCAGCCAATTAACTTTAATAGCTAATAATTGCATAAGGCTTTGTCAAAGAAAATGCATAAGTCATAAGAGTGAAAAATATTAAATAATCAATCATGATACATGAGAACATATATTGAGCATTAAAATATATTTTTTTATACAAATATACACAAAAATGTTTTTCCTATATTAAGGATCACTTCAAGGACTGTCATATTGGATTGGGTTCACACACTATTAAGTCATTTCCTTAGTCAAGGTCCACTTCCAAGACTATCATTGTGAACATAATCCCTTACTGAACTCGGTTCACTCCCCAATATCATCCCCATTATCTAATGATGTATTATTCTTTAACCAATACATTGGAGGTATATATAATTTTAGTCCCATGCATCACATAAGGTAAAGTATACATATGCATTCCAAAAGATCATAAATCAATCATCATATCATAATAAATTGAAATGAAATGAGTTTTATAAACATTATATCATTTCAAAATAGCATAACTAGTGGAAAAGAAATGAGTTTCAAAAAATATTTCATCATAACATAATCAACCCATGGGAATGAAGTTGGTTTTATAGGATCATCTAGAAATCATCATCATCATATGACATTTGGAGAAAGAACATGGATATTATCATAATATCATATCCCTAGTGATGTATAATGATGCATAAAAGATGTATAAATTAATGAAAAAATATCTCTAAAAGAGCATTTGAACATTTCTTTTAAAATGGGTAGAATATCATTTTATTTTGATATCATTAGGAAAATAAAAAATTCTGATAATATTGAAAAAAATATTTTCTTATAAAATAACCATGATAAATTATATATTTTTTAAAAAATAAATAGTAGTCATGATGGTCGGAAAATTAATTCATACCATATACATTTAAAGAGAACATTCTTTTAACACTTTAGTAAAAATTAAAAAATTAATTGTTCAGAAAGTTCCCTTTTAAACGTTTCAATTTAAATAATTATAAATAAATTAGAAGTTAGTTAAAATGAACTATTTAAATAATTTCATGTATTTATAAATACCTCCACAGTATAGTTATTTTGATAATGAACATGGATGAAAAAGTTGTTTTGCCAAGGAGGAAATAAGGATAAGATTTCATTAAAAAACATTTTCTCAATAATTTAAATTACCAAAGAGATGGAAGATGTACTATTATGTGAAATTATATGAATAAATAGAGGAAAATAAAATATATCATTCATAAAGGATATGATCTATATAATTTTCCATCATATAAATATAGAATATAATATCATGAAAATAAATAAGATTATAACATAAACCCTTACCCGAAGTCCCATTTTTCTTTATACACATTAAGAATGGCTTTACAATAAATATTAATTTATTTTAAATATTTTATAGAACCATATTAATACATAACATAATATTTACCATTAATTTATAATTTCCAATTATCCTTTTCTTAATAATTTCATTTATTAAAATGAATATTTGGCTGAAAGATGGTTGCTTTTCATGTTGGCTTTTCTTCAATGGTTCCAGGACATACATGTTTTTTATAGCCAAACATTCATTTTCCATGTATTATTACATAATTTTTGACCAAAATGATCCACTAATTATAACCAAAATACCATGAGTCCTATATCTTTGGAAGATTACAATCCTAATAAAGCTAATGAAACTAAATCATGGAATCCTTAATTTTTTTTTACTTAATAAGATTTTAAATCCTTTATAGCTCCTAAAACTACATGGGTAACTTGTGGAATAAATAGTGAAAAAATGGGAGATCTAAATAGTGTAGTATGGGAGTACACATGAAAAGGAAACATAACATGTGAGTCAAATATTTTATATAATATCCTAAAAGAGAAGAAACATGAGCAATCACGGGGAAGAATAACATAAAAACAAGGTATCATAAGATCATGTCATCATACAATTAGGGAATCATATGTAATTTTATATTCAAATAACACATGACATAAAAATTAGTGAAGGACTATTGTCTAGATAACATCACTTGGTGGTTAATGTCCTATGACATATTAATTTTTCTCTATAATATTATACAAGATGTCTCATGAGGGTATAACATTACCCAATGTATTGGAGAGCTATCTAGGAAAACCCATTATATAATTCTCACATTCATTATTTTATAGATAATGGAATTCAATCATAAATCATAGCATAAGAATTATTTATAGAAATAAATGGGTTTTATACTATTGTGTTATATCATAATCAATGTAAATTTCACAATGAATTCATTTCAGAGATGAACAAAATGAATGTACTACCACATTAAAATAAGGGAGATTAAGATATATATACATGTGGGTGAATTATATACATAATTTATATGTCCCTGATACAATTATATGTTGTTCTGATTGATTAATAGAATCCCTATTAAAAGGATTTAAAACATTTTTATGGATAATAACCTTTCATCATTTTAAATCACTTTTAAAATAACTAAAATTCAAAAAACACTATGGAAATCCTTTTATATAAAAATATATGCGGATAAAAATAATGGAATATTCTAGGAAAATAACGTTCATGATATTGGAAAATAACTTCCATTCCCCAGACATTAAGACACTGATTTCAATCATATTTTCAATATAATTTATAAAGAATCTTTTTTTGGAAAACTATAAGTGTATTTCATATAAACTAGTTTTAAAAAATTTAAAAATGGGTCAAAATGAATTATAACAATCATATTTGAATTTAAATAATATTTTGAAAGTATTTTTTGAAAATATTAATATTGAAGAAAAACATTTTTCGACTGAAGAGTAAAATGAAGTCGGATTTTTATAAAAACATTTTATAAATAATTTTAAGTAATAACGGTAGGAAAAAACAATATTACTTGAAAATTTCGTGAAAAAACACAGTAGAATAAAACTAATGGGTATTATTGGAGAACTAAAAAATAATTTCGTATAATGGGAATTTTGGAATATGCAATCCAGGATAAAATTAGATTGAAACAGAAACTCTTACCATATTGGTAACCATTTAATTAAAAATCCAAAGGCTAATGTAAATGAATTGTAATGTAATATATCATTAATTATTAACTATTAATTATATAAAATGTAACATCATAGTATATAAACAATAAATAATAAATTAATTATATAAAAGAACATGAATCTCAACAATGTAAGTTTAGAGAAAAAACACTTACCCTCATCTCGAATTGTCTTATGTGTTCCTTATCATCCTGAATAATAAAAATATATTATTTTTTTAATTTCTTAAAACATTTTTATGATTATTATTAATTTATTTTATTGTTACATTATCACATTGAATTATATAACAAATTAATTTGTGGGTTAAAAGTTATTTCCTTAAGGAAGTTTCTATTTTAAATTATAAAAATTTGAAATATTATAAATTTTCATAGTTTTCAAGAAGACGCATAATGATATAACAACAAAGATTATTGGTTCACACTAAAAATATATAAGATAACTCACTTTTGGCACTTATAAGCTATTGATTTTGGCAATATTTTCAAATAAATACTTTAGTAAACAAATTTTGTTTCATCGAGAAGAGATTCCATAATTATGGAAAGATAATTCTATCATATAATTAAAATTATTGATACCCAAAAACTATGGTCTTTTGAAATATAATTCATTTTGATTATGGTTTTTTATTCCATAAAGAAAATATTTAATAGTTTATATGCTATTTCTTTTGGAACTCAGAACATAATTTTTTATATTATATTTTGGATTTACTTCATTACTACGAATCCAAATTTTACATTTATGAAGTTTATTTTATCAAAGAATTTTTTTTAAATAGTTTTCTCCTTTAATAAAAATTATAGAAGATTATTTTAAAGTATTAAACTCTTCAAATTATTCCTTAATTTTATTTTCATGAAACATAGAATGAATTTATTATAATTAGATTTTAAATCTAAAATCTGTTTGGGTAAAAATTGATTATCAATATAAATATTCTAATAATAATTTTTAATTATTATTTTATCATTTTATAAATATTGAATATATTCATTAATCAAGAAATTATATTTATTATGTTCATCATTAGGAAAAAAAATTGAATCAGAATTTTGAAAGTAAGAATTTTGTACCTCATTAGCATGATCCATAAGAAATAGATGTGAAATATGATTTTTATGATAAGATTCATATTTTTTAGTGGATTCACTAATTGAATCATAACTATTAATCTAGTTAGTCTTTAGGATTTTATTAACTTTTATTTTGAAATTATATTTCCTTTGAGATTTATTCATAGAAAAGTTAGAATTTCTATGACCTTTCTCCTCACATTCATATAATATATATTATTTATTTATTCTCATTATCTTAGTATACCATTCAAAATTATTTTAGATTCATCTAATAACTTCATTCTGGAATCTCAATAATTTGAATCAGACAATTCATCTATAGTAGTTTTAGGTGTATCATCTTTATGTTTTTATATAAATTTGAATTTTAGATTCATCTTGAATCTCAACTTTATAGTGTACCAACCCTTGAAGGCCTAAATATGTTGTAAGATACTATTACAATGGCATGATTACAAGGAATAAAATGACGAAGGATTGATTAGTTTAGTAGTTTTGTTAAACTAGATACATACATGAGAAAATAATACACTAATTACAACATATTTGTTTCTAACTAACTAAATAACATAGAGGAAAACTATAATAAATCTTGTATATACCTGCATATAATGCA
Organism: Viscum album; assembly: GCA_963277665.1. Lineage (NCBI taxonomy): Eukaryota > Viridiplantae > Streptophyta > Magnoliopsida > Santalales > Viscaceae > Viscum > Viscum album. The sequence continues at coordinate 281,394,198 of OY728167.1, forward strand.
TAGTATGCTTCAAGGATTTATGGGGAAATGAAATAAAATTAATGTGATCCCAATTTATCAGTAAGGAAAATATATAATTTAAGTAACAATGAATTAATGTGAATAATAATTATGGAATTTTAAATAATCGAACACACATGCCATGAAATAAATAAACTAAATTGAAGTGAATTCACAATATGTAAAGGTAATAACTACAAACACATTCCATTTAAATAACTAGATAAATAAAAAAAATATTGAATGATAATAAAATGAAAAACATAACATCTAAATAATAGAAAATAAAATTCATCCATATATATGTCGATGAAAAATATCATGGATGTATAATAATTGAAACTAAATTAGGGAAATTCATGATTATTGGATTTCATTTTTCCTTGGTACATGGTAAATTTATAGTTAAGAACAGTACTAAAATGATATACAACATATCGGGTTAAACGACATCAATGGAATCTTGCCAAATGACATGTCCAATGAGACTACCGATGCATCGAGGGCCTATCTATAACTAGGCCCACCTGTGTAGTACCATTTCAAATCATTCCTCATGTATGGAATAATAAATTTAACAAAATTTCTTATCAAATATCAGTATGGAGTAAGTGATACGAATTTATCAATATTTACCCAAATAAACAAATAACAGTCAAGGTGAAAACCATAAAAAAATTTCATACAGTTTAAGCAATCCATGATAAATGATATGGTAATATAGGATAAATTCAATGATCAATGATCATAGGAAATTGAATATTTTAGGGTGAAAAAGATATAAATGACGTTACTGTGAATATTATCCTTGGAAAAATGATTCATAAACCATCCAGAAGAATATTATGGATGGTATCCATAGAACATACCTCAAGTGGATTAAAATATAGGTTTGTTTTTGTTTACTAATAAAAATATTATAAAAAGATCTTTTTAAAAACATCCTTGAGGAAAATATCCTATTTTTTGGAAATCCTTTTAAAACACATCTTCTTTGAAAATAAATTATAATTTTTTTAAAAACATTAAGCATTTACACCTAAAAACGAATCATCGAAGGAATGATAGTTGGTAAATACATACGATCCATATGAGGAAAAAATGACATTCTTTTTACACGATAAAAAGGTTAGAAAAATTCCTTGTTTGGAAACTGACATGAATATTCCATTGAAGAAATTGGTAAACGAAGAGAAGGGTAAAAATCTCATTACCAAATCAATTTAGAAACATTTTAATAAAATCATATTTTTATAAGAAAACATGTTCTACAACTAAACAGTGGAATGATATTGGGGCTTCTTGAAAATATTTTCCAAAACACATTTAGGACCAAAGAGTGGAAAATGGAACTAATAATTGAAAGAGGTAATGAATAACCATAGGTTAGGGAAATGAATATTTTTATTGAATAATGGTTATATAATTTATTTTAATTTAAATACCATTTAGATATCATTAACGTTAATATTGAGGAAAATAATCCTTAAACATTTCAAAATGTCCCATACCATTTTGAAATTTTTTAGATCATAAAAATCATGAAGGAATAATATTAAATGAAGGTTATAAATACCATGAACATAATTTAATTCATTATATAATATATAAAAATTTTATTTAAATATACCAACCAAAAAAATTAAGTGGTGAACATGACATTTATCTCCCATAAGTAAAAAAGTAATATGAAAAATCACTTACATTGCACTTACTTTTGGGTGAACATCATATAAATTCTAGTATAATTAACTAACGTCAATTATATATTTTCTTTAGAACCATTATAATGTTTATCAATAATTTTATTTCAATTTTTATAATTTTATATAAAATTACTTAATAAATTTTGTCTATGTTGGGTGTTTTCAACAAGTTTAGTTTATGTGTGAAGACAAACTTTTGAAGCAAAACTGTTGTCAAAGGGGTCATTATATTACATATAATTCATAATAAACATGAAATAATTATTATATCTACACATAAATTATATTTTAAAAAAATTTAAAAAATTTTATGAAAATTGAACCAATTTTACACTCAGAAAGAGGGTAGTTCATACATACATGTAACACCCCAGGATTTCATAGTGTGTTATTTCTTAAAAATAATTTCAATAACTTGCACTACACGCAACACCGAGTTCAATCACACCATGACGTACAAAAGAAATCCATTAAAAGAGGTCATGAATATTATTAACTACATTTTTAAATTTATATAATCCTTATAATTTTAGAATCCCTATTATGAGTTTCTTAGTCATAATGCAAGAACAGATTCATTTTCAGTATTGCACTTTTATCAAATTTTAATAGTGAAACCTTTTTAAATAAAATATTTTAAACTATCTGAATAAATTGGGACATAAAAAAATTTAAAATGAAACATCCCAAGCTTCCACGGTACGCTTTCCTTTGAATAAAATAGTAGCATCTGTTGTACGCAACCTTGAGTTTTAACACACGCCACAACCAATCAAACTAGCCGTTATGAATAGTAATACCTAAATTTTGAAATTATATATATTTTATATTTTAAAATGGACTTCATTTTTGGATTTGGAATATTGAATTTAGCTTAAGGTGAAATTTTCGTACTTTTCGGATAACTTTCATATTTTGATGAATAGTGAAAATTACTAAATTTTAATTAAAAACAACTTTTTTAATCAAAATAATTAATAGTGATAAATTGTGAATTTGAGTGGTTTTAAAGTATATTTAGAATATATTTTTACCATTTAATATAATGTTGGTCATTGGACATAATTTTACAATTTAACCGAACATAAACAAGTGTCAATCTTTTGATAGTTATTACCTCTTAAAAACACGCTTTTTGTTTTGACAGCGGGAATTAATTTTAAATTAATTTCTGCCACTTCTGTGTTTTGAATTTAGAAAAATGGATTCCATAGTTGGAATCAGGATGTCCAAATTTTGTAAATAGGTAACATTTATTTTTAGACATTTTGAATAATTACTGTGGTAAATATTTTATTTACCATGGTTAAGGGTAAATCCGGTAAATAAGGGTTAAAAAATAATATTATAATAATACAAAATTACCCTAAAACGTGTCCTAACCTTATTTATGGACACATACCCGACCATGGGCATCCTTGGGTCGATTTGGGGACCCCTTGGAGCCACTTGAATGTGGTAGGGACACATTATATTAATAAAGTTAAAATAAAAATAAAAATGGCATAAGCTTACATCTTTTAGAAGAACAATTTTTACATAGGGTTATACATGTTGGATTTTCGATTATAAATATTCATTAGAAATATAAAAATATTTCCTACATAATGATATTTTATTTATAATTTTTAGACATCAAATAATTTAAATTATTAATGACACAATAATGATTCAATGTTTACCTCATTAATAAATCATTTAAATAAATAAGATTATAATGATTAAAATATTATCTAAAACCTGTCCAATTCTTATTGGTTGATGTTATTTATAATATGAGTCATCTTATCTTCTACCTCAATGATTTTTGGACCATTATAAACCGAATATAATTATATTATAAAGTAATACTTTCACTCTTTCCTAAAGAGCCCCTCCTCTCCCTTATAAAAGAAGACCAATTATACTCATTCCTCACACCTCTCAAGCCACTTGGCTCGTCCAAACCCTGACCAAATAAGCTCCCCACATCCCTCTCCTTCTCCTTGAAGCTTCCCCTTAGGCAGAAAGCATTTCAAGAAGTCTTTTGGTTCCAACCAAAGTGAGTTACCTAAATTAAAGGTAACGATTTCTCTTAAATTATTTTCATTTATTTTGCTTCTCCAACCCCCAAACTCTTTTTATTTCCTTTCTTTTGTAACAAAAAAAGTATCCTCAATATACTAGGATGTTTTTATAAGAAGGATTCGAACTACACATACACACACCTCCATCTAATGGATGATGAACATAATGTTTCTGTGAATGGCAAACTAACGCCTCACGAAACGATGATTGTTCAAATACATCTTACCGCCTCTCATGGTGGCCATTATGATGGCACTGTAATTAAGTGTGATATTAATGATACATATTTTATAGATAACCTTCTTAAAATTCCATTTTATTTCATACCATTATTCGTTTCATGTTGTATATACGTACGATAATTTCATTTGAGGAAGTGCGGACTACCGCCCCCTTAAAATGATATGACTCGTTCATAACACACATGGAACGTATAAAAAATGGTGTTAATGAACATAAGTAACATATATAAAATATTATATTATACTGGAATAATAATATACCTATGTATCATTTGGATTAAATTATTTTAAAATGAAAAATTAAATGGAAGTAGCGTTCGTGCGTACGTACGGACTACCGTCTCCACGAACACGATGAGATCCATCCTCCATCATATCCATTCTAGTCTTATTCTCATATTAGGGATAAAAATAATGTTAATATCATTCTGATTACGAATAAGATATAATATATCCAATACAAACATGTCTTACATAACCAAACATTTAAGAAGAACGAATCGATTATCACCCGAAACGACGATAATACTAAGATATTATTAATAAAGCAATGTTAAAAGATCATATATGATATAATATTGATGTATATGATTATTTTATATTTTAATAAATGTTTTAATTATTATACAGGAGGTTAACATACCATCGACTAAGGGAAAGTTCAAGGTAAGGGAATCTCTTATCTCACTTTCAATTCCGTGAGATTTCCATTGTTCGCCACTAAATTATTGAAAGTGGTGTATTGTGTACGGCCATTTGATATATATTATCATGATTCTCTTATATTCATGTTATTCTGTAAATAATTTGGTGGTTATTAACTTTTGGCCATACGACTCAGTTGATTAACGTGGTAAGGGGTTACTTATCTCACTTTTAATTTCGTGAGATTTCCATTATTCACCACTTAATTATTGCATGTGGGGTATGTGTACTGCCCATGATTGCATTCATTGTGTAATATACTTTAATTTATGGGTATTTACATCATCAGGGTATGATACTTCTTTCATGGGTGTATGTTTCGTAAGATACCTAATCGATAAGGGAATTTGAAATTTCAATTTCCACTCATTTGGCTTTACGCATATTTCATTGATTATATTACCCCAAGATTATGTGTGGAATCACTATTCATTTGATTATGTCATAATTTCCACTCCCCTTCCTGTGGATATAAGTTTGATACACATAATCACTCCATTGATAATTTTCAAGTCATTGATATGAATTTGATAAGAGTAATTTTAACTCATTCTCCATTTGTTGAGTTAAACATCCAATTCGTTGGTATTGTTTTTACAAGAATATGTTTGAATGTCCTTTGATTGTTTTGCACTGAATATCCAAACATATTTAATGTATTTATATTTGTCACACATAATTATGTCATTGATTTATCCTTAACCTAAGGATACAACCTTTATAAGAGATTTCATCTCAATTTACATTCCATTGAGACTTCTTTGATAATATACACCAAATCACTTTTATGTGGTGTATATAATGTACTTTGACATAGTATATCATGATTCCCTTTATTCTCATGATATTACAAAGTTTTTATTACCTCAATTATTTGTATTCAAGTGTCTCTTTTGGTTAGAATCTCTAACTAAAATACCATTTTTAAATGTTTTAAAGACTTAATCATCTAAACCTTTCTCATTAATGTCCATGTTTTAAAAATGGTATTAAGGATTTATTTATATGGACATTAAAGTTTTAAAATTAAAACTCCTTTTAAAAGTTTCAAAGTGGTATGGGACACTTTGATTCAAAAAAATCTATTTTTAAATGGCTTCTTGACAAATAGTGTGACTTTTAAATGATTTCAAGAAACGGGGGATATTTCCCTCAAATAGTTTTGATGATTATTTTCATCTATGTCAACATCCTTCATTATTCATGATTGAGGTTAATGTGATACAATACAATCTTCCATATTGTATCAAATGAGTTATGTTTGACTGTGGATGTTCTATTTTTATACCATTCATGGTTTGTGGTTAAAGTATTGACATTTCATGTGCTAGTTTTAATACGAATGTTTATTTTATGTTTAAACCTATTCATATGAGGAATGCATTGGACTTAATAAGTGACGAGTGGAGCCTGCTATAGCTCCTCGATGCATCGGTAGGTCTCATGAGACAAACTAGTGTCTTGGAACAAGGCCTTGGCAAAATCTTATTTGTAGTCTTGGCACGAGGCCTTGGCTATGTGGTTATGATAGTCTGGAATTATGCATTCCATCATTATGAAAGTGGTTATTGATATTGCATGTGATCATTCGACTAGTAGAATATCCATGTGAGTAAGTAAATGGCATTATTTCATTTTACCTTTGCCATTTTATGCTGAAGTTCAAGTTTAAAAGGCTTTTGTTTTAGTTATAAATTGCCTTAAGTGTTTATGCTTATTTATGAAAGCTTCTGCTATAATGTTATCCTTACTGAGCATCTGAGCTCACCCCTTTAAATGTTTTATTTTATTCCCAGGATTATGAAGAAGTAATTTATGAATGACCTGCAGGGATAGTATGAGGGGATATGAATACAAGATGTTTTTTTATGATGTAATGTAAAAATTTATGGATGTATCTAGTTATTCCAAGGCTACTAAACGAATCGGTCTTTCGAGACTTGATCTTTCTCGTGATCATGCCAATGTTATGTAATAATGCACCGACTCTAGGTAGCTGGGGTCGGGGCATTACAGTTGGTATCAGAGGAAGTTTAGTACAAACCTTGGAAGCTAGATTTAGATAAACTCTGATTAGAGCACGTAGACCTAAGATGAACTTTGAGGATTAGTATAAAAGAACTTCCTAGAATTTTGGTATTGTAGAGATTTTGTGAGTTTTCCGAGCAATACATCCCTGTCTGGATACGAGCAGGTAGAGGCGGCTATGGCACAGATGTACCTAGTGGTAAAACCCGAAAACACCGCTTTGAGCTAGACTCGAACGGGAACTGGTGCACGACAACGGGCCTTGCTGCACTCTTGGTTACGACACTCCCGGGGGATATGCTTAGGATAATTGACATTTTCTTTACAAACCAATTTAAGTAATATATACATAAGATGAGAGTAAATGACTTTGGTTAATCCTAATATGTTTCAAATTGAGAATATGGTGACATTTTAATCTCTAAATGATTTTACGACTACTATTACTCACACAATGCTTTCTGGTTTTAGTCAATGGCTGGATTCCAAGGAAGTCATAGTGACTTTGAGAATGATGTACAAGGTGGGAACGGTGGTGGCAATGAGCAACAAAATGGAATGTTGATAGGCGTAAAAGATATCGTCTTTATGCCAAATCAGTTTTCCAAAAATATGATCAACAACATATATATTAACCAACTCCCAGACTCAACAAGGAAGAGAAAGGTGATAAATGATAAGAGCTCCAGCAATGGAGACCATGGAGAAAAGAAACCTCAATTTTCATCATGTAGGAAATGTGGAAAGAGACACCCAGGAAAGTGTCTCAATGGGACTACGAAATGTTTTACGTGCGGGAAGGAAGGACATAAAGTGAAGAATTGCCAAAGAAAAATGAAGAGTACTATGGAAGAAGATAAAAATGGTCCCAAGAGTCCATTTACAGTCATTTTCCATAAATGTAGGGGACCTGGACATTACCCGAGTGAATGTCCTATTCTATAGGATATTTTCTTGGTCAAAGAAGAAGCTATGTGGAAATAAATGGTTGGAGAAAAATTAGCAGTACTTGTTGATGGGTTTACTTTGGAATAATTTTTTCTTGTATTTGTAACCCCGCAGTTTTCCATGTGAGAATGATATTTGAGGAAGAATTTTCTCTTCTCTTGTGGATATAGGTATAAATAACCATTTGGTTTTATATGATCATTGGGGTTTGAGAAAATGATAAGTTATTATAATTTGGGATGAAAATGAAAAGTATGATATAACATTTGTGGTTAAATTATGTTATTTTTAGGAATTTATCTCATTTTGGTAATATTATAAAATATAGTTTTTAAAAAAAGGACAACACGTAGACCGTGTGACTACCCGTCGCGTCGGACAAAGCTGTGGGAATCGAACCCACAACCAAAGTGCGATTAGGATTTATCGCCTACCACTGGACTACGTGAAGTCCCTGGTTAGTGTGACTGTTTTTTTGTTAAATGATTTCATTGATCAATAATAAGATGATTTGGGTTCTTATGTCTTATCAAATGAAAACCCTTGGTATAGGAAAGTGATTTGGTGATTAAGTGATAAATGTTATTTTGGAAGATGTTCGTTTTGTTAGGAACACTATATGACCAAGGAAAATAGAATACAATGAGGTTTCATTTGTAGAGTAATGGTGGATTTTTATCTACGTTTTTATTGTTGATTTATAGTGATTTGGGTTATTTATGGAAATGAATAACCTATAACAGAGAATATGTGATGATGTTAATTACTTTTAAGTATGTGACTTTAAGAGTATTTGATGTCATTTGGAGATACAATGTAACATGGGAGACTACATAATCAAATTATTCTATGTTTTGGGTTTCAATATTAGTTTGGATTATATTAAAGGATTTTAAGGTCAATTCGTTATTGAATGGTATCTATTTAACTTTGGGGTATTGTTGGTTTAATTTTAGAAATTAACATTAGTGCATATTTATCTCAATGAATATCCTTTTGGGGGATCATTAGATCATTCACTAACCATTTTGGTTTTGATTAATCTTCAAAGACAATGTAAATATATGGTTTATCCTACATGGATCATGTGATTCTATAGAAGTTTATTCTAGTTCTTCCAGTGTGACCAAGTCTTCTTGAATACTCATCGTTTAAAAAAAATTGAGTTAGTGGTGGAAATTTATTAAAGAATGAAAATCTACTTAAAATTTAAGTATATCTCATAATGTTCTTAGTCAATATCATAAATGAATTCCTCTTCCTTATGTAATGTAACTTTAAAAAAAATGTTGTCCTAGATGGTACATTAAATCATCACTAATTTATGGCTTTGGGATTGTTGGCCTTTTCATAGCCATGTTCTGTACCACTCTCCATCAGATAATTGATGGTTAGATTTCTCTTCCATATCCATATTTTCCTACATGGAACCCTAGTATGTGTTATTTTCGGTAATCTTCATACTTTCCACTCTTTATTTTAAATATAGGCCTCATTAATTCAGTTTTCGATGTGGGATTTCAACTAAGATATTTTGAAACGTCAAAAATGTGTTATCCCAATACCCTATGTTTTCTTGGACCGATGGTATTTCAAATCATCATAGATTGATGAGTTTAAGGACCTCAATTTTATACTTGTTTGTGATTGATGACCTCAATCACTACCTATAAATATTTACGTTTTTCCTCCAATTATATGTCTCTATTTGCCACCAATGTTCTCCTAATCGAGATCATAATTTGGTGGTGACCCTTTCATTTCTCTTTTCCTTATATTAAGACTAAATTTCAGTAACCCAATTTCCGATGTGGGTTTTCCCACAAATATATTTTCCACTTTCAACCTTTTATTTTCGAAGAACAATTTCAAATTGCGAGGACGCAATTTATTGAAGGAGGGGAGAATGTAACACCCCAGGATTTCATAGTGTTATTTCTTAAAAATAATTCAATAACTTGCACTGCACGCAACACCGAGTTCAATCACACAATGACGTACAAAAAAAAGACATTAAAAGAGGTCATTAATAGTATTAACTACATTTTGAACTTTATATAATCCTTATAATTTTAGAATCCCTATTATGAGTTTCTTAGTCATAATGCAAGAACAGATTCATTTTCAGTATTGCACTTTTATCAACTTTTAATAGTGAAAACTTTTTAAATATAATATTTTAAACAATCTGAATAAATTGGGACATAAAAAAATTTAAAATGAAACATCCCAAGCTTCCACGGTACGCTTTCCTTTGAATAAAATAGAAGCGTGTGTTGTACGCAACCTTGAGTTTTAACACATGCCACAACCAATCAAACTAGCCGTTATGAATAGTAATACCTAAATTTTGAAATTATATATATTTTATATTTTAAAATGGACTTCATTTTTGGATTCGGAATATCGAATTTTGCCTAAGGTGAAAATTTGGTACTTTTCGGATAACTTTCATATTTTGATGAATAGTGAAAATTACTAAATTTTAATTAAAAACAACTTTTTTAATCAAAATAATTAATAGTGATAAATTGTGAATTTGAGTGGTTTTAAAGTATATTTAGAATATATTTTAACATTTAATATAATGTTGGTCATTGGACATAATTTTACAATTAAACCGAACATAAACAAGTGTCAATCTTTTGATAGTTATTACCTCTTAAAAACACGCTTTTTGTTTTGACAGCGGGAATTAATTTTAAATTAATTTCTGCCACTTCTGTGTTTTGAATTTAGAAAAATGGATTCCATATTTGGAATCAGGATGTCTAAATTTTGTAAATAGGTAACTTTTTTTTAGACATTTTGAATAATTACTGTGGTAAATATTTTATTTACCATGGTTAAGGGTAAATCCTGTAAATATGGGTTAAAAAATAATATTATAATAATACAAAATTACCCTAAAACGTGTCCTAACCTTATTGGTGGACACATACCCGACCATGGGCATCCTTGGGTCGATTTGGGGACCCCTTGGAGCCACTTGAATGTGGTAGGGACACATTATATTAATAAAGTTAAAATAAAAATAAAAATGGCATAAGCTTACATCTTTTAGAAGAACAATTTTTACATAGGGTTATACATGTTGGATTTTCGATTATAAATATTCATTAGAAATATAAAAATATTTCCTACATAATGATATTTTATTTATAATTTTTAGACATCAAATAATTTAAATTATTAATGACACAATAATGATTCAATGTTTACCTCATTAATAAATCATTTAAATAAATAAGATTATAATGATTAAAATATTATCTAAAACCTGTCCAATTCTTATTGGTTGATGTTATTTAGAATATGAGTCATCTTATCTTCGACCTCATTGATTTTTGGACCATTATAAACCGAATATAATTATATTATAAAGTAATACTTTCACTCTTTCCTAAAGAGCCCCTCCTCTCCCTTATAAAAGAAGACCAATTATACTCATTCCTCACACCACTCAAGCCACTTGGCTCGTCCAAACCCTGACCAAATCAGCTCCCCACATCCCTATCCTTCTCCTTGAATCTTCCCCTTAGGCAGAAAGCATTTCAAGAAGTCTTTTGGTTCCAACCAAAGTGAGTTACCTAAATTAAGGGTAACGATTTCTCTTAAATTATTTTCATTTATTTTGCTTCTCCAACCCCCAAACTCTTTTTATTTCCTTTCTTTTGTAACAAAAAAAGTATCCTCAATATACTAGGATGTTTTTATAAGAAGGATTCGAACTACACATACACACACCTCCATCTAATGGATGATGAACATAATGTTTCTGTGAATGGAAAACTAACGCCTCACGAAACGATGATTGTTCAAATACATCTTACCGCCTCTCATGGAGGCCATTATGATGGAACTGTAATTAAGTGTGATATTAATGATACATATTTTATATATAACCTTCTGTAATTCCATTTTATTTCATACCATTATTCGTTTCATGTTGTATATACGTACGATAATTTCATTTGAGGAAGTGCGGACTACCGCCCCCTTAAAATGATATGACTCGTTCATAACACACATGGAACGTATAAAGAATGGTGTTAATGAACATAAGTAACATATATAAAATATTATATTATACTGGAATAATAATATACCTATGTATCATTTGGATTCAATTCTTTTAAAATGAAAAATTAAATGGAAGTAGCATTCGTGCGTACCTACGGACTACCGTCTCCAGGAACACGATGAGATCCATCCTCCATCGTATCCATTCATGTCTTATTCTCATTTCAGGGATAAAAATAATGTTAATATCATTCTGATTATGAATAAGATATAATATATCCATTACAAACATGTCTTACATAACCAAACATTTAAGAAGAACGAATCGATTATCACCCGAAACGACGATAATACTAAGATATTATTAATTAAGCAATGTTAAAAGATCATATATGATATCATATTGATGTATATGATTATTTTATAATTTAATAAATGTTTTAATTATTATACAGGAGGTTAACATACCATCGACTAAGGGAAAGTTCAAGGTAAGGGATTCTCTTATCTCACTTTCAATTCCATGAGATTTCCATTGTTCGCCACTAAATTATTGAAAGTGGTGTATTGTGTACGACCATTTGATATATATTATCATGATTCTCTTATATTCATGTTTGTCTGTAAATCATTTGGTGGTTTTTAACTTTTGGCCATACGACTCAGTTGATTAACGTGGTAAGGGGTTACTTATCTCACTTTTAATTTCGTGAGATTTCCATTATTCACCACTTAATTATTGCATGTGGGGTATGTGTACTGCCCATGATTGCATTCATTGTGTAATATAATTTAATTTATGGGTATTTACATCATCAGGGTATGATACTTCTTTCATGGGTGTATATTTCGTAAGTTACCTAATCGATAAGGGAATTTGAAATTTCAATTTCCACTCATTTGGCTTTACGCATATTTCATTGATTATATTACGCCAAGATTATGTGTGGAATCACTATTCATTTGATTATGTCATAATTTCCACTCCCCTTCCTATGGATATATGTTTGATACACATAATCACTCCATTGATAATTCTCAAGTCATTGATATGAATTTGATAAGAGTAATTTTAACTCATTCTCCATTTGTTGAGTTAAACATCCAATTCGTTGGTATTGTTTTTACAAGAATATGTGTGAATGTCCTTTGATTGTTTTGCACTGAATATCCAATCATATTAAGTGTATTTATATCTGTCACACATAATTATGTCATTGATTTATCCTTAACCTAAGGATACAACCTTTATGAGAGATTTCATCTCAATTTACATTCCATTGAGACTTCTTTGATGATATACACCAAATCACTTTTATGTGGTGTATATAATGTACTTTGACATAGTATATCATGATTCCCTTTATTCTCATGATATTACAAAGTTTTTATTACCTCAATTATTTGTATTCAAGTGTCTCTTTTGGTTAGAATCTCTAACTAAAATACCATTTTTAAATGTTTTAAAGACTTAATCATCTAAACCTTTCTCATTAATGTCCATGTTTTAAAAATGGTATTAAGGATTTATTTATATGGACATTAATGTTTTAAAATTAAAACTCCTTTTAAAAGTTTCAAAGTGTTATGGGACACTTTGATTCAAAAAAATCTATTTTTAAATGGCTTCTTGACAAATAGTGTGACTTTTAAATGATTTCAAGAAAAGGGGGATATTTCCCTCAAATAGCTTTGATGATTATTTTCATCTATGTCAACATCCTTCATTATTCATGATTGAGGTTAATGTGATACAATACAATCTTCCATATTGTATCAAATGAGTTATGTTTGACTGTGGATGTTCTATTTTTATACCATTCATGGTTTGTGGTTAAAGTATTGACATTTCGTGTGCTAGTTTTAATATGAATGTTTATTTTATGTTTAAACCTATTCATACGAGGAATGCATTGGACTTAATAAGTGACGGGTGGAGCCCGCTATAGCTCCTCGATGCATCGGTAGGTCTCATGAGACAAACTAGTGTCTTGGCACAAGGCCTTGGCAAAATCTTATTTGTAGTCTTGGCACGAGGCCTTGGCTATGTGGTTATGATAGTCTGGCATTATGCATTCCATCATTATGAAAGTGGTTATTGATATTTCATGTGATCATTCGACTAGTAGAATATCCATGTGAGTAAGTAAATGGCATTATTTCATTTTACCTTTTCCATTTTATGCTGAAGTTCAAGTTTAAAAGGCTTTTGTTTTAGTTATAAATTGCCTTAAGTGTTTATGCTTATTTATGAAAGCTTCTGCTATAATGTTATCCTTACTGAGCATCTGAGCTCACCCCTTTCAATGTTTTATTTTTTTCCCAGGATTATGAAGAAGTAATTTATGAATGACCTGCAGGGATAGTATGAGGGGATATGAAGACAAGATGTTTTTTTATGATGCAATGTAAAAATTTATGGATGTATCTAGTTATTCCAAGGCTACTAAAGTAATCGGTCTTTCGAGACTTGATCTTTCTCGTGATCATGCCAATGTTATGTAATAATGCACCGACTCTAGGTAGCTGGGGTCAGGGCGTTACAATACACATGAGTAACATTCCGATTTTCCAATGATCATTATGGAGAGATGGTAAGTAATAATATATTTTATCATAATGATAATTAAATAATGAATATAATATCATTTAATCATATATGCATATATATATATATAATTATTATGATTTAAAATGAATTACACCATGTCGAGGAGGTGTTGATCCACACATCCACGAACAATGCTATCAGCTTGTGTGTGAAAGGGTAATAAATAAAATAACATACTTATATATTATATCAAGAAATGTAATTATGTCATGAATATAAAATATATTTTTTTATGTATCATTATTTTATTATTAAAACCATCCTTTATACATTCCATATACCGGGTGAATGAATCACATCTTTTTTAGGGGGCGATGGTCCACAATTCCTCAAACGATGTTATCGTATTAACACAAAATAGAAATAATCAAATTCATTTGTTATAAAAGAAATAAAAAGTATTCATACATAATATATATCATATAAAATAGATTTCACATCATAATGGCCTCTATGAGAGGTGTTAAAGGAAAATGATCAATCATCGTTTCACGAGGCTGTAGTTTGCCATACATAGAAACGATATGTTCGTTAATGGTTAGATGGAAGTGTGTGTAAGTTTAGACTGATCCATAATTATAAAAAAAAAATCATAGTATATTGAGGATATTGGTGTTATTATATGAACATGTATGAATAAGATTTTATGTTTTGGAAAAGTAAATGAAGGAAAAGAGATCATTGGAAAGTGTTGCCTTAAAAATTGAGTAACTCATTTTGTTTATTCCAATGGGTTTCCTTGGATGATTTTCTGAAAAAATGGATGATTCAATGTAGAGGAGAGTGATTTTAAAAATATATTTTGTCAAATCACGGATGAACATAAGTCTTATGAGAGTTTTTATGAATGTGGATAAGTGGTGGACCTCTGTAGTGAAGGAGGAGTGGCACTCATGTAATATTTTGAAAATGAAATTATTCCCATGATATTCATGCTGAAATTGCCTCAAATAATGGTAAACATACTATAAAATAGATTAGAGGGTCAAAATATGGACATAAAATAGCTCTTTTGGAATTTTACAGGTCATTTAGGCCTTAATGTTAAGGTATGTTCCCTTATTAGTCTTAATTTAACCTTAATTGTTGTAATTAATCTTAATCACTTTCACTAATATATTTTTCCCAAAATAGTGTTTATCTTTTTATAAATTAGAAATTATTGCTATTAAAAATATGGAATCCATTTTTCCAAATTCCATTCATAGAATTGGCATAAGTTTATTTGAATTTAATCCCACAGGTAGGACGACAAAGTGGGTGTTTAACGTAAAATTTTCCAAACATTTATTATGTGTTTATAATAAACGTCGAATTGAAATTTATTCCAATGATATAAGTAGCATTAATTGATAAAAATATGATCTATTTAATCTTTTAAACTAATTTAATGTTTAATTTATCCTTATAAATTAATTAAATGAAAAATATGTTTTGAACTAATATTTATTATTTTTAGTTATTCATTAAAAAATGATATATTTCCGAAAAATATCCAAAATTTACATTATCCTAGTTTTTATGATTCAATTTCAAAAAGTATTTTTATTTTTACATATTAAATAAATTTGGGTGTAAACATTATAATTTAAAATATGCTCTCCATTAATTGGTGGTAAAATTCCTTTTATAAAACTATAGGTTTATATGTTTCAAATAGGGTTTGTTTTATATTATTCCTATCAAACCTAATGGATGAATATCAAGAATATTTTATTTATTATTTAACATTAATATTTCATCAAAATCATTCAATAATTGTAATAAATTATGTTTATTAAGTCAAAACACTATTTGAAAAAAATATATTTCTTTTTATATCCAATTTTTTATTTTTTTCATTTCTCATTAACCGGTAGCCAATGAATTCATCTTATATTTACAAAAACCAAAAAATTTATAAGTTAGTTATTACTATTCCTAAATAATAACATAATAGTTAGGTTATTTCATATTATATTAAATAATAATATTTTAATATTAATTTTTTATTTGTTAAAACTCAGTCTTGCGTGTAACGCAAGATATCAAGGCATGTAACAAAAGCTATCGAGGAAGGTCACTCTTACATGTAATGAAATCTAACTCGATGTTATGTGAATTATAATATAATCTTGTATTAAATATATTTATAATAGAAAATATATATTTGAGTCTCGTGATATTATATTCCCTTGTGTGTTTGGTGATGCATGTCACACAGGCTATCAAATACAAAGATATAATTTAGAATTTTAGGGTGTAACATTCTCCCCACTTAAATTATATTTAATCCTCTCAATTTAAACTTTATATTGGTAATAGATTTCTTGATATTTTTCTACATTGACATACCACGTTGTGTGAAAGGTTCGTAAAACATCCTCAAAAAAATAAAGACTGAGAAGTACAAAGGCCACATGGACTAACATATTACATGGATTGTAAGTCTGAGAACATTAGGGGAAAGTATAGATAAATATGTAGAGGAAAAGAATTAATATTTATAGGTAGTTAATGAGGACATAAATAAAAGACATGTTAATGATAAATATTATGTTGAGGGACTCAAATACAAAAATTGTTGATGATTTAAGAGACCATCGATTCAACAAAAATTAAGACATCCAAACAACAATTTCTATCCAAGTCATTTTACTAATGTTGGGTAATTATTTTATTGACAAAAAATATATGTAAATATTCTTAATTTATAGGTTTAAATTTCATATGAAAAATCCAAACTTTTGGTTATTCTCCAATAAAATTCTAATCCATCCGTTTGCTCATAGAAATTAATAACAAATAAAGTTTTTTTTATCTCGGAAGCACTAAAATAAATTTCTAAAGGATCGTAAGGCCTATAAAAGAGTGAAAAGTATAAATATTTGTCTCTAACTATCATCAAAAACCAATATGGTTAATATATTAATCTCTAATCCTCAAAATTGATATTGCTTATTCATCATTTGCATTCATTTTTCATATTGTTTGAATGAAAATAATAAAAAATTAACTAGGACATTACATAGGTCAATTGTTTACATGAAAAAATTATTTTATTTTAGTCATGGGTTCAAGACCTGTGGCCTTTCTAGATCTTATTAGTTCTCACACATATTATAGTTTTTCATTTTCTAAGACCATATTAATAAAATTTCTAAATTAAATCAAATTTAAATCTTTTAAATAAGATAAATTACTAAATATCCTTTTATGTAATGTTTTCAATACATCCCTAATACTTAAATACTTCATTAAAATATTTCGAAAAGGTCATTTCATGGTCTATATATTATCCATAACATCATTTAACTGATATCTATATCATGAAAACATATTTTCAATATAATAAAATTTTGGTTTAACCTAGGATATTCATTTTCAAAATCTTTCACAGTGGATTATAAATAAAATGTGAATCCTCATAAGAATATCCCTTGGAAGTTTCAAACTAGGTGTGTAGGAAGTCCAATTTTGATGCACTAGGTTACCTTGATTTAGGCTCGGAACACCTTGTCAGAGCTATTACTTCTAGGTACATCTGTGCCAAAACCGCATCCACTTGTAGTATCCAGACATGGATGTATTTCCTGGAAAGAATAAATAATATCTACATTAAAATAATTATAGGTTGTTATTTTATACTTGTCATCAAAATATACCATAAGGTTATGTTCTCTATCCTTTGTTTTCCCAAATCTAGTTCCCAAAGTTACTACTAAACTTCTCTCATACCAATGGTAGTGACCTGACCCTAGAAGGTTTGGAGCTGGTGTATGCTACAATTACATTGGCATGATTATAAGGAATCAGATCCTAAAGACCTGTAAGATTATTAGTCTTTGTAAACCACATACATACATGAGAAAATAACATACTAATTTTGAAATAAATTTTTTCTAAATAAATAAATAACTTATAGGATAACTCTAACCCATTTAGTACATAATTCTATATCTTTTCTAGTATGATTCTTAAATTCATGGGGAATCGAAAAATAATAAGGTTGAGTTAAAATTCTCATTAAAATAAATATATAGATAAGAAATAATGAATAAATGGGAATAATAATTATTCCATGGTAAATAAATAAAAAACATGCCATGTAATCAATGATAAAAATTGAAATGTGTACGGAATATGAAATGGTAAGAAATGGAAATAAATGCCATTCAAATAACTTGATAAGGAAAAATTAATATTTCAAGGAAATATAATGAAACAAATGACATATAAATAACTAAACATTTAATGTATCCATAGATATGTTGATGAATAATATATGGGATGAATAATAACTTAAAATAAATGATGAAAATATTTTATTTTTAGACGTTATGCTTCATAGTTTCATGGTACCTTTACCTCCAAGACCATTCACAAGATGGATTACAATATATTGGGTAATAATCCATCTATGGTGGATAACCAAAGGATTTTTCCCATGAGAGTAGTGATGCATCGATGTGATATCTATAACCGAGCCCCACCCATGTCACTCTAGTCCAAAACATTCCTCATATATCAAATAATCAATTTAACAACATTCGTTATCAAATATATTTATGGAGTAAGAGATATAGAGTTATAAATATTTTACAAATAAAAACAACATTCAATGTGAACACCAGATAAAAAATGAGATATGTTTTATGTAATAAACATATCTATGATAAATGATATTGTAAAATAGTGGAAATTCAATGTTCAATTATCATAGAAAATTAAATGTTTTAAAGGGGAAAAAAGAATCAATGAAGTGAATGTGAATACTATCCTTGAAAAAATAAATCATAAAACATCCATATGAAGATTAAGGATTTTATTAGTACAATATAACCAAATTGTAGGAAAATAAAGGGTTGTTGTAATTGATGAATTGAAATATTATAAAAAGACATTTTAAAAAAATCCTTCTGGAAAATGTCCTTTTGTTTTGAAAAACCATTTGTAAAAAAAATTCATAGAAAAAAAAATTTAAATAAAATTAATTAAAATTTACCTCTTAAACTTTCAAAGGACACCTAAAAGGAGTGACGACGGGTAAATCCATACATAACGTACGATGTAAAAATAATATTCCTTTTTCAAATTAAAATGATAAATAAATTACATATTCGGAATTAGTCAAGAATATTCCATTTAAAATATTGGTAAAAGATAAAAATATTTAAATTTGTCTTTAAAAATCATTTAAAAAACATTTTTGAAAACATTTTAACAAAACATGGTTTTTATATGGAAAGAGGTTCTCCGACTAAAGAGAGCAATGAAGTCATTTTTTCTTAAAATATATATATAAAGAGCCTTTGGTACTAAAAAGTATAAAAATGGTATTTATACATGAAATAGGTCATGAATAACCATAGGATATTAATATAAATTTTTTTATCGAAATAAATTATATTTTTTCCTCTAATGCAAATAAAATTGAAATATCATTAATGTTATTCTTGAGGAAACTAATATTTAAACATTCCAAAGTGTCTCATACAACTATGAAACATTTTAAATCGTAATACTATTGATGTAATAATAATAAATTAATGTTTTAAATAAAATTATGATAATGTAATTAATGGTGTAATATATATATATAATTTTAGTAGATACACCGCAAAAAAGATTAAGTGATGAACATGACATTTATTTTACCGAAGTAAAAAGTGAGATGAAAAATCCCTTACATTGTGTTTCAATTCAGGTGAAAATCCATTAAATTCGTATCCAATAAACATATTTTAAAATTTTAATTTCTTGAGAAATTTTTTAATGTTTATCATTATTTTATTTAACTTATTACCATGTTTTATACAACTACTTAATCAATTATTTTTACATGGGGTGTTTTGACAAAATTTAGTTTTTGTGTCAAAAACTACATTTGTGGGTAACCTATGGTCAAATGGGTCATTATATAACATCTAAAGAATAATAATCACGACATAATTAATATATTTACACATCATATAAAATTTTAAAAACAATAATTAAATATGGTTATGAAAAATGAACCAATTTTACACTAATGGAGACGGTAGGCCATACACACGGATGAGTAACATTCCCTTTATTCAATGATCAATATGGAAAGAAGGTAAGTAATAATATATCTTTCTAGAATTATAATAATATCAACAATAACATATATTTTAATCAT
Organism: Viscum album; assembly: GCA_963277665.1. Taxonomy (NCBI): domain Eukaryota; kingdom Viridiplantae; phylum Streptophyta; class Magnoliopsida; order Santalales; family Viscaceae; genus Viscum; species Viscum album. The sequence goes on from OY728167.1 coordinate 281,414,670, forward strand.
TTATACTTATAAATATAATTTAAGTGATGTAAAACTAATTACATCATGTTGAGGAGGTTGTAATCCACACATCCACGATCGACGTTATCAGTTTGTATAAGAAATGGTAAAAAAGAATAAGATATATATATATTATATTATATTTAAATAATGTTAATCATATCATGATTATAAGATATATATTATATATATATAATATGTTTAAATAAAATCTTCCTTTATACATTCCATGTATCGTGTGAACAGATCACACCACTTGTAGTGGTCAATAGTCCACACTTCCTCAAACCATGTTATCTTATTAAAGAAAAATGGAACATATTAAAGATTAGTGTTATAAAATGATTAAATAAGTATAAATACATAATATATACCATATATATAACATAAAAATATAGTTCCTTCCATAATGGACACCATGAGAGGTGGTAACAGAAAAATTATCAATCATCGTTTCATGTGGCAGTAGTTCATCATACACAGAAACAATATGTTTAATACCCATTGGATGGAAGCATGTGTAATTGTAGGCTTAAAAAATAATATATAAAAATAATATTATATTGATTATATTGTTTTTATCATTGGAACATGGAATAATAGAACTTTATGTGGTGTAAAAGAAAATGAATTAAATGATATAGTTGGAATGCATTGCCTAAAAAATCCGGTAACTCCTTTTGGTTTCAATAAAAGGGATTCCATAAGAGTATTTATTTACAATTATAGGATTAAATTTAAAGTCTAGGTTTGTTTGGAACATATTTGGGTGGATCTTGGCCGAACATAAGTGGTTTTAGAGGTGTGAAAATTCGGGATAAGTGGTGGCCTTTAGAGTGAAGGGGGAGTGGCACTCTTGTAATATTTTGACAAAGGAATCCTTGGAACATTTTAAATGTTGAATGTTGTTCCAATAATTTTCCAATTTTAATAAAAGATATTATAGGATAAAAATATTTCTATTAAATATATCTTGTACAAGTATATAGGTCTTTTAGGGACATATGGTTAAGGATTAGTCCCTTAATAATCCTAACTTAACCTTAATCGTTCTAATTAAATTTACTTGCTTTCACTAATATTTTTTGACAAATAATTTTTTTTATCATTAAAAATTATAAATTATGATGATTCAAATTTTCTATTAAATTTTTAAAATCACAATAATAGAATTGTTAGAAAATGATTTAAATTTAATCCTGCAGGCGAGACGTCAATGCGGGTTTTTAATGAAAAAATGTTAGAATGTTTGTTATGTTTTTATAATAAATTTCAAATTGAATATGATTCCAATAAAATAAATTTTAATAATTGAGAAAAATATGATATATATAAACATTAAAAATAGTTATAATTATAATTTAAAAATATAAATCAGTTAGATGAAAATGTAATTTCTAACTAAAAATTAGTATTTTTTTACAGTTCATTAAAAAGGGATATGTTTCTAAAAAATATCAAAAATTCATCCTAACCTAATATTAATTTTTTTTATATCAAATATGAATTATATTTTTAAATATTAAATCAATTTTTTTGTCAAAAGCATATTTAAAATGGGTTCTCAATTAAAAGGCACCAAAATTGCCATTATAAAAATATTGGTTTTTATGTGTTAAATTGTGTGTGTTCTTGTCTTATACCTACCAAACATAATGGATGGATAAGAAAAATAATTCATTGAATATTTAAATTATATATTTCATTAAAATAATTAATTAAATTTAATTATTTATTTTTATTAAGACAAAAATCCTTCTCCAGCATGAAAATAATAATATTTCTTTTTATATCGAATTGGTTAATAAATTTGATTCTCATTAATTGGTAACCAATGAATTAATTTTATATTAATATAAATCATAAATTTTCATATGATACAAAATATAATTCATAACCACTAACACAAATTCTATGTTATATTATATTATATTATATAATATTATTTTAATGATACATTTCTATTTGGTGAAACTTGATCTTGCGTGTAACAGAAGCTATCAAGAAGTGTAACACAAGCTATCGAGGAAGGTTTCACTCACATGTCACACAATATATCATGGTGTTATGTTCATTACAAGATATACCATGTATTTAATTTATTTAAAATAGTAAATATATTTTAGAGTCTTGGGAAATTATATTCCATTATGTGCATAGAGATTCTTCCCATTCACACTGTCAAATACAAAGTTTTTCATTAGAATTTCAGGTTGTTACAAACTTCTTAGATGATAATGTTGAAAATATGTTCTTTCATTTTCAATTATTTAACTTTTGTTGATTGATTACTATATGTATATATTCTACTGTACTTAGAGGGTAATACTATGAGAACCTTTAATGCTTTATTAGGTTGTTTAATTGGATCTCCTAAGTCATTAATATCTTTGAAAAAATCTGTTGAACTAAAATTTATATTAGTGATTCATTCGTAGTCATTCTTATTAAATCTATAAAATTAAATTTTTTTAAATTTTTACCTTAGTTCTTTGACCTTATTAGTTCCATTATAGGTAATTGAAATGGTCTAAAACATCTTATATGTAATACCACACTAAAAAACTCAATTAAATTCAGAAATTCCTAATCTATAGACAATATCATTCATAGATCTTGAATTTAGATCAAATTAATTCTCTTGATAATCATTGCATTTTTGTAGATATTATTTATGAGTTTTATAAGTCTCGAATATCTTTATGTAAACTCTTAGTCACCGGATTTTATAAATAAATAATTATACATTCTTTTCAGCATATATAATTATCACCATTTAAATAAGGTTATTGAATCATCGACATAACATCAAGAAGATCAAAAATTGAGAATTATCATAATAAGGATATTAATATATGACTTTTTATTGTCATAATAAATATAATCTCATGATTATAACTTCTGATATCAATTTTATGTAGTAGGTAGATTTAGAAAAATCTTAATGGATTTCAAATAAAAAATATATCAAATGGATAATTTTTTTGATCAAAATTATTACTACTAGGAAGAAACATAATGGATTACCATAAATATGAATAAAATAATAGAACCCAATAGCTGATACAATTTTCTAGGTCAGAATGACAATGTTGAAGAAAAAACAGGGTGGGTGAATTATGTTCATTGAAAAACATTTCTGAAATAATACTTACTGCTTGAGATTAAAGAGATTATCTCATTATCTATTAATGTTGGGTATGTTGTGTAAAATAAATGGGGAAAAACACAACGATGTATAGAGGTTCATGGAACTAAGATCCCATATATCACTCCACTAATGAAATACTCCACAAGCTTGGTTATTTTACCAGAATGTCCTTTTTTGGGGACGTCTACAATTGTGTATAATAAATTGACACCTAATAACAAGGATTTTGTATGTCCTTATTGTTATTTTATAAGGGAAAAAATATAAATAGCCCAATATAATATGTTTATAGTCTATTGTGATAGAGTACGAGTGCTTCACACTTCAATGGTAAATAGTTTAGGATAAGGGGGTTGAATACTGATGCAGCCACAATTGCAATAAAAACTGAAAAATAGAATGATCCTTAATAAAACAAAGTAGAAAAATATTAATAAATAAATCAACCAATTGACACATTCATGTCGATTGAACAGATAAGAATAAAATTATGTATGTCTCCAAATTTTATCTTTAGAGGAAATGTCACATTACTATTTTTGAACGCACATCTATATCTTAATAACAAGAACACATGTTCTTATGAAGTAGAGAATTATAGTATTCTACATGATGAATTAATTCCTCTAGTTCATATATCTCTTGAAAACATCACATGATATTTCACTAAAATCTGAATTTAAAATGTTCAAATAAATTCTTAAAATACCTTATAAATATGAATGATTTAATCTATTGACTATGAGCCTTTGAATCAGTCATTAAAAATGTTTAAAAATATAGTTCATTCTGGAAAGACCATTGAAAAAAATAGAAATAATAAATAATTCAAAACATTTAATTTGACTAAGTTAAACATAGGGTTTCTCTATAGTGATAAACATAAAAAGTATGGTTGACAAAATATGGTTAATATTTAAATTGGGGATGATGAACCATACGTTTGTTCCTCAAACATAGGGTTTCTTCCAAAATAAGAGTTCATGATCTATAATTTCATTCAAAATGTACGGTAAAAAAACTATATATTCGACTTAAAATATAGAATATAAATAATGCTTCCAGAACTCCTATAAATAGACCAATAATAATTATTCTATTAGAGAAAAAATAAACTTCAGTGAGTTTATGGTCTGAAAATAATTCTAGAAGAAAGTAACTATTGAAATGATTATTATCTCAAAAGTTGATTAATATAACATCATTAGAAACATATATATTGGGATTTTTTGAGCATTAAAATAAAAAATAAATTAACAAATTTATTGGATCAACACATGTAAAATAATTAACTTTAAGAAGAGTGGTTTTACATGGGTAAATGATATGGTACTTTTAGATAGCGGAGTTGTGTAATCGTATACTATACATATACCATTATGTTAATGAGTTGTGTAAATGAAATTAAAATGTTTACTTTTTATATCCAGGTTGAGTAAAGGTTATCAATTTTTTTACCTTTGTATAGTTTTATTTTATAAAGGTAACTACTAAGTTAAATTTTGGTAAATTTATTTTATAAAAGGGAATGATTTTAACTTTATGTAGGCCACCCTATTATAGAAAGATAAAGTGAAAAACCTAAATAAATTTTATTTTGTTCATTTGGTAATGATTTTTAAAATGATTATAATTTATAGAAAATGGTATTTTTGGAAAACTTTAACTTATTAAAGTGTTATAAATTAAAAAATTAAAATTTATTTATTAATAATTTTATAAATATTTTTGAAGAATTAATAAATAAAATATTCAAAATATTAAATGTTCATGAAAAAAATTCTGTTTTCTAAATTATATGTCAATCTTTATGATTAGGAAAAATTATTTATTTATAAATCATAAGGGGTAATTTATTAAGGGTTATAATTTTTAAATAAGTAAAAAATATAATGAAGTGGATATTTAAATACATCAATTATTCAGAAATAACAAATTTAAAAAATTTCCAATTAAATGGCGGCCTATTATTGAGAAATTATTTAAACTACATAAATTTTTTTTATGATTAAAATAAAATTTTATTAAATTAGAGTTAAATATATGGTATTTGGATTATGTAAAATCATTAAATAATATTGGATAATAAATTCACTGTAATTTATAATAATATCATATATTTAATGTGAAAATTTTATCAAATAAATAATATGAAAAATATTATATTTTTTGATAAAAAAATTTTTTCTGTCCAATTTTATGGAATTACCAAAATGCTAGCTGATTTATGAAAATTATTTCTTGTTTGGATTTAGTTATGAATTGTTTATAAATAATTAATTTGAAATTATTCTAATAAAAATGGCCTTATTTTGAGAAATAATATAAAATACTTCTATAATTTTTTGATGATTAATATGAATAAATAAATAAATAATATATTTTATATTATATATAAATTATTTAAAATATTTTATATTATTGAAAATAAATTATATATTTAAAATCATGAAATTTTATATATATTGAAATTCTATAAAATATATAATATGATATAGTTCATATTGAATGTGAATATTAATATGTTTTTATATAAAATAATGGATGAATCCCAATGTTTATATTTTTTATAAGATTATTAAAATATGATTTTATTTTTGAAAATATTCTAACATTTTCCCATATTTAAATTTATGAAATATTAATGTTTTTGATATTTATTTATTTTTTTATTCTTGTATATATTTTTTTAATATTTTGAAGATTATGTATTCTTTATTTATAAGATAAATTGGTTTCAGGAGATAGAGACCTACATCACATGCAAGGTACGTCTCAATATAATTTAGTTTTATTTTGTATTAACTATAGTTTTTAACTAATGTAAATAGATTTGATTTGATTTTTGGGAATGGTTTGGGCACATTAGGTATTAGAGATATCATGAATTGGATTTTATCTTGAGTAAAGCCTATATAGGGAGATTTACTTGGGCTTAACATACCTTCCATCTTGGATTCTTATTTATAGAATTAGAAATGTGAATGGGTTTGGATATCTATCCATATAGGATTATTCAATTATAGTTAATATAGATTATTTATATGATGTAGTTGGGGCTTGGCTTTGTGGTTAGCCCCCTGTAATCCTACATGAAAAATGGGGGTTCAAAACCCATTGGGTGCAGGGTACTGTAGCATCAATGTAGTGGACTGTAGCAATGACGAGCACTATAGCGGTGACATGTCATTGTAGCGGCGACATGGCACTGTAGCAGCGGCGGGTACTGTGTGGTACTGTAGCAGGAGGTACTATAGTGGTAGTATTCACATAATGGGATTTGGGCCATAAAATTGGGCCTATGGGACATGTAATGGGATAAATGCTCACTGGGCCTTCGGGCTATGTAATGGGTCTCCCTCTACCCAGTTAAAATAGGTATTTTATTGGCTATAATAATAAATGAGTCTTCGCCGCCAACCATAAAATAATATAATATTTATATGACCCATTTAAATAATTATTAATATGCTTGGATTCAATTTTACTGAAGGTTGTGTAAAGAGTAACACATTTTCCATTGTCTGATCTCCTAATTCAACGAACCTGGTCCTTGACCCTACATGTCCCTTATAATAATATGGTTTCATTCCCAACACACCATGAGATATTACAAAATGATGTTACTTGTAATACAAATGATTTTCCCCACATGAAAACAATTTTCATTTAATATAATTTGTCCTCATGCTCATATTTTGAAACTTCTGAGGAGGCCACTGTAACACCTTGATATTTTAAATGAAGAAAATTTTATTTGATATAGTATATGAAAAAAATACATAGCTTAACTAATAATGTAAAACCCTGAGACCATATGATATATTTATTTTTAAATAAATTTTCTCTCTTGATAGCTTGCATAACATGAAACCCCGAGTCTAAATGAACCATAATATAGTGTATTGTTCAAACCTAGACTTTAAAATGGCGACTATGAATAGTTATAAATAATTGTTTAAAATTAAATTTTTTATAAATGTATAAAAAAATTCATTGTTTCTTATTAATTAGGGATAAAATTCAAATCATTTTATAGAAAAATAATATTTTTTTCAAAAACATGTCTTTCTCTAAAAGACAGTTTAGTCATGCGATGCACACATAATTTAAAAATTAATTTTTTCAACTTTTAGAGAATTTATTTTATAAAATGAACAAATTTTTTAAATATTAATATCAATTACATATTAGGGTGATGTTTTTTGGATTTTTTGGAAATATTTTATTTTTCAATGACTAATTAAATATACTAATTTCTATTAAAATATACTTTTTAATTTAAATAATTTATAATTTTAAATTATTATTTAAATTATTTTTAAAGTAAAATAAGTCCAATTATATTAAAATTTTTCAATATTATTTTATTTTAATCAATTTAATATTTATTTGTCATAGTAAAAAAATCTATACTTATGGTAAAAGTTTCTTTGGAAACCTGCCATTTTCATCTCATCCACAAGTATAATTTTAAATTGAATTATTCTTCTTATATGGAAATAATTTGAAAAAATGGATTCCATAAATGAAAAATTTGTAATTTATATTATCGAATAAGGTAAAAATAAATATTTACCAATATGAATACTATAAGATGTAAAAATTAATTACTGAGGTTAAGATAAAAACTAATTTACCGAGGTGTTAAACTAAAAAGAAATGGGTTAAACTGAAAAACAGAGTTATAAATAACCAATTATATGGTCATATTTAGAACCTATCATGTGTAAGTTTATATATTGAACCATTTTTTATGTTTTTGGCATAATAAATTTGTGGGTGTGATTGAATGATTTCAAATATTCTATGTGTGTCTCCCCACTAATAAAGGTCCAACCCATATCCTCACACATTATCACCACAAAGTCAATGTGTTTTACCAAATTAATACCAAAATAAATTAATTACCCTCATAAAAACATCTTAGATCCACTTTATTTATATAAAATCTATCATAGGAAAGATTTTAATGGAATCCTAAAGAAGTTTTCTGACGAAGAGGTAATGTTCTTAAAGAAGTGATTTTTTATTTCTTCCTCCATCTTATTAAAATAATTATTAAAAAAGTGATCATATAATATCATAAATATATTAAACATACTAATACGTCATTATGTTAATGTAATAACCTATATCTATATCCCCTTCCATCAAATGGGAAACATAACCATCCATCGTCTGTGCGGCGGACTACCACCTCACGAATAGAAGTAACTCATTTTCCATAACCACCATTCAATTATATATATAATGATGAATTTAAATCTTGAAAATTATAATTATTATATTATTATAATTCATTAATTTTAATATTTCATATACCTTTTTATATTCGATTTCTTTTAAATTTTGATGATGTCCCTCATGTGTATGGCGGACTATCGCCTCACGAATGATGTGATTCATTTTTCACATAGGTGTTATATATAATTTAATAAGGATAAATTTAAATAATATATTATATATATATGAAAATATAATGATTTTTTTAAATTAATACATCACCTACTTCCTTACCCTTTTTCCTATTAAGGAAAAGATAATTTGGCTCACGCGTTTGTATGACATGCCATCTCCATGAAGCGATGTGATCCATTCTCCATGAATTTTTTCTAATAATGATTATAAAAATGTATATAATGAAAAAAAATTATTTATAACATTAATATCATTTGGTGGATTATGAAACTACATAATATTTTCAATCCCCAGAACATTCATGACACACACGCATGAGAATACATGGAAATTCACACACAAAATATTAAAAAACAAAAGATCATTAGAAAACTGGTTATAAGATGTTATAAGAGGATAATATAAGATATTATAAATAAGAATATAATTCTGTTTTAAATTAATAACATTCTTAAAATCAGTATATTAGTGGTTAAATCCTATTAAACCAAAGGTAACCTTGAGGTAAGGGACTTCGTCTCAATTTCCCCTGATTGAGGCAAACTATATTTCTATGCATCTCATTTCAGTAGTATTTTGTATATACTACCCCTTTGACTTTTAATATCGATATTTCTTAATATGTCATGATATTTTATGCTTCCATTTTACTTATAAAATCCATGTATACTTTATTTAAAAATTACTATGTGGAAAAAAATTTCATAACTCTATTTATTTTTATTGGTTATATTCCTTCCTTATTGTCTATGATTTTAATGATTATGTGTGTATTTATTTTTTAATATATTATTTATTATATCTACATGTTTTATTTGTACTTATATTTGATACACATAATCAATTCATTGGCTAGTCCTTAGATCAACATTATGAATTTTTTATGTTTTATTTCACAATATCATTTCCATCATGATTATTTTGCTTCAATTTACATTCATGGAAATTTTATGATAATTGACTAATAAGAACCTAAAATTTATTATTAAATCTATATTAATGATTTTTTCATGTAACATTACCATTTTCCCACTGTTTGGTACCTAAAATGAATGATTAATAATTTCAAATAAAATTTGACTTCATGTCACTCTTCGGTAAAAAGTCCAATTTATTCCAAAACCATGTTTTCAAAAAATGTTTTCAAAAAATGCTTTCAATATTTTTCTAACATCATAAAAATGATTTATTAATGAAATTTTTACCAATATTATAATTTATTTAAAAACAATTTAATGTAATCTGCATATTATTTTCCAAAATAGGAATGTTTTGTTTTTCCAGAAAATGTGAAATGAATCATTCATTTAACCTGAAAGCCATGTAGGTAATTTACTATATTCAGGAAAAATTAATGTTTGAAACCAGAAATTATAAATTTTAATCGTAATTTTTAAAGAAAACATATTTTCAAAATTTTTTTGAACTTTTTATTAAATACCATCAATGTAAATAAGGATGGTTTCCTCAAAAAGGTTTTTAAAGAAATTTTTATGATATTTCTATCCATCAATGATAAAAACCCATTATTTTAATTATAATTCACAAGTGATATGTTTAATTTATACCACTATTATTCATTATCTTCATGGATTAAGATAATTTTGATTGAGAAAGTTATCGAGCTTAACAAAATTAATTTATTTTTGTAGTCATTAAATTTTCCATGAGATATAAACGTTTGTGTGATTATTTTATAATAAATTTATGTTAAATAATATTATTATTTATCATGAATATTTTTTTCGATAAACCAAATATAATTACTACATAATGTTTTCTGCATTGAATGATATTTTTTTATACGAGGAAATATTGATAATTCTGTATTGTTTACTCAATACAAATATTTAATGATTAGGAAAATTGTTCATGAGATAAATCAATTGATTGAAATATGAAGAATTCATTGGAAATGTAGTGTAGGGAGGGTATTATAATTAAATATACCCAATATCGCATTAGTGGAATCAGTAATCTACCAATAAATGGGTTTTACCCAGAGTTTGAAACTATCTTATGAAAGGTCTTGATAGTAGATGTATTATGATGTCTGAGATTGTAAAATATAAATATTAATAAATTCCATAATTATGAATTTATATATTATTATATACAATAATTTTATGATGATATTAGTTATTGATGTATTTCATTCTCATTTTAGCGAATAAATAGCATTTTTTACACTTATTTAACTTTCAATATCGTTTAAGACTTATATATACATGATAGTAAAGTAATTTAAATGGAAAGTGTGTTTAGGTAACCACCTTATAAAATTTATTATTCATAATCTAATTAGATAGTAAAGATATCGATTTAATGACATGTGTGTTCAAATATGTGCCTTTCCATATTGATTAAGCTTTATATATTCATGATAGTATTTTTTTAAATAGAAAGTATAATTAGTTATTTTCCTATTCATGTTTATTATAATTATTTATTCATGATAGATTAATCTTTACATAACTCTTACTGAGCATATGATATCACATTTTTTTTATTTCGCAGATAATCTACGATGTGACATATTAACGATATGAAAGGATATTCTATGGGAAATAATGATATTCTGAAAAAAATGATGTTGTTAATTGTATATTAAATTATTTTATTAGAATCATATATATATATTTATCTCATTTACTTATTACTTATAAAAAAATTGGTTCTTTGGGATGAAATTAGTTTAATGTCATAACAATGTAATAATATAGACATTAGCTTCAATTTATTGGCATTGGGGTCAGTTTAGTTGGTATCATAAGAATTTTAGTATAAACCATGTGAACTATATTTTGTAAAACATCAATTAGGGAATATAACCCTACAAAATACTTTGACGATATTTATAGAAAAACATATTAATGTTTTGGTAAGGTAGATATTATGTGGTTTTTCATGGAAATATATCCCTATTTGGATACTAAAGGTCAATGTTGTTCTAGAACAGATGTACCTATGGGTAGTAACATTGAAAACGGTGTGTTTTGATTTACTCAAGTGTTTCATATAACACAAAAATAGGCATTACTATGCAACTGGTTTGACACTCACAGTGGATTTGACTTGGATAATTCACATTTTATTTTTAAACCATTATGATGGATTTTAATAGATGATGAAAATGAATGATTTAGGTCAAACCAATGGTGTCTAGACTAAAAATATGACATAATAATTTAGAAATCATATAAATGATTATATATATTTTCCTCTAAATTTTATTTCTCACACTATACTTTTTGATTTTAGTCGATGGATGGAACCTTGAGGAATCATGTTAACATTGAATATAAAGAAAAATATGGTGACATTAATCATACAAAGTGTATGATGAAAAGAGAGAAATAAATTACAATTACGCATAATTATTTATACTAAAATATGATTAAACTACAACTTAACTAACTTTCGACTCACCATAGAATATCAGTATGTAGTTCGCTAAGAGCTCGATTGGAGGAGTCATTGGAAGGAAGAATGATTGAATTCCTTAATATGGGAAATTTGCAACGGAACACCAAATAAGGTGGATCAATGGAATGAGAAAACTGTTTTTTGTGTGGAAAACAAGGACATGAAGCAATTAATTTACAATTAAAAATAAATAGTATGATGGAGGGAAATATCTTTCAGACTAGGTATAAATTTATAGTTCATTGAATTAAATTTTGGGAACTAAGTTATTATCTGATTCAATCCCTTATTCTAATGTTTAAAACCTATATAAAGAAGGACCATTATTGAAATAATATGGATGAAGTAATTTTTTTATTGGGGTTATGGAATTATATTTTTGAAGTGTTTTTTCAAATGGAATTTTGGTTATATGAATGATGAAACATATAATAACTATGTTAATATTGGAAGAATATATGTCTTCATTTGTATAAGAGTTATGGTTACCATCTTGGGTTTATGAGTATAATAATGATCATAATTTCAAATCCTTAAAAACACATGATTTAAGTTTTATGTAATGGGATTATACCAAGATTATGGATGTTTTTGGGAACATTGATTATAATATAGCCCATTGGTTTAGTATATGTTTTAGTGAAAAATTTAATTAAGTATGAATGAACATACATTTTTTTTATCATAAGATTATTGGTATTGCTAAAATTTAGGGTTTATTTTATCATAATGTTGATGTAATGATGGGTTATTACACTTTGGTAACATTATAGGAATAATATTAACATAGATATAGATAATGGAAAACCTTCATGTTGGGTGACATCCCGTCTCATCAGGGAAGGTCACAGGGCTTGAACTTACATTCGAAGAGTTTTAAGGGTGCTACGGTCACCACTGGACAATGCGATATATTGGATAATATGTCATTGTTCTTATTTAAATGATTTTAATGATAAATATTATTATTGAACCAATGGTGTTACTACTAAGGTTTAGAGATTACTATATTTTATTGGATTACTTATACTTACCCAATTGGTTCTAGAAAATAGTTAGAGATGGATAGAAATAATTTTAAATATTTTATGGTTCTTAGGATCTATTAACAGTAAATTCTACTGATTTAGGTATATAAAAAATAATTTGTGGATATTAAAATCTCATATTTATTGATGAATTTTAAAATTATTAAATAACAACCAAATGTTGAAATTGTTCTTATGGAAAAATTTATATCAATTAAGTATATTTCCTTGTATTCATAGATAGTAAAAAATTTTCTAAAATTTAGGAAAATGATCTTGAAAAAATGTTATCATATTACATTCATATATGATTAATAAAATTGTCTCTTAAATAATCATATATTTTTGTGTTTGAGGTCTTAACATTACATTTATCATTTTCTTTCTTGTGAATAATTATCTATATCAAAATATAATTTTTTATATTTTTCTTCCATATCCATATCTTTACATTCCATAAATGATATACTACTTAGAAACCTAGTTATGTGTTACTACTTATGACCTTTTTACTTATATATATATATTATTTTGTTAATTTTTTTTATTTCTTTTATGATTTTGTTTTATCTACAATCATATTTCCAAACGGCAGACCCTTGATTACCAAGATCAAGTTTAAATTGTGAGGATATAGTTTATTAAAGGTGGGGAGAATGTAACACTTCAAGATTTTAAAAGAAAAAAATTGGGTTTGATAGATTATATGACACAAAAAAATATATTATAAGAGAATTTAACACCCTAACACTTTATGATATATTTCTTTTTAAATAAATTCATTCTCTTCGATAACATGAGAAACAGGTGGCCCCATGTCAAAACGAAATATAATATAAAACACTGTTATAAAATAGACATTGAATTGTAAGGTATGAATAATACTAACTAAATTATAAAATTATAGGTTTTACACATTTATGAAAATATTCCTTATTTATCTTTTTATTATTAATATTGTAAGAATCATTTGAAAGAAAAGGATATAATTTCTGAAAAATTAGTATTTCCCTAAAAGACAGTTTATTCATGATTATGAAACATATTTTAATATTAATTTTTATCAATTTTTTAAAATTTATTATATAAAATGAAATTAATTTTTTAAACCATCATATCCAAATTATCTAATGCTGAATTTTTAATATTTTTCAAAAAAATGTTTCATTTATTATGAATACTGAAAAATACTGATTTTATTAAAAATTGTTTTTTCATTTAAATAATTTAAAAGGATAAATTATAATTTAAATTAGTTTTAAAGTCAAATTATTTCAAATATATTACAATTTAACTAATTTATACCATTTTAATAAATTTCTTATTCGATTTTGGTATTAAATTTGGCAACACTTATGTGAATCTTCTATTTGGAATCCTGTTTTTTCATCGTTGATGTGATCTTAACATCAAATTGGATTCTTATAACCTATTTGAGATTAATTTGTGAAATTTTATTCCATATTTGGAATCAAAATAATTAACATTATATAATTTAAATTAATTTTGACCATTATGAATAGTAAAAGCTGTAAAAACTAATTACCGAGGTTAAGGTAACAACTGATTCAGAATGCTTCAAACTAAAAATATAAGGTAAAAAATGAATCAATAACAAGTAAAAAACATATTTTATGGCCACATATATATACTATGACCTATAAGAGTTTAATATGTACCATTTGATGTGATTGAAATGAAAGAAATCTCAACGTAATTGAATATTTTTACAAATTCAATGTGTGTCCTCTTCCCACTTATAAAAGGTCACCACATATCCTCAACTAATAATACATAAAAAAAAAAATTTATTAGATTATACCTCGAAAAATAAAATTCTTATTCCTCCCCAATATCCCAGAGACCTTTTTTGATCTTAATTTCAATCTGGAAGGATTTTGGTGAAAACCTAAAATGTTGTCTAAGGAAGAGGTATCGTTCTTAAATGGGCATTTTATTTTTTCTTCTTCCACATCCTTAAAATATTTTTTAAAAATGATAATCTATTATCCTAACTATATTAAAGACAATGATATGTTATTATGTTTTTGTAATTACCTATATCTATCTCCCCTTCTATATAATGGGAAATGAAACAGTCTTTCGTGCATATGGAGGACAACCAGTTAAAAAACTGATATAACAAATTTTCCATAACCCCCTTTCAAGGATGGATATAATGATGGATTTATATAATTTATATGATATTTAAGTTATTATTATACTTATTTAATTTTAATATCATATATATATTATTATGTTCCATTCCATTTAAATTACGATAACGTCGCTCATGTGAATGGAGGACTTCCTCCTCGTGATGTGATGGGATTCATTTATCACTCATGATTTTCATGGAATGAAATAAGGATAAATTTAATTAATATATATTCTATAAATAAAAATATATTGATTAATGAAAATTAATATATTATCTACTTCCTTACCCTTTCACTTGTTAAGGAAGTGATAACGTCGCTTGTTTATACGTACAACCTATTGTCCCCACGAAGTGATGTTATCCATTCTCGGTGTTCAAATTTAAATAATGATTATAATTTTTATATAATAAAAAAATTATATTTATAACAATAATATAAATCTGGAGATTATTTATCTATATAATGTGCACAATAACTGGATCATTCCTGAGAAAACACGCATGATAAAAAATATAATTAACACCAAAAACAATAAAAATAATGAATGATCAATAAAAAATTGGTGATAAGATGTTATAAGTGGATCATATATGATTTTATAAATAAGATTATGTGTTTTATATAAATTAATAGCATTATAAAAACCATTGTATATGATTTTAAACAATTTTCAACCCCCCAAGGAAGTGTGAGGTAAGGGACTTTGTCTCAATTTACCGTCATTAAGGAATATTTTAATGATATGAACCTAATTTATTTTATATGGTGTAAATAATAACCATTTAAAATTTAATATCATGATTCATTAATAATTCATTTTATATTAATTTTCATTTTTAATTGTCTCATCCAAGATAATTTGATATGAAAATTAAAAACACGCATGGAATTTCATAACTCATTTTTTTCATTGTGTTATGTTACATATTCATTTCCATTGATATTATATTATTATTTTTGTATTTAAATATTAATATATTATATTTTGTATTAATATTTTTTATTTGGATTTAATTTTGACACAAAAAATTTATTCCTTGGTTAATTATCACTTCAATGTTATTATTTTTATACGAGTTTATTTTATAATATCATTTCAGTCGGGATTGTTTATGATAAAATTTCATTTTTAGAAAACTATTTAATCATTTTATAATAATTACATTTAAATTTATCATTCTCTATATATTCATTATTTTTTCAAGAAATTGCACCATTTTCTCACTATTTGGTACATAAAATAATAATTAATTTTTTAATAAAATATATATTCATTTCTATCTTCAGAAGAAAATCCATTTTTTTCAGAAAATATGTTGTCAAAAAATGTTTCCAATTTTCATTATCATTATAAAAATGTTTTATTAATGTCATTTTTATGGATGTATTATTTATGAAAAAACTGTTTTTGAAAGGAACCCTCAAATAATTTTCGAATGATGTCCCATTTGGATTTTACTAAAAATTTGATTTGAATCATTGTTTTAACATGTACAACACATACCGAATTACCCAAAATCTTGATAACTCAATGTTTCCAATATTACATTATAGGCATCAATGGTTATTTTTAAGGAAATATATTTTCTATAATTTTTCGAACATTTAGTTTTAAAAATAATTTAAAATAAAAAATGAATATTTTCCTCAATAATGTTTTTAATGAAATTCTTATGATATTTTTATTCATAAACCACAACAACACATTTTTCTATGTATAATATACAAGGTATATGTTTTATTGAAACTATACTTATTCATTATATATATAATTTATGATAATTTTTACAGAGGAAATTATTTACATTACCCTTATTGATTGATTTTTGTATTCATGAACTTTCCCTTGAAATGTTCACTTTTTTGTGATAATTGTACATTATATTTACCCTAAATATCGATATTAATTTTATTGGATTTTTTATTGCATAAAATATATATCATTTTATATATTGTGTTCTAGATTGAATGTTAATTTTTTAACTCGGGAAATATTGATATATCATTATTTGTTACTCAATAAATATATTTGATGATAAGACACATTATTCATGAGTTAAATCAATTATTCGATATGTGAGGAATTTTTTGTCCATGATGTGACGGTATAACAACCCTACTGTTTATCTCATATTTAAAAATGATTAACTACATAAATATGCACATAATACAACTCAGAACATTGAGAGTTCTAGTGTCTTTGGGTCTTAGGAACATTACATAATAACCTAAAACATGAAATATAACATCATTATTTAAATCTTCTTTGACATTACCACACCATTCCTTCATACTAAACACTACATGGGATAACATGAGGATGTACACAAGAAAGGGGTAAGCTATAAAGCCTACTAAGGGTGTAAATAAAAAATAACATGAATAATACAATAAATATTAGAAAATGGTAATATCAATGGATCATAATAGAAACATGAACATAAAGGCATAATATAGAATGATTTTTATAAAATGGAAATGTGGAAAAAACTTAAAACACTACATCATAAACATAAGGAGTTAGGTAAAACCTGTTCCAACATGGTGGAAAAATTTCCTAACATGAATCAGGTAAAACCGTGTCCCAATATGACGTATCATGATTCTAAACATTGCCCAATTCATTGGAGTGCTATATAATTCTAGGCACACCCATCAGTTTCACTTCATTCCCAGGGCTATGTGTGCCACATATATGATAAAACATGGATTTATTCATCATCACAATACAATCCATGATCAAGGATTGTATAATAAATTCATATAAGTCATAAATAAAAAAGGAAAATGTTAATAAAATTTAATACCATTGATACAGTAATGGGTATGGTATTCACGACACTGTAATTTTGGCATTAAAAAATCACTATGCAATTTGGGCAGCATAATGACGTTACATAAAAATTCATAAAAATAGTGTATGAGAGAGAAAGGGACATATCATCATATATAAATGAAATGGGTATTAATAGGGTCATATAAATACATGTTCCAATATAATTAATTTGTAAATAGAAGGAATAACATAATAGAGAAACTTGAAGAAAGAGGAGGAATGAAATAACACTTAAAACATTTCGGCATGGTAATAGGTGTAGATGTGAGAGATCAATGAGAGAGAAAGGGGTATATCATCATTAAAAAACAATAGAGGTAGTATTATGGAGGTGAAAAAACATTACCAATCATTTTTAATTGAAAATAAAAGGGTGTATCAAGGTAAGGAATCTTGGATAAAAATGAGAAAGGAAGGAAACCCTTTGTTGAGTATGTGACTTCAAAAGCTTGAAAAGGGTATTGTTGAGAGCTTGGGGTGACTTGATTGGATTATTGAGAGGTGTGAAAATTATAGGGACATTATCAAATAATTTTTAGTGAAGAGAAGTGGGATCTTGGGTTGGTTTATATGGGAAAATAGAGGATAATTCTTTAATATTTCGCAAACATAGGTTTTGGAATCCATATAAATAAATATTCAAAACCAAAAAACCTTCCAATTTTTTTTACCCTTTTTTCCAAATAGTATTGGAAAAAATTATTTTATAAGTCTATGTTCAAAATATATTAAAATATTATCCATTCTTATGAGGAGTTGATCCATATTATTAATGAAATGTACTTAAAATCATAAAATATGTCATACATTTTATGGGATTCACTAAGGCATTATAAAAGAAGTAAAATAAATCTAAAATCAAGTTATATTAAATTTGAAACATATATTTCTTCTAATATACATTTTACGATACTTATTACCCCACTATTGGGTCTATATGATGTCATAAAACACACTATATACATACATATTATTTAATTTTTACCCAAAAATTCAACTATCTCAGAAAATTATTAAAAATTAACTATTGTCTAATTTAGACATCTTTATTCAAAAAAATAATATTTAGTATATCTAAATAATTTTCTAACTGTTTGATTTTTCACTTTTAAAATGAGAACCATAATTTGTTGAAAATTGATTGGTTTTGACAAAAATAGTTTTTATACCCTAATAAAAAATAAAATTAGACTTCATAAAAATAATATAATAAGTTATATTAATAAAAGTACTTTGATAATAATATTTTACAAAAATATTAATTTTTTCAAAAATTTCCTACTTCTTTAAAATAAATTCAATAAAAATACACTTTTTTTAGTATAAGAATATAACTCTTATCAAAATGATTACTTAATAATTTATAGATAAATAACTTCTATAATCATCATTTATAAGAAATATTTTTATAATATTATTAATAAAAAACATTTTTTCATATCATAATTCATATATTTATAAAAAGTGCAGTTTTTACCTGAAAATTCAATTTATCAAATTCATTATTTTTTTAAGAAAGACTACTCCCATAAAAGAAGTAATGTAATAAGAATTTTAGTTATAGAAATGGAATACACAATAAGTAACTAATACCTTGTAATATAACCCCATTATAACACCCCCATAAGAACTAAGGGTATGTAGTGCGATGGTGACAGATACTTGGGGAGGCTTGGATAACATCACCCAGGTGGTAATCACAATTAACATGAAATTCTCCCTTAGTAAATTCTGTTCATGCTTAACATGTTGAATCTTAACTTGGGATTGGTCAAGAGAGAAGCCAAATGATGCTACCTTCATTCCAAGATCTGACAAATGAGCATTGTGCAGCCCGAGTCTACTAGATGAGGACATAATCTCCTTTGTCTATGTCTAAAGGATTTTTTAAAACCTTATCTTCATATTAGTTGTGTGATCACTTTTTAATGACTATATTATCAAACGTAATGATACATATTGGTCATTTAAACCTAATAATAATAACAAGTGCATGTGTTTTCAATATCCATAAGACATTAAAACAAAGTGAACATTTTTCATAAATGATCAGTTTGTTACAACTATTCCCACTTATGAAATTTCATATTAGAAAATTACTTTTCCCACACTAAAACAGATGAGGATAACTCTGCTTCATTACTTCCACTGGTTCCCATGTTTCTTCTTCTTCAAACTTGTGGTTTCTCCACAATACTTTTTTTATTGGTCATTGCTATATTTCGTAGATATCTTTCCCTATGATCTATGATCTTAATCGGATTATCTTCATAGGAGAGGTTATTATCCAAAGGTACCACCTCTGTATTGAGTACATGTGATGGTTCTAGTATCTAATTCCTTAAGAATGATACATGGAACACATAATGTACTAGATATAGGTTCGATTGGAGTGATAGTATATAGGCCACTTCTTCGATGTGATTAGAGATATCAAAATGGTTTATGTACCTTGGATTAAGCTTTAACTTCTTCCCCAATCTCATAACATTAGTCCATTGTGATATGTGGAGGAAAACCATATATCCATCATCAAACTCTAGGTCTCATCAATGGTTTTCAGCACTACTCTTTTTTCAACTCTGAGCAGCTTTGATGTACTTCTGGATGGTCTTAACCATATCCACCATTTCTTCAACCATTTGTGAACCTAGATTTTTTTGATCCCCAACGTCATCACAACAAGTCGGTATTCTAGACCTCTTCTCATATAAGGCTTTATAAGGAGCCATTTGGATGCTTTAGTGGAAAGATTTGTTGTAAGAGAACTCGACCACAGAAAGATTTTGATCACATCCTCCTTTGATGTCCATTGAGTATGCTCTCATTATTTCCTCAAGTGTTTGGATAGTTCACTGAGATTGGCCATCAATTTGATTATAATAAGACATATTGTAGTTCATCATATTATTTAGAGCATGTTGGAGACTCTTCTACAACATAGAGGCGAATCTTGGATCTCGATTGGATACAATTGATATTGGTACACATTTTAGCCTTACCACATCTTTCATGTATATATGTACCAGTTTATCTAAGGAGAAATACTCTCAAATTGCAATGAAGTGTACAGTTTTTTACAAATATCCAGCACAACCCAGAAATCATTGTTTCCATTGGATGTCTTCAGATATCTAGTGACAAATTCAAGGTTGATATTCTCCCATTTCCATGATGGTATGGGTACTGGTTGCATAATCCACTTAGACTTCTGCCTCTTAGGCTTCACATGCTGACATACCTAGAACATTGATGTATATTTGGCGATATCCTTCTTCATATTATCCCACCAATAATGCTCCCAGAAATCCTGATAAATCATTTTGTTTCTTAGGAGAATGGAAAAATTCAAACTATGTGCATCATCTAAAAGATCATTCATTAAATTTGGATTTGATGGAACACATAGTATAGACGCAAATATAACAATTCCTTATTAATTAAAAATAAACACCAAAGAATTTATTTTTTTTTTAGCTTCCACTTTCTTATATATTATCACATCATCATTTTTAGCATCCTTTAACCTTTCCAAAAGAGACGGTTGATCAATAATTTGTGAAAGGGTTAATGATGTTCCGTTCTTTATGATTCCCATGTCCATATTCTTTAAATCTATGAATATAGTATACTGTTCAATTATCACAAATGGTAGAATCATTGAATCCTTTATACTTAGAGAATCCACCACCTTGTTCACTTTCTAAGGGTGGTAATAGATTGAGCAGTTATAGTCCTTGATGAGATATAACCATCTTCGTTGGCACATGTTCATATTTTTATGTGTGAATATATATTTGAGAATTTTGTGATCAATATATATCTCACCCTATTCCCTAAAGAGATAATGCCTCTATTTTTTCAACACATAGATTACAGCTGCCAACTCTAGATCATGTGTGGTATAGTTTTTCTCATTAATAGTCAATCGCCTTGAGGCATAGGCGATGACTTGCTCATTCTACATCAACACACAACTCATTCCCTTCTTCAAATAATCCCTAAAGATTAAAAAAATCTCCCCACTTTTGAGTTGTGTATGAATAGGGGTTGTGATAAGCCTCTTCTTCAACTCCTCGAAGATTTATTCACATTCATCAATCCAAGAAAACTTCACTCCCTTCCATGTTAGCATGGTAAAAGTTTTTAACAATCATAATAAACTTCTAACAAATCAGCGATAGTATCCAGATAACCCCAAAAATATTTGGATATCCATCAAAGATGTTGACCTCGACAATCCCTCAATTTCTTTTGTATTGTAAGGATCCATAGATATCCCATTGCTTGTGATGATATGCCCTAAGAATTAGACTTGCTTCAACTATAACACACAATTGTTGTACTTTTTATCAAGATTATCTTTTTTCAAGGTCATTAGTATAGTGCTTGGATGCTCCTCATGCTCATCCATGGTTTTGGAGTATATTAGAACATGTTCTATAAAGGATACCAAAAATTTGATGAGGTAATATATAAAAACACTATTTATCATGTCCATGAAGATTGATGGAATATTAGTGAGTATGAAAACAATTAATATGAATTCATAGTGCCCGTACCCTGTACGAAAAATAGTATCATGGATATCCTCTTTATTCACCCTTACATGGTAATATACTGACCGCAAACCCACCTTGGAGAAGTATTTTTTCTCCACGATGGTGATCAAACAAGTCATAAAGTTGTGGAAAAGGATACTTGTTCTTTATCATTCTTTTGTTGAGATCACCATGCCATGAACGATGTCTTCCATGTATCTTACCTTCAATAGTATCATCAGAAACCATCTCTTTCACTTTACCCTGATGATTTCTTGATGGTGGTGGATACAAGCATTGAGGAGCATCTGATTTGTACAGTTGATCATAGGAAGAATTCTCACTGAGGAATATCAGTTCGACTAGTCCAGGTTCTATGAATGAACAAGCACATACATGGAGAGACCTTAGATTAGGAATCCTTTGTACATATGTAGTGTACGAAACTATTGTTAGAATACACTATACTACCCTCATAAGGGAAACTCACAATTTTGTTTCCATAAGGAGGGCTGATTATTGCATCCTGACTGTTTATAAAGGTACATACATTTAATTTTTTGTTCCAATTCCTTTAAATATCGCTATATATGATTCCTAATGGGTTATAGAAGGTTTATAGGGAAGTTGGTGCTTTCATGGATCCTGAAGCCTTAAAAATCAAAGAAGGATACTAGGCCGCATGGTTATAGGATACTATGCAACCCAGCCTATACAGTTTCCCTAAACCATGCAGCTTTAGAGAATGGGAACTTGGGGGCCACACGGGTTGTCTTCAACTTTACGACTCATGGTGTGTGACCATAAAACATATCATAAATTCTTGATAGTTTGGGTTCTCATGGTTTGTTTATGGTTAGGCAACCCATGTTGAAATATAGGATAGGTTCCTCCAAATAGTAGAAAATGATGTGTAGTTGGTGCACAGTTGGCTATCCATGAGGCCAAACTACGTGTAGTGGTTTTTGGGGTGAATTTAGATTTTCTCCCTCCATTAATGAGTTTAAATCATCGTTCTTCCTCATTTATTTTCTCTAGCATCTGAAACTACATTCCTCCCTCATACAAAGATTTTCTCCCTCATTTATTGGTTTTGATACAACTCCTTCAAACATACTTCGATTCACTTACCATCTAATCCAATGGGAAGTTAGGGTATAATATCTAATACTCTATAATTTATTTTTAGATCTTCTTCCCATCCATTGTGCTCTTGGGTGCAAGATAATCTTCCCCATTTTTATTTCATTTGAAATTTTCACCAATTTCTTGCAACCTATCTCGAATCATAGGTTGATGTTGGATGAGGGAATATCCTGAAGGATAAGTTATCTGGAAAAATTATTTTCCCATCATTTCTATACATTCCATAAAGTCAAATTTGTAACATGATCTGGGACCTCTTGAAATAGACACAAAAATATAGAATTAAATTAAATTAGTAGTCATTCTACGCCATTGGAGACCCTGGTGAGTGGAGAATCATCCCCTTAGGTTGATCTCTTTTCCTATTTCCACCAAAATGGGTTTTCCTTACTCTTAAGGATTAATGGACCATTGTACTACCTTAATAATCACCCTTAAGGGGGTTGGAAACTCAATAAATTCCTTAAATTACTATATTTAATTTACTCCGGTGACATCTTCAGTGTTAGACCCATGTACCCATGTCATATGTAAAATGTTCTATTTAAATTAATTGGACAAGTGATTATGGTCTTTTACCATATGAATTAAATGAAATATTCCCAATTACATTCCTAGACCATATGACTAATATGATCTAATGGTTGGAATTGAATTTAAGGACCCTTCATATGAACTTTTCAAATATGAATTACTTGTTTGGTGCTTTCACCTTAGAGTATAGGGTGAAACATGGTGATACGACTTAACTACCCCTTAAAAATAATTTTGTTTCGTTCAGTTAGAATTGTTAAATCTTAGTAAACATGTCAGGATAGACACTATCTATTAATAAGATGGTTTCTACAAGATTTAAATATATTCACCTATATTGGAGTGAGGTCGTTCCCTAAGGGAGACCCCATAGAGGGGATCAAAGGCACACTTTTTTGAACCATTCCTCAAGAGAGACTCAAGCCCTAATGTGAAATACTAAGTATTGAATCAGATGACGATACTTTCTTTTACTCACAGTTTATAGTGATAAACGTGGGGATTCATCCTTGGCTCATCAAGGATGGAATACATAGAATTTTTTATAAATTGATCCCCTCAAGCGATACTTGGAAGGTACTTCTGGATTTGTTGGGAGGTGCTCAGGGTGCCTCTCTATATTTATAATTTGGTTATACAATTGAAATAATAAAAAGGTTAATGAATGTTTTCAAAATTTGAAATGATCCTTTGGATATGAAAATGTAGGGACATTTCCTCTGAGACAAAGAACAATCTTGGGAAAATACCATCACCTAGCACCTTATACATCTCACCTTACATTTGTAGGTTATTTTGGTTAAGAAACACTAGCTTAATTTGAAGAAACTATATCGAACAGGTTCCCATGAGGAACCCAATCCACTGAAACTATTTATTTATTTCTACTTTGAATTAAAAAATATTATGGAATAATACATCTTCTCTAAAGATTGAAATGGATTGGTATAGACAACATGTGTGCCGGCATACTAAGATTATGTATGACACCCTGCTCTTGAACGTTTGTTACGTGAGTAGACTTTATGATGGTTTTTACTATTAGTATGAAGAATATTTCTTCTAATTATTGATTTACATTTCCACACACTGAAAATCTAAAGTAGGGAAAATGTATTCAATAGTGTGTATGACATGAAACACCAAGCATATAAAAGAATATAATATCTTGAGACTTCATAATATATTTAATATTTTAAATATATTAAATATATATGATTTCATTAATTTGAATCAATATTGAGTAATCATTCCTCACACCCAACAATGACATTCTTCGAAATCATACATTACATGAAAGACTGAGTTTCACCCAACCACAATATAATAATAAACTATTATTATATAATATAATAAGATATAACTTATCCATTAAATTAGCAGTTATAAAAAGGGATATCTAACTTATAAAAATATATGGTTTATGAAAAATAAAAAATGAATTAATCTATTAAAAATTTATTATAAATGTATATAATTACCAATTGGATATAAATGGAATATTTCTATAGAAAACTATTTTTATGCGCACAATGTTGTTTACCCTGGTATATTAAATTAATTAAAATTACTGATTGATATTAATTTAATATAGATGTTTATATTTGGTATTGAATATATTTTTTTTGATATTCATCCTATATATTTGATAGGTGTTATATAAGAACAAACCTAATATTACATATAAAAACCAATATTTTTATTAAGGAACTTTTACAGCATTTCAATTGAGAATCTATTTGAAATCCAATTTTTGGCACATTTATAGATTTTATAGGTTATTATAAATTTCATATTTTAAATATATACACAAAAATTATGTTAGATTTAATTTTTGGTATATTTTAGAATAGTTTCATTTTTTAACGAATAATCCAAAATACTAACAATTAGTTCAAGACTAATTTTGCATATAATTTCTTTATAAGTATAAAATACATTTTAAATTTTTATAAAGTTTCAATAGATATAATATTTATAAATTAATCAAATTTAGGTTATTAGAACATATTTCACTATGAAATTCACTATAAAAACATAGAAAACATTCAAACATTTTTTCTTTAAAACCCTGTATTGTCACCCCCCCTATATGATTAAATTTAAATTAATTTTTCCCACTTTTTTTATTTGAATTTACAAAATATATTAAATATTTAAAATAATAATAATTTTTAATTTATAATAAGGTGAATTTTTTTATCAAAATTTTTAGTGAGGCTATTTAAAAATATTTCAAACGATTAAGGTAAAAATAAGCTTAATAAGGAACTGAACATTAATCTTAAGGGACCAAATGACCTAAAACATTGTCAAAGATCCATCTTATGGAAATATATAGACCATTTTATGAATTTTATCTAATTTTTACCACTATTGGATCCACTTTCAATGGTATGAACATTGCTGGAATTTTCTTTTTTTAAATTTATAAGAGTTCCACTCCTCCTCCACTATAAAAGGCCTCCTATCCTCCTAATTCATGACACCTCTCAAGACAATTTGGATAAACCAATATCTACCTAAATAACTTTTCCAAATATTTACCCTAGTCATAGAAGCCTCACCTTAGTCATAGATTCATCCAAATATTCACTTTGGTGAAAACCAAAAGGATTTACCCAAAGAAGAGGTAACATCATTCTTCTTGCCCTTTAGTTTTATTTCCATTATCCACCACATAAACTATTTTTATATCAAAAATATGTATAAAAAAAACAAAATATACTAGGATGTTTTCATGTTATGGTTTTGACCTACACATAGACACACCTCCATTTAATTGTTAATGAACATACAATTTTTATGAACAAAAAACTGCCACATCATGAAATAATGTTCGTTCATTTTTCCTTTAACATCTTTCATGGATGGAAATTATGATGGAAAATATATTAATATAGGATATATATGATATTTATAATTTATTTATTCTTATATAATTTTTATAGAGTACATACCTTGATGTGTTCCATCTTGTGGTAATGATAACATTGTTTTTAGAAGTGTGGACTTTCGCCACCTCAAAGCGGTGTGATTCGTTCACTATATAAATGAATAAAATTAGGTATAATTTTAATAAAACTATGTAAAATATATTACATAGATATTAAATTATAATTTTAATATATATATATATATACAATTTAGTTTTCATTATTTTAATACGAAAAATAAATGGAAGTAGCATTAATGCACATGTACGACCTACCGTCTCCATAAATGGTGCATTTCATTTATTACCTTCAAACATATATATTACAAATATTACATATATACTGAATATATATGATACTAAAATAATCTATTAAATTTTTTAGGTGATGAGACCATGCTATAATTAATGGGAACAATAAATAACAAGTCAAAACTTACTCAAGATGCTTGGCAATTAACACCCGAATTAGTTAAAATAATAATCGTTTATTAAAAAATAGGTAATAGTTTATTAAAAAAAGATTATAAATGATATTATCAATATGGTTATGGTTATGGTATATTTAAACCCCTTATATTGCGGTTAAAGGACGTTCACCCGAAAGGAAACACAATGTAAGGGATTTTCACCTATCCTTTTTCATTTGTAAGAGAAACTTCATATTCACCATATAATTATTTTGTGTCATGTATCTACATCCAATTGTGATATATTATGTAATAAATTATTTTTTTCTCCATGGTATTTAATTCATTATTTTATTGTTATTATCTCATGGGTCTTATGATTTAAAAAAGAATCAAATTGGATTGGTACACTTTGGAATGTTTAAGGATTATTTTCCTCAAGAATAATTTTAGTGATCTTTAAATGGTGTCTAAAATAGAATAGATTTTATAACCATCATTCCATAATCCCTTTCATTTTACACACCTCTGGTAATTCATGACCTTTTTATTTTATTATTACTATTTTTCACTCTTTGGCACTCAAGTTGTTTTTGAATTTTTTTAATCAAACCTGAATTTATTTCACTATTTAGTTGGAGAACATATTTTCTTCTAAAACCCATGTTTTATTAGAATACATTCAAATATGTATTTATAATTTTAAAAATTATTTGGTAAATTAATTCTTACCCTTTTTTCTATTAGAAATGTTTTCAAAATAATATTCTATTCCCTTTTCAAAAAAGGGATTTTTCTATCCTTCTGACCATGAAAAAAGAATTTTATTTTTTACCTCAAATAGAATGTATGGAGTTACCCATCTTCATTTCATTGAATCCTCATTTTATTTTTCAAAAAGGTTAATCATTAAAGAAAATTCTTTAAAAAGTAATTTTCAATGATTTTTTCTCAAAACAAAAGGATATTTTCCTCAATATTTTTTTAAAATATATTTTATTATAGTAATTCTGTTCATTAATAAAAACAACACTTTATTTTTACTCCTCTTAAGATATGTTGTATTGATAAAATTATTATTCTTCCTCTAAACAGTTTATGATTGAGTTCTCCATGGATTGTATTCACATTCACTTACCTGATTCAATTATTAGTCCTCTTAAAATATTCAATTTACTTTGATAATTAAACCATGAATTTCCCCTAAATATCTATATCATTTATCATGGATATGATCATTTGTTAGACCATATACCATTTTAAATGTGGTTTTTATTTTGAATGTTATTTTATTATTTCGGGAAGTATTTAAAAATTAGCATATTCTACTTAATACAGATATCTGAGGAGTCACATTATTAAATAAATTATTAAATAGATGTTGATTGTTTTGTATAGGTAAGAGAAGGGTGGTCACTGGTCATAAATAGTCACATAATTCATTAGTAGACTAATGTGATGATTCAATTGGCTAGCCACCTTATATGGGGTTTTACCCGATATGCTAAAATATCTAGTTAATGGTCTTGACGACAATGGTTCCATGTACCTAGAAAACATGGTGTCTAATAATTAAGAAATTAAATCATTTAGTTTAAGTTATTATTCATCAATGAGATTTTTGTATCGACATATCTATGGAAAAATTTCATTTTCAGTTCATTGATTAAATTTCATGTGTTTCTGTTTCCAACCTTTCCATATTTATTTTTCCTTATCTATTTATTTGAATGGAATGTGTTTCATGTTGTTACCATTCCATATTGATTATAAACTTCCATATCAATTTATATATTACATTGTTTATGTGTTTAATTATTTAACATACCAAAATTATTATTCTCATTGATTCAATATTGATTCCGCTATACATTACCCAAACTGAGTATTTGAGTTCACCCTTATTCTGTTTCCCTTCCCCAGGAATCCATGAACCATACAATGGATGATATGTGGGGATAAATTAGATGGAATGTTACTATACAAGAAGGAATTTTTTAATTTTAATTATTCAATTCATTTATAATACAAGACTAATGTATGTATCTGTTTTAATAATAATACAAAACTGATCCGTCCTTTGGGATTTGATTCCTTGTAATTATGATAATGTAATTGTAGTGGACACCAGCTCCTAGATTCTAGGGCCATGTCTCTACAGTTTGTATAAATTAATTTTTAGTAGAAAAAATCAGAACAAGATTTGGTAAAAAATATATTAAAGAACATAAACCTAAGATATAATTTGAGGAAATGTATAGTGGAACATCATAAAGTTTTAGTTATATAGAGAATATGTAGTTTTCTGATCAATATATTTATGTTTGGAAACAACAAGTTGGTGTAGTTCATGAATAGTTGTTCCTAGGGGTAAAAAATCTGACAAGGTGTGTCAGACCTGACTCGGTGTAACATGGTACATTAAAAGGGGCCTTACTGCGCAAATAGTTTGACACTCCCAGGGTACATGCTCATGAAAATTAGCCTTTACTTACAAATCATTATCAAGTATTTGAATAGATAAGTAAAATGAATGTCCTTGGTTAAACATAAGGTGTTTTGGATTGAAAATAAGGTGTTATGATTAAAAATCATATAAATGATATTATGGATAAACACTATAAAAAGGAATAACCTATTTGGAAATAAATGGATGATGTATATATGTATTAGGGTTGTATTTAAAAAAGTAGTTAAAATTAAATTTAGTGATTAGACTTATTTCAGGTATTTCAATAATATTTATTTTGAAAATTAAATTAATATGGTTCTAGAAAAAGAAAACATATACTCGAGTTGAAAAACAGTCAAATCAGGCAAGGAAATTAGAATTGAACCCATGACCAAAGGAAATAAAGGGTTTCACGCCAACCACTAACCTATGAAATTTCCTTGTTAATTTTTCATTATATTTTGTTAAATAATTTGATTAATAAATATTAAAAATGAATGCGTAGTGTAAATATTTAGGATTAGAAATTTATTTCCTTAGTAAATTTGTTTTTAAAAATATTTTGAGACAATTATTATTACATTTCACTCATTTATAGGCCTTAATATCTTGTAAAAATATATTTTAGTTCATTAGGCATCAAAGTTATTATTTGGATATGCATTTCATGATGTTAGAGATGAACTTGAATTTCATAAAAACACAAACAAATGATGACATATTTTCTATAGAACTATATCATGTAATTATATTTCCTTAAATTCATAGGTTGTAAAATATATTCTCATCATTGGAAAATTTTAAAAAACTTTTTGTTCGAATATCTTAATTTTTGGTGAACTTGTGGACTTCTAAATCAACACTTTCTTTTTGGAATTGAGGACCTCAACATTCTATTGATTATTATCATATTTGTTATGGATGACCTCAATCAATCCCAATAAATATTTATTATTTTCTTCTAAGTATGTATCTATACATTCCTATAATGTTCTCCTACCTAGATACATAGTTATATGTTATTCCACGTTACCCTCGTACTTCTCATTCTATCTTTTCTAGAGGATTTCATATAAATCATTCTCATGATATGAGATTTAAAATATATGAAATATCAAAAAATCTAACACCATGATTGAGTTTAAATATATAGAATGAAATTAAATTAAGGAGGGGAGAATATAACGCCCTAAAAATCTATTATAGGGATAATGTATTCAATAACGTGTATCAATCACAACACTAAGAACATAAGGGAATATAATATCCCAAGAAATTATAATATATATACTATTTTAAATAAATTAAATATATTTGACATATTTCAATGAACTTAACATTGAGTTATCTTTAATCACACATGACAATGAATCTCTTTTAAATCTTACATTACACTAAAAACTGAGTTTTATCAAACAAAAATATATTAATAAAATATTATTATTTAATATACTATAATATAACCTTTCAATTAAATTATAATTATTAATAGGGTCTAATAAATTATAATAATATAATGTTTACATAAAAAAATGAATTCATTGGTTACAAAATTATTATTAATGAATATAAGAAAAAAATTTAATATAAAAGTTATATTTTTATAGAAAACTATTATAAGGATAAATAATGTGTTCACTAAAAAATTATATTTATTACAATTAGTGAGTCATATTAATGCAATATATCTTTAATATATTCAATAAATTATTTTTTATTTTAATCCAATTTATTTTATAGGTGTGATATAAAACAAATCCAATATTATACATAAAAACCTATATTTTTATTAAGGAACTTTTACTGTTTGTAATGGTGGACCTATTTTAAATCAAATTTCTAGAACCTTTATAGATTTAATATTTAAAAATAAACTTCATATCTTAAATTGAAACATAAAAATTAGGTTAGGGAAATTTTTTGTTATTTTTCTGTGAAGTTTCATTTTATAATGAATAATAAATAATACAGAATTTTAGTTCAAAAGTACTTTTTCTTATAATTTATTTATAATGTTAAATGAAATTTTAAAATTTATTTATAGATTATTTTATCATATTTTTATAAATTAATATAATTTAGGCAATTTTAACCAATGTTACTATGAAATTGATTATAAAACACATCAATCTTTTTAATGTTTTTACTTAAAAAGCCCGCATTATTTCCCCGTCTGCAGGATTAAATTTAAATTAATTTTCTGCCACTTATTTGAATTAAATTTACGAAAATGGTTTCCATATTTTTAATAATAATAATTTATAATCTCTAATATGTTCAGCATAGTTTTTTTCCAAAAATAAAAGTGAAAGTAATAAAAATTATTTACAACGATTAAGGTGAAATTAAGAATAAAAACGGACTAAACCTTATTCCTATGGGCATAAATAACCTATAAAATTTAACAATATCAATTTTATGGACATATATAGAACACATAATATATTTTATATAATTTTTCCAATATTGGATTCACCTTAAATTGGAAATTTGTTTCTGGAATTTCGTTTTCCAAAATTTATAAGTTTCACTCCTCATCTATTATAAAAGTTTTTCTCTCCTCCTACTTTCGCAATCCAATAAAGCCACTATTGATCGACCATGATCTTTTTAAATTCCTCTCAAAATACATTAACTCAAACTTATAGCCTCATGTCAGTCATAAATCCATCCATGGAATCCCTTTTGTGAAATCCTAAAGGAGTAATCAAAAGAAGAGGCAACATCTTTCTTTAAGCTCATTAGTTTTATTTCCATTTTCCACCACCCTAAACTCTACTTATCTCATTATTATAAAATAAAAATAGTATTAAAAATAAAATATATTGTTTTTATGTTATGTTTTAGGCCTAAATATTCAAACACATCAATCCAATGGGTAACTAACATATTTTTTTGAGGGCGATGAACTACCGCCTAATGAAATGAAGATTGTTCATGTTTTTCCTTTATTTCCTTTCATGATTCATAATTATTACTATAAATATATTTATATATGATATATATGATATTTATAATTTATTTCTTCTCCTATAATCTATATATATAACATACCTTTATTCATTCTATCTTGGGAGAATTTGAGAACATCTTTTCTGGAAGTGTGTTATACCACCTCCTTAAAGTGAGGTGCTTCGTTCACGCTATACATGGAACATATTAGGGATAATTTTAATAAAACTTTGTAACATAAATTACATATATATGAACCTATAATTATAATATACACATAACTATATATGTATATATTTAATTTACTTTTTATTATTTTAATACAACAAAGAAATGGAAGATGTGTTCATGCATACGTACGAACTACTGTCTCTATTAATGGTACATTTCATTTGTTGTATCCAAATCTTATATAATTTTTAAAATGCATATATAATGAATATATTTGATAGTAAAATAATGTGTCATGTTCTATACATGATGAAACCATGATCAAATTAATAGGATCAATATATAACAAGTCAAAACATACTTGAGAAACTACGAAATTTACACCTGAATAGATTAAAAATAATGAAACGTTACTAAAAAATGGGAA
The DNA here is from genome assembly GCA_963277665.1 of Viscum album. Classification (NCBI taxonomy): domain Eukaryota; kingdom Viridiplantae; phylum Streptophyta; class Magnoliopsida; order Santalales; family Viscaceae; genus Viscum; species Viscum album. The sequence goes on from OY728167.1 coordinate 281,448,262, forward strand.
ATAAAATATTAATTGATTGTTATATATGATATTATAAATATTTTTATTGTACTAGTATAATTTATTCACATGTTTAACACCTTATATAAGAGGTTAAATGACATTCGTCCAAAAGAAAACACAAGGTAATGCATTTTCACTAGACCTTTTACATAAATACGATAAATTTCATATTCACCACCTACTTATATTGTGTGGTGTATATAATTCCCATTTTGATATAATATATCATGAATTATTTTATCTTTTTTTTAGTTAAAACAATAATTTTTTTACTGCTTTATGAGGCTTATGGTTTAAAATATTTCAATGTGGTATGGGACACTTTATAGTGTTTAAGGATTATTTTCATCAAGAATAATTTTAATGATCATTAAATGAAAATTAAATTCAAGGATATTATATGAAAATTGTTCCAAAATACCTTTTATTTTCCCATACTCTAGTGATTCATAACCCTTTTCAAACATTAGTACCATTCTCCCACTCAATGTAACTGACTTTTTTTGGAAAATGTATTTAAGAAAAACTGACTTAATTTCTATCTTTTGTCACAGAACTTTTTTTACTTGAAAAACCATGTTTTTAAAAAATGATTTTTAACTTTTAAAAATGATTTATTAAATAATTTTTTTTTAATATTTTTCTTTTAACAAAATTTTAAATGGAATCATCTAAAAAAGGCATTTTCTTAACATTTAACCGTGTAAAAGGGATGTTCATTTTATCTTGTTCAACATGTATGAATTTAACTACTAAAATTTCATTGATGATTAGTTTTCATGTATAAAATGACCTTTTTTATTAATATTTTATCAAAATTTATTTTCAAAGAAAGATTTTCAAATTCTAAAAAAAGGATATTTCACTCAAGAATGTTTTTAAGATGACTTTTTCTAGTATTTATATTCATCAATGAAAATAACAATTTATTTTTACTCCACTTGAGATATTTAGTATTAATACCATCATTATTCTTACCCTATATGGTTTTTGATTGATATTTCCATGTATAGTATTAAAATTCACTTCCTTGATTAATTTTTTAGTCCCCTTAAAATAATCAATTTTCTATTATCAGTGAACATTTAATTTCCCCCAATTATTTATTTAATTTATCATGGATATGTTCATTTCCTAAAATGAATACAATTTTTGATATGGTGTTTATTTCTTATTTCTTTTTATTATTTCGTGAAATATAAAAAAATTTATATCTTCTACTCATTACGGATATTTGATAAGGAACATTATTAATTAGATTATTTGATAGATTCATAATTTTGTGGATATGTAAGGCATAGGTGGGGATCAGTTATAGATAGCCCCTAGAAGAATCATTAGTCTCATTGGAGGAGTTAGTTGGATAGCCACCTTATATGGGTATTTACCTAACATGCTAAACTATATTATGAGAGGTCTTGACGATAAGGTTTTCATGTACCTAGGGAATATGGCGTCCAATAAATAAAATTTTTTCTCATTTATTTTCATTTATTATTCATCCATGAGATTTTTCATCGACTTATATATGGATACATTTAATTTGTAGTTCATTGATTAAATTAATTTTTTTTCAGTTTATTTATATTCTATATTAATTTTTCATTATATAGTCATGTGGATGGATTTATTTTCTAGTTATTACCATTCGATTTTGATTATTCACTTCTTTATCAATTTGTTGATTATAATGTATGTGTGTTCAGTTATTTTGCATACCAAAATTATTATTCTCATTAATTCGTTGTTTTTCCCCTATAAATTACCAGTAATGATCATTTGAGCTCACTCTTATTTTTTTACTTTCCCTAGGAATTAAACAAGCATACATTGAAAGATATGTAGGGGTATACTAGAAGTAATTTCATTATCGATGAAGGGAAATAATTGTGTTGTAATTAGTGTATTCATTTGTAATACAAGACTCATGTTTTTTTTCAGGTTAACCAAGACTAATAATGTAATTGGTCCTTTGATTTTTTATTCCTTTTAATAATTATATTTCAATGGTAGTAGACACCATATCTTTGATTTTTCTGTCAGGTTTCAATTTATATTTATAGGATAGAGATGTGAGTAATGGACATAGCCTATGCTTGAGATGTTAGTCATAGAAATTTTCCACCCTTTGTGTATTTTTTCATCATATTGTATATTCTTTTATCCCATTCCCTTTCTTAGTAATTTATGTATAGATTAATTACCATGGTATTCTTCTCACATTTTATATTTTGATTATTTAGAATTCACTATTTTATATATTTCTCTTGAATTTTTATTTCTTTGTTTACATTACTATATATTTACTCTTTATATATGTTGTTTACATTTTGTCACATTGTATGATATCCATATCTGTATTAATTTGATATAATATGATCAATGATGGAATAGTATCCCCATTGACATACCCAAGTTCCGTGTTGCAATTCAGAAGCATCTGGACTTTGAGGATGTGTAATTAATGTCTTGTGGCCACCGTAATGGGTAACAGTTAATTGACACTCAGTACTGGATGCTATAGTCAATAATACCATGATTACCAAGGGACTATATTGTTCACATAATGAAATTTATAGTTTACTAATGATTAAATTTTTGGAGTTTTCATTAGGTTACAATATCCATGAACCCATAAATTTTTTGATAATGGAGTTATAAGGTTGCTTTATCCATGTGATTGATTATGTTAAGTGTTATATTGTTAACTATAAAAAAAATCTATTTGTTATGATTTGGATGATTACCTTACTGAATTATAATGACATATTTACAAGTAAAAATAGCACTGAGTCATGATGAAATATGGTTCCTCTCACACTAAATTGATATGATGTACGAAGTTATCTTTTATAGTGGGAGAACATTAATTTAATGATCATGATGACAGGATACAAACCATAATACTCACCCACTAATATGACTTTTCTGTAGATTATAGAATAATACATAATCATTATATTGATATTATTTATAGGTATGACCTAAAAAACTATTAAATAATAATATCTATATATTGAATCCCACCTTTTTATAACATAACTTTTCTTTATATTTTACATACAAAGGATCTTTAAAGTCTAGTGTCTTGGAAACCAGGGACATAAATCATAAAAAAAACACACAAAATTCTTATAATCCAATTGTAAGGCTTCATAATATGTTCATCCTATATATAATAACTGAATCTCATATCCTGGAGACATACATCAAAGTAAAGGGTGTGCGTAAGGCCCAGTAAGGGTAAACAAGGAATCAGTTTACATGTTTTATCCACAAGAACATGAATAAAAACATAAATACATGAGCAACGAAATAATATGAATATAATAATTCAAATAACTTGAAACATAACATGAATTTGTTGCTTCAACATTTAATTTATACATTCATGAACATATCACCAATGTCCATCCCCAAGGTGTCCTAAAAATTTCCAAGGTTATTCACCAAGGTATCGTGAAACTTGTCATCTCAATAGATTAATTATTTACCCAATGCATTTGAGCGCTATCAGGGAGCACCTAGTATATGTCTCTATATTCATGTGAGCAACATAGATAATAATCAAACATTTCATAAATAACACATAAAGAATAAAAGAAATGGGTTTCATTTCAAAATCACGATGTTTTAAAAAGTACTTAAAAATAAGATCATAATGTCATTTGTAACCCATGGAAAGGGAGTGAGGGTTATATGTATGTCATTTCCAGGAAAAAATTTATCATTTTTTTATTCATGAACACCCATAGAAAAAAAATAGGTTTGGGTATTCACATAAATGAAACAAGATAATTTCATGAGATAAAGAGAGAGATATTTTGAGAAAAAATTTCTACAGAATAACGACTATATAACATGGTTTTAGAAAATAATAAAAAGAGAGGTTACAAGGGTAACACACACATACATAACTCATATTAAAATATAAATACATAATAATAAATAGATAAGAACATGGTATGGATATCTGAATGACATTCCACATGAAAAGGAACCTTGAAAGGAAAGAGAAGATTCGATTTCTTTTACAAGAAATTCGACAGCCTAACGACATCACTTAAAAAATTAGAAAATAAATTGATGAGAGTAGAGAGGGTATCAAATCATTTGGACATGAAATTGATAGTGGTAAAGATATAGAAAAACAATCCCCCACATAATAAAATAGAACTATATGACATAACATAAAGGAAGTAATGACTTAAAAGAGGAGGGTGAAAAGATCCCTTACCATGAAGAGTAACTTCTAATATTTAATGATTGGGACCTTGGGGGCTTGAGGGCACATTGGTAGGACTCCTTGGGAGTTAAAGAGACCAGAACATCATTGGGGAGGATATTTGAATGAAAAGGATGAGGGAATGGCTTGGTATTTATAGGAAAAGTGGGGGAATACATTATTAATTTCCAAGGGACACCTCATCAGTGGTATTGGATAAACCATGGGAATTCCCATGGTATTTTACCATGGTATTGTCCACATGGGAAACCTCATAGAATATATCACTATTCATAAGTTGACCAGAAATATTACATAATAATTAAATCATTAAAGATGTCATTAAACACCCGAAACTCATACCTGTATTTTTATTATTCATAGAAAATTCAAATTTTTCTGAAAAATCCCCAAAAATTACCTTATCCTAATATTGATGATCTGAATTCAAAAATTAAATCCATTTTATAAAAAAATTCTTAATTTTTGTTTTTAAAAATTAAATAAAAAAACTATTCACCTGAAAAAAGATAATAATTAACTAATAATTAATGAAACAGTTATTTACTTATTTTATTGAATCACATTACCTAATCAAGGTGCCTAAAATATATTAATACATTTTTATGTGAGGTTACTAATCCATTTTGTCAAATTACTATTCATAAGTGTAAAATTACTATTAATAATTTATTATTCACCAAAAAATTACGTTGATCTTATTAGACTCTAAATTTCATACTAAAAAACTGTAGAAGACCATTTTTTGAAAATCATTACACATCATTGATTATTTAAGGTTTAAATAAATATTTTAAGATGTGTTTTTTTTCAAAAAAATTCAATAATATACATCCTATAATTAGAAGGACATTTGAAATCTCACAAAATTCACCATAAGAAGAAATCACTATTTTATTTATCTCAAAGGATTACACAAAGAAGTTATAGTCTCGTTACATAGCCCCTTATAACACCACCATATGACCAAAGTGAAAGGTGTTCTAAGGTGATATAATCTTAGGGCGGCTCGGCCAACATTTCCCAAGTGGTGATTTCTATTAGCATTAACTTCTCCCTATGGCGATTCCGTTCTAGCTTCACATGATGATGTTTGGATTGGGTTCGGTCCAATGTAAAGCCCAATTGTGCTACCTCTCTCCCAAGTTCCTTCAGATGGGCTGCGATCGGCCTGAGACTACTGGATGAGGCCATCGAATATTCTTTATGTATTAATTAACCAAGTTCACTTGTATTTAGAGACAATAATCCTATCATTTAGCTTCTAAGGGTCATATTGACTAATGGCCGTATAATAGTCAAAACCCAATGGTCTCATTTTAATTACACTCATTTCATTAAATGAAATAGTTTTGTTGAGTATAAAATAAAATAACACAAAAAAATGGGAAACAAAAATTATTAAAAAGTTCGATTTGTTACATTCTTCCCCCCTTAAGAAATTTCATCCCAGAAATTTTTAACTCGTACCCTCATAAGAGAATCGGTGTGGGTACCTGTGCCTCATAGACCCCTCTGGTTCCCACGTGGCTTCTTCATATTTGTGGTCCCTCCACAACACCTTAACAAGGTTGGTTGTCTTGTTGCATAGAACCATGTCTCTACGATCCAAGATCTCCACTGGCTACCCATTATAAAAGAGGCCATGTTCTAGATATACCACCTATGGATTTAGTACCTGTGAAGGGTCAGGTGTGTTATTCCTCAAGATGGATACGCGGAAGACATCATGAAATTGTGCTAGATTTGGAGGAAGTGCAATCTGATAGGCCACTTCTCCTATGAGATAAAGGATTTCATAGGTTCCAATGTACCTAGGTAGGTGCTTCCCTTTCTTCTCAAACCTCATGAATCTATTCCAAGGTAAAATTTGAAGAAATACCTTATCGCTGACATCAAACTTCATGTCCCTTCAACGGTTGTCGACATAGCTCTTTTGCATACTCCGAGCAGCCTTAATGTGTTGTTGGATGGCATTTAATTTTTCTATCATCTCTTGCATAAGATAAAGACCAAGAAGCTTTCTCTCACTAGATTCATCCAAACAAGTAGGAGTTCTACATTGCTTCCAATATAGAGCTTCATAGGGTGCCATTTGAATGCTCAAGAGGAAGCTGTTGTTGTAAGAGAACTCAAATAAAGGAAGATGTTGATGGCATCCACCTTTAAATTCCATTGAGCATGTTCTTAGCATTTCATCGAGTGTTTGAATAGTGTTTTCAGATTGGCCATCAGTTTTGGGGTGATAGGATGTACTGAAATTCAATTCAGTGCTCAAAGCATGTAGAAGACTTCTCCAGATTTTTGATGTGAACCTTGGATGATGATCAGATACGATATAAAGTGGAAATCCATGAAACCTTACCAATTCCTTCACATAAATCATAGAAAGGTGATCAAGAGATAAATCATCCATGATAGAGAAAAAATGGGCAGTCATGGTGATACGGTGAACAATAACCCATATCGCATTGTTTCCTTTGGATGTTTGCGGGAGACCAGTGACAAAGTCCATGGTGATATTTTCCCACTTCCATGCTGTGATGGGTAGTGGTTGCAATACCCCTTTATAAAGTTTTCCTTCTTCCTTCACTTGCTGATATACCAGGCACCTAGAAGTGTAGTCAGAAATATCCCTTTTCATATTATCCCACCTATAATGATCATGAAGGTCCCTATACATTTTTTTCTCCAAGTATGTATAGAGAACGTAGAGCTATGATCATCATCCACCAGCTCCTTCCTTATTTCCTTAATATATGGAAGACATAGTCTTGTACAAAATTCCAGTACACCTTCTTGATCAATATTGAACTCAGGAAACTTCCCAACCTTCACAACCTCAAACTTCTTCTATAATAAAGGATCTTCTTTCTAAGCTTTCCTGATCTTCTCTAGTAATGATGGTTGAGAAATATTTTGGGTTAGGGTTGATGATGTCCCATACCTTATAACTCCCAAATCCAACTTTACTAGTTCGTTGATCAAAGGATCTATTTGAATTCTCATCATGGAAATGACAACTGGGCCCTTCCTGCTTAATGCATCAGCAAATTTTTTCTCTCTTCCAGGATGATAATCAATCGAACAATCATAGTCATTAAGAATTTCCAACAATCTCCGTTTTCTCCTGTTCAATTGCTTCTGTGTGAAAATATACTTCAATATTTTATGGTCTATGTATATATCACATTTCTCCCCGTAAAGATAGTGCCTTCATATCATCAAAGCAAAAACGACCGCAGCCAGCTCCAGATCATTCGTAGGATAATTCTTCTCATGATTCTTCTACTGTCGTGATGCATAATCAATTATGTTGTCATTTTTCATGAGGGTTCACCCAAGCCCTTTTAGAGATGCATCTCTAAAAATAACTAATACTTCTCCACTTGAGGGAAGAGTTAACATGGTTGTAGTAACCAATCTCTTCTTTAGCTCTTTGAAACATTCGTCACACTCCTTTGTCCAGATGAACTTGAACCCTTTTTGAGTTAACATGGTTAATGGATTTGAATGTCGTGAATTTTTTTTCAGAAACCTCTTATAATATCCCGATAATCCATGAAAACTACAAATCTTAGTTATTTTTGTAGGTTCTGGCCACTCCTCTACAACTTTTTTCATTGCAGGGTCAACTGTGATTCCATCGTTGGTTACAATGTGCCACAAGAAAGAAACTTATTGCAAACAGAATTCACATTTACTAAACTTCCTAAAAAGCCTCTCCTTCCATATTATTGGTAAAATAACCCTTAGATGATCCTCATGCTCCTCGTGAATTTTGTAATGTAACATAATATCATCAATAAAAACTACCATAAAGTTATCAAGGTAGTCCTTAATGACTCTATTTTTCAAATCCACAAAAATAGTAGGTGAATTAGTTAGTCCGAAGGGCATAACAAAAAACTCATAATTCCCATATCTTGATTAGAAGGTAGTTTTTGGAATATCTTTTTTCTCCACCCTCAATTAATGATAACCAGATCGAAGATCAATCTTAGAGAAGAATTGAGCCCCACGAAATTGGTCAAATAAGACATCAATTCTTGGAAGAGGGTATTTTTTCTTCATTGTGATCCAATTATGTTCTCTATAATCAGGGCATAGTTGCATTGATCTATCCTTGTTATTCAAAAGAGAACCGGTGCTCCCTAAAGAGACACACTTGGTCAGATAAACCACTTCTACAAAAGAATTTGGAGTTGTTACATTAATTCCTCTAGTTACACATTTTCCATCATATACAGGGTCTTTTATATCATATGAGATCCAGGTACGAGTTCAATGGATAAATCTACCTCTATTTCCAAGGGTGGTCGGGGTAACTCCTCAAGAAATACATCCACGTATTCCTAGATGATGGGGAGATTTTTTTTCCTTCAACTCTCATCTCCTTATTCTTCTTCACTGATCATCTATATACAGAAGGATATAGGAGGTTCTTCTAGAAAAATATCAGGTTGAGATATCTCTCCTTGGAAGATAATTGTAGGTTTTCCATTTAAGACTACTTATATTTCCTTGCTTCTACAGTTGATATTATAATTATACTTTGAGAGCCAGTCCATACCTAGTATAATGTCAAATTATATCATAGGAATGACTTCTAGATTTGTGATAAGATTGTGATCACTAAAGTAAATAGTAGAGTTTCTAAACACTGACGATTCATAGATAGTGCCACCACGAGCTTGACTAATAACTCTACTTTTAGAAAATTGGGGGTTGATTCTAAATTCCTTGAAAACATGGAGGAAATAAAGGAATGCGTAGAACCAGAATCAAACAATTTAATTGCTATCTTTGAGAGGACAACAAGAGTACCTGATACCACATCATTCAGAGCATCAACTTTAGCTATCATGATAGAGAAATCACAACCTTGATCCCTTGGCCTTTGCTGAGGCTAATGGTGGTTCCCCTCTACTTCCCTCAGATTTGGACAGTGATTGGAAAAGTGCCCACATAGTCCACACATAAAGCACTTGACATCAGGTAGGGACTTCGCCATCTTCACCATGTCATTAGTGTTTGGAAGTTGAGGTTTCACCTCACTATGAAAATTCCTCGCAATGTGGCCATCTCTACCACACTTTTAGCACTTCCCACTCTCGAGCAGGCAGTTCCCCGAATGCTTCATCTCATATTTATTACACGTGGGAAGTTGTAATATCTTTCCACATATTCCTTGATCAAATCAACTCTCTAATATTGGATCCAATGAGCTCTTCTTGTTGTTTGATTTATGAGACCACTGCATCTCAACAAACTTCAGCTTGACTTTCAACGCACTCCGCACGATCTCCTAATAGCTATCATAGTCTCGGTTGGATAGATTCTTCCGTAGATGAGGTCTTAGTCCACCGAAAAATCTATCAACCTTACCATTTGGATCCATGATAATGCTAAAGGTATATCATGAAAGTCGAGTGAAGTTCATCTCATAACTTTTGACAGATTCGTTATCCTTCAGCTTTAGCTCGAGAAACTCCTTCTCAATTCTTGTTCTCATAGAATGAGGAAAATACTTGTTGAAAAAGATCCCTCTAAAATCTTCCCACTCTATAGATTCAAATTCCACTCTTTTCCTCGTGTTTTTGATCAGTTCCCACCACTAATCAACCCCTACTTCTAATAGATAGATAGAAAGGGTGACCTTCTCTTTCTCTGAACAGCGGAGCACAAAAATGATCTTCTTGATGGAGCTGATCCACTGATCAGAAATCAATGGTTCCGTCAATGCAGTAATGGTTGGGGGTTGTTGACACATAAAGGACTCAATAGAAAGTTTTTTCCTTCGTGGTGAGATCTCCCTCTCATCTTGATTCAAGTTATTTTCCATAACTTGAGTCAGTTGGTTCATCATTCTCATGAATGTTTCCATTCTAGCTTCCATCGGAGGGCTGTTAGCGCATGGTCCATTGCGGTCACCATTTGCATGGTTCCTCCTATTTCCTACCATTTTCTGAAAAAATAAAACCTTAGTGAGAAACTTATTTCAGTGAAAAATATTTTAACTATAAAATATTTTATGTACCGAAACTTTATGCTTCAATAATTTCATTTCTCTATAATTCCGTCAAAATGATTCCTAAAAAGCTTGATATTAAAAAAACATACCCCCTGGGACTGTCATAACCAGGAGTGCAGCAAGGCCTATTGTCATGCACCAGTTCCCGTTCGAGTCTAGCTCAAAGCGTTGTTTTCGGGTTTTACCCCTATGTACATCTGTTCAAGAGCCACCTCTATCTGCTCGTATCCAGACAGGGATGTATTTGTTTGATAAACCACTTACTCAATACTCACTAAAATACTAGGAAATTTTACTATATTTAAACTTTTCTATAGGGTTATTCCTATGTTTTTCATAGCCTAATTTCCATAAATAACTAATGTATCCTTTGATACCAACTATGGCATCATGCTTTTTTATAACCTAACTTTTCATTTCATTTTATATACAGAGGATATTTAATGACTAGTGTCTTGTAAATCCGGGACATAAAACATAAAAAACACAAAAAATTCTTCTAATCTACTTTTAATGCTTCATCATATGTTCATCCTATGTACAATTACTGCATCTCATATCCTGGAGACATACATCAAAGTAAAGGGTGAGCGGAAGGCCCAGTAAGTGTTAATAAGGAATCAGTTTACTTGTGTTATCAACAAGAACTTGAATAAAAACATAAATACATGAGCAATTAAAAAATAGACATATCATAATGAAAATAAAATGAAACATAACTTGAATATGTGGCTTTAACATTTCATTTATATATTCATGAACGCATCACCAAAGTCCATCTCCATGGTTTCATAAAAATTACCAAGGTTATTCACCAAGGTATCGTGAAACTTTTCATCTCAAGAGATTAATTCTTTACCCAATGAATTGGAGCTCTATCATGGCGCACCCTGAATATTTATTTTCTTTAATGTGATCCACATATATCATAATAAAAAATTTCATAAATAAACCCTAGATAATAAAATAAATGGGTTTCATTTCAAAATCATGACATTTTAAAATGTACTTAAAAATATGATCATTTTGTCATTTATAAACCATGTAAAGGGAGTGAGGGTAATATATATTTCAATTACAGAATAAAATATATCATTTTTTGTATTCATGATCACCCATAGGAACAAAAATATTTATGGGTATTCTTGTAAATAAAACAAGATAATTTCTTGAGAGATAGAGGGAGAAATTTAGAGATGAAATTTCTGCAGCATAACAGCTATATAACATGGTTTTAGAAAATAATAAAAAGTGAGGGTACAAGGGTATCCCACTAATAAATAAATCATATTACAATATAAATACCAAATAACATAGAGATAAGATCATGCTATGGATATTTGAATGACATGCCACATGAAAAGGAAACTTGAAAGGAAAGAGAAGATGCGATTTCTTTTACCAGAAATTCGACAGCCTAACAACATCACTTAAAAATAAGAAAATAAATTGATGAAAGCGGAGGGAGTCTCTAATAATTTGAAAATGAAATGGAATGTGGTAAAGATATATAAAAACAACCCTCCACATAATAAAATTGAACTATAAGACCTAACATAAAGGAAGTCATGACTTAAAAGAGGAGGGTGAAAAGATCCCTTACCTTGAAGAGTAACATCGAAAGCTTGATGTTTGGGACCTTGGGAGGCGTGGGGGAACCTTGGGAGGACTCATTGGGAGGTAAAGAAACTAGAACTTCGTTGAGGAGGATTTTAGAATGAATGAAATGATGGAATGTCTTGGTATTTATAGGATAAGTGAGCGAATAAATTATTAATTTCCATGGGACGCCTCATCGGCGGTTTTGGATAAACCATGGGCTTTCCCATGGTATTTTCACATGGTATTGGCCACTTGGGACACCTCATAGAATATAAAACAATTCCTAAGTCAACCAGAAAGATCACATATTTATTAAATCATTAAATATGTCATTAAATACCCGAAACTCAAAACGTTATTTTTACTATTCACCGAAAATTCTACTATATCAGAAAAATCCCCAAAAATTACCTGAACCTAATATCGATGCTCTAAATTAAACATTTAACTCCATTTTATAAAAAAATTCTAATTATTTTTAATTTAATTTATAAATAAAAACACTATTTACCTGAAAAAAGTTAATACTTAACTAATAATTACTGAAACAGTTCTTTACTTATTTTATTGAATCATATTACCTAATAAAGGTGCCTAAATATATCAATACTTTCCTAAGTGAGATTACTTATCTATTTAGTCACATTACTATTCATAAGCAAAAAATTAGTATTCATAATTTTCTATTCAATATAAATTAAGTTGATCTTATTAGACTTTAAATTTCTTACTAAACACAACTATTGAAGACCATTTTTTGAAAATCATTACACATCATTAATTATTTAAGTTTCACATAAATATTTTAAAATATGATTTTTTTCAAAATTCATAAATAATATACATCATATAATTATCTGGATATTTTGAAACTCAGAAACTTCACCATAATAAGTAATCAAAATTTTATTTATCTCAAAGGATTACACAAAGCAGTTACAGTCTCGTTACATAGACATTTATAACACCAGTATGGGACCAAATTGTAAGGTGTGCTAAGGTGATAGAATTTGGGGGAGGCCTGGCCAACATTTCCTGAGTGGTGATTTCTATTAGCTTGAAGTTCTCCCAAAGGTGATTCTGTTCCTACTTCACACGAGGATGTTCGGCTTGGGTTTGGTACAGAGTAAAGCCCAGTGGTGCTATCTCTATCCCATGTTCCGTCAGATGGGCTTCGATCGACCCGAGACTAATGGATGAGGCCATAAAATATTCTTTTTTATTAATTAATCTAGATCACTTGTATTTATAGACAATAATTACAACATTTAGTTTCCAATTATCATATTGACCAATGACCATATAACAGTAGAATCCCAACTGTCTCCTTTTAATTATTCTGATTTCATTAAATGAAATAGTTTTGTTGAGTATAAAATAATGTAACACTCAAAAAATAGGAAAAAAATTATTAAAATATTCGGGTCATTACACTATATATGATAATTTTTCACAAAGATAATTATTGAGATACCATGAATTTGAATGTTATAGAGATTAATTTCACAAATTCTGACTCATGGGTAACAGATACTGAGTGTGCATCACCCAGTTGTACTGAAAACACAAACTATGTTATGAATTGTAATGAATAAAATATGAAGTATATATTTATGTTGAAAATGGACTATGAGTTATTGAAAATGAAATTAGCACCTACGATCAAATCTTACAAAGTGGATTAATCATAAAATTGAAAATTTTCATTATGTAATGTTATAGATAGAAATTTTCTTTTAAATATTATTTTAACAATAAGATAGGTTTATTCATTATTATTAAAAAGAGTTAATCTAAATATAAAAATTTAATGTTTTATATATTTTAGAATATAATGAATGTTTTTTAAAATATAGGTAATGATCATTCTACTTATAACATTCAAAATAACATTTCCATTGTTGATTTTAACAATACATATCTTTAGAATTGTCACCTCATGCACATAAATGAGAAATATATTAAAAGGCTTCATAGATATGGATTTTTGACTCATACAATTTTGAATCATTTGATATATGATAATGATGTTTATTATGAAAAAAATTAAAAAAACATTTGTTGGAAAAGATGAAAGGTCTAGTAGACTATTTGGTCTTATACATTTTAATTTATGTGGGGAAATGTGTACATAAGGAATTGGTGGTTCTCGGTACTTTATTACCGTTAAAAAGTAATTTACTCAGTATTGTCATCAGTATCTTATGAGAAAAAAGTTTGAAGATTTTGAAAACATTTAATGAGTTTTAGAATTCTGTTAAGAATCAACATGGAAAGAGTTTTAAGATTCTTTAATCATATTGGGGTGTTGAATACATTTTATAGGAATTCATAGATCATATTCGAGCCTAAGGAATAGTTTCCTAAATCAAACCTCATGGAACACAACAATGGAAGGGAATGTATAAAATCAGATATATTACTCTATTATACATGGATCAATGATGGATGATTCAAGGATCCTTTCTATTTCTTTCAAAGTTTGTGCACTAGAGACTTTAAAATTCATAATAAACCACGTTCCATTTAATACATTCATAAAAAACATTTTAGATATGTATTGGTAAATTCCTTAATGAGTATTTTATGGGAATTTGGGGTTTTGAATAATATGTTTGAAGTTATTCTTTGAATAAACATGACCCCAAATAAAAAATTCATATTAGTTGTTTATCACAAAGAAAATATGGGATACTTCTTTTAAATACCAATAAAAAACTATGTTTACTTAGGTGATGTAGTGTTTTCCTTGAGAAAAAGAACTTGGGTTGATGAGATTATTAGAGAAAGGTGATCTTTGAGAAGTTTTAGAAAAAATAGGAAACACTACTAACATGGGAGTTGAGACGGTTTGAAAAAAAGTTGTAGAATAAGGACAGACTGAATTTACATAAGAAACTTGATCGAATGACATAATTTTATAGGAACATAAGATATATGGATTTACCATGCAAAATAAGATAAATTATAGTTTATAATAAATGAACATACTACCTACTATGAATCCATTATGTTCATAAATAATAATAAACATATAAAATCCATAGAGTCCGATATAAACTTCATGTACACTTATGAATTTTGGAACTTAGTTGATGCACACAAAGGGGTAATACCTATTTTATGCATGTTGGTATTCATTATGAAAATATACATGGATGTTAGAGTGTATAATTATAAAAAAACCTAGTGGTAAACGGCCATAAAAATTTAATGGATTTTAAATATGAAAATTTTGTTTCCATAATTATGATCATAAATTCCATTCATATTTCACTGGATTTATCGGCTCATTTTGATAATGATATATATAAAATGGATGTAAAAATATCTTTCCTTAATGGTAATTTTGACAAGGATATTTATATGATACTATACAATGTTTTTAATCTAAAAATGAGTCTGTTAATGTATGTAAACTAAAATGTTCTACTTACGGATTGATTTATTCTTCATGGATATAGAGTTTCATTTTAATGATTCAATCAATGGGTTCAGATTAATTAAAAATAAGGCTGACTATTATATATATAATAATATTATTGGGAATGGTTTAGACTTTTTGATACTATAAGATTATTAAATACTACTGATAAAAATAATATCCGGGCTCTTCAGTCTATAAAGATATGATTAGGTAAACAAAACTCAAAAAAATACATGGGTGAAGAAACCTATATACTAGGGATTATGATATGTAATTGTAACACCCGAGATTTTTATTAGAAATATTTTGTTTTTATTTTATATAAATTGTCAAAGGAATCTTTCACTACACACAACACTAGCTTGGCTTTCTTTACACGTAATCACGACCTTCCTTGATAGCTTGCGTCGTACGCAATACCAAGTTTCAATAAACAATGATATGCTATTAAAATATTATTAAAACTAGCCGTTATGAATAGTAATAACCACTTTTTAAAATTTTTTAAATTTTATTTTTCAAAACGGACTTCATTTTTGGATTTGGAATATCGAAATTTTCCTGGGGTGAAATTTTGGTATTTTTCTGGAAACTTTCAATTTTTGATAAATAGTGAAAACACTGGGTTACTATTTAAAAACCGAAATTTTATTTAAAAAATTATTTATTTTATTTAAATTTATGTTAGGTAAAAATTGATATATAATACCTATATATGTTCAATGTAATTCATTGGAGTAATTTTATAATAATTTTAGATATATAAAAATTTTATTGAACTTTTCACCATCTTTTACCCACCTCCTAAGAGAATTTGCAAATTTACATAAAACATTATTTTACCGCTTCTGTGAGTGGAATTTCAAAAATCCGAGAGACACGGTTGATGTCAGTAAGTAAAATGTGGTTCAATGAGATGAAAATAATTTTTGGTGAATAGTAACTTTTTACTTTTATTTACCACGGTTAAAAGTAAATAGGGTAATTAAGGGTAAAAATGATATTATTATTACCCTAAAACATGTCCTAATTCTTTTGGATAAGTGTAATTAGACCGAAAACAACCTTATGAATAAAATATGACCATTTAGGCCCTCATGAATTAGATTAGGACATTTATTATTAATTTATTTAAAGAAGGGTTAAAATAGTTAAAATCAAAGTTTAATAAGTAAATAATTTTTAATATAGGTTTATACATAAGATAAATTCGACTATAAATATGCATTATAAAGATAAAACGATTTCCTACATAATGGTATTTTATTTGTAATTTTTAGACATAAAATATTTTAATTTATTTATGACACAAAGATGATGCAGTAATTATCTTATTAATGAAATATTGACATAATTGATGTTATAAATAACCAAATAAATGTAATTTGAGACTTTTTATGAATTCTGCTAATTTTCTACATTAATATGACATGTTAGTATTGATTTAATTAACTGTTTTTGAACTAAGAATTCTGTTATAATTTTTACAAAAAACAATTACTAAATAGTGTCAAAATTGACATAAAATAGTTTTTAAAACAAATATTATATTATTAATTGTTATTTTATTCCTAAAAAACTAATGTTCGGCCAAATAACTTAGATAAGGTTATATTTATTAATAATAAACAACCTGGGGTTCGTTTGTCTTGTTATAGTATGTTTATTAACCATATAGTGTAAGAACAAAAAAAGACACGGTAAAAGCAAAATTATCTAACTTAAATTTAAATCTAAATGATAAGGTTAAAATAGTGAACTAAACATGCAAAAATTATATTTTATGAGATATTTCGACCCATACCCACCTTATCTTCGAAATAAATTAATTTGGATCTATTAAAAACCGAATATGACTTTATAATAAAATAATATTTTTAGTTTTTCCAAAGGTTCCCCTCTCCTCCCTTATAAAAGGGTACCTCCTCCCTCTCTTCCTCACAACAATTTGAGCCTTCACGCTGGTCCAAAACCTTCCAGATTATCTTCTACACTTCCCTAGAACCATCCTAGAGGTCCTGGTCTTCTTCAAAGACCAATTTCAGTTCCCTAAGAGGAGGTCTCAAAGAGGCGCTTCAAAGAAGAGGTAATGTCCGTTACCAACTCTTTTGACTTTATTTCTTCTTCCACTTCTTATTCTTTAGTTGTTTAATTATGAAGTAATAACATCAGTATAACTCATATACTGATATGTTATTATAAGTATTAAACAACCCTATTTCACCATCTATCCATCCTATGGAAAATGAAATCACCGCGCGTGTGTACGTACAGAATACCGTCTCCAGGCCATGGTGTAATCTATTTTCCACCACCACATTACTTAGATGGGTATAATGTTGAAAATAAATAACTATATATGATTATTTTAAAGTGGTATTGATTATGAAATAGTATACAAACACTCCAATACAATTCCATGATCATGGGAATGATATAATCGCTCGTGCGTACCTACAGAATACCATCTCCACGATGTGATGCGACTCGTTATACATGATCTTCATTGCATAATGATTATATAAATGAATTGAATGAATAAATATGATATATAGTACCCTAATACCATTCTAGAAATGTGGTATCTATAACCTAAAAAGAAGAATAAGAATTTATTCGACAAAACACGCATAAGAACAAAAAGTAATAAACACCCAAATAACAAGTAGCAATGAAATATTACTAATAATAAGCTAAGAATATGACCATATATGATATCATAACAATGAGTATGATTATGGAATAAGTCAATAACATTTTTTAAATCATTATACAGGAGGTTAGGATTATTACGATGCAAATCGCACCTAAGGTAAGAGAAATATCACAATCTCATTTTTATCCGAGATTGTTTATACTTTGGAATTTACTGGGGTGTATTTTATTATCCATATCCATGTTTCCTCAATATGTAATATTATTTCCATCCACCTACAATTGTTTAAATCCAATTTTACCCTTTGGTGTGTTTTAAGTAAAATATATGAAAGGAATATTTTGTCGTTTTTCGTACGAGGTACTTTTTGACTTTTTCGACAAAAGTACGAGAAGAATGTTTTTCTAACTTATACGGCATGAATGGATTTTTAAAAAATTATTTCCAAGAAGCTTCCTTTTCATTTTTTCAAGTTTATTTTTAATAAACTTCTTTTAGTTTAGAATTATATGACATGTTAAGAATGTAAAATTGTTTTTGAAGTAGATAAAATATTTTCCTCAAGAATGGAGTTCAAGTGTTTTATCAAAATTATTTTCCATCTAAGATAATAAAGGGTTCTATTTCTATCCCTATTATTACATTGATTTGATTATGTTGTTATGGAATTATTTTTATGAATTACATTATCTTATATAAATTTTTTATGATGTCATGATGTTTAAGAATCCCATTTTTATTACATGGGTTATGCTATGATGTATGGTTTATGATTTTTTGGCACACATAAGAATGGTATCATTATGAGATGGGTGGGACCTATATCTCCCTCCAATTCATTGGGTAAAGATTCTATATCTTATGAGATATACATGGCTGGAACGGCAGGTTAAACCGGTTCAGTGAAACAGGACTGAAATGTGGAATGAACTCGGTTCAGAAATGGACTTTGTCCACTAATATAGTCTTGGCAATGAGTATTGACTAATAAGAAATGATTATCTATGATTATGTGTGTATACCACAAAGCATCATGTTTTATGTTATGATTATTGTGGTTACATTTCACTACCATGATTTATCCCATGTTATGAAATTATGATCTCTTTTACATGGTAAGATTTCCAAAATGTTATATTCTTATGAATATGTTGTGATTGATATTTCTTTTGTTTACCCTTACTGAGCATTTGAGCTCACCCTTTTGTATGTTTTCTTTCCCCAGGTCAAGAAGAAGGTTATTAAGTAAGATATTCCAAAAGGGACTCTAGATATGATGAAATAAATGGGAGACAATGTAGATGCTTTATGAACCAGTTGTTTATGATTCCCAGTTTCTAAAGACACTATACCTATACGGTCCTTTCATGGTTTTGTTATATGTTGTAATAAGTGTGCTTCAATTTTTAAGTATTAACAATGTATGTAATGTATGGGTCATTATTGTTGGTATCAAAGGCAAAGTAGGTAGGAATGTATCCGATCCTTGGGAACTCTCACATGTGAGCATGGGATGAAGCATGGCTCTCCGCCCAAGGGATTCATAAGGAAATGGCTGCCACTAGGGATGGTGGTGTTTCCCGCCTCGGGGGTGTAGCCTCCCATGGAGTGCCCTGATAGTTATCAATTATAGTCCACTGGAAGTAATTCCAGACCGTTATAGTTGGTATCAGAGGAAAGGTATAGTCAACCTTTGGAATCTAGGATGTGAAAGCATTAGTAAGAATACTAAGGATAAGTCTAAGCATAGAACAGACTCATATTGTTTTAGAAATGTCCATGAATAACCTAGGATAAGACCTTAAGTGTGAAATTTTATTCTTGATTATGTGGTTTTCTTATTATAATTAGTGTTGCTCATACTATTCTTCTTGGTTTTAGTCAATGGCTGGAACCCGAAGGAACCGTGTTAATGCGAAATGCAGCGGGCAATGCAATGATTGTCCCCCTGAGCAACCAAACGTTATGAGAGATGGAATGAAAAATCCGGTAGCCATGCTCACACATCTTTCTCAAGCTATGAATCATGCAGGACTTCCAAACGAGCAAAGGAAGGAGCAACATTCTATTGAATCCTTCATGAGACAACATCCACCTTCATTCAGCAGGTCTACTGATCCATTAGTTGCTGAACAATGGATCAGTACTACTGAAAAGATATTTTCAGTTCTTCAATGTTCTGAACATGATAAATTCATCTTAGAAATGTATCGTTTGGAAGGTGATGCTGATCAATGGTAGAATCTTATCGAGAATACTAGGCCAAGAGATGAAATTGAGTCCATGGAATGGGACGAGTTCAAGAACTTATTTTTCAATAAGTACTTCCCTCGTATTCTCCAAACAAAGATGGAGAAAGAGTTTCTTGAACTAAAGCAAAAGGATAATGAATCTGTTGGTACCTATGAAGCAAATTTTACAAGACTTGAAAGGTATGCTTCTGGTATTATTATCCAACCTGAGAGTAAGATCGATCGATTATTTAGTGGCTTAAAACCAAGTCTTCGAAGGGAGTTATCCATAAGGGATTTCAATAGCTACGAGGAAATCATTCGATGTGCTGTCAAAGTTGAGATGGATATTGGAGTAACCCATCACTCATATGGGTTTGATAAGAAGAGGAAAATGGAATTCAAAGGAAATTCTAAAGATCACACTGAAAAGAAGATGAGTTTTCCCTTATTCTCAAAGTGTGGAAAGAAACATGGAGGGAGTTGTCTTAAAGGGACAAGTAAATGTTTCAAATGTGGAAATGAAGGTCATCGGGAGTTTGAATGCCGCAATGATGGGAAGAAGATGTCTAGTGATGCGAAAAATGAAAAGGCTACACCGAGTTCACCTCCTACACTTCAATGTTACAAGTGAACGGAAATGGGGCATTATGCCAATCAATTACCTAATCCAAGGGTTGTTGATGATTATTGACGTCAAAAAACTCTTAAGGCTAAAGGAAAAGGAAAGTCACATGCAATTTCTATCAGCAATTTGGAGTATGATAACGAAGTGGTGATAGGTACACTAACCATCCACTCTAAAGTAGCAAATGTTTTATTTGATTCTGGATCCACCCACTCCTTTATTTCTGAAGAATTTTCTAAGGGTATCATCGTATTACCTCAACAATTAGATGTTGAGTTAGTTGTGACAACTCCTAATGGCACAATAGTCGCATCAAAGGTTTATAATTCTTCTTCGATTGAAGTTTGTGGGAAAGTGCTTCCTAAAAATCTTGTGATCCACCCTATAGTGGAATTTGATGTGATTCTTGGCATCGATTGGCTTTCTCTATATGGAGCTCATATCAATTTCCAAAGAAGGGAAGTCACATTTCATATTCCATATCAATCTTTGATCGTCTATCGATTCAAGGATGAAAATAACCTTCCAGTGGAAATTTCATCCATATTATGGGTCTTGATTCCACTAAATGAAGGTTATTTATCTCAAATGGTTGGTGAGAAACTCACGATTAAGAATATGCCCATTTTACAGGAGTTTGATGATATCTTTCCGGAGGAATTGCCGGGTCTTCCACTAAATAGTGAAGTTGAGTTTTCAATAGAACTCATATCGGGTGCTTTACCTATTTCAAAGACACATTATAGAATGGCCCCAATTGAGTTGTAGGAATTGAAGAAGCAACTCAAAGAGAATATTGATAAAGGATTCATACTCCCTAGTGCATCACCTTGGGGAGCACCTGTTCAGTTTGTTAAGAAGAAAGATGGATCATTGAGACTCTGCATTGATTATCGAGAACTTAACTAGATCATTATCAAGAAAAAATATCCTCTCCTGCGCATTAATGACTTATTTGACCAACTAAACGGAGCTCAATACTTTTCCAAGATTGATCTTTATTTATGGTATCATAAATTAAGGGTCAAAAGGGAGGATATACCAAAGGCGGCTTTCCGTACAAGGTATGGACACTATGAATTTATAGTGATGCCATTTGGTCTTACTAATTCCCCTTCTATCTTCTTGGATGTGATGAATAGAGTCTTTAGAGACTATCTTGATCAGTTTGTGATAGTCTTTATAGACGATATTCTTGTATATTCAATGAACAAGGAAGAACATGAAGATCACTTGAGAATTATATTGAAGACCCTGAGAAAGGAGAAGCTTTATGCCAAATTTACCAAGTGTGAATTTTGGATTCAAAAAGTTTCATTTTTGGGTCACATAATCTCAAATGAGGGTATATCTGTGGATCCAAAAAAAACAGAGGTTATCGAAAGATGGTCGAGACCAACAACAGTAACTGAGATCCGAAGTTTTCTTGGTTTGGCTGGATATTATCGACATTTTGTGAAAGATTTTTCACGATTATCTAATCCACTGAAAAAGTTGACTCGGAAAGGAGTTAAGTTTTTTTGGATGGAGGAATGTGAAGGGAATTTCAAGGAGTTGAGAAGAAGGTTATCTAGTGCACATGTGCTCACACATCCTTGTAGTGGAGAATTGTTTGTGATCTACAGTGATGCATCCAAGAAGGTATTGGGGTGTGTTCTTATGAAAAATGATATGGTGATAGCTTATGCCTCACGACAGTTGAAAATCCATGAGCAAAATTACCCAACTCATGATTTGGACTTAGTTGCGGTAATCATTGAATTAAAGATTTGGAGGCCTTATATTTATAGAGAAAGGTGTGATATTTATACTGATCATAAAAGTTTAAAGTATATTTTCACACAAAAGGAGCTGAATATGTGCCAAAGAAAATGGTTGGATCTGATTAAGGATTACGACGGCTCAATTCATTACCACCCTGGGAAAGAAAACAAGGTGGAAGATGCATTAAGTCGACAAGACCATGCCAGTTTATCCTTGATGAGGATCACAAAAGATCCAATATTTATGGATTTACAAAGGATGAATCTTGGAATTATAATGAAAGGGGAAAATCCTATCTTTCTCAAATGAATGTTCAACCATCTATACATGTTATGATTAAAGAGGGACAGAAATAAGATGTAGAGTTACAAAAGAAGGTGATAAATGTTCCGAAATTCAACATTGATTGTGATGGGATAATAAAGTTCAGGAATTGGGTTTGTGTTCCTCCCACCCCCGAATTAAAGAAGGAGCTGCTGGATGAGGCTCATAGTTCTTCATTCTCTATTCATCCTGGAAGCATGATGATGTATAGAGATATGAAAGAGTACTTCTGGTGGGATTGCAAGAAAAGAGATGTTTCTGAATACGTCTCTCGATGCATGGTTTTTCAGCAAGTTAAATCTGAGAGACAGAAGTCTAAGGGGATGTTACAACCATCACCCAAACCCGAATGGAAATGGGAAAACATCACTATGGACTTTGTCTCAGGACTTCCTAAAACATCCAAAGGCAATAATGCTATCTGGGTCATACTTGATCTTCTTACAAAGTCTGCACACTTCATTGCTATTAGAGAGTATTTCTCTCTGGATCAGCTTGTCAGGATATATGTAAAGGAAGTGGTAAGATTGAATGGAGTAACACTTTCTATTATATCTGACCGGGATCCGAGGTTTACCTCAAAGTTCTGGCGAAGTATTCAGCATACTCTGGATACAGAGTTGAGTTTCAGCACTGCTTATCATCCTCAGATAGACGGTCATTCTGAGAGGGCAATTCAAACTCTAGAAGATATGTTGAGAGCCTACTCTATGGATTTAAAAGGTGGTTGGGATCAACACCTACCTTTGGTGGAATTTTTTTTATAATAATAGCTTTCACTCCAGTATTCAGATGGATCATTATGAAGCTCTCTATGGAAGGAAATGAAGGACTCCAACTTGCTGGGATGAAGTTGGGGAAAGAGAGCTATTAGGACTCGATCTTGTTGATGAGATGGCAGAAAAGGTCAGATCTATTCAACAACACATAAGAGCAGATCAGAGTCAACCAAAAAGTTATGCTGACAACCGAATAAAAGACCTTGAGTTTGAAGTGGGTGATAAAGTGTTGTTACGAATATCTCCTTGGAAGAGAGTAATGAGATTTGTAAAGAAGGGAAAGCTGGGCCCTAGGTATATCGGTCTTTTCGAAATACTGGATCGTGTTGGAAAGGTAGCATACCGATTGGCGCTTCCATAGAATCTCTCTCAAGTTCACGATGTGTTCCATGTATCTCTCCTGAGAAAGTACATACCTGATCCTTCACATGTACTCATCTCAGAAGTTGTACCGCTGGAACAAGATCTTTCTTATGAAGAACAGCCGATAGAGATTCTCGATAATAGTGAAAAATTCCTACGGAACAAGACCACTTGCTTGGTGAATGTTTTATAGAGGAACCACCAATTAGAAGGATCTACATGGGAGCTTGAGGATATGATGAGGGAGAGGTATCCTCATCTGTTAGTTACAAGTGATGAATTTCGAGGGCGAAATTCATTTTAAGGGGGGTAGAATATAACACCCGAGACTTTTATAAGAAATATTTTGTTTTTATATTATATAAATCATCAAAGGAATCTTTCACTACACACAACACTAGCTTGGCTTTCTTTACACTCAATCGCAACCTTCCTTGATAGCTTGCGTCGTACACAATACCGAGTTTCACTAAACAACAATATGCTATTAAAATATTATTAAAACTAGCCGTTATGAATAGTAATAACCACTTTTTGAAATTTTGTAAATTTTATTCTTCAAAATGGACTTCTGTTTTGGATTCGGAATATCGAAATTAGCCTAGGGTGAAATTTTGGTTTTTTTCTGGAAACTTTCAATTTTTGATGAATAGTGAAAACACTAGGTTACAATTTAAAAACTGAAATTTTATTTAAATAATTATTTATTTTATTTAAATATATTTTAGGTCAAAATTTATACATAATACTCATATAAGTTCAATGTAATTCATTGGAGTAATTTTATAATAATTTTGGATATATAAAAATTTTATTGAACTTTTCACTGTCTTTTACCGACATCCTAGGAGAATTTGAAAATTTACATAAAACATAATTTTACCGCTTCTGTGAGTGGAATTTCAAAAATCCGAGAGACACGGGTGATGTTAACGTAAGTAAAATGTTGTTCAATGAGATGAAAATAATTTTAGGTTAATAGTAACTTTTTACTTTTATTTACCACGGTTAAAAGTAAATAGGGTAATTAAGGGTAAAAATGATATTATTATTACCCTAACACATGTCCTAATTCTATTGGATAAGTGTAATTCGACCAAAACCAACCTTAGGAATAAAATATGACCATTTAGGCCCACTTGGATTAGATTAGGACATTTATTATTAATATATTTAAAGAAGGGTTAAAATAGTTAAAATCAAGTTTTAATAAGTAAATGATTTTCAATATAGGGTTATAAATAAGATAAATTCGACTATAAATATTCATTAGAAATCTAAAAAGCTTTCCTACATAATGTTATTTTATTTGTAATTTTTAGACATTAACTAAGTTTATTTATTTATGACATAATGATGATGCAGTAATTATCTTATTAATGAAATATTGACATAATTGATGTTATAAATATCCAAATAAATGTACTTTGAGACATTTTATGAATTCAAATACTTTTATAGCTTAATATGACATGTTAGTATTGATTTAATTAACTTTTATCGATCTAACCATTCTTTTATGAGTTTTACAAAAATCAATTACTGAATAGTGTCAAAATTGACATAAAATAGTTTTTAAAAAAATTATTATATTATTAATTGTTATTTTATTACTAAAAATCTATGGTTCTGCGAAATGACTTAGATAAGGTTATATATTTTAATAATAAACAACTTGGGGTTCTTTTGGCTTTTTATAGTATGTTTATTAACCTTATAGTGTAAGAATACAAAAAGACACGGTAAAACTAAAATTATCTAACTTAATGTTAAATCTAAATGATATGGTTAAAATAGTAAACTAAACTTGTTCAAATTCTATTGTATGAGAGGCTTTCGACCCATACCCACCTTAGATTCGAAATAAATCTATTTGGAGCTATTAAAAACCGAATATGACTTTATAATAAAATAATAATTTTAGTTTTTCCAAAGGTGCCCCTCTCCTCCCTTATCAAAGGGCACCTCCTCGCCCTCTTCCTCACACCACTTTGAGCCTTCAAGCTCAGACAACCCCTGCCAAATTCTCTTCTTTACTTCCCTAGAAACATCCAAGAGGTCCTGGTCTTCATCAAAGACCAATTTTATTTCCCTAAGAAGAGGACTCAAAGAGGCGCTTCAAAGAAGAGTTAATGTCTGTTACCAATTCTTTCGACTTTATTTCTTCGTCCACTTCTTCTTCTTTAGTTGTTTCATTATGAAGTAATAACATAAGTATCACTCAAATACTGATATGTTATTATAAGTATGAAACAACCCTATTTCACCATCTAACCATCCTGTGGAAAATGAAATAACCACGCATGTGTATGTACGAAATACCGTCTCCACGCCGTGGTGTAATCTATTTTCCACCACCACCTTACTTAAATGGGTATAATGGTGCAAATAAATAACTATATATGATTATTGTAAAGTGGTATTGATTCTTAAATACTATACATACACTCCAATACAATTCCACGATCGTGGGAACGATATAATCGCTCGTGCATATGTACGGAATACCGTCTCCACGATGTGATATGACTCGTTATACATGATCTTCATTGCATAATGATTATATAAATGAATTGAATTAATAAATATGATATATAGTACACTAATACCATTCTGTAAATGAGGTATCTATAACCTAAAAAGAAGAATAAGAATTTATTCGACAAAACACGCATAAGAACAAAAAGTAATAAACACCCGAATAACAAGTAGCAATGAAATATTACTAATAATAAGCTAAGAATATGACAATATATGATATCATAACAGTGAGTATGATTATAGAAGAAGTCAATCAAATTATTTAAATCATTATACAGGAGGTTCGGACACTTACGAAGAAAATCGGACCTAAGGTAAGGGAAATATCACAATCTCATTTTTATCCAAGATTGTTTATACTTTGGAATATACTGGGGTGTATTTTATCATCCACATCCATGTTTCCTCAATAAGTTATATTATTTCCATCCACCTACAATTTTTTAAATTCAATTTTACCCTTCGGTTAGTTTTTAGTAAAATATATGAATGGAATCTTTTGTCGTTTTTCTTACGAGGTACTTTTTTGACTTTTCTGACAAATGTACGAGAAGCATGTTTTTTAACTTATATGGCATGAATGGATTTTTAAAACAATATTTCCAAGAAGATTCGTTTAAAATTTTCATGATTATTTTTAATCAAATTATTTTAGTTTAGAATTGTATGACATGTTAAGAAAGGAAAAGTTTTTTTTGAAGTAGAATGGATATTTTCCTCAAGAATGGAGTTCAAGTGTTTTATCAAAATTGTTTTCCATCTAAGATAATAAAGGGTTTTGTTTCTATCCCTATTATTACATTGATTTGATTATGTTTCTATGGAATTATTTTTATGAATTCCTTTATCTGATATGATTTATTTTATGATGTCACGATATTTAAGAATCCCATTTTTATTACATGGGTTATGCTATGATGTATGGTTTATGATTTTTTGGCACATATAAGAATGGTATAATTATGAGAGGGGTGGGACCTATATCTCCCTCCAATGAATTGGGTAATGATTTTATATCTCAGGAGATAGACATGGCTGGAATTGCAGTTTATACCGGTTTAGTGAAACAGGACTGAAACGAGGAATGAACTCGGTTCAGAAATGGACTTTGTCCACTAAGATAGTCTTGGGAATGAGTCTTGACAAATAAGAAATTACTCTCTATGATTATGTGTGTATTCCACAAATCTTCATGTTTTAAGTTATGATTTTTATGATTACATTTCACTACCATGATTTTCCCCATGTTATGAAATTATGATCTCTTTTGCAGGGTAAGATTTCCAAAATATTATGTTCTTAGGAATATGATGTGATTGATATTTATTTTTTTTACCCTTACTGAGAATTTGAGATCAACCTTTTGTATGTTTTCTTTCCCCAGGTCAGGAAGAAGGTTATTAAGTAATATATGCCAAAAGGGACTCTAGATATGATGAAATAAATGGGAGACAATGTAGATGCTTTATGAACCAGTTGTTTATGTTTCCCAGTTTCTAAAGACACTATACCTATACGGTCCTTTCATAGTTTTGTTATATGTTTTAATAAGTGTGCTTCAATTTTGAAGTATTAAAAATGTATGTAAATTATGGTTAGTTATAGTAATGATCAATCTAAATGAAATATTGTACATAGTCATGAAACATATATCAGTAAAGTGCTAATATTTTTTAACATGTAGAATTATAAGAAGGGTTCTTAACTAGTATTACATGTTAAAAATCTTAGGAATATTTTTGTTCATTCTAATAATTTTTACAAGAAGAAAAAAATTATTTATACACATCATAATATAACATGTCTTCCATGTTTTTTACTCAATCTACTATAACCTATGCTGTAACAATTACAATTCGATACAAATATAATCCAAGTGAGAGTCTCTAGATTGATATAAATAATATTCTTAAGTACCTAATATGGAATAAGGAAATGTTCTTAGTATCTGAAGAGGGGATTTGTTTTGTTTAAAGGATTCAAAGATTTTATCTTACAAAATAAAAAATATGTTTTTAAATATCAATTTGAATTCATGTTTTTTTCAGAATGGTGGAGCTATCACATTAAAGAGGGTGAAACACACTATCTTATAGGAATCAAAAAATGAGGTAGAGTACGTCACAACATTAGAAACTATGAATGAATTATCTTGGATTGGAAATTTCTTCTTTGGAAATGAGTTGGTTCATATAATTGAAGGATAAATCAAACTCTCCTATGAAAACAATGAATATACCACCCAGGATAAGGAACATCGATCTCACTAATAGACCAAAAACATCCTTCAAAAAACCATATTATAGGTGAGATCATATAGATGGATGATGTGAAGTTCAGTTGGGTGGATATAGATGAAAATTTAGTAGATACATTTATAAATACATTACTACAGAAACACCATAGGTTAATGTTAGGTATCAAGTTAATTTTGTATTTTGCATATGTCATTAGGTAACTAGAGAGGAATTATTATATTCCATCAGTATAACAACCCTGATCCTTATTACCCACCAAAACCAGATTTATTACATAAACTATTCACTTGGTACAATACAGAAGATCGAAAGTTATAGTGTATTTGGGGCTTAATAACATTATATAACAACTTAAAACATGATATACATAACTTTATTGAAAATTATTTTACATGACCACACACATTCCTTCGTACATAGCATTGCATGGGATAAAATGAGGACATTAATAAGATAAGGGTGAGCTATAAATCTCATTAATGGATTAAACAAGGAATAGATGAATAATACATCACATTTTTGGAAATAATAATATCAATGGAGCATAAGAGAAACATAAATAGAAAGGTATGATATATCATGATTATCATAACATGGAAATGCAGCATCAACATTTAACATGATATTAGCATGTTCCAATGATCATTGCACATAAAGCATGAGTAAACCATAATTTCACTTGAATTATCATGAGTAAACCTCCATTTCACTTGATGTATCATGATATAACTTTTACCCAATGCATCATAGCGATATCAGGGCACATCCTTGTTAATAATTTCATTTCATGCAAAAGTGTTCCAAATGGATCATATAACATGGATTCATTAAAGATAATCATTTATTAGATGATAAAGGAATGTTTAATTCATGAATGAAACTCTATAATCAAAAAGTAAATTTGAATAATGGTGAATACCCATGATAGAGAAATGGGCATGGTATTCACTACACAATGACTTTGTCTTGGAAAATTGCAGGGCAATTTGGGTAGCATAATGGTGTGACATAAGAAATAATAAAAATGGTTGATGAGTGGTAAAGGGGTGTATCATCATATGTAAATGAAATTTACATTAATAAGGTCATATAGATACATGTCAAAATATATTTAATTGAATTTAGATTCATAATAAAAAAAAGTGCTTGAATGTAAATGAGGAGAGGGAAATCCCTTATGGAATTTCGGCATGGTAACAGGTGTACATGAGAGAAATTTATGAGTTATAAAGGGGTATCTCATAATTGAAAAATAAGAATTCAGGTATGGGGGAGTTGAAAAATCACACCCTAAAATTTTAAATTCAAAAAATGGTATAACTATATAAAGAAATTTGGACAAAAATTAGAAAGGAAGAAATCCCTTACATGGAAGTGTGATCCCAAAGGCTTGAGAGAGGCTTGAGGGAGGATTCTTGGGAGCATGTGGAACTTTGGGATGATTTGGAGAGAGGAGGTCAGGGTAGGGACGTATTACATGGTGTTTGAGTGAAGAGAAGTGGGAGCATGTGTGGGTTTATATAGGAAAATAGAGGGAATTCATTTTTATTTAGGTTTTGAATACTACACATTAAACTAATCACAACCACAAACCATACCAAGGTTTTTGAAGATGGTTATTGTAAAAGGGGAGTGGAAAACATTATTTTATAAGGCCAATTGCCTAAATTATTACAATATTAGGGTTTCTTATGTGAAGGCAAGTCACAATCTCAAGAAAAACATTTTTAAAAGATAAAATGTTTTATAAGGCTTAGAGGTTCAATTAAAGTTTTTTAAAATAAAAAAAACACACCTAAAATCTCATTATTTTAATGTAAAAACATATATTGGTCGAAAATACAATTGATAGCATTTTATTACATCACTATTGGGTCATTATGATGTCATAAAACACATTATATAATTAAACAGTATTTAATTTTTACCCAAAAATTTGACTATCATAGAAAATTTTGAAAAATATAACGTTGGATAATTTTGACATCCCGAATCCTAAAATAATATTAATTTTATATATAATAATTTTCTAAATATGTGATTTTTTTCTTTTAAATTAAAAACCTAACAGATCGAAAATTCATGGGTTTTGAAAAAAATAGATTTCAAACCCTAAAAATTAAAATTTTATTCACGAAAAATATAATATTATTTATATTTAATAAAAATTAATTTATCAATAATTTTTTCACAAATTATTATTTATTTCTAAATTCAATTAATTTATCAAAATAAATTTTTTAATTGAATACTATTTGTGCTTTAAAAACCATTTACAAAGTAGTGATAAAATAAGTGTTTATTATTTATGCAAAAATAAAGCACAAAATCATCGTGTTAGGGTCTTTTTACGTAACCCCTTATAACACCCATATAAGACCTAAGAGTATGGTGTGTGATGGTGATAGACTCTTGGGTTGGCTCAGATAACATCGCTTGATTGATAATATCTATTAACTTCCACTTCTCCCATAAGTGATTCTGTTCATGCTTAATGTGTTGAAACTCATCTTGGTATTGGTCTAGAGCGCAGCCCAGTGATGCCACCTCCATTCCTAGATCTGAAAAATGGGATTCTTGTGGAGTAATTCTACTGGATGAGGCCATAACTTCCTTTGTTTGATTAAATTTGATATGTTAAATCCTTATATTTATAATAATCATGTGATCACTGTTCAACCACTATATTAGCAATGGTATCAATTCTTAACTGTATTTCGAAATCCAAAAATATAAAATCCAAAAAGTGCATGTGCTTTATATAACCATTTTACATAATAGTACATTTAATTAGATAAACAGGAATTTTCATTAATAAATGTTTGGGTGATTATAATCTCCCCCCTTAAGAAATTTCACCCTCAAAATATCCTTTCCCCACACTAAAACAGATGTGGTTAAATATTCTTCTTCACTCCCTTCGATTCCCATGCTTCCTCTTCAAACTTGTGGTTTTTCAATAACACCTTTATGAGGGACATTATCTTTTATCGTAGAAAATTTTCACCAAGATCTAAGATCTTCACCGACTTCTCTTCATATGAGAGGTCATTCTCCAATAGTACCCCCTCTGGATTGAGTACATGGGATGGGTCAGGTTGGTACTATCTCAAGATTGATACATGGAATACATCATGTACTTGAGATAGGTTCAATGGGAGTTCTAGTCGACGGACCCCTACTCCAATGCAATCAAGGATCATAAAAGGGATGATGTACCATACACTAAGCTTTCTCTTCTTCCATAATCTCATAACACTCTTCCACGGTGATATGTAAAGGAATACCATGTCTTCAACATCAAACTCTAGGTCTCGCCGATGATTATCATCATAGCTCTTTTATTGACTCGGAGCAGCTATAATGTGTTGTTTGATGGTATTAAACTTCTATACTATTTCTTCGTATATTTCTAGACCTAGGATTTTTTCAATCCACAACTTCATCCCCACATGACGGTGTTCTACACCTCTACCCATAAAGGCCTTCATAAGTATCCATTTGGATGCTTATGTGGAAACTATTATTGTCAGAGAAAGCAAATAGAGGATGATGTTGATCCAATCCTCCTGTGAAGTCCATTGAGAATTCCCTCAACATGTTCTCAAATTCTTGGATAGTTCACTCATATTGGCCATTAGTTTGAGGATGATAATCCATACTAAAGTTTAGCTCAGTATTAAGAGCATGTTGAATCCTCTTAAAAAATGTAGTGGTGAATCTTGGATCTTGATCGAATACAATCGATAGTGGTACTCCATGCAGCATTACCACATATCTGATGTATATCCATTCTAGATGATCCAATTAGAAATCCTCCTAAATTGCAATGAAGTGTGCAATATTTTTATAACGATCAACAACAACTGAGATAACATTGTTTCCTTTGGATGTCTTCGGATGTTCAGTGACAATGTCCATTGTTATTTTCTCCTTTTTCCATGATGGTATGGGTAATGGTTGTATCATCCCCTTATACATCTACGATCAAACATTCACTTGCTGACATACCAATCACTTTGATATATACTCAGCGATCTCCTACTTCATGTTATCGTACCAACAATGCTCTTGGGGATCTCGATACATATTTTTTATTCCCGGGTGATTGGGGCAATTCAAACTATGTGCATCATCCAAAAGTTCTTTCTTTAACTCTTGATTTGATACAACACATAGTCTTGACCAAAATCTAACAATTCCTTCTTCATTAACCTTGTACTCCGAAAATTTTCCTTTTCTGAATGTTCCGACTTTCTTATAAATTCTCACATAATCCTTTTGGACATCCTTTAACCTTTCCAAAAGAGACAATTGAGAAATCATTTGTGAAAGGATTGATGAATTTACCATATTTATGATTCCCTTTTCCATCATCATCTAATCTACAAATAATGGATCCTTTTAAATTTCCATCAATGATAGACTCATTGGGTCCTTTCAACACAGAGAATCTGCCACCTTGTTCACTTTCCCAGTGTGGTAATGTATTGAGAAGTAATAGAATTTGATCCACTTTAACCATCTTCATTGGCACATATTCAACTCCTTCTGTGAGAATGTATACTTGAGGATTTTGTGATCCATTTATATTTCACAATTCTCCCCAAAGAGGTAATGTCACCAGATTTTTGAAGAAAATATTACTACAGCCAACTCCAGATCATGTGTTGGATAGTTTTTCTCATGAACTTTCAACATCCTTGAATAATAGGCAATTACATTGTCATTTTTCATCAACACACAAGCTCGAACCTTCTTGGAAGCATCACTAAATAGCACAAAAAAGTTCTCCACTTGTCGGTAATGTGAGCACGAGCGCATGGATAAACCTCCTTTTCAAATCTTGGAATCTCTCTTTGCATTAATCACTCTAAGAAATCATGACTCCCTTTCATGGTAGCTTGGTATGAGGGTTTGAAAATTGTGAGAAATTCTCACAAATCGACGATAATATCTAGGTAACCCCAAGAATCTAGGAATATCTATTACCGATGATGGCCTCGGCCATCCCTCAATTTCAGCTATTAGGGAGGGATCCATAAATATCCCATTGCTTGTGATGATGTGACCCTATAATGAGATTTCCTTCAACCAGAACTCAAACTTATTGTAATTTTCATAGAGTTTCTCCTTTCGCATGGTCTCTAGTATAGTTATTAGATGATCCTCATATTACTCCTTGGATTTGGATTATATTATAATATAATCAATAAAGACTACCAAAAATTGGTCAAGGTAATCTCTAAAGACTCTATTGATCATTTCCATGATTATTTCTGGAGAATTAGTGAGTCCGAAATGCATTACTATTAATTAATAGTGCTAGTACCTTATAAGAAAATCATTCTTGGGGATATCCTCCTTCTTCATCCTTACTTGGTAATATCCCGACTACAAATTCACCTTGGATAAATATTATTCTCTATGTATCTGATCGAACAAGTCATCAATTCATGGCAGAGGATACTTGTTCTTTTTCGAGTTTTTGTTGATCTCATCGTAATCAATGAAAAGGCTCATTTACGCATCCTCTTTCTTGAAAAAGAGGACCGGTGCACCCCATGGTGATGATCATGGGGGGTATAAAACCTTTATCCAGATTCTCCTGTAGTTGTTTCTTCAGATCCTCAAGCTCCACAACAAACATCTTATATGGAGTCTTGGATATTGGAAATGCCAAAGGTATAAGATCAATAGATATTTCGACATCTCTTATAGGAGGAAGACCCAGAAATTCCCCGGGAGCACTTTAGTGAATTACCTCACAATAGTCATGTCTACAAGGATGGATGCTTCCATAGACTCAATCATCTAAGAAAGATATTCATTCTCATAGGGAAGAAATTTCCACTATTGAGATTTTGGTACTAAAGAAGATTCATCCCCCTCCTTTCACTTGTATAGATTCGTGGTCGATTCGCCTTATGGAGAGTGATTTTCCTCTCCCGGAAATTTATGTTGGTTTTATATAGGGAAAGCCAATCCATGGGATGAATTTCATCAATTCCACCAGAGGAAGTATTATGAGGTTATTTGGGAATTTCAATCCACAAATTATGACCTGGGAAGAGTTATATTAATGGGATGAAATGATTTCCCCATTTTTCATTCTCACTGACATCTTTACTTCCATGATTTTTAGTGGTGTTTGGATTGTTCTACAAATATTTTGGAATATAAAAGAATGTGTAGAACCAGAATAAAAAATAATGTTCTTTATTCGATAATGAATAACTAGTATAACTATCAACAATTCATTTTTTGGGGTCAATTCGGTGGTAGTAATGGAAAAAGCTCACCCTTGCTGCCTTGGAGGTTGTTTGTTTCCACCGAAAACCCTTGGGTTAGGGCACAGGTTTGAAAAGTTCCCTGGTTCTTTGTAGTTGAATCAATGAACAATGCGTTGAGGGTCGAACAAAGGGTTACTCTCCTCTATCGTAGCCATGTGTTTTCTTGTTGGTAGTTAATGGCTAGGTTCCCTTCTCTTCACCACCTAAAGCATTTACTCATCCCCTTCAGGCAATTTCTGGGATGCTTCGTTCCGTATCTTTGGAAAGTGGGGTGGTGGATTTTCATTGCACCATTAGATTTATCCATAAGACCACCAGAATTAAGGTCCACCTTACGCTTCTTATCCCCATGATATTCCTAATATTCTTCGTCCTCCATTTCAAATTTATGGGCACTTCAGACAATTTCCTCATAGATATCGATGTCTCGGATCGCCGGGGCTTTCATATGCTAGGTTTTAGCCCACCAAAGAAATGATCAACCGTGCATTAAAGGGTAACGATAAATCAGGAGTTGTATCATGGAATCCTTGTGATGTTTTCCTCATATTATCTGATATATTCATCATCTTTTTTTACTTTAGGGAATGAATGTCCCTTTCCATCTTAAGTCGGAGGGTGTACGGAAAAAATTTATGGACAAATATTCCCTAGAAATCCTTCCATTCCAAAACCTCGATCTCTTACTCAGGATTCATATTTTTGATCAATGTCAACCATTGATCAGCTTCACCGTCCTTATGATAAGAAACCAGATTAACCTTTTATTGTTCAGAACATTGAAGTATGGAGAGGATATTTTCAATGGATTTGATCCACTTTTCAGAAATTGGGGGCTCAGATGATCCATTAAAAATATGATTCTTTTGTCTCATCAAGCTCTCAATTGTAACTTTTTCTTTTGGGGGCGGAGGGTGAATGTTCCTCTCTACCCACGTTTCTATTCAAAACATAAGTTAACTGAGAGAGTATTATGACAACGTTTGTGATTCACGCTCACATCATATTGGTCATCTCATTAGAGTAGTCATCACATTGATCTTTGCATCGGTTGTTAGACTAATTCCTCCTATTATAGGCCATTGGCTAGAATAAAAGAAAAGCTAGGGGTAACACATAAAGGGTAATACAAATACAAAAAATGGATAACATATTAATCACTCTTATTTCCTTAACTTATGAATGCATTGGTTTCAATATATGTTATCCCTAATCAAATTCCCAATATATATTCTTAGGTGGAATTTTTTCCCTTAATAATGGTTCATACTAATCTCATGAATTTACCAAAGCATATCCCCTATGAGTGTGGTAACCAAGAGTGCTTCAAGGCTCATTTTTGTGCACCCGTTCCCTTTCAAGTATAGATCAAAGCGGTGTTTTCAGGTTTTACCACTAAAAACATTTGTGCCAGAGTATCCTCTACCTACTCGTATCTAGACAGGGATGTATTTTCTTGATAAAACACTAACTCAATACTCACCAAAATTTAGGGATTTTTTATTATACTTACTCTTATCCCTAAGGATTTCAGTAATATTTTCTAATCCTAATCCAAAAAATAACTAAACCTACCCTTTGTTACCAACTATAACAATGCTTCTCTTTATTACACACTTAAAAATGATTTATTAAATAAACTATTCACTTTATACAATATAAAAGATCATGAGGTATAGTGTATTTGGGGCTTAGGAACATTACATAACATCTTAAACCATGAAATAAACATCTTTATTGAGATGTTCTTTTAAATTACCACACATGTTCCTTCGTACTTATCATTGCATGGGATAACCTGAGGACTTGCATAAGAAAAGGTTCGACTATAAAGACATGTAAGGGAGGAAACAAGAAATAACATGAAGAATACAATACATTTTATTCAATAAGAATGTCAATGGAGCATAATATAGACATGAACATAAATGCATGATATAGAATGAATATCATAACATGGAAATGTGCCATTAACAATTAACATAACATTATAATTATCCAAGGCTCATTAAACCTGGAGCATGATTAAACCATAATTTATATTGAATTAGAATGAGTAAAACCTCATTGAACTTTACATATCATGATACAGATCTTTACCCAATGCATTGGAGTTCTATCAGGGAACACCCTTCTAAATCATTTCATTTCACACATAAGTGTTCAAAATGGATAATATAACATGGATTCCTCAAACATCATCATTTATTCCATGATAATGTAATGTTGAAGTCATACATTAAAATATATAATCAAATATTAAAAGTGAATAAAGTTGGATACCCTTGATAGATAAATGGTCATTGTATTCAATACATAATGACTTTGGCTTGGAAAATCGCAGTGCAATTTCTACAGCCTATCGACATGACATAAGAAATCATTAAAATGGTTGATGAGAGATAAATGGGAGTCTCATAATATGTATGTAAAAAAAATAAAGTTATGGGGTCATATATATAAATGTCCCATAATATTTAATGGAGTTTAGATTCATAATCAA
This sequence comes from Viscum album, assembly GCA_963277665.1. Taxonomy (NCBI): domain Eukaryota; kingdom Viridiplantae; phylum Streptophyta; class Magnoliopsida; order Santalales; family Viscaceae; genus Viscum; species Viscum album. The sequence goes on from OY728167.1 coordinate 281,485,914, forward strand.
AAATAATTTCATGAATTTAAATGAGTAGAGAGAAATCTCTTACCGAATTTCAGCATGATAACATTTTCACATGGGAGTCATTAATGAGAGATAAATGGGTAGATAATCATTAAAACAAAAGTATGGAAGTATGGGTGAGGTGAGAAATCATACCCAAACATTTTTAATTGAAAAAAGGGTATAACAATAAAAATAAATATGTACAAAAATTAGAAAGGAAGAAATCCCATACTTGGAAGTGTTATCCCAAAGGCTTGGGAGAGGCTTCAGAGATTATTCGTAGGAATTTGGGGTACCTTGGGAGGATTTTATAAAGATGATGTCCAGATAGGGATGTTATACAAGGGTTTTTAATGAATATAAGTGGGAGCTAGGGTGGGGTTATATAGGAAAAGAGAATGAATTCTTTATTATTTAGGTTTTGGATACAACAAATTAAACTTGTAAAAACCAAAAACAATCCCATGGGTTTAGCCATGTATTTTTCCATAGGGGCGTGGGAGAAATTAATTTACAAGTCCAATAGATGAACTTATCAAAATAGAAGTCTGGCTTATGTGGAGGTGAGTCACACTCTCAAAGAAATCATTTTTATAAGTTAAAATGTTTTATAAGTCTTGGAATGTCCACTAAAGCTTTGTAAAATAAAACAAACAAACCTAAAATCAAATTATTTTAATGGTAAAAAATATATTGGCCTGAAATTACATTTAGAGTATATTATTAACTCACTATTGGGTCATTATGATGTCATAAAACACATTATATAAATAAACAGTATTTAATTTTTACCAAAAGATTCGATTGTATCAGAAAATTATGAAAAATTCACCATTGGATAATTTTGACATCCTGATTCAAAAAATAATATTCATTTTATCAAAATAATTTTATAAATATGTGAATTTTTTATTTTAAAATAAAAACCAACATTTATCGAAAATTAATGGGTTTTGAAAATAACGACTTTCAAACCATAACAATTATAATTGTATTCATAAAAATTATACGATAACTTATATTCAATAAAATGTAGTTTATTAATATTATTTTATTAAAATAATATTTAATTCAAAAATCCATTATTTTATCAAAATATATTTCTTAATTGAATACTATTTGTGCTTTAAAACCAATTTATAAGGTAACTATAAAATAAATGTATATTATTTAGACAAAAATAAGGCACACTATCATAGTGCTAGGGTATTTTTACATGACCCCTTATAACACCCGAAAAAGACCTAAGGGTATGGTGTGTGATGGTGACATACTCATGGGGTGGCTCTGATAACATCGCATGGGTGTAATCTCTATTGACCTCCAATTACCCCGTAAGCGATTCCATTCAAGCGTAATGTTTTGAAGCACAACTTGGGATTGGTCAAGAGCGAAGACCAGTGACGCCACCTCCTTTTCGTGCTCCAAAAAATACTCTTCATATGGAGAAATTATACTACATGAGGCCATCTATTCCTTTATCTGAGTAAATTGGATTCTTTAAAGCCCTATATTTATACTAATCATGTTATCACTGTTCAACAACTATATTAGAAATGGTAAAAATTATTTACGGTATTATAAAATTGAAAAACATTAAACCAACGAATTGTATAATCTTTACATAAGAATTTTACATAATAAGACATTTAATTAGATCAACAGGAATTTTCATTAACAAATGTTTGGGTCATTGAAATTAGTATATAAAAACCATTCATATGTTTTTGTATTAGTGTCATTGGTTTTTGGGATTAATAATTCCTAGTAGTGTGTACGTATTGTGAATTATTATAGGAATTATTATTTTAAGAACTATTAAACCTTGTATGTGTTTTGAATTATGTGTATACCTTTCATGAAATGATAGGGGTGCTTGATGATCAAACTGGGTGAAGCCCATTCAAGAGATGAGGAACCTAATAATCAAGACATATATCCTATAGCTACATGACAAGAAGTAGATCCTAAAATAGATATAATTTTTGACATGATACCGATTAATTTCATGATAATTAGATCATGGTAAGACCAAATAACCTTGAAAATATTATAATTACTAAATAAGTTAAAATGATTTGTCTTAAATTTTGAACATTTGTCTCAAAATTGGAAATGTTTTTCTTATCAAGAAATAATGGTTCACACCATTTCTGGAAAATAAATATTTCCATAGAAGTTCATATAGTTTCTAAATATGTTTGTAATGTTACTTTGATGATTTTATATTGGTTGGAATTCCCACTAACAAAATGTTATATGCAATGATGGAGTTTTTCTTAGGTTAATTTTGACGTTTGTAAGGTTAAGTCACATTACATTAGTGGAGCTCACACTAAAGAATTTTTCTGGATTTAATATGACAATTTTAATCCTAGGAAGACCATTATGTATAATGTTCTCATATGAATTAATTTGAGGAAATTCTATTATGGTGTGAAAAAAACATGCATGTAGTCTGTTGCAATATATGGATGGATTATTGGATACCACGTTAGTCACAATGCAACCATGTTTTTCATGGAAGAGTGATTTGGTAAAATATTTAGGGAATGATATCCCAACCGATTTAAAATAGATCTTGCACCACTATCTCTAGAGGGAAATCAAATATCAAGAATGTAATAAGAATTTCATGCTATTAAATAATTGATTTCTCCACAAAGGTACTGGTCACATTGTGAAAAATTTTAAAACAAAAAATGAAAATGTAATTTTCTTCATGAGGTCATATGTTTAATCTTCTATACGCTTTTTTGTCCTGCAACATTTGCCTTGTATTTAAGGAAAAATCCAAATGAGGATTGGGGATCCAAAATTATTCTTTGATTTCATAATTTTACATGTCTATTTATCAGTCATTTTATTCCTTCTTTAAGTCCATTGCATCTTTTTTGATTGCAATCATTGTATCATTTATTTTAATTTTTTATGTACTTTTTTGATTAAATTTTTCTTAAAGTGGAATCATATTTTTAATTATTCATGTTGGATGGAACTCCCCTATATCATGTGTGGTAATTCACTTAAGGGGTGAGGAATCTAGGGTAGAAGTTTTATAACATTAATGAATTTAAAATATCAATAATTGAATTTTTTTAGTCCATTATTGGGTTTAAATTTAACTTAACATTCTTTCATAAACAAGAATATGATCAGGGGTATTATTGAAGGAGGACATCTAACCCTTTTGAGGGAACTGAGATGTGATAAATTGATCATATTTTTACTTTAAGAGTCAAGTTTAATGTATCTTATCTTAAATAATTTTCTAAACTAATGGATGTTCACGAGTTTATATATGAACACTAAATTTTAATTTACAATACTCGTAACTTTAAAATGACTTTGTTACTAGATACTCATACCAATCCATGAGTGATAAAGGTCATAAAGTTTCATCAAATCTTTAAAAATTGATCTTAAACTACAATTTTAGTTAACTATTTTTATCCCAAATAACATAGTTTTAATTATAGTGTGTATAAAAATTGTTTTCTTAGTTAATAATAGAATAAAAAAATTAAAGTATCAAAAGTTCCTCTTCAATGGATGACCTCATATATATTCTATATACTCTCTCATTGTAGTAATGTATCATGAAACTCATATAAGTATATATATTTATTTATCAAACGACGGTGAATTTTTTATGACCTGGGGCCATTTATCCACCATTTTGGAGTGATTTATACAAACATGGAAATTAAAACATTCAAATTCATGGTTTCAATGGTTTCTAATTGATTAGGTGATCCTTTATTTTTTTCATCCATTACATTTCCTCATGTATAATTACATCAAAATAGAAGATAGTTTGGAAAAGATTTAAAAATTATTTTTTGTGGTTCGAGAGTATAAAAGTATTTAAGTCCATTATTTTTATAAAAAAAATATTTTAAATGAATTCCATGGAAATAAATTTTATGTATTTGATATCTTCCTTTACACTCAACCTCGATTAATAATGAACCATGATATATTATGGCCTTTATATCCAATGCATTAGATTAATAGTTATGAGTCTGATTAAAAAAATTAGGAAAAATATTTATAAATTTCCTCCACAATCCAAATGTACTTATTAATTCTTATTAAATAATGATTAGGTTTTTTAAAATCATTTCACGATTGAATTACAAAGATTAAGGAAGAAATATATATTTTGAGGTATTAAGAATTTTTATATAAAACACATATTTATCAATATGAAAATTTTATTTTTTAAAACATATTTATAATTTTAGAATAATAATAATACATTAGTCATCTAATTTTTTGAAATGATGATAAAATCATTTTATGGTAACAAAATTTATATCTCATAAAATTGATTTTCTATGTGAAATGTATTTTTATCATATTAAATTAAATAAATCAATACATAATAATGATTTTAATGAAATTAATATAATATATATTCAATTAAAATTTTAAATATTCATCTAATATTTTTTTCTATAGGAAAATAATGAGAATACATTCGGTTTTTTGCTAAAAATTATATTTCTCAAAAAATGGATTTTCATTATGTTTTTCATAATTATTTAAAAATAAATTTCTTCCACATAGATAAATTGTTGTCGATAAAATGTATTCTTTATTTGTAATCATATTGTAATTTTTTATATGATTTCAACTTCATTTCTATTCATAATAAATAGTAAAAACTGTTAAATTTATTAATAGTGTTTAGGTTAAAACATGTTAATGAACAAGGTTAATCTAACAAATAAGGGAAAATATTACAAAAAAACAATTATAATTATTACTGGATGAATATATTTAGAACATATTTGTTATAAATTATTTTTATATTCTATTAGGTTCCACTTTCCTAAGAAAATGACTTTATAATATTGAAATCTTTTATATAATTCCATATTGGTCCCTCCCCTCACTTATAAAAGAGAACATATTATCCGACCTTATTCCCCAACAACTATAACTCTTGACCAGATAATACCTACCCTTAAAATATCAAAAAATCCTTACCATTTTTCTTGATATTTTTCTCTGACCCTAAAACCATCCAATGAAGGCATAAGGTGTTAGTAAAAAGGGGATCTCTCATAGAAGAGGTAATCATCTTACCTGACTCTTTAAAAGTTTATTTCTTATTATAATTATTATAAATATATAATTTTTATACTATAAAAACTAAATTATTTTTTTATACACATTTATATTTTATTATGTTTATGTGACAACCATTTTCCACCTACTTTCAATCAAATGGGAAATGGAAGTATCCATCCTACGTATGGGTGGACTACCAACTCCACAAAGTGATATGATTAATCTTCCATCACTTCCTCACAATGGTTGGTATAATATTGTATTAATTAAATATATACGATATTTATGATATATTTATTATTATTTAATGGAGAAATATTATTTATCTTTATTCCCATCATTTAGTTATAAATTGAAAACAACATTCATGCATACGTACTGACTACAATCTCTATGAAATCTGTAGTTCATTTTTTATCATTGAATTTTATTAAAGGTTATAAAATTGAATATAATGACGAAAAATTATACTTATTTTATGAATAAAAATCTAGAGACTTTTGAACGATGATAATGAATAAAGGACCAAAACTGATGAACCACACCATATGTGAAAAACAATGATACAACACTGGAAATGATGATTATAATGAAATATTATTAATGAATGAGTGATAAGATGTTTTTAATAAACCATGTTTGTAATTATGAGTATAAATAGGTTTTTTATAAAATGATAAAAAATTTATATTTATTATATGTGAGGTTAAAAGAAATTATGAAGAAATTCGAATTCATGGTATGGTTTTCTCACCTCGCTTTTGTTTTTGTGAGACATAAACCATATTCAATACATATTTCATTCATGTAGTGTTTTTAATGAAAATTTCATATGATATATAATTAATAAATTTCTATTCATGGTATTTAATGTTTCAATTGATTTTATTCCCTTCATGGGGTTATGATTCAAATGTTAGTAAATCAGTAAGGTTTTAAGGATATAATCTCAATTTTTCATTTAATATTTACACATAAATTTATGATGATTAAAATTATATGATATATCTCTTACAAAATTTTAAATTTTATTCTCCTAATTTTTTTATATAATAAATTTTTTTACTTCATTTTCCTCTCTATAAGTATACAAAATTCTGAATGAGAGTTCTTAAATAAAATATAGTTTATTTCTCTATTTGACATGAAATAATTTTGTTCCTTGTCTATATCTTCAAAAAATGATGACATAAATGTTTTTAACTTTTTATAATTATTTATTAATGTCATTTTTACCCATTTTTTACATTATATTAAATTTTTAAAAAGGAATATTCTAATAATTTTTTGAACCACAAACATTTTACCTAATGTGTGAATGAAGAATTTGTTTTATTCTTTATCACATGAATGAGTTTTACCAATAAAATTAATATTTTTTTCTTGAAACATCCTGTATATTTTTTAATTTATCTTTTCAATGAAAATATTTTGGAAAATTTAGTATTTTAAATAAGTGATTTATATATAAAAATGGTATTTTCCTCAAGAAATGTTGCAGGGATCTTTTAAAGGTATTTTAAGTTACATAAATATCTATTTATGATACTTATTTTTCACTAGGGATATGATCCTATCATAACATATTTATTAATTTTATCGATGGTTATTTTTATGATGATAAAATATTGATGAAACAAGTTTTCGTTTCCATAATTTCTGCTTTGAAAAAATCGTAATTGTCTTCCTGATCTTGTGGAATTCATATGAATTGATTATGACAATGTGATTGGTGGATCCATTAAATACAACCCAAAAAATCAGAAATTTTTAATGTTTAAATGATAACATAGTATATGAGAGGTTTTCCCAATCCTAAAATAGGGTATATAACAGGTTATCCCATACCCAATATCTGTACATGGGTGGTTTTCCCAATACCAGCATGTAATGAATATCTTATTATATCTCCTTGAAAAATTCTTTATATTATTGATATTAAGAAAATTTTTGCATCCCTATATAAGAAATGTTATTATATTTATTATATGATCTCAGGGATCATTATCATTGATTATTTTATGATTCATGTCATATGAACTTCCAAATCCTTTTTCCAGGATAAGGAATTATGAGTTTCTGGGTATGATTTTAAAATTTTAGTCTCATATTTTCATACACATATTTTCATGTTATGATTAAAAATGATCATTTAATAATATCTCTCATGATTAAACTTATTGAGATTATTATATTACCCTTAATTATGTTATATTTCCCTCGGTAATGATGAATTTTTTTAATTATGGAATGTCTAAGAAGTTAACTAAATGTGAAAAGTAATACGTGAGTTATTGAGGATCTTTCATGAGATAAGACAAATATGTATATAGTCTTCAGTGACAATAAATATTGTGGATTATATGATATTTACTATTATGATATATATTTAATATTCATAAAAATGATTTAATATAAATATTTATGTAATTTTTGGGTCACCTATGTTGGTATATGAGTAGAGTTTTGTTTTTTTAGGGAATATGAATATTGAAATTTGATGACAACCTTTAGGATTAGTCTAATTCTTGGATAACCACCTAAATATTTGGTAATATAGATATTATGTGATTTTAATAGCCAATACATCCCTATATAGATAATGATATGTATATGTAGCTAGGGTATATATTCATATAGTGGAAAAAACTCTAAAAATGGAGTACTAGGTATTAACTTGGTCATCACAAGTGTCAGATGACCGTGCCTAAGATTTGATGCCTAACATGATTGTCCCGTGGGATATGATTAGTTTAATTAGAATTTTATTTATGAACCATTATGATTTATTTTAAAAGATAATGACCATGGATGAACTAGGATAATCATTATGTGTTATAGATTAAATATAAGGTTTATTTATTTAGATATAATATGAATTAATTTTCATGTTTATATGATTTATAAAAATGATTAATATTTCCCACCAGATACTTTTTGGTTTTATAAAATGGTTGGAACGTAAAGGAATTGTGTAAATACATATTGTGGAAGAAAATGAAATGATATCCCCCTGACCCAATTACTGTTATAAGAAATATAAATAAAAATCTATTTAATATGATTAAAAGAATTTCTGAAGCTATGACCCGTGTAGAGATTCAAAATGGGAAAATGAGGGAACAATATACTATTGAGTCCTTCATGTGAAAACATTGACATTATTTTAGTAGTTATGGTGATTAAATAATAACTATGAAATTGAACCATACCACTAAAAATACATTTTTTATTCCCCAGTCCTTTGAGAATGAAATGGTTAATTTGAATTTATATCATTTATAATGTGAAGTAGATAAATGGAATAATGTCAAAAAGATCACGAGACAACAAAAATAAGTTTATGATATGTATTCATATGTATTTAGGGTAATATTTTTTAATATTTAATTTTCTCATATTCATCATACAAGAATGGAGAGGTAATTACTTAATCTAAAGCATAAGTATGATGAATCAATTAGTACTTATGTGGGAAATTTTATAAGGCTTGTGATATAATCATATGGTATTATAATCTAACATTAAATAATGGTTTATAAATTATTTATTAGATTAAATTCAAGCCACCAAAGGGAGTTAACCATAGGAGACTTTAATAGATATGGTGAAAACATTCAATTTTATCTCAAGGTATATATAGAGATCATAGGTTCCCATCAATCCCATGGTTTTGATAATAGAAAAATATGATATTAAAAGGATATAATAATAATAAAAACCATTAAGGTAATAAGTTGAGTCTTCCTTTATGGTAGATGTGTCAATATAAGAATGGAGAAATCTTATTAATGGTACTAGTAAATATTTTAGGTGTGGGAAGATAGGTGATTAGAAAATCAAATTTTTTACTGATCAGAAGAACTTAGGTAAGAATGTGAAAGGAGGAAAATATTCATGAATGAACCACCCACACTCTACTTTTTAAAATGTAAGGAGTATGGGATTAATTCTACCCAGTGATCAAATTTGAGGGTCAATGGTGATGCTCGATGTCTACAACATCTTATGTCTAGATACAAAGGGAAATATAATTAGATAACTACTTCTAATGTGGTTTATTAGAATGAAGTAATGAAATTTAAATATTCCATACACTCTATATATGGCCTATATCAATTCCCAAGGAAGGTAACTCGCAATTATTTCCTAAATTACATAAAGTTGATTTATTTTTGTGAGGATTAATACAACATTACAATGGAAATTACAACCACATATGGGTCTTAATTATTATTCAAATGTGTGATTTATCCAAAATGGTAGGTGGGGAAATGTAACATTAATGATATGGGTATTGTACTGTAATTTTTTGATGTATTTCGAGAAAAGGTTCACATTCATCCTACAAATCATGATGTTGATTTTGGAATCAAAATAGTACCTATTTATACAACTATATCAAAGAATCCATATAAAAAAAATTTGGATTAAGTTTCATGAGTTGAATAAGAAAATTGAGGAGAATCTTGATAAGGGATTCATATGGAATTTTGGTTCACCATGGGGTGGCTCATTTCTATTTTTACGAATAAGTATGGATTAATGCACTATAGATTTTTTAACAGCAACATAAGAAGATCATGATCAAGAAAAAGTATCTTCTACCACATCTTAAATATTCGATTTATCAATTTTGAGGAGATCAATACTTATCAGAGATTAACACTTATTCTGGATACAAGTAATATAGGTTCAAAAGATAATAAATATATAAGACAATATTTCATATAAGGAATGAACCCCATTAATTTATAGTGATGCAATTTGGAATTATTAATAACCTTCTTACCTATATGGATTACATGAATAGTGTCTTTAGAGGCAACCTTGATCAATATGTGGTAGACTTTACTGTTGATATTCTTATTTACTCTAGGATAAATGATTATGACGAAGATCACATGATATTTTTGTTAATGGACATGAGGAATGAGATACAATATATAAAATTCAACAAGTGTGAATTCTAGAGACATAATGTATCATTCTTGGAACTTGTGTTCATAAGATAGATTATATCAGTCGGTCCTTATATGACTGAATTTATTAAACATTATCCCAAATCATGAATTTTTATTGAGTTTTATATTTCTCCTAGATTTTCTAGACATTATTGACACTTTGTGATGAATTTATCATAACAATATAATACACCCACCATGTTAACATGGAAGGGATCAATATTCCATTATACTGATGAATGAGATGAAAATTTTAAGGAGTTGAAAAGATGGTTTATTAGTGATCCTTCACTCACACTGTCTTGTATTAGAGATGAGTTTTGGATCCAAAATGATACATATAAGAAGGAAATATAATGTGTTCATATAAAAAATTATATCTTAATAGCTTACATCTATCATTATTTAAAATTTCATGAGAAAAATTTCCCAATTAATTACATGGTGCTAAGAACTATAAATTTTCATTGAAGATATATAGGAATTATATTTATGAATAAAGGTGGTGTATAATATTTATTATAAAATTGTAATAAATATATTCACCTAGAAAGAGTTTATTTTTACCAGATAAGATATATAGAGTTGATTCATGATTATTATTTCTTAGTACATTACCTCTATAGGAAAGAGAACATAGTTTATGACACATTTAATCGAAGGTATTAAGATACCTTGTCTTTGATGAGGATAAAAAAGGATATAATAATTTTTTATTTTTAATGGATGTACCTAAAAATATTAATGGATGCTGAAGAATACTATCAATCAAAAATTACTATTTAAACATCTATACATATGAAGATTAAAGAGGTATAAAAGGATTTTTTAGAGATAAAAAAGAAGGTGAGTAATATTCCTGAGTTTAACAAAAACATTGATTGAATAAAAATGTCCACGAACAAAGTTTTTTCTATGTTATACTTTAATTGATGTATTTTTTGTATGAAGCTCATAGCTCATCATTCTCAATTTATCCTAGAAGTATGATTATGTATTGAGACATTAAGGATAATTTCTAGTTGTATACCATAAAGAGGATATTGTGAAGTACATATATTATTTCATTTTATGCCAAAATTTATGGTTGAGTATAAAATTTTTAAGGGTATATTATAGAAATTAACTAACTGAAATGGAAAAGGAAAAATGTTACCATGGATTTCAATATAGGAATCACCAAGAATTACAATGGGAACAATTATATTTGGTTTGTAGTAGATTCTTTTAGGAATTCAGTACAATTCAGTTCAATAAAATAATATTTATATCTTGATCATAAATCCCATATATACATTAATGAAGTGGTAAGGTTGTATAGAGTACAACATCTATTATATTTAATTGAGATTAATGGTTTACCTAAACGTTCTAAAGAAGTATTTCATAATATTTAGAAATAGAGTAATGTTTTATTATTTCCTATCATCCTATGAATTCTGGTCTGTATGAGATAAACCTTCAATCCATAGTTCATATTCTAACATCATATTCATAAGACTTGAATGCTATCTTGGACCAACATCTTCCTCTAATTGTTTTTTTATATAATAGTATCTTTAAATAAATCATTCAGATATCTCTATATGAATCTCTCCATGGAAGGTAGCGCAAAATGTTAACATTATCTAATGATGTTAGAGAAAAATGGCTTTAAAAACATGAGATAACTATGGAAATGGTAGAGAATTTTAGATAAATTTAGCATCACATCAAAGAAGCATATTTTTTATAGAAGTGTTTCACGGACAGTCATCATTGAGATCTGATATTCATTATTAGTGAGAAGGTTTCATTAATAATTTCTCCATGGAATATTGTTTTGAGATTCATAAATTATGGAAAGATCATCCCCCTCTATATTAAACCCTTTAATGATCTTGATTGAGAAGGGATGGTTTCTTATCACGTTACGCTTCCATCAAACCTCTCTTATGTTCATGATATGTTCTAGGTATCTATTTTTGGAACAACATACAATATTATTCTAAAATAATGAACTCATAGGTTTTTCTATAGGAATATGAAATTTTCTATGACGAACCAATAGTACAACATGGGATCATAGAGATATGGTTATATATAACAACATTACTCAATGATTTAAACATCTTTAGTGGAATCAAAAATTCAAGGAAGTCACTTATGAACCAAAGGTAGTAATGAAGAAGACCAATCATTATTTTGTTTAGAAGAGAGATATAATTTTTTGGGAGAAAATAATTTTAAGAGGGGTATAATGTAATAACAAATATTTTATATGTATTATATTGAAATAAATCTCATGTATTTTATAGCTTGGCTTAGAAGCAACCTCCTCTCTAAATGGACCACAATATGTTATAGAATTTATAACCAAGTTATTGTATTGAGTGTTATGAATTTTATTAACCATGTTATTAAATATATACTTATTTTTTTCCCATAATTTAAATTTATTGACAAATTCATAATAAAAAATCATTACATTTTAATAAAACAATTTCTTAATTAAAAGACATATTTTTATGAAGGAGTTTATTTTTCTTGGTGGTATGAGTTTTTAATAATAAAATAAAGTGATAATTATTATATAGATATTTTATTTATATTTATTAATAATTTATTAATAATCATCCATGAATTAGTAGTCTAATTGTTAGTAATGAAGATAAAATAATTTTAATGTAAAAAACAGATGTTTATCAAAAAACTATTTTATGTGAACAATGCATTTTTATCTAAATAAATTACATAAATAATTATTTATTATTTATGATAAAGAAATTTATATAATATATATTCCGTAAAATATATTAAAATTTATGTAATAACATTTTAATAGGCATGTAATGAGAATAAATTCAGTTCAATGCTAAAAAACACATTATTCAAAAACATGATTTTTGATGTGTTTTTCCTGACTATTTTAAAATTAATTTCATCCAATAATAGAAATTGAATTTGATAAAATCTGTAACATATTTTGGATCATCATATCCAAAATTGGTAATTATTCTATTTTCATTTTTTCATAATTAATATTAAAAATAGGTAAAATTCGTTACCATAGTTAGGGTTTAAATAATTTAACAAAGGGTGTCAAGATAAGATACATCGGTAAAAAAACACTTAAACACACATATATTGTAACTCCCTGACCCCATTTACCCAGAGTCGGTGCATTATTACATAACAATGTCATGATCACAAAGGATCAATTCTCGAATGACCGATTAGTTCAGTAGTCTTGGAAACACTAGATATATTCATAAGTCCTACATTACATCATAAGGTAAAAAAACTACAACAAAATATTGTCTTCATATCCCCTCATACTATCCCTGCAGGTCATTCAAAAATCACTTTTTCACATCCTGGGAAAAATAAAACATTGAAAGGGGTAAGCTTAGATGCTCAGTAAGGATAACAATATAGCAGAAGCATTCATAGATAATCATAAACACTTAAAGCAATTTATAACTAAAACAAAAGCCTTTTAAACATGAACTTCATCATAATATGGAAATGATAAAATGAAATAATTCAATTTACTTATTCACATGGATATTCTACTAGTCGAAAAATCACATGAAATATCAATAACCACTTTCATAATGATGGAATGCATAATTCCAGAATATCATAACCACATAGCGAAGGCCTCGGGACAAGACTACAAATAAGATTTTGCCAAGGCCTTGTTCCAAGACACTAGTTTGTCTCATGAGACCTATCGATGCATCGAGGAGCTATTGCGGGCTCCACCCGTCACTTACTAAGTCCAATGCATTCCTCATATGAAAAGTTTTAAACATAACAAAAACATTCGTATTAAAACTAACGTACGAAATGTCAATACTTTATCCACAAACCATGAATAGTATAAAAATAGCACATCCACAGTCAAACATAACTCATTCGATAAAATATGGAAGAATTTATTGTATCATATTAACCTCAATCTGAAATGATGAAAGATATTGACATAGATGAAAATAATCATCAAAATAATTACAGGGAAATATCCCCATTTTTGTTGAAATCATTTAAAAGTCACACTATTTTTCAAGAATCCATTTAAAATAGATTTTATAATCAATGTTTCCCATACCACTTTGAAACTTTTAAAAGGAATTTTGATTTTAAAACGTTAATGTCCATATAAATAAATCTTTAAAACCAATTTTAAAACATGGACATTAATGAGAAAGATTTAGAATAATCAATCTTTAAAACACTTAAAAATGTATTCTAGGTAGAGTTTATATCCAAAAGAGAGACACTTTAATACAAATAATTGAGGTAATAAAAACTTTATAATATCATGAGAACAAAGGGATTCATGATATACTATGTCAAAATACATTATATACACCATATAAAAGTGATTTGGTGTATAACAACAAGAAGTCTCAATGGAATGTAAATTGATATGAAATATATCATAAAGGCCGTATCCTTAGGTTAAGGATAAATCAAAGACATAATTATGAGTGACAAATATAAATACACTCAATATTATTTGATATTCAGTGTAAAACAATCAAAGGACATTCACACATATTCTTGTAAAAACAACACCAATGAATTGGATGTTTAACTCAACAAATCGAGATTGAGTAAAAATTACTCCTATCAAGTTCATACCGATGACATGATAATTTATCAATGGAGTGATTATGTGTATCAAAAGTATATCCATATAAATGGGAGTGTAAATTATGACATAATCAAATGAATAGTGATTCTACACATAATCTTGGAGTAAAATAATCAATGAAGTATGCATAAAGCCGAATGAGTGGGAATTGAAATTTCAAATTCCCTTATTGATTTGGTAACATAAAAAACATACACCCATGAAAGAAGTATCATACAATGATGATATAAATATAAATTAATTAATGTATATTACACAGTGAATACAAACATGGGCAGTACACACACCACATGTAAAAATAAGTGGTGAACAATGGAATTCTCACGGAATTAAAAGTGAGATAAGAAACCCCTTACTTTTTATTTTTTCCTTGGTAGAGGGTAGTTTAACCTCCTGTATAATGGTGAAGTAATTTTTATTGAATTATAAAAGAATCATATGAATTAATATGATATTTTAACATTGATTTGTTAATAATATCTTAGAATTATCGTCGTTTCAGGTGTTAACGGGTTCATTTTCCTTTATATTCATTGTTATTTGAGCCCTATTTGATACTAATGGGATGTATATTATTCATATCCAGAATTATTTCAAATATTAAAACATTATTTTTAATCATTAAATGAGAATTAGTCTTGAATGGATACGATGGATAATGAATCAAATCGCGTTCGTGGAGACGGTAGTCCGTACGCACGCACGAGCGACAATATCATTCTTTTGATATTAAAATAATATTTAATTGGATGGTATATCATATATAAAGAATCATTATCATGTTATATTTATTATTTACATTAATTACACATCATTATTATACCCATCCAAATAATAATGTTTTGAATAACAATTACACCACGACGTGGAGACGGTAAGCCGTACGTACGCACGTATGGTGACATGTCATTCAATGGATGGATAGAATACTGAAATATGGTTTTACCCTGTTTATAATAACATAATAGTATATATAATATACTGGAGTTATTATTTTATAATGGTAACAACAAAGAAATAAGAAGTGGAAGAAGAAAGGAACTTGAAAAAGGGTGGTAAAATCATTACCTCTTCTTCGGGTTCTTCCTTTTGATTTGATCAAAAGGGCTCCTTAGGATGGCTTTATGACTAATGTAAGGCCTCTAGGATGAATTTAGTGATGTTGAAAGAGTATTTGGGCAGGGTTTGGCCGAACCAAAAGGCTTTGAAAGTGTTAATTAATGAGAAGGGGGAGTGCCCTTTTATAAGAGGGGTGAGGGGAACCTTTAAAAAAGCTAGAAATATTATTTTATAATAAATTCATATTCGGTTTATAATGGCTCCAAAGTGGATTATTTAAAGGTTAAGGTGGGGATAGGTCGAAAACCACTCAAACAATAGGATTTAGGCTGGTGTGGGTTACTATATTAACCTTATCTTTAAGTATTAACTCTTAGTTAATTAGTTTCACTTTTACAATGTCTCTTTGTATTTGTATATTATATGGTAAATAAACATACTACATACATCCAAGAGACCCCCAAGTGGTCCATTAATAATACACATATCTTAATATAAGTCTATTTTCCGAACTATAGATTTTTGTGAATTTAATATCAATTAATAATATAATATTTCTTTTCAAAACTCTTTTATGTCAATTTTGACACTATTTGGAAAATTGATTTTTTTGAAAATCATAACAGAATGATTACTTAAAAAAATGATAATTAAATCATTCCTAACATGTCATATTAACTTATAAAATAAGTGTAATTCATAAAAAGTCTCAAATTTTATTTATTTGGGTATTTATAATATCAATTATTTTAATTTTTCACTATTATGGTAATTACTGCATCATCATTGGGACATACATAAATTAACTTATTTAATGTCTAAAAATTATAAATAAAATACCATTATATAGGAAATCTGTTTTTATTTCTAATGAATATTTAAAGTCAAAAATCCAACATATATATCCCTTTGTAAAATTTCGTTTTCTAAAAGATATATGCTTTTGTCATTTTTGTATTTGTTTTAACTTAATTAAAATAAAGTGTCCCTATCACCTACAAGTGGCTCCATGGGGTCCCAAAATCGACTCAAATATGCCCATGGTCGGACATGTATCCACCGACAAGGTTAGGACACGTTTTAGGGTAATTTATTATTATTATAATATTATTTTTTAACCCTTATTTACCGGATTTACCCATTAACCATGGTAAATAAAATATTTACCGAAATAATTATTCAAAATGTCTAAAAATAAAAGTTACCTATTACATAATTTGGACATCCTGATTCCAAATATGGAATCCATTTTTCCATATTCAAAACACAGAAGTAGCAGAAATTAATTTAAAATTAATTCCCGCTGTCAAAACAAAAAGCGTGTTTTTAAGATATAATAACTATCAAAAGATAGATACTTGTTTATGTTAGGTTTAATTATGAAATTATGTCCAATGACCAAAATTGTATTAAATGGTAAAAATATATTCTAAATATACTTTAAAATCTTCAAATTCATAATTTATCATTATTAATTATTTTAATTAAAAAAGTTGTTTTTAATTAAAATTTAGTAATTTTCACTATTCATCAAAATATGAAAGTTATCCGAAAAGTAACAAAATGTCTCCCTAAGATAATTTCAATATTACGAATCCAAAACGTAAGTCCATTTAGAAAGATAAAATTTATAAAATTTCAAAAAGCTGGTATTACTGTTCATAACGACTAGTTTGATTGGTTGTGGTGTGTTAGAATCTCGAAGTTGCGTACAATGCACGCCATTGAATTATTAAAAGGGAAACGTACTGTGGAATCTTGGGGTCTCACATTCTCCCCCTCCTTCAATAAATTGCGTCCTCGCAATTTTTTTAAAATTGGGCTTGAGAATATAATGGAGAGTCCCACATCGTAAAAAGAGTCAATAAAACTATAACTTTAAAAGAAAGGAAGAGAGGTGTAAAGGTAACCCAAGATAACCCATACTAGGATTCCATGTAGGAAAACATAGATATGGATGATAAACTAAGTGTCAAGTTCTGATGGAGAGGGACAGAAAACATGATCATGAGAAAGTTAACAATAATAAAATCACAAACTTGTGTTGGGACAAACAGTCATTAGTCTCCCAGTAGGAAAAGTAAACGGACAAATTTTTTTGTTTTAAGTTACATTACATAAGGAAGAAAAATTAATTTATGATATTGACTAAGAACATAAAGAGATATACTTACATTTTATGTAGAGATTCATTATTTAATAAATTTTTACCACTAGCTAATTTTTTTTGAACAATGAGTATTCAAGAAGACATGGTCACAATGGAAGAGCTAGAATAAACTTCTATAGAAATACATGATCCACGTAGGATAAACTATATATTTACCTTGTCTTTAGAGATTAATCAAAACTGAAATGGTTAGTATAATATCCGATGATCCCCCAAATGGATATTCCATTAGAGAAAAAAAACAGTAATCTTAATTTCTAAAATTAAACCATCACTACCCCAAAGTTAAATAATTACTATTCAATAATCAATTGTCCTTAAAATACTTCAATATAATCTAAACTAATATTGAAACCCAAAACTTATAAGAATGTAGTCTTCCACATTAAATTGTATCTCCAAATGACATTAATTACTCTTAAGGTCACATATATAAAAGAAATTAACCTAATCATTTCCATAAATAACCCAAATCACTATAAATCTTCAATAAAAACATAGATAAAAAGACACCATTAATCTTCAAATGAAATCCCATACTATTCTATTTTCCTTCGGCATATAGTGTTCACAACAAAGCGAACAACTTCCAAAATAACATTTATCACATAATCACTAAATCATTTTCCTATACTAAAGGTATTCATTTGATAAGACATAAGATCCCAAATAAAATTATTTTTGATCAATAAAATCATTTAACTAAAAATAACGGTCACGCTAACCAGGGAATTCACGTAGTCCCGTGGTAGGTGATAAATCCCAATTGCACTTTGGTTGTGGGTTCGATTCCCACAGCATTGTCCGACACGACGGGTTGTCACCGGTCTGCGTATTGTCCTTTTTCAAAAACTATATTTTATAACATTAACAAAATGAGATAAATTCCTCAAATTAGCCATAACAGAATTTAACCACAAATCTTATCTCATACCTTGCATTTTCATCCCAAATTATAATAACTAATAATTCCCTCAAACCCAGCGATCATATAAAACCAAATGGTTATTTATAACTATACCCACAAGAGAAAAGATAATTCTTCCTCAAATATCATTCTCACATGGAAAATTGCAGGGTTAAAAATACAAGAGAAAATTATTCCAAAGTAAACCCATCAACAAAGACCACTAATACTTTTTAAACATTTCTCCAACCATTTATTTATACATAGCTTCTTCTTTCACCCAGAAAATATCCTATATAATAGGACATTCTCTCGGGTAATGGATAGGTCCCCTACATTTACAGCAAATGACTGTAAATGGACTCTTGGGACTATTTTTATCTTCTTCCATAGTATTCATTTTTCATGGGCAATTCTTCACTTTATGTCCTTCCTTCCCGCTCATAAAGCATTTCTTTGTCCCATTGAGCCACTTTATTGGGTGTCTCCTTCCACATTTCCTGCATGATGGAAATTTAGGATTCCTTTCTCTATGGTCTCCACTGTTGGAGCTCATATCATTCATCACCTTTCTCTTCTTTGTTGAGTCTGGGAATTGGTTAATATATATATTGTTGATCATATTTTTGGAAATTTGATTTGGAATAAAGATGATATCTTTTATTCCTATCAACATTCCATATTTTTCCTCATTTCCACCACCATTCCCACCTTTTACATCATTCCCAAAGTCACTATGACTTCCTTGGAATCCAGCCATTGACTAAAACCAAAAAGCATTGTGTGAGTAATAGTAGTCAAAAAATCATTTATAGATTAACATGACACCATATGCTCAATTTGATACACATTAGGATTAACCAAGGTCATTTACTCTCTTCTTATATATATAATACTTCAAATCGGTTTGTAAAGAAAATGAAAATTATCCTAAGCATATCCCCCGGGAGTGTCGTAACCAAGAGTGCAGCAAGGCCCATTGTCGCGCACCAGTTCCCGTTCGAGTCTATCTCAAAGTGGGGTTTTCGGGTTTTACCCCTAGGTACATCTATTCCAGAGTCGCCTCTACCTGCTCGTATTTAGACATGGATGTATTGCTCGGAAAACTCACAAAATCTCTACAATACCAAAATTCTATGAAGTTCTTCTATACTAATCCTCAAAGTTCATCTTAGTTCTTCATGCTCTAATCGGAGTTTATCTAAATCTAGCTTCCAAGGTTTGTACTAAACTTCCTCTGATACCAACTGTAACGCCCCGAACCCAGTTACCCAGAGTCGGTGCATTATTACGTAACATTGGCATGATCACAAAGGATAAAGTCTCGAAAGACCGATTAGTTTATTAGTATTGGAAACACTTGATATATTCATAAGTCTTACATTACTTCATAAGGTAAAAAAATACAACTGCATCTTGTCTTCATATCCCCTCATACTATCCCTACAGGTCATTCATAAATTACTTCTTCACATCATGGGAATAATAAAACATTGAAAGGGGTGAGGTCAGATGCTCAGTAAGGCTAACAATATAGCTGAATCTTTCATATATAAGCATAAACACTTAAAGCAATTTATAACTAAAACAAAAACCTTTTAATCTTAAGCGTCAGCATAATATGGAAAATATAAAATGAAATAATGTCATTTACTTATTCACATGGATATTCTACTAGTCGAACAATCAAATGCAATATCAATAACCACTTTCATAATGATGGAATGCATAATGCCAGACTATCATAACCACAGAGCCAAGGCCACGTGCCAAGACTACAAATAAGATTTTGCCAAGGCCTTGTGCCAAGACACTAGTTTGTCTCATGAGACCTACCGATGCATCTAGGAGCTATAGCGGGATCCACCCATCACTTACTAAGTCCAATGCATTCCTCATATGAAAAGTTTTAAACATAACATAATCATTCGTATTAAAAATAGCATACGAAATGTCAATGATTTATCAATAAACCATGAATGGTATAAAAATAGCACATCCACAGTCAAACATAACTCATTCGATACAATATGGAAGAATGTATTGTATCATATTAACCTCAATCGAGAATGATGAAGGATATTTACATAGATGAAAATAATCATCAAAACAATTAGAGTAAAATATCCCCCTTTTTGTTGAAATCATTTAAAAGTCACACTATTTGTCAAGAATCCATTTAAAATAGATTTTAGAATCAAACTTCCCCACACCACTTTTAAACTTTTAAAAGGAATTTTGATTTTAAAACATTAATTTCCATATAAATAAATCTTTAAAACCATTTTTAAAACATGGACATTAATGAGATTGATTTTGAATAATCAATCCCTAAAACACTTAAAATGTATTCTAGTTAGGGTTTCTAACCAAAAGAGAGACACTTGAATACAAATATGTGAGGTAATAAAAACTTTATAATATCATGAGAATAAAGGGATTCATGATATACTATGTCAAAGTACATTATATACACCATATAAATGTGATTTTGTGTATAACAACAAAGAAGTCTTAATGGAATGTAAATTGAGATGAAATCTATCATAAAGGTCGTATCCTTATGTTAAGGATAAATCAAAGACATAATTATGAGTGAAAAATATAAATACAGTCAATATTATTGGATATTCAGTGTAAAAAAATCAATGGACATTCACATATATTCTCGTAAAAACAACACCAATGAATTGGATGTTTAACTCAACAAATTGAGATTGAGTAAAAATTACTCTTATCAAGTTCATACCGATGAGCTGATAATTTATCAATGGAGTGATTATGTGTATCAAAAGTATATCCATAGAAAGGGGAGTGGAATTTATGACATTATCAAATTAATAGTGATTCTACACATAATCTTGGAGTAAAATAATCAATAAAGTATGCGTAAAGCCGAATGAGTGGAAATGGAAATTTCAAATTCCCTTATTGATTTGGTAACATAAAAAACATACACCCATGAAAGAAGGATCATAAAATAATGATGTAAATATACATGAGTTAAATTATATTACACAATGAATATAAACATGGGCAGTACACACACCACATGTAATAAATAAGCGATGAACAATGGAATTCTCACGGAATTAAAAGTGAGATATGAAACCCCTTACATTGAACTTTTTCCTTCGTAGAGGGTAGTTTAACCTCCTTTATAATGGTGAAATAATTTTTATTGAATTATTAAATAATCATATGCATTAATATGATCTTTTAACATTGATTTGTTAATAATATCTTAGAATTATCGTCGTTTCGGGTGTTAATAGGTTCATTTTCTTTTATATTCTTTGTTATTTGAGCCATATTTGTTACTAGAGGGATGTATATTATTCATATCCAGAATGATGTGAAATATTTAAACATTATTGTTAATCATACAATGAGAATTAGTTTTGAATGGATACGATGGAGAATGAATCTCATCGCGTTCGTGGAGACGGTAGTCCGTACGTACGCACGAGCGACAATATCATTCTTTTGATATTAAAATAATATTTAATTGGATTGTATATCATATATACAGAATAATTATCATGTTATATTTATTATTTACATGAATTACACTACATTATTATACCCATCCAAATAATAATGTTTTGAATAATAATTACACCACGACGTGGAGACGGTAAGTCGTACGTACGCACGTATGGTGACATGTCATTCAACGGATGGATAGAATACTGAAATATGGTTGTACCTTGTTTATAATAACATCATAGTATATATAATATACTGGAGTCATTATTTTATAATGGTAATAACAAAGAAATAATAAGTGGAAGAAGAAAGGAACTTGAAAAGGGGTGGTGAAATCATTACCTCTTCTTCGGTTTCTTCCTTTTTATTTGATCAAATGGGCTCATTAAGATAGATTTATGACTAAAGGAAGGCCTCTAAGATGAAGTAAGGGAAATTGGGAGAGTATTTGGGCAGGGGTTGGCCGAAAGAAAAGGCTTTGAAGGTGTGAATTAATGAGAAGGGGGAGTGCCCTTTTATAAGAGGGGTGAGGGGCACCTTTGGAAAAGCTAGAAATATTATTTTATAATAAATTCATATTCAGTTTATAATGGATCCAAAGTGGATTATTTGACGGTTAAGGTGGGGATAGGTCGAAAACAACTCAACTAATAGGATTTAGACAAGTTTGGGTAACTATATTAACCTTATCTTTAAGTATTAACTCTTAGTTAATTAGTTTCACTTTTACAATGTCTCTTTGTATTTTTATATTATATGGTTAATAAACATACTATATACATCAAAGAGTCCCCAGAGTGGTCCATTAATGATAAAAATATAATTATATAAGTCTTTTGGCCTATCCATAGATATTTAGGAATTTAATATCAATTAATAATATAATATTTTTTTAAAAATACTTTTATGTCAATTTTGACACTATTTGGAAAATTGGTTTTTGTGAAAATTATAACAGAATGATTACTTTGAAAAAAGTTATTTAAACCATTCCTAACATGTCCTATTAACCTAGAAAATAATTTAATTCATAAAAAGTCTCAAATTATATTTATATGGGTATTTATAATATCAATTATTTTAATTTTTCACTATTATGGTAATTACTACATCATCATTGGGTCACAAATAAAGTAACTTATTTAATGTATAAAAATTAGAAATAAAATACCATTATGTAGGAAATCGTTTTATCATTCTAATGAATATTTATAGTCGAAAATCAAACATATATAATACTTTGTAAAAATTGTTTTTCTAAAAGATATATGCTTATGTCATTTTTGTATTTGTTTTAACTTAATTAAAATAAATTGTCCCTATCACCTACAAGTGGCTCCATGGGGTCCCAAAATCGACCCAAAGATGACCATGGTCGGAAATGTATCCACCAACAAGGTTAGGACATGTTTTATGGTAATTTATTATTATTATTATATTATGTTTTAACCCTTATTTACCGGATTTACCCATTAACCATGGTAAATATAATATTTACCAAAGTAATTATTCAAAATGTCTAAAAATAAAAGTTACCTATTTACACAATTTGGAAATCCAGATTCTAAATATGGAATCCATTTTTCTAAATTCAAAATACAGAAGTGGCAGAAATTAATTTAAAATTAATTCCGCTGTCAAAACAAAAAACGTGTTTTTAAGATATAATAACTATCGAATGATTGATACTTGTTTATGTTCGATTTAATTGTGAAGTTATTTCCAATGACCAAAATTGTATTAAATGGTAAAAATATATTCTAAATTTAATTTAAAACCACTCAAATTCATAATGTATCATTATTACTTATTTTGATTAAAAATGTGGTTTTTAATTAATATTTAGTGATTTTCAGTATTCATCAAAATATGAAAGTTATCCGAAAAGTACCAAAATTTCACCCTAAGCTAATTTCGATATTACGAATCCATAAATTAAGTCCATTTCGAAAGATAAAATTTATAAAATTTCAAAAAGTTGGTATTACTGTTTATAACAACTAGTTTGATTGGTTGTAGTGTGTTAGAATCTCGAAGTTGCGT
Source organism: Viscum album (assembly GCA_963277665.1). NCBI lineage: Eukaryota > Viridiplantae > Streptophyta > Magnoliopsida > Santalales > Viscaceae > Viscum > Viscum album. Next base: position 281,510,267 of record OY728167.1, read on the forward strand.
ACAATGCACGCCATTGAATTATTCAAAGGGAAACGTACTGTGGAAGCTTGGGGTGTTACATATATAATATTTTTTAAAGAAATTAAGACCTTATATTTTTTTAAATATTATGTATTTTCAATTTAGTTCCACTTTCACTATATATTGACTTTAAATGATTTAAATCTTTAATGTAGTTCCACATATATACCCCATCACTTATAAAATAACACCAATAATCCTTCCCAGTTAATAATAGTTGAGTACTATAACTTGAAAAATACATACCAAAAAACATTTATATACTCATTTCAATCACTATTTATTTTTATTAATCTCCATAAAACATTGCATTGAAGTCTTAAGGTGTAAGTTAAAAGTTGGTCTATCAAATAAGAGGTAATAATCATACACGACTCTTTCAATGTTTATTCCTTCTTCAATATCCCATAAATATATTAAATACAACCAAAAATAATTAATCCAATTTGATCAAAATAAAAAGAAGTTTTTATGATTCTTGGAGAAACATTTTCACATCTTTTCCATCAAATGAGTTTCTAATGTATCCCTCGTGTGCATGTGTGGACTACCGCCTCCATGTCGAGGTATGATTCATTTTATATAACCACCTCACTTTGATGGATATAATGATGAATTTAATAAATATAATCTATATTCAGGATATTATTATTAATTTTTAATGAAAATATATTATTTATATTTCATTCATTCTTTTAATGTTAAAATGAAAATAATGTTCATGCATAAGTATGGATTACCATCTCCACGAATGATATAATTTATTTTTTAGTAATAAATATTATGGATTGAAGTAAATATGTATATAATTAATATATAATATATTTATATCATGATTATAATTTTCTAGATAATGTAACCATGATCAATATATAAGGACCATAACTTTTTAATTGAATCTTATATGAAAAATGAAGCAATTAACACCAAAAATGACGATGATAATGAAAAATAAATAATGAAAACATGAAAATATTTCCTATGTAAACAATGTATGATATTATATTTATTAATATCATTATAATATATAATTATAATTAATTAAAATTTACTATACAAGTGGTTAAAATCACTTTCGTAGCTGGTCGGATTTCAGTTCAAGGGTTCCCATATCACATTTGTCTCTACAAGGCTTATTCTATATTCACCACTTATTTCATTCATGTGGTGTATATACCACCCCTTTGATTTGATATATCATGAATCTATTTATATTAATATTATTTAAAATATCATTATATGATAATTTTTTCATGCACTTATTACTCAAATGTTATCAATGATGTAATGGTTTTATGTTAGAATCTCACTTTATACTGGTAATAAATATGCATGAAATATTTATGATGAAATTATATGATCTATCTCTCAGAATTAATAATAATTTTCTTATCCTGTAATTATTTATATACATTTTATTTTTTTTATTCATTATCATGTCTCTAAATATTCAAAATACTAAAATATTTTTTTTAACGAAAAACAACTTCTCTCTTTTATTTATAATAGTTTTCTTTGATGACCATATTTTCATTAAAATTAATTAATAATGTTTTAATATTTACCTTTAAGTTATGAAGTAAAACTTTAATCATATTTTACTTTCTATAAAAAAAATTAAAAGTACGTTTCGTTTGATTCTTCCAATGTGGTACTTTTGACTAAACATGTTAATGGAATAAAACAACAATTATTGCATGAATAATTTTTTCATCTTCCATGAAAATTATTTTCCTTGAAGATTACATTATACGATTCAATTTTTTCGGAAAATAATATTTTTTATAATATTATTCAAATATTTATATTTTAAATACATAATTTTAAAATGGGACGAATATTTTCCTCAAAAAGTATACTTGTGATTTTTTAAATTTATTTTAATATATAAAAAACACCATTGATGTAACCAATGATTCTTTTGGGATATGATCTAATGTTACCATATTTATTCATTCTCTAGATATTTTATGATAAAAATTCTAATGTACTAATGATACACAATTTCCTTTTCACGTGTTAATATATGAATAAATAATAAATTTTTTCCAAATTATATTCCATACAAATGTATGATTATGATTGTTGGGTGGGTGGGGATATGTGATTTTATCAAAATACAAAAGAAGGTACCCATTAGTTTTTCGCATGACCGACATGTGATAGATGTATTGGTAGATATCATACACAAATGAACTCATTGACTATGATCATGTCACTTTTTATTCCACTATTCAGGACAAGTTATTATACTTATGATATAATTTCATAGCTCATGATATTTAATTACACTATTATTACTTTATTAAGAATTTTTGAAGCATCATTCCAAGATTTCAATCTATGAAATATTTGGTATGATTTTCAAATGTTAAGATCGTATTAACATACCCATATTCCCATGTTATTATTACATATGATCATTCATTAATATATCCCAGGTAATGAACCCAACTCAAGTAACCCATAGGTATTGTCTACTTTATTACATCAGAATCATATAAAATTAATGGCATCCTGAAGGATTGAATAGATAAGTAGTATTAGTAATCCAAATACATACATTATTCCACATATTAAATTTTAATATGTATAATAAAAAAATGTTCTTTTTTTCCAAGAGTAACATTATTACCTCTATTATATCCTTACATATCATTCAGATTAAGAATTATAGATTCCTAGGAAAGGTTAAAAAATAAGTGTGAGCTCGAATTCTAAAAATGATTTATAATAATCGAAAGATGTCATGATTAAAAAAAGAATAATCAATGTGGGAGTGTAAATATCTGATCACACATGGAATTTAATCAATAACATGGCTACCATGATTATATCATGAAAAATAAATATTTGAAGGTAAATAATTGAAAACACATTCCATTTAATCAATTAATTGATAATGAAAGGTATCCGGTGATCATGTCATGGAGAAAATATCATTAACAACAAGATGTAGCATAATGAATTCATAAAGGTAAATAAATAAAAACACATGAAATTTTATCAATAAAATGAGAATTAAAATAATCTATAGATCATATAATTGTTAAAATATCATGGATAATAATAAATAAATTCTTAATGAAGGAAATTTTTAAGTATTGGATGTCATGATTGTATGCATAATGATACCTCTGCCATAAATACATTTCACAAGAAGGTTTAAAAATAAATATTGAAACCCATTTAACACATTCTTATAGATTCATGTTATGAGACAATTTATTTATCAAGGGGATATATAATTATGACCCCCTATCAATTTATGTTCAAAAATTTCATCGTATAATGAATATATGATAAATTTAATTCATGACTAATGTGACGTATAATTAAATACCTATATTGCGTAATTAATATTGATTTATCATTATTTTTAAATATAATAAAATACATTGCAATGTAGAAAAATACATGTAAAAACGATATATGGTTTATCTAATAAAAATACAAAAAGAAAATAATGTGGATATTTAGGGGAAATTTATTTCCCAATGATAACCAGAATGTGAATATTTCAAGGGAATGTTAATGATATAAAAATGAATCATAAAAGTGAATATAAATACATTCCTAAAAAATAATGGGCATAAATAATCCATATAAAGAACAAATGTGCATTAAATATAACATATACTTATTGTAGTATAAGTAAAATAAATGTTTTTTTGTCATTTATGAATAGAAATACCGTAAATATATCTTTATCAACATTATTGAGGAAAATATCCCCTTCACTTTAAGTATTTCTTTTAAACAAAAAATAATGAAATAATTTGAAAATAATATTAAATGAAAAAATTATTAAAAATTAAATAGTATTCTTAAAACATTGAGTGGTCATGAATTTGGGAAATTCATTACATATAATACTCTTTAAAATAAGTATTCCTTTAATATTTTTTATAGAAGAAAAATGGGACTTGTTTTCAAATCCACATAATGATTCCATGGATTTTTTTTGTAAATATAAAAATGGTTAAAAATTTAATAAATAAATCATATGTAAAATGATGCAACATTATTGAAAATATTTTTATAATCTATGAATTTTGATTAAAAACAATTTTTGATCGAGGAGTGAAGTGAAGTCCAATTTTATTAAAATACCTTCACCCTCATTTTAAGTAAGAAATAGTGGGAAATTGTAACATTAATTGAAAACATAATTAATAACTAGAAGATTATAAAATGGAACTATATTATTATTAAATGATCAAATAATTTTATTTTAATTGGAATTTAAGAATATGCAATCTCAATAAAAATGATATTGAGAAAGAAAATTTTACAATGATCATAATATTCAAGGTATAAATAATAGATGAATCAATTATGTGTATTTAATGTGAATAAACATAAAAAAATATGAAATATAAAAAACTATAATCAATATAAATCATGAAAACAATATTATAATGTCAAAGGTAAAGATGGATTAATATAACCCAATGAAAAGAAATTGAGATGTGAAAATCATTACAACTTCCTAGTAATCTAATCAGTTCCACTAGGATTAAAAAATTAAAATTGGAAGATAAATACCATGATTGATGAATCATTAATTATATTACATTTCAATGTAATATTATATACTACATTTAAAATAAATCAGGGTAAAACATTACAATATGTCTTAAGTAATAGATATTAGAAGGAAGTCCCTTACCTCACACTTCTTTTAGGCCGAACATGATTCATGTACAATGAAATAGTGTTAAAAATTTTATTATTTTATAAAATAACCATATTCATAAGTATAATATCATACATGAACCACTTATAATGTTTTACCATCCATTTGATTATATCATTTCATTATTTTCTTTATTCCTGGAGTCAATTACCTTGTATTCTTATGATTTTTTATCATGAATGTTCTACATCATGAATATATTATATAGTTAAATCATCTACATAATAATATTAATGTTATAATTATCATTTTTTAATTATAAAATTTTTTAGAATCATTATTTATATTTTACATTGAGAATGAATCACATCAATTCATTGAGACGGTAGGTATATATAATCATGAGAGACATTATCACCAGCTTAATAGGTGAACTAGCATGTAAATGTGTGATTCATTAGTTTTAAATATTAATTTTTTATGTATGTGAACTATATTCAAAAAAAAATTTCTTTATTACATTCCATGTAATTCATTAATGAAAAAATAATTACATTACATTGTGAGGCAGTAGTATACTGTACAGATGAGTGACGTTATAATATTTTAAATGGAATGGAATGTAAGAAGATATAAATGATATTAAATTTGATGAAATATAATAATATAATAAATATAATATGATTTTATTAAATAAATAATTATATCTATCCTTTAATGGGGGTGATGTAATATAAAATCCCATCGGTTCACATGGCGGTAGTACGCCATACACATGATCAACAGTTTCATTTCCCATTTGATGGAAGTGGAGATGGACATAGGTAATTCACTTAAAAATATAACATCATAGTGTATTTAATATGCTAATGTTATTATAAGATAATGGTGTAATAATATTTGAAGGAGGTATTAGAAGAAAACAAATAAAAAAATCATTTAAGAATGTTACCTCATCTTCAAAAGACATTATTAGTTTTTTTACAGAAAGAATTCAAAGGATAGATTTCTGATAAAAAAATATCTCTAGGTTTTTGTAATTGGAGTAAATAAGATATTTTTCTTGTTAATAGACTAAAACTTGGTTTTCTAAGTTTTAATAGGAGATATAGGTTGTGGAATTTTATATGTGGGGGAGAGAACACATGGAATTTTGGAGAAGAAACAATTACACCAAAATTTTTAACATTTCAAAAGCTTAAAAGTTATGTAACTATTGGAATTTAGAGGTTATAAGGATTAAATATGGCCATAAAATTTTCAATAAAAAATTGTTATGTTAGTTTTTCACTTATATTTTTAATTTAACACCCAGTAAACCTGTTTTTATCATACCCGAAGTAATTAAATTTTACTACTTTTACTATTCATAACAGTAAATAATGAAGTTGAAATTATTATATAATATCAATTATTTTTATTCCATATATGTAAAAAAATATTACTAATTATATTCACTAAATTGGTAAAGTCCAATTAAAAATCATATCAACAACTATGATGAAAAATTGGGTTTCCAAAGAGAAAATTTTCATAATTATTGAAGGTTTTAATATAAAAATTCAATATAAAAATGATTACAATGACAAAAATTTGATAAATTGTACTATAATTGAGCTAATTTAGTATTAATAAATTTTCATATACAATTTATCATTGTAAATTATTAAAAAAAACGATTTTTTCAATAGAAATTAGAAGTTTGTACTATTCATCAAGAAATGAAACTTTTTAAAAAAATCTCAAAAATCAACCCTAATATAAATATGATATGATGATTTAAAAAATAATTTTATTTTCTGAGAGAATATCATTTTATTTTAAAAGATTATTATTTTATTTATAATCAAAATATAATAATAATTTTCATAATTTAGTTTGTAATATTAATACTAATAAATTTAACGGATAGATTATAATGGTATACTATATTAGGGTTCATTTAGGTTTCGTATTACATGTTCTATATTCAATTGAAGAGATTGCATTTAACGAAATATAGTTTATTAGATGTTTAATATCAGTGTTGAGTGTCACATATACTGTTGAATAAATGTTCTTCTTTGAAAATCGCATTATGTTACATTCTCACCACCTTCAATAAATTCCAACACTACCATTTAAAATGATTTGAGTAATCATGTTTTTTGATATTTGAAAATACGATTGTTGAAAAACCCACATTTTCAAAGGACTAATAAAACATCTTCTTGATAATAGAAAAGGTAAATATGGTTGTCATATAGAATGAATCATAACAAGTATTTCACATATGAGAACATTAATGGAATGTGGAGACATATACATAGAAGAAAATCATAAATAATTTTGGAAAGTGATAGAGATTAATGATCATAATAAAGTGAAGGTTTAATGAAAAGATAATGACCTCAAAACCATAAATTTATGTTTATTTAAAATCCCATTTGATTCACCACGTATTATGGAAATAGGATAACATTTGTTTTGATCATTTTATTAATGTTTTGGAATTATTTTACTATCTTAGAATATAAGTAAATATACTTACTTGATATCTTCATATATTAAATGAGGAATTCCATCATTTATTTTTTCCATGAATAATTTTCTATTCATATATTACTCTAATAAATAAATATCTAGAGACAAGAATTTTATTTTTCAAGAAAAAAAAATCAATTTTAACAGATTATTTGATATATAAAAGAGTGAAAATTCTTTTCATATCTCATTAACAACGTTTTGAAACCAATATATTTTTAAGATGTTATCAAATATAATAGATTAATCACTATACCTCAACAGTGACTCCAATAGTTTATCATTAATGTTTATTCATCAAATCATTTTTTATTTCCAATTTAATTTTAACTAGAACATCATGTAAGCTAGTGATATTAAGTAAACCCTTATCTCCCTTTAGTTGTGGGTTCAAGCCCCATGGACTTAGCGGATATGATGTGTTTTCACCCGACATATAAGTTATAATTTTTCTAAAACCATAATATAATAATTACAATAACATAACAAAAGTGTAATAACTCATAATTACCTTAACATATAAATAAGATAAACCCTAAACGTTACCAATAGTTTTCAAATTATTCAAAATATAATAATGTAATCTTCCTTAACAAATCATTTTATTAAAAAATATAATAAACCACTATGTTTTACTTCAATAAATTTACAAAAAATATATTTTATATTATTAGAATACCATCACAAAAAACCTACATAGGGGTGTTTATGTCATTGAACTTATGATAAATCTTAAACTCATAAAACCATGATGGTATACTTAAGTCATATGTCAATGAAATGATATATGACTCTAAAATTAAACACAATCATTATATGTTTCATGAATCCTATATAAAAATATCATTGGTAAAAATAATTCTAAAATCTAACCCTATAATACCAATACATAAATACTTCAACCATTTTATTTAATCATTTAGCTTCCTTGGTCTAGGTTTTATCCTTTAGAATAGGAAATTGACATGGATAAAGACCAAGTCCCACACATTATGACAACAAACTATAAATGGATAACTCTGTTGAAATTTATTTCCTTCCACAATACAATTCATTTATCCACATCAATTCATTTCCTAAAGACATTCTTTTTGATAAATAAAACATTTTCCTGTTACTTTGGGGATCTTTTATTGGTGTCTCATTCCAAATTTCTGATAGGGAGGAAATCGATCATTATTTACTCTCTAGTCTCCATAATTTGGGCTCTTAGAGAACTCTATCCTTCTATTCTTTGGTGAGTCTAGGAGTTAGTTTTGGTATATGCTGTTAGTAATATTTTTTGTGTACCTAACTAGGAGTAATAATGATTTATTTCACTGTTGTCATCATCTGATTTGGTTTCTCCTAGTTACCCCAATTTTCCTTCATGTTTAATGTTAACACGATTCTTTTGGGTTCCATCTATTGAATAAAACCAAAATTTATAGTGTGAGAAATAATACTTAGTGTAGGAGAAAATAGTCTTTTATAAGATTTTTAAGTCCTAACACCTTCTTTTCAATATAAGAAACCACAAGTTAAACATATTTTATTTGTTCTCCTCATTTATTCAAATCTATCATAATGGTATGTAAATAAAATGGGATTTATCTAAATAATTTACCCTAGGAGTGTAAAAATATGTTCACAATAAAGAAATTATTTGTGTATTAGGTATTTATAGAGTCAATCTAGACACAAAATTTTCAGAGTTATTACCCCATGGAATATCTATTCTAGAATGACTTCTACATGTAGTATCTAGAAAAAAATGTATTGTCAAGGAAAAAACATAGTCTATTATTTACAAAAACATTAGGATTTTTGTCAAAACTTATCCCCAAATACTATCATAAGGTTATGTACCATAATATATGTCTTCATAATTCTAGTTCCTAATGATGCTATTAAACTACCTATAGTACCACATGTATAGACACTAACAGCAATAAAAAATACATGGTGTCTATTTTTTTACATAAAAATAAGATACATGGAACCACATCACAAAGGTCCAAATAGTTTATTAGTAACAGTAAAGTAGATATATACATGATTCTCATATTGCATTTGAATATAAAAAATACAACATAATTTAAATGAATATCATTATTCCCCTTAGTATATCCTTAAATATTATTCATTGTATAATTCATAGATTCCAAGGAAATGATGTAAAATAAGGGTTAATTTTAATTCCCAGTAATAGTTATATAAAGAGTAACCTATTATTAGTATACTAAGAATAATCAATATGGATGTGTAAATATCTACATACACATTCCATTTAATCAATAACATAAAAATCAACAAATAATAAGAAATAATCTATATGTCACGGTAAATAAAAAAAATCCATTTAATCAATAAACTATGAAGGCAATTTATTGAGAGACAATATTATTGTGAAATATGATAGATAAAAAGGAAATAACAATCAATATAGAAAGGTAAATAACAAAAAAACAGATTTAATTTAGTAAACAAATGAGAATTAAATTCATCCATAGATAATATCATTGCGAAAATATAATGGATAATAATAAAATAATTATAAACAAAGTTAATTCTTATCTATTTGATGTCATGATCTCAAGCATCATGATACCTCTAACCTGCCTACCTTTCAAAATACGGTTTAAAACTATAGGTAGAAACTCATTTAATGATAACTTAACATTTTTTTCATATGAATTAAAAATGATTCTAGGGGATATATTATTATAAACCCCACCCATCACTGTGTGACAAAATCATTCCTAATATTTCAAAAAATAGACTTAATTGATGAATAATGTGTCATATCATCAAATATCTATACCGAGTAAAGAATATAAATTTATCATTTTTCCCAAATAATAAAATAAAATCAAATATAGAACACCATATTTAGACATTATATATGTTTTATGAAATAAATATATCCATGATAAACAATATGGATATTTATGTGAAATTTAATTCCCACTGATCATAAGAAAGTTAATATTTCAATGAAAAGCTAATGACAAAAAATGAATCAAGAAAGTGAATGTAAATTCATACCTTGGTCAATATCACCATAAAGCATCCATATAATGAAAAATGGTATCAATACAACATATTCCTAACATACTAATATTAAAATAAATGGGTTTTGTATTTGATGAATAGAAAACCCTTTAAAATGTCTTTATCAACATTCTTAAGGAAAAGATCCTTTTTAGTTTCAAAATATATATTATTTTAAAACTAAAATTTTTTTTTTAGAAAATAAATTTCATTTAAGATATCTTTTTAATGTTATCATAGAAGCTTTAAAACATTATTGATCATGACAGAATGAAATTCTTTATATGTCGTAAATGTTAAAATACTGATTCCTTTCAAATTTTTGAAAAAATAAAGATGAACCTTGAATTGAAAATAGAATAAAGATTCAATTCAATTTTTTTTAAAAATAGTAAAATAGGGTAAATATGTGTTTATGTAATAATTTTTAAAAAGATAAAACTATTTTTTATAACCTTTTTATAAAACAATGATTTTGATGAAAAATGATTTTTGACCGAAGAGACAAATGATGTCAGATTTTATTAAAAACAATTTCAAATTAATTTTATGCACCAAAGAGTTTGAAAATAATAATATTATTTGAAAAAATTATGAGTAACTATATGATAATAAAATTTAAAGGGTTTAATAGGAAATTCACAAATAATTTCTTTCAATGGAAATTCAATCATAAATAATCCCCATTAAAAATAGATTTTGAAATAATCACTGATAATGATCATAAAATAGAAGTGATAATTAATGTATAAATCAATTATGTGTTCCAATTTTTAATCAAAATACAAATTTGTATATACAATATAATATATAAAAAATTATCTAATCATATAATCAAAAAATATCAAAAACAATGTAGAAGTAAAATAACCATATGAAAAGTCACTGAGTTAAAAAATTATATACCACTTGATAATTTTATTTTTAATTTCCCTTAAATTAATTAATTCAAATTAGAAGTTAATATAAAATTAATTATTAATGAGTTAAGATATTTCATTTTAGAGGATCAGAATGTATATCATGTAAAATAAATTAAGTGTAGAACATTACATTTTGACTTAATGGAGGGAAGTTGACACAATGTCCCCAAACTCACACTTCCATTTTGCCAAAACTTTTTAAAAATCCTATATTATGTTTTTAATAATTTTATTAATTTATTAAAAGAACTATATTATTATTTTTAACAACTTATATTATCCCCATATATCATTTTACCCCATGTTGTTAATGAAATTTCATTTTTTTCATTTTTTCAGGTTTTAATTTCCATGTTTTTTCTTGTGTATTTTGATTGGAATGTTCTGACTATTTAAATATTTATAAAGTTTCATAGTATCTATAATCATTTTAAGGTTATAAATACAGTTTTTTCATTATATACATTTTTATAATCATTATTTATATTTCAACATAGAGAGTGGATCACGTCGCTTCGTGTAGAGGGTAGGTCGTAAGTACGCACGAAAAACATTATTATTTAATTAATGTGTGAAACATTATAAAAGTGTGTGATATTTGAGTCATCAAAATATATATAATCTCATATATATTAGATATATTCAATAAATACATCCTTACTACCTTCCATTTAAAGAGTATGTGAAAAACCTCTCACATAGCTCTAGGAGGCGGTGGTCCATTGTACACTCGAGTGATGTTATCATATTTTAAACAGAATGGAGTTTAAGAAGTTATATGTGTCATTTAAAATATATATATATATTATAATGTTGAAAATATATTATTCATTGGGTAAATCAAGTATTATATTCATCCCAGAAGGGAGGTGATTTAAAAAAAATTACATCAGTTCGCGACAAGGTAGTCTTCCATACACATGATCGACTATTTACATTCTCATTTCATGTATGAGGATATGGATATAGGTCATCCAAAAAATATTATAACATCTTATTATATGTAATATATTGAGATTATTTTAGGATAATTTTGTAATAATATTTTATAGGGGTGAAAGAATAAACAAACTAAAAACACTTATTTGAGAACATTACCTCTTCTTCAGGGAACATATTTAGGTATGAAACAAAATTGTTACTAGGATGGATTTATAATAGAAAAACTCTCTAGGTTTTTGGTATGGTATAAATGAAATTTTTTTTCATGGATTACAATATATTATTTTCTTTTGAAATGTGAATAGGGGATGAGAGGGTGTTACCTTTTTTTAGGTGGGGGATAGGAAACACAAGGAATTTTTCAAAAGAAACAAGTTAACTAATGTTTTAATTATGTTAAAAGCCTAAACATTATGTTATTATCGACCATTATATGTTATAAGGTCTCAATATGTAATTCCAATGTTTTTTTCTAAATTTGGAAAGCCATTTTAACACATATATTTTTAGTTTAACTCCCTTGTAAATCTTTTTTACCTTAACCGAAATAATTAATTTTTATGTATTCCACTCTTCATATTGTTAAAAAAATTAATTTTAACACATTAGATAATAGAAACTATGTTGATTCAAAATATGGAATCTATTTTTTATAATTTTATTTATAGAAGTGGCAGAATCTAATTTAAAATTGTACCTGTAGAAGCAATGAAATAGATTGTTTCTAAAGGGATAATTCTCATAAGTATAGTATGTTTTAATATTAAAATTAAATGCTAAAATGAATTCAATGAATTAATTTAATTAAATTTGAATATAATTAAGAAAATTTTACTTTATACAAAATTTAATATTTTATTTAACATTGGAAATTATTTTAATGAAAATACATTTTTCAATAAAATTCATAATTTTTCACTATTATTTTAAAATTTTATTTATTTAAAAAAAATAAAAAATTAACAATAATATATGTTTTATATGGTGATTTAAAACATTAATATAATTTTAGAAAATTAATTTTAAAAAATTGTATGAAAATTTAATTTTTATCATGTGCGTAAATCCAAACTAAACCATTTTTAGAAAAATATAATTTTTTAGAAAACACTTTTTTCCATTTAGAATCCTTATTTTACAACTAATGAAAAGATAAGAATAATTTTAAAAATTTTTATTTTACTTTTCATACATTCCAATTTAGTAGCTAGGTTATAAATACATATTACATTACAGTTCATTTAGGCCCAGAGTTACTTGTTCCATAAGATATCAAAGAGATTAAATTTAAATAAATATATTTCGTGGGTTGTTTATGCTCAATATTGTGTGTTACATATGTTATCAAATAAAATATTCTTCTTCTAAAATAATATGGAATCACATCCCTTGTTCACTCTTATAGATCATTTGGGCACACCATTTCTTTTGTTTCTTTTCCTTAGTTTATGAATAAATGTTTAATGTAGGGTATGTCTAAGAAGTGTACTATGTGAGAAGAAAATTGTGGGTGATGTTGATGATATTTCATGAAATATGTTCTATGCACATATTTTTCCAATGATACTAACATTTATAGTTATGAGGTGCTTATTGTTTTTATATGTATTGTGTATTTATTTAAAACTATTTAATAGTTTTTAATGTAATTTTGGTTCACCTCAACTATATTTTGAGTTTAGGTTGTGTTGATAACTAAAAAGATCATTTTTAGACTACAAGATATAATATCTATAAGAACAACCCCTATGATGTACTTCCAATACTTTTTTGATACCTTTTTGGGAGACATTACCTAAATCACATAAGTTATGAAAATAATAAAAAGTCACTTCATGGTTTAAATTATAAAAAACCAATATAAACCAAAGGATAAACCCCAAATGCATGACATATAATAGGGATAAAATGCACACAAAATTTTAAAATTATAAAAAAACATTTAGCAAGGAACATAATGTTCCATTAATAATTCAATGTGATCCTTAAAAACAATATTTAAAAATTAAGAGGCCAAAAATATCAATTAAAACATTAAATAGAAAATTAAAACCAAATAATTCTTCAAATTCCCCAAGGATTATGCTAAAAAATATATCTAAAAAATCATAAAATATAAATTTATAAATTTTGGATCCTTTTATTAACATAAAAAAAATATCTTTAAAAGAAATTTTTATTATTCCCTTTTATAAAATAGAAATTTTTTGAAATGAAGTTGAAAAATTATTCAAAATGGAGAAAAATAACATTGAAAATCCATCATATACCAAATACTTGCCTTAACCCTTGTTTTACCATAATGAGATTCAAAAAAAATGTGAACCACTTTATAACTGTATAAAACAATGAAACTCAAATTTAAAAATCACACATAATTTACATCCTTACTATAAGATTTCAATACCATGATACCAAATAACTAAATTATTAAAATATATTCAACATGATCTCATTATGTGTAAAATACAAAAAATTACTCGAATAACATCAATAAGTCAAAAAATTCATTCCAATTCATATAAATTACATAATAGTCACTATTAGAAGAATTTTTTTAAATCAATGTAGATCCAATACCATTATTTGAAGAAACGTATAACTCTAAAAGGTTCAGTCACATGGTTGGTGTAACACATTGACCCCGATCCCCCAGTTCTATCAAAGGTGAAACATATCCTGATATATGCATCCTCATATGAAAGAGGCTTCTAACTAACAACGAGGGACTATGTGACAATTTGGGGGATACTATTCCATCCATAGTAAATGTACAATAATAATAAATATAGAGGAAGAAATAGTGAAAAACATAATCAGAAACACCCATATAAATATAGTATAATTAAATGATAACAAAAAGTATAAAATAACAAGAATCCATAATATAGAAAATCCAGAAAATAGGATCCCCACATGCAGTGGATCAATGTACAAAAATGAAGAAAGATATAACGAAAAATGAGGTATGAAATAAAATGATATTGGAGCCAATCCTGATATCTCATCTGTAAGACCTTGTCCTCATTCTCAATATCTAGACATATGATCAATTCCCTTCACTAGATCCCTAACCACATTTTCTTCATGCGCATTGAGATACTCGTACATGGTGTGACTATAAAACATAGTCAAATACCACCAATGAATCCTTAGGTCATCATGTGTGTATCAAAAGTGTATGCAATGAATATAAGAGAAAAATAAATAACCATATAATTAAACATTACATAATGCACTAACTAGGATGTCGTGATCCTCAATCATACCTGATTAGGCACCTTCTCTGCTGATATTTCATATCACTCTAGTCACAAAATCTGAATAAGGGAAAAATATTCATTTGACAACCCAACCATCTCCTTGATGGGTAGCCACAATACTATGAGATCTCGGATACATATATCATCCAAAAAATCAACCATCATATGAGGGAAAACCATAATAAAATCAGATAAAGGGTACACATCTCATCCCATGAGTCAACCATATAATTATGTAAATCCAAAATATAATCAAACTGTCAATTTTAATTCCCACAGAAGAGTTATCATAAGTTGACACACACACACCCATATTCCAATCAAGTCAAAGAGATGGGTTCTCATATGTATTCAGAAACACCCATGTGATAATCAATTCATATATATTTATATTAAGGACATAAAATTTATGGACATCCAACCCTATGTAATATAGTTCAAATATGAGAACCAAAACACAAATTCATCCCACCACACCAAATCCCATATAAAAACTACCATAATGAATGAATCTAGAATCTTCCTTGAGATTTGAGGAAATTAATATTTATTTGGATTTATTTAATTGTATTATTCATGAAATTGATTTTGGATTATACTCTAGTCCTTAGATCTATGCATGAAATATCTGATATGAGGTTCCTTTTGAGAGAAGATGTAACGATCAAGGAGAAAAGACCGAAAAGGAAATATACATTTGATTTTGAGATATAATAAGGCAATATCCAATAAAAACGTGTTACCAAAGGAAATAAATCAGAAAAATCACATAGAAGAGTCTCTCAGTTCTATATCCCCAGTAGTAAGATGAAAATTTAGTTCTTTCAAGGGGGTTTCGGGTAAATTTTTTAATTTTTTTATAAATTAATACCATTCACAAAAATTAGATGCCCATCTTGAAAAACCATGAATTGGCCATGTGGGATTTGTTATAAAAAACCCATTTCACTTAGGTGGGATTAATGGTGTTGTAATCCTTGGGAGAACCATGAAAATTCAATGAACTATGCACTCTCCAATCAAACTATTTAAAGGTAAACCTTTCGGGTTTTTTCTAAACTGTTCATTAATTGTGCACCCTCAAAACATCCCCCAAAAAATCTGAAAAAAATCCCAAAATACCCTAGGGAAAAAAACATAACAAAAAAAGCTCAAAATAATCAATTATAGACTATAAAATAATTATGACATCCCTTAGAAATATTATAGACATTACAAAGTTATTATCTAAAAGAATTATCATCCTTTAGAAACATGTATAGGAGTTCTGTTCAAAGAACTTTTTTTACTATTCCAAAACAGCCAATTTCTACTCTAAATTATCTTCCTTAATATTCCAGTAATGCAATAAAACTAAAACAAGTGGAATCATCTTCTATCAAATTTTTTTTTCACATTTATCAACAATCTTCTCCAAAAGTTCTTCATATGAAGAACCTGCGTCCACATGTTCACTATCGATCACATACATAAGATCCCAATTATACATGACAATCTATGAAACATGAAACATTTCGCACATACCTTAATTTCATATATTATATTCTAACCTATAATACATTATACCCATACATTCAAAAATCTCATAGGGTCTAAAAAAACATAGTTCAAGCATTCCCTACCTCTGAAACCACCGATTCTCCAACCAAGGTGACATGCACCATTATACGTGGTCACCCATGGGGAAATACAAATATTTTCACCCTTGGTTGGAATAAGAATGATTTATTCTCTAATATGTAATCAACTTCATATGAAATAACTACATGTTCTTAATTGTTTCATGCACTAGACTTGAAATTATAACTGTCAAATCACCTGTCTCAATCCAATATAGTGGTGAGAAACTTAGTCGATGATAAATTTAAATAAAGAGATACATATAAATTGATTCCTAAATTTTTTTATTAAATAAAAATATAATAATTCAAAATATTTATCTGATTATCCGTTGAGATTGATCAAAAATATTATATGAATATTTTCTAGAATTTAGATCATTTCTCAAATTATCTATTAATCTATAAATAATATGTCATTATTATCTTCAACCTAGATTCCATTACATTATGTATGAATTTATAAAACTATTATTTTAAGCAAGAATCCCAGTCAAACATGAAACTAAAAAGAACTCCATACAATAGTATGATCTCTGGAACATATAATCTACCCATTTTATCCCCTGATTGGGTCTCCCAAATCAGAAAAAAAGTGCATGACCTTCATCAATTGATCAACCAAAAACCAAACTATTTCTCAAACCTGTGGGGTTTTGGGTAACCCCATAATGAGATCCATTTTCCCTTCATCCCATTTCTATACTGACATTGGATGAGGATAATATTACCCACTTGGACACTGATTATCTACCTTTATCCTATATCATCTAACCCAATGAGATAAAAATTACATAATATTCCTCCCCATCCTTGATGAAAAAAATCATATCTTGATCTCATGAAACATCTTGATCAACCATGGGTGCACTGAAAATTATGAGGCATTACAGTACCTCATCAATTCTTCCCCCATGGAATTCAAAACCACCACCCAACCATGGACATGAATTATATCATTAAAATCCAAGGTCTATCCTTATACAAGGTCTCTTTATTTAGTCATTACCATATAACCTAACAATGCCAATAATATTTCTTTATAGACTTTATTCATTCCACCAAAAATATGGTGATAACCATGAGATCACATGTTACGACCCATGGATTCTCTGAAACACACATATCTACTAATCTTCTAACGAGAGAATCTGTTTACACAAAACATCAAATTTTTGAGTTTCAAGTTCTTTTTTATTTCTAATAAGTGAATATGGAACAAAATTCCCTTTCCCTGGGTAATAGACCATGTGAATGTTTAATTTACATGTACTAGACCCAATTCCGATGTTGGAGGTTTCAGTCATTCCCTGATAAAATATATCATAATTTCTTATGGATTTTGTTGTTGAGAAATATCTCACTAAATAAAAAATTATGAAAACATTTCAAATCTTGAACCATATTATCTAAATCTTAGTCATGAGTAGGGTAGATTTTTTCATGGTTTCATAGATGATGAGACCCATATGTGACTACCTAATCTTGAAATATCAATAAAGATCCAAATAAAAAATTAGAATCATTTTAATAGACTATATATATCCAATCCTAGGGTTTTGATGATCTGAAAAAATATGTAATCCATTTATATAGTTATTGAAAAACATTATAACAATATTTTTTACACTAAAACAAGACTCCCATCATGGTAAGATTTTTCATAGGAACTTCCACATGATATAAGTCCTGAATAATCCACTTTTAATATTTTTCCAACCCCATTATTTTCAAAATATCAACCACTTTATAAGTCTATTTCCTATCCATTATTACTTCCATGTTCATCAAATCGATTGATATTCTTAAATCAAAGATCACATGAGTAGGAAAATATACCTCTTGGATATAAAAAATTAAATAAATAGAACATGGTATAATGAAGATGAATTCAAAGTGTAGTGAAAATATATAAAAAAGACTATAATTTAACTCCTAGGTCTATGAGTATATCATGATATCATCGAAAAAAAATTCTATGTAGGGATGAAAAATCTTATTCCTGAGATCCATTAAAAATGATGGTAAGTTTGTAATCCTAAAAAATGTAATGTGATACTCATAATCTCTATACATGTATATATATTCATTTTTGGCACGTCCTCAGTCGTAACTAGAAATTGACGATCGTTGAAGAGCCAATCATGGAGAAAAAAAATATTCTGAACTATTTAAACAAATTATCTACCATTGTTGTTGATACTTGTTCTTCATTATGACCATATCCATTTTCTTGTCTAAAATTCATAACTGATGACTACCATATTTCATTTTGACAAATAGGACATGACCACCCTAAGGAGAAGTGCATAGTAAAGTAAACACCTTTACCTCCATATCCATAATCTAAACATTTAACACTTTCTACTTGGCCAGTGATATACGATATGAAGGAAATGATATAATCTACTCCCCTTAAAAGAGTTCAATCTCAAACTCAATTCCATTTTTTGGATGAATTTATGAGAAATATTTTAGAAAAACATCCTAGTAATGGTCTATCACATGTGGAAGAGTGGATGGAATAGTTACCTCATCTAATACAAGATATATTTCTACCACCTTCACCCTAATGGTTTCCGTCTCAATAAAGTATGATTTTGTTCATCCTATACAAAAATATCATTCCCTAATCAAAACTAACTCATATATATTAGGATAGGTAAAGATCACTCACATACGATAGTAGTTGAAATAATCATGAAAATATATGATCCATTCCATAATAATTATAAAAAAATATTATCATTTATAGAACTATAAAAATCAATTGATGTCTATAGACTAAAATCACTAAAGGAATATAAGGCCCTAACCCTTGTATCTCAGAGACAGTGGTTACTCTATTACATCAGTTCTACATACAGGTGATCACATCCCAAAGGAATGAAACGTTTATTGGTATTGGAAAACTAGATACATACATTAACCTCAAATTAAAATTGAAATCATAAAATATGAAATAGTATTTTCTTTGAGAACATAATTATTACCATTAGCATATCCTTACATATCAATCATGAAAAATTTCTTGGAATCCTATAGAAACAAAACATAAGAAAGGGGTGAGATCAGATGCTTGAAAAGGGTATGCACACAGTATAAGATATCCTAAAAAACTAATGAATAATAAATATGGTAAGGTAAATAACTGAAAAATCTTGTCATTTAATCAATAAAAAATCATTATTAATAATATGTTAGGAATAAATTATGATTAAATAATTGTAAATAAGTAATCACGTATGTTTGAAATCTATCCATAGACATCATAACTAAGAAAATAATCACATGGAAATCAATAAATAATCTCACAATAAGGGAAATAATAATGTTATTCATCATAAAAATATCTTCAAGATTGTGTTCCAAGAGATGTTATATAGATTGGTTAGTCCTCATGAAAATACCAAAGCAATTTTTTCTCACAAGGCCTACCAATGCATTGAGTGGTTATAGATGGCACTACATATCACTTAATAATTCCAATTCATTCCTCATATAAAAAGGGTAAAACATATTCAATTAAAAAATTCATGTTGAAATTATTGAAAATGATATTTTAATACTTATTTAAATCAACAAACATAATCATAAACTATACAGAGTAATATGGGGAATGCTATCAGAATATTACATCCCCAGTCAAACTGATTGTAAATATTATTGAAAAACTAGGTATATTTTATCATTGAAACATATCCCTAATGGATCTAAATTAAGATAATGGTTTTATATTAATACAAATTACATAAAAACTTAATTACAAACATCCTTGAGGAACTCACCATTTTCCCTTTTAAAATCGCATTTAAAAACTATGAAATTATGAAATATAAAGGAAAAAAATTTCCATCAAAGTATAATTTTTAAACATGGAATTTGTGCTTAAAAAAATTATTGTACATAATGGAATGTAATTATATATATTTCATATAAGTTGAAAAAATTCATTTCATATTATTGTACAGAAGATAAAAAATACATCTTTTAGAAAAAGATAAGAAGATCCCAATAATTTTTTTTGTTAAAATAAAAAAATGGGAGAAAATGACTTTAATAAATCATTTGGATAATAAAAAAATTTAAAATTCTTCTAGAAAACATTTATATTGAAGAAAAAATCTTTTTTGACCAAAGTGTGAAATATTGTTCAATTTTCCTAAAAAAATTTTCTTAATAATTTTAATTACCAAAAAGAGGAAAATGGAACTATTACAAGAAAATTTCATGAATATATAGATAATAATAAAATATATTAGATTAATAAATAAATATCACACACTTACCCCAAAGGAGGATTAAACATAGATGATCACAAATTGTGATGAGATTGCGGGAAAAACCCATACCAGTTTGGTAACTCTTGAACCATAAACCTAATGAAAGAAATAAATTAAAACGAAACATCAAATACAATAAATAAATATATATTAAATATATAATATATAATTGAGTAAGTTTATATACCCTGAAAAATAAATATGTGGTGAATATGGAATATGTCACATGAAAGTAAAAGTGTAACGAGAAACCCTTAAAAATGATCGAGTTCTATCACATGTGTCCAAAACCTCTATATAATAAATGTATATTTATTTTAAATATATTAATTAAACATTACATTATATATCTAACCATTTCAGATTAATTTATAAATTCTACCACCAATTTATTAACAATTATTTTTTATAAATACCATTTCAGGTGATAACTGTTTCTTTTACAGGTATGTTTTAGTTTGGTAGTTTTAGTCCATGTAAATTTATCATGGTTAAGTCATATATATAATGTTAATAATGTTATAAATATCATACATATATATATATATATATCCATTATATATATTTTTTTAATAGTTCATAAAAATGATTGACAGAAAACTGAGTGACACCATTTATAGAGATGGTATGTTTTACGTATGCACGAATGCAGTTTTAATTTTTTTAAGGATGGAACGAAAGATAGGTAAGTAAAAAATAACCTATTAAATATAATTATTATATCATAAATATCCTATATATTCATTAAATCTGTCATTATTACCATCCATGTCAACATAAAATGAAAAGCACATCACATATCTCTATTAAGGCTGTATTCCAAACGGATGCACAAGTGATGTTATCATTTTACAATGGATTAGAATGTTAGAAGTTAGATATGATATTTTAATTATAGAAGTATAATTATGTTATATATATGACATATAATATTTAAATATATCATTACATCCATCTATTAGAGGCGATGATAGAAAATGAATCGCATCGGCCCTCAAGGCGTTAGTCCTCCATACACTTGATTGACAGTTTCATTTATAATTTTATGGAAGGGTAGAAACATATAGATTGTTAATATAACAACCATGATATTTATTTCATAGTTAATCCTTATTTATTGCATAAAATCTTCACTTGATACAACATATTCTATTGAGAGGTCTAGTTTCTTTGGGGATTAGGATCATTACATAACAACATAGAACATAAAACACAACATCTTTATTGAAAACTTTTTTTACATGACCACTACATTCCCTCATACATGGCATTTCATGGGATAACCTAAGTACATACGTGTGAAAAGGGTGAGCTATAAAGCCCAGTATGGGAGTAAACAAGTCATAACATGGAGAAAAAAAATACAAGTTAGGAAATAGGTATATCAATGGAGTATATGATAATCATTAACATTAAGGCATGATTTTCATAACATGGAAATGTGGCAGCAACATTTAACATGATATTATCTAGAGATAAGGACCATTTCACATGGAGAATGAGAAAACCATCATTTTATTTGAATTATCATGATTAAACCCTCATTTCACTTGGCGTATCATGATACTAATCTTTACCCAATGCATTGGAGTGCTATAAGGGTGCACCTTTTATAATCATTTCATTTCATGAAAAAGTGTACCACATGGATCATATAACATGGATTCACTAAACATTATCATTTATTCCACAATAAAGGAATGTGGAATTCATACATGAAAATATAAAATAAATAATTAAATGTGCATAAAGGTGAACACCATTGATTGAGAAATGGGCATGGTATACACTACACAATGACTTTGGATTGGAAAATCGCGATGCAATTTCAGCAGCATAACAACATGACATAAGAATTTATAAAAATAGTTAATGAGAGATAAAGGGGTATCTCATAATATTATCTTGAAATGGAAAGTAATGGGTTTATATAGATACCTTTTAGAACATATGTAAGGGAATTTAGATTCATAACACAAAAGAATTTCTTGAATGTAAATGAGAAGAGAGAAATTCCTTATTGAATGTCGGCATGTTAACGGGAGTACATGTTAGGAATTGATGGGAGAGAAATAGGTCAATAATAATTATAACAATATGAAGGAATTATGGGAGTGGTTTCAAATCATTCCCCAACAATTTTAATTAAAAAGAAATTGGTATAACAACATAAAGAGATTTGGACAAAAATGAGAAGGGAAGAAATCCATTACATGGAAGTGTGATCCCAAATGCTTGGGAGAGGCTTGAGAGAGGCTTCTTGGTAGCTTGGAGAACCTTGGGAGGATTATAGAGAGAGTAGGGAATAGGTTGGTTGATCTCCATAGGATTTTAGCAATGTGTAATTGGGTGATAGGATGGGTTTATATAGGAAACGAGAGGAAATTATTTTTTATTTAGGTTTTGGACACCACACATTAAACTAATAAAAACCACAAATCATACCTTTGTGTTTGACCATGGTTTTTTACAATGGGGAATGGATAAAATTATTTTAATGCCAATGTCTAAACTTCTTAAAAATATTCGGCTTTCTTATGTGGAGGTGAGTCACACTCTACAGGAAAGCATTTTAAAAGTGAAAATGTTTTATAAGTCTTGGAGGATGTACTAAGGATCCATAAAATTAATCGAAAAAATATAAAATCACATTATTTTAATGGTAAAATATATATTGGCCGAACATCCAATTTATAGTATTTTATTACATCACTATTGGGTCATTATGATGTCATAAAACACATTACATAGTTAAGCGGTGTTTACATTTTACCCAAAAACTCAACCGTCTCAGAAAATTATGAAAATTGAACCGCTGGATAATTTAGATGCCCTTATTCCAAAAATAATATTCATTTTATCTAAATAATTTTCTAAATAAGTGAATTTTAACTTTTAAAAATAAAAACCAACATATATAAAAAATTCATGGGGTTCGACATAAACAACATTCAAACCATATTATAAATTACAATTGTATTCATAAAAATTATACATTCATTTGTATTTAATAGAATGTAATTTATTAATAATATTTTATAAAAATATTATTTTATTCAAAAAAACCATTATTTCATCAAAATAGATTTCTTAATTGAATACTAACTAATAATATACTATTTGTGCTTTAAAATCTATTTACAAAGTGACAATAATAAAAGGAATATATATTATTTATTCAATAAAAAAATAATGCACATAATCATGCTTCTAGTGTCTTGTTACATAACCCCTTAAAACACACACATAAGACGTAAGGGTAAGGTTCGCGATGGTGACCGATTCTTGGGGTGGCTCAGATGACATCTCTCAAGTGGTAATCTCTATCAACATCCACATCTCCCGTATGTGATTATGTTCAAGATTTACGTGTTTAAGCTCGTCTTGGGCATGGTCAAGAGTGAAGCCCAATGAATCCACCTCGTTTTCGAGCTATAAAAAATGGGCTCCGAATGGGTAAATTCTAATAGATGACACTATCAATTCCTTTGTCTGAGTAAATTGGATTTTTTGAAGACGTATATTTATATAAATCTTGTGATCATTGTTAAACGGCTATATTAGCAATGGTAACAATTCTTAATTGTATTTTGAAATCCAAAGACATAAAACAACAGCAGTGCATAACTATTTTACCTAATAACATATTTAATTAGATCAAGAGGAATTTTTCATTAATAAAAGTTTAGATCGTTACAATCTTCCCACATTAAGAAATTTGTCCCTCTTAATTTTCTTTTCCCACACTAAAACATACGCGCGCTATTCTGCTTCATCACTACCTCTGATTTCGACGTTGCTTCTTCAAACATGTGGTTTCACCACAACACCTTGATGAGGGGAATTTTATTATTTTGTCGAAATTTTTCCCAAATAACTAATACTTTCACAAACTTCTCTTCATAGGTGAGGTCATTCTCTAATGGTACCATGTTTGGATTGAGTACATGCGATGGGTAAGGTATGTACTTATTCAAGATAGATACATGGAATACATCATGTACTTGAGATAGGTTTGGTGAGATTCCTAATCGATATGACACTACTCTAATGCTATAAAGGATCTCAAAAGGGCTGATGTACCTTGGACAAGGCTTTTCATTATTCCCAAATCACATAAGTCTCTTCCACGGTGATATAGAAAGGAATACCATGTCTTTGACATTAAACTATATGTCGCATCAATGACTATCAACATAGCTCTTTTTTAGACTCAGAGAATCTTTAATGTGCTGCTAGATGGTCATAACCTTATCAACCATATCTTTGACTATTTCTGATCCTTGGAGTTTTTTCTCCCAAACTTTATCCCAACATTCCGGTGTTCTTCACCTCTTCCCATAAAGTGCTTCCAAAAGAGCCATTTGGATGCTTGAGTCAAAACTGTTATTTTAAGAGAACTTAACCATAAGAATATGTTTATCCCATCATCCATTTAAGTCCATATAGAATTCTCTCAACATGTACTCATGTTTTTGGATAGTTCACTTGAATTAGACATCAGTTTGAGGATGATAAGACATACTGAACATCAGTTCAATATTCAGAGCATGTTGAAGACTCTTACAGAATATAGAGGTAAATCATGGATCTCAATCAAATAAAATATATAGTTTTACTCCATGCATCCATACAACTTATCTGATATATATATGTGCAAATTAATCTAATGAGAAATCCTCTCGAATTTCAATTAAGTGTGCAGTTTTTGTAAGACGATCCACAATAACCCAGATAGCACTACTAACATCAAATGTCTTTAAGATTATGATGATAAATTCCATCGGGATGTTCTACCATTTCCATGATAGTATGGGAAATGGTTGAATCATCACATTAGACTTCTGCATCTCATCCTTCACTTTCTGACATACAAGGAACTTGGTTGTATACTCAGCGATCTCCTTATTCATGTAATCACATTAATACTTATCTCGGAGATCTCGATACATCTTTGTGTTTCTTGGGTGAATGGAGAAACTAGAACTATGTGAATATCCAAAATTTTGTTCTTTAACTCCAGATTTGATGGAACACGTAGTTTTGACCCAAATATCATAGTTCCTTCTTCATTAACAACGAACATTGAGGATTTCTATTTTCTGATAGTTTCCACTTTCTTCTGAATTCACATATCATCCTACTGAGCATCCATTAAGCTTTCCAAAATAGATGTTTGATATATAATTTTTGAAAGGATGGATGATGTTCCCTTATTTATGATTCCCATTTCCATATTCATCAAATTTAATAAGATTGTATCCTTTACAATTCGCATCAATAATAGAATTTATGGGTCCTATCTACATAGATCATCCACCACCTTTTTTCACTTTCTCATGGTGGTAATGGATTGATAAGTCGTAGTCATTCATCCTCTTTACCCATCTTCGATGGTGCATGTTCAACTCTTTCTTTGTGAATATATACTTGATGATTTTGTGATCTGTATATATTTCACACTTCTCCCCAACGCAGGAATGTCAGTAAATTTATAAAGTGAAGATTACTGCAGCAAACTCCAGATCATGTGTTGGGTAGTTTTTCTCATGAATATTCAAATTCCTTGAAGCATAGGCAATGACTTGGACATTTTTCATCAACACACAACACATTCCATTCTTCGAAGCATCACTAAATACCATAAAAATGTCTCCACTTGTGGGTAATGTGAGAAAATATGTAGTGATAAGCCTCCTTTTCAACTCCTTTAATCCCTCTTCATATTCATCACTCTAAGAAAAATTTACCCCCTTCCATGTTAACTTGGTAAGAGGGTTGGATAATAGTGGGAAATTTCTCACAAATCAGCAATAATATCCATCTTACCCCAAGAAGCTATGGATATCTGTTACCGATGTTGGCATCAACCATCCCTCTATTGCAGTTTTCATGGAGGGATCCATAGATATACCATTTCTTGTGACGATATAACCCATGAATGAGACCTCCTTTAACTAGAACTCACACTTCTTGTACTTTTTATAGAGGTTCTCCTTTCGCAAGGTCTCTAGTACAGTTCATAGATCCTCCTAATTCTCCAACATGTTTTTAGAGTATATTAGAACATCATATGTAAATACTACCAAAAATATGTCGAGGTAATATATAAAGACTATATAAATCATTTCCATGAAGATTTAGAGATCATTAGTGAGTCTGAGAGGCATTACTTTGAATTCATATTGCCCATATCTTCTACGAAAAGCAGTATTGGGGATATCCTTCTTCTTCACCCTTACTTGGTAATATCCCGAACAAAAATCAACCTTGGAGAAGTATTGTTCTCCACGTCGCTGAACAAACAAGACATCTATTCGGGTAAGAGGATAATTGTTCTTTATCGTGATTTTTTTGAGCTCACGATAATCAATGAAAATGCGAATTGACCGATCCTTCTACTTGACGAAGTGGACTGGTGCACCCCATGGTGAAGCACTTGGGCGTATAAAAAATTTATCCATATTATCCTATAGTTTTTTCTTCATCTACTCAAGAACCAAATAGTCCATTAAATATGTAGTGTTGCATATTTGCAATGACCTAGGTATAAGATCAATTGGTAATTCAAAATCTCTTCTACGAGGAAGACCAGGAAATTCCATGGGAAACACTTCAGTGAATTCCCTCACAATGCAAATGTCTGTAAGGATGGTTTCTTTTTTAGACTCAATAATCTATGCAAGATATGCATGATCATAGGGCATTAATATCCATTCTTGAGATGATGGTTCTAAAAAATATTCATCCTCCTCCTTACACTTGTACATAATCGGGGGTCGATTTTCCATGGGGAAAATGATCTCTCTCTCACGACAATTTATCTAGTCTCTAAATTAGGAATGCCAATCCATGCCAATAATCGCATAAAATTCCACCAGAATAAGTATGAAGAGGTTCACCACGAAGTTCAATCCACCAATTGTGATAGGGGAGGAATTATATTCATGGGTTGAAATGATTACCCCCTTTTTCATTATCCCCTACATCTTTACTTCCATGATTTGTGGTGGTGTTGGGATTCTTCTACTAAAATTTTGAGATATTAAATAATCCTTAGAACCAGAATCAAAAATTACGTTTGATATTTTTTACTGAATAACTAGTGTACCTTTCGCCACTTAAATTTCGGGATTCACTTCAGTGGTAGCGATGGAAAAAAATCTCCCTTGTGGCCTTAGAGGTTGTTGGTTTCTTCCGAAAACCCTTAGCATAGGCCACTAGTTTGAAAAGGTCCCTCTTTCTTTGTAGTTGAAGCAATGAACAACATGTTGAGGGTTGAACGGAGTGTTCCTCTATTATGTCGTTGCCATGTGTTTTTCTTCCCAATAGTTAACAGAAAGGTTCCCTTCTCTTCCACACCTAAAGCATTTTCTCACCCCCTTCAAAAAATTTCTGAGGTGCTTCTTTCAGCACCTTTGGAAAGTTGGGTGTTTGATTTTCATAGCACCATTGGATTTATACATCGGACCACCAGAATTAGATTCCAACTTATGATTCTTATCCTCATGATACCCCTAAGATTTGTTGACCTCTATTTCTACTTTGTGGTCACAACAGACAATTTCTTCATAGCTCTCAAAGTCACGGATCGCTAGGGCTTTTCATAGGCTAGTTTATAGCCCACCAAATATGCGTTCCACCTTGAATTCATGAGTAATGGAAAAACCGAATTCATATCACGCTATCCTTATAAAATTTTCCTTGTACACTCCTATGGATTGTCATCTTTTTTCTTAAGGTCAAGGATTTCCCTTTCCATCTTAAGTCGGAGGGTGCGAGGAAAATATTTATCAGATTTTTTTCCCAAAAATCCTTCCATTCCAATGCATTGATCTCTTCCTCAGGATTTTTATTTTTGAACAATGTCCACTAATGATATGCTTCACCCTCCATATGATAAGCAGCAAGTAGAACCTTCTCTTGTTCATAAAATTGAAGTATGGGGAAGATATTTTTGATGGAGTTGATCCATTCTTCGGTAATTGAGGGATCATATGATCCATTAAATGTAGGATTCCATTGTCTCATGAAGCTCTCGATTGCAACTTGTTGTTTCTTAGAGGGGTTTAATGTTATTCTTGACCAAGGCTTCTATTTAGAACTTGAGTTAACTGAGAGTGTATCATGACAAAATTTGTGATTCCTGCTTCCATCAGATTGGGCATCTCATTAGAACAATCATCACATTGATCCTCGCATCAGTTGTTTCCCCAAGTCATCCTATTAAAATCCATTGGTTGGAAAAAATGAAAGTTAGGGGTAACACATTTCGAGGAATAAAAATAATAAAGGGATCACTTATATATTACATTTATTTCCATAACTTATGAAATGAAGGGCTTGAATCTATGTTATTTATGATCTAAATCCCAACCAATTTTTCTAAGGGTGTTTTTTTATTCCCTTAATAATGGTTCATACTAAGACTATGAATTTACCAAATAATTTATCTCAGGAGCTTCGTAACTATGAGTTTAGCAAGACACATTGTCGTGCACTAGTTCCCATTCATGTCTAGCTCAATTTGGTGTTTTCGGGTCATACCACTAGATACATTTGGGTCATAGCCACCTCTATCTACTAGTATCTAGACAAGGATTTATTTTCCACATAAACCACTTGCTGAATATTCCCCAAAATTTAGGGATGTTTTTGTTATAGTTAGTCTTATCCCTAAGGATTTCACTAGGGTTTTGTAATCCTAATACCGAAAATAAATAAACCTCCCTCTAATACCAACTATGACAACCCTGCTCTTTATTTCAAAATTAATCATAATTTATTACATAAAATATTCACTTGATACAACAAATAATATCGAGAGGTCTTGTGTATTTTGGGATTTGGAACATTATATAATAACATAGAACATAAAACACAACATCATTATTGAAAACATCTTTTACATGACCACTACATTCCCTCATAATTAGAATCACATGGGATAACCTGAGGACATACATGTCATAAGGGTGAGATATAAGTAAATAAGGAATAACATTCTGAAGAAAATACATTTTGGGCAATAGGCATATCAATGGAGCATAGGAGAAACATGAACATTATGTCATGTTATAACATGATTATCATAACATGGAAATGTAGCAGCAACATTTAACGTGATATTATCATGAGCCAAGGCCCATTGAATATAGAGCATAATTAAACAATCATTTCAATTGAATTATAATGAGTAAACCCTCATTGCACATAAAGTATCATGATACTAATCTTTACCAAATGCATTGCAGTGCAATTAGGGCCCACCCTTCTTAATCATTTAATTTCATGCATAAGTGTGCCACATTGATTCACTAAACATCAAAATTTATTCCAAAATAAATGAATTTGGAATCAATAAATGAAAATATATAATCAATAATTAAATGTACATAAAGGTGAAAACCCTAGACAGAGAAATTGGAGTGGTATTTACTACACAACGACTTTGGCTTGGAAAATCGCGATGCAATTTCGGCAGCATAACGATGTGACATAAGAATTAATAAAAATAGTTGATGAGATAGAAATGGGTATATCATAATATGAACATTAAATGGATAGTATGATGGTTATATAGACACATGTCCCAACATATGTAATGGAATTTAGATTCATAACACAAAAAAAATTCTTGAATGTAAATGAGAAGAGAGAAATTCCTTAAGTAATTTCGGCATGGTAACATGTGTATATGGGAGGCATTACTGAGAGATAAAGAGGTCTTTCATAATTCAAAAATAATGGGGTAGGAATGGGGGAGGTTTGAAATAATACCCCAAATTTGTAATTGAAAACAAAATTTCATAACAACATAATGAAATTTGGACAAAAATGAGAATGGAAGGTATCCCTTAATTGGATGTGTGATCCCAAAGGCTTGGGAGAGGATTGAGAGAAGCTTCCCAGGGGCTTAGGGAACCTTTTTAGGATTCTATATAGAGGAGTGAATAGGTTGGTCAAGCTCAAAAGTCTTTTAGTAATGTGGAAATGGGATCTTGGGTGGGTTTATTTAGGAAAGGAGATGGAATTCTTTATTATTTTGGTTTTGGACACCACATGTTAAACTAATCAAAACCACAAACCATCCAATGGTTTTTGCCCATTATTTTTTCCAAAGGGTGGTGGAAAAAATTATTTTAAGGCCAAAGGACAATGTTCTTAAAATATTATTCTTTCTTATGTGGAGTTGAGTCACACTCTCAAGGAAAACATTTTAAAAGTGAAAATTTGTTATATTTCATGGAGGATCCACTAAGGCACCACAAAATTAATCAAAAACAATATCCAAAATCTCATTATTTTAATTGTAAAACATATATTGGCCTAACATACCATTTACAGTATTTTATTACATCACTATTGGGTCATTATGATGTTATAAAACCCATTATATAATTAAAAAGTATTTAATTTTTACCCCAAAATTCAACAGTCCCATAAAATTATGAAAAATTCACCATTGGATAATTTTGATGTTTGATTCCAAAAATAATACTCATTTTACCTAAATAATTATCTAAATCAGAAATTTTTTACTTTTAAAAAAAAACTGATAGTTTTTGAAAATTCATGGGCTTTGACAAATACAGTTTTCAAACCTTAATAAAAATTACATTTATATTCATAAAAATTATATGATAATTATTTTAAATAAAATTTAATTTATTAATAATATTTTATAAAAATATTATTTCACTATGAAATCCATTAATTTTTTAAAATATATTTATTTATTGAATATTAACTAAAAAATACTATTTATGCATTAAAATCTATTTACAATGTAACAATAATAAAATGAATATATTTTCTTTATTTTGTACAAAAAAATATAGCACATAATCATGGTTCTAGGGTATTGTTACATAACCTCTTAAAACACATGCACAAGACCTAAGGTTAAGGTGCGTGACGGTGACAGACTCTTGGGGTGACCTAGATAACATAACTCGGGTGGTAATCTATATCAACTTCCACTTCTCACGTAGGTGATTCTGGTCAAGCTTAACATGTTGAAGCTCGACTTGGACATGGTAAAGATCAAAGCCCAATGACTCCTCATCCTATTGATGATCTGAAAAATTGTATTCATATGGAGAAATTATACTGGTTGAGGCCATTTCTTCCTTTGTCTAAGTAAATTGGATTTGTTATTTCTCTATATTTATACTAGTCGTGTGATCACTGTTCATCGACTATATTAGGAATGGTAACAATTATTAACTATATTTTTAAATCCAGAAACATAAAACCTAGGAAGTGCATAACCATTTTACTCAATCATACATTTAATTAGATCAAGTGGAATTTTTCATTAATAAAATTTTGGGTCATTACAATTGAATTAGAATAATAAAATATGAATATATCAGAGATAATTTTTTAGTATTTCATCATACATAGAGAATTTTTTAATGGGTTATTGGATTAAAAAAATGAAGATTCATGGTTAAGAACTATACTTATTCTCCTAAGAGACTCATTAGTCTTATAACTAAAACCATAATAGAATGGTTTCATGATAAAAAGGGAACCTAGATCTTGTTTATTGACTTAATAAATTATTTAGGTAGGTATTTGTAAAACCAATTGGATTTTTAAGTGTAAAGAGGGTATAAGAGTGGTTGTTCCTTTATAAGTGGGGGAGTGGAGAATCTTGGGAATTTTAAAAGAATAAATTATACCAATGTTTTTCAAATTACATAAGGATAAAAATGGATCATTATCATACATTATAAGACATATGGTTTTAATATGTCCATAAAATAGTAATTATATATGTTTATAGGTTACATAAAACTATATTTAATTTAAGACCCTCATAAACCCATTTTATCCAAAACCGTGATAATTTTTAATTACGATTTCTACTATAATTATTAGAAAAATTATGTTGACCATATTAAATATAATTATTTAAATGTATTTCATTTATATAATAAATTTTCAAAAATTCATACAATATAGGTTTTTGAATATAACTTAAACATAAACCCACTGAAGTGATGATAATGTGGTCTCCCCATTAATTTGTTTTTCATAATTTCAAAAAGTTTTTACATAAATATTGTATAAATAAATGATTAAAATCAGATAAATTTTATTACAATAAATTATGTTCAACTAATTTTAATTTTAATTTAATTTGAAAAAAATACTACATCTAAATTTATTAATCGATAAGGTCTTTTTCAGTAAAGAATCAATATTTTTATCCATTCATCAAGAAACTATCTTTTAAAAATATCTAAAAATTTCACAGTCAAATAATGTTTAAATTTTGATTTAAAATGTAAATTTAAATTTTTCAAATAATTTTTCTAAAAGTTGTCAAAATTAATTTTTAAAATAAGTATGAAAAACATCATAGAACATTTTTTTCAATAAATATATTTTTAAGAATAAAAGTAAATTTAGTCTTATCCAATGATTATAAAAATATTTTATGAAAAATAAAACAAATTATTAAATAAAAATTATTTATATCTCATTAAAATTATTCAAATTGAGCTAATAATTTAATTTAATAAAATAAAAACAGAGTCCATGAAAAAAAATCGTTTTTTAGAAAAATATTTCATTTATATTAAATGAATTTTTTATTTATTTCTAATTTTTTGATAAGTAGTGAATTTATTTCATACATGTCTAAACCATATAATTTTCATTATTTATTTAATCCTATTCATACACATCAATTAAATGTATTGGAGATATATATCCCAAAACATAATTCTATTTTTATAGAATATCATGGTTTATTTAAATTCAGAGTTGTGTGTAATGCATGATATCAGAAAAATTAAATTTATTTAAAGGGGAATATATTCTAAAATCTCAAGGTGCGACATTTTAACACCAATAAATAAATTTAACCCTCTAAATTATATTTTCTTTATCATAGGAGTAACATTTTTTGAAAACCCACATCATAAGAATGAATAATAAAACTTATTATTAATATGATTGAAAGGAAAGTAAAAAGGTCATATAGAATAACAAATAAAATAGGTTTCCATATAGAAAAACATAATTGGGATGTGCACATATGGACATATAAGAAAAGAAAATATAATTTTGGAGAGTAATATAGATGATTGATCGTATAAAATATAATGATAATGAGAATGATAACAACTATAAAACTATATATTTGTGATGGGTGAAATGGCCATCGATTAACCATAAAAGAAGATAAATGAATAACCTTTATATTTTAATAACCATTTCTTAATGAGGGTGGATTCTTTTAATATCATGAAATAGAACAGTAGAAAATATATTTTCTTGCTAAATTTTAATTTCATAAGAAAATTTTCATCATTTCGTTGTGCATAGATAAATTTACACTTTATTTCATACCAAAATAAATGAGTATACAACATGAATTTTTTATACCTAATGAAGTAAAATTAACCATTAATAGATCATATTGTCCATAAAAGAGTGACATGTCTCTTTTTATATCTCTACATATTTACCAAAACCAAAATGGTTAGAACAAGTTATATAATATAACATATTAATTTCTAAAACCTCAACAATAAACCCAATTATCAATGTAATCCATTTTCATAAATATTTAATCTTAAGAGTCCACCAAATTA
Organism: Viscum album; assembly: GCA_963277665.1. NCBI lineage: Eukaryota > Viridiplantae > Streptophyta > Magnoliopsida > Santalales > Viscaceae > Viscum > Viscum album. The sequence continues at coordinate 281,545,126 of OY728167.1, forward strand.
TGTCTAACCAAATTAAAATCCCAATAATTTATTAAAAATGTTACTAAATATCCAAAATCAACAGTGCATTATGTTCCCCCCAAAAAATAAATCATATCTCAATGTCACATACTAAATATTTGAATACCTTTATTACCATAAAAATAAAAGAAAAACATTTGTTCTTCAAAATATAACGTCATAGCTAATCAAATATACTCCATAAATCAAAAAATGTAGCAAACTATAGAAATGATAACAAAACCAAAAAATAGATATCTAATTTCATGGTTACCAAAAAAATAATATCAACATATCTTTGTCTTTACTATCACAACATGGGAAACATATTAAGGTTTTTCTTCCATTAATCATCTTTTTTCCAAAAAAGACTAACATTCCACTGAATCACTTTTCTTGGTCATCAGTACAATTCTATATATTCTTCAAAATCTTTAATTAATAACAACTTCAATACAATAATTATGCATTTCATGACTCATATAATGATTGTATCATTGATAAAAGTACGTATAAAAACTATTTCTAGAAATCAAATAAACAATATTATTAATCATTCATATTTAGTTATAGTAATAGAATAAGCCTGATCATGATCTCGTAGCTTCTTTTGAGATATATTACCTTTCTTATTGGGGAATTAATTTGGGTAGTGACCCATTTGAATATAGTTCAAAGACTAAAGATTATAGTATTATTTATTACCCATTCATTCCCACACCCTATGGAATTTCTCTCCACACTTGAAAAAAACCCACCTTATCATTATAGAAGTACTAAAATGATCTATTTCACAATAATCACATGTGGAAAAATACTTATTTCACTTCATCCCCATTCCATTTTTTCATTTTTGTGATCTTGTTATCTTTGTTTCCTTATGATACATAAAACAAGGATAATTATTTATCTCTCTTAATAAAACATAAAATTTTGTATTCGTATGATGAGTAGGTTTGGGAGACGAGTTCCTTTTGAATGGTTGGATTTAACCCATTCTAGAAATGATAAATCCTACTATTTGGATTTCATACATAGTATTTATGAATTATCTTATAACCTTAAAAAGTTATATTAAAACATATAAATATTTTCTTTCTTCTTTTTTCGTAAACTCAAGAATCATGTCTTCATGTATACCGATTGCTCATAAGGAAAATATTATTTCCAATGGGAGGGTCTCCAAAAACATTTATTACATGATCTTTATTTCATTATCATCCTTATTGTATTGAATAAATGACCACCAAGGATCTATATATCCAGATATATAATAAAATAGTATCAAAACTTCTCCCTTTCAGAACATCCCAAAGTGAGAAATATCTATTCTATAGAACTTATCTATTACCCAGTTACAAATAGTTTTGTAGTACCATTAAATGATTGAAGCTAATGATTCATAAAGAATTTACACCACCATTTTGATTAGTGGGATTCTCCATACGGTCAATTTTATTAGTCTTAAACTGAGTCAGCCAACCCAATATAGTTATAATCTGACCAGTTCTAGCTACAACTAAAAATCCATGTTCATTAACTTTCTATGGAGGTAAATCTCTACATGTATTATGTGCATCGATATGCTTCCCATTCCTTATAATAGATTCAATTTCTCAAAAATGGAATACAATAGATTAGATCATAACATTTTGAATCATAATTTATAGTTCCAAGAATAGTGAAACACAAAACATAAATTGAAAATATATATCTGAAATCTAGAAATAATAAAAAAGGAATGTTTGGGAATATAATCATGTTATAAAAATAAGTTCAAATACTTCATAAGGGATTATAAAAAAAATGTGAATTAACCCAAGAATATCTTCTAGGAGAGTCCAATTAGTTTTGAAACAAGGACTCTTATTGTGCACTAGATAAAGATCTTTTCTAAGCCCAATAATCCATTTTCAAAGTTATTACCTCTTTGGGAACCAATTCAAGATCCATAAATAGTTGTATTATCAATAAAGGTATGTATTTCTAGGGAAACAAGATAATTCTTACCTTAAAAAACATTAGAATGTTATTGAATACATAAAATTATACATTAAGTCATTAATAGGGCTATGTTATCTAATATATATTTTCTTATATCTAGTTCCCATGGTTTATAATAATATTCCTCTAATACCAACTGTGAAAACCCCAACCATAATCACCCATAGTCGGTGGTTAATTTGTTACACCAGTGCTTCAAAAATTCATCACATCCCAACGGGACGTATAGTTTAGTAGTATTGTATAACTAGATACATATTTGAATCTCACTGTACAATTGAACAAAAGAAATATAACACAGTTTTTTCTTTGAGAAGACCATTATTTACTCTATCATATCAATACAAATAAATCAAAAAACACCTCCTCTAATCATTGGTGATGGAACCAAAAGAAGAATTTGACCTAATATGAGCAGTAATGGTATGTGTACAAAAAACTATATCATGAATATATAATGAATAATAAATTTGGAGCAGTATATAAAAAGAAAAATTCATTTACCTAATAACATGATCATAAAGAATAATATGGCCGACATAAACATTTATCTAATAATTTTATATAACCAATCACATAATCTTGAAACTTATCCATAGATATCATAAATAAAACATTAATCAAATGGAAATCAATAACTAATATCATAAGTATGTAATGGATAATGTTGGACATCATATAAACCATTAAGGCCATGTACCAGGACATATTATATAAACGAGTGAGGCCTCAGCCTAGTACCCAAGATAGTTTTACTCATGAGACCTATTGATGTATCAAAGGGATACAGTGAGCCCTTTCCATCAATAACTAATCCCAATTCAGTTCAAATATTAAAGGGGTGAACCATAATCAATGTAAATACTCATATTAAAAAAATAGCATATGAAATGTTAATAATTTCCCCAATAAATAAACATAATAATAAACCATGATGAGAAATAAAGTGAATGGTATTAGAATAGAAAATCCTTAGTCAAACTGATCATGAAACATATAGATAAATTAATTTGGATGGAATAATTTCAAATTGTCCCCAATGGATCACATATTAAATAATGTCTGTTATCACTAATGAATAGAAATTCCATTAAAAATTCATTAATTATTTTGTGTGAAAAATACCCTGTCAAAATTAAAAATAACATCTAAAAACTAAAAAATTATCAAATATTAGGAAAAAATCTATCTTTAAATAAAAAAATATAAATAGTTAAATGAATAATGAAAATAATGAGTGTTCAGGATGGTTAGTAATTCCATACATATTGTATAAGTTAAAAAACATTCTTCTCTCACTATTGTAAAAAGGTTAAAGTGAGTGTTTTTTGAAAATGACAAAAATCTTACATTAAAAACATTTTATAAAAAGTAAATAATGGGTAAAATTGTTTTTAATTAATCATTTGTATAATGTAAAAAACATTTTTGCAAATATTTTTGGAAAACATGGATATGGAAGAAAAGATATATTTAACTGAAGAGAGTAATAATTACTGATTTACTTCAACACATTTTTCTATCATTTTAATTAAAAAAGTGTAAAAAATGATAATATTACATGAAATGTTAATTAATAACCAGATTAGAAGAAAAATATTTATTTTAAGATAGTAATATCAAATAATTCCTATGATGGAGCCTTAAAAAATAAACAATCTCGAATAATGTTGAGATTGGGAAATAAACCCTTAACACATTGGAAACTTTTGAATCATATGTCCTATAAAAAATAACATAAAATGAAACATTAAAACCTATGAATATAGATATATTCATGATACAAAATTTCATAGGTCAATTATATACACAACATAAAATAATTAAGTGGTGAATATGGAATATGTCTCACAGATGTAATATTGAGACGACAAACCCATACCACATATCTGCATTCCTTTGTACATGTTCGAACATCATGTATAATAAATATATAGTTTTTATATGTATATTATATAACCATAACCAAATATACATCACACCATTTATTATTCACTCAAAACTTTTTATCACTGGTATATTAACAAATATTTATTAAAATTATTATTCAATGTGATAAATGTTTCATTTTACAAGTATATTTTGGTTTGGTAGTTCCAGTCCTTGTAATATTATCATGGTTCCTTAATATAAATAATTTTAATCATGATACAAATAACTTATTAATTCCTTATATAAGTTTTTAGAATAGACATAAGAATTTAGATATATAGTGATGAGTTACAATATTCATAGAGATGGTAGGTCGTATATACGCAAGACCACTGAATTAATTCTTTGATAAATGGAAAAAAAGAAAGGGATGAAATATTATAACCTTACCAAATAATTAATATATATCATATATCATATATATTAATTAAATATATCTTTATTACTATCCTTTCCAAAATAAAATGAAAAACATTTCACATCACAATGTGGAGGTAGTAGTCCACACGAACGCATGGGTGACATTATCATTTCTCAATGGATTGGAAGTTAAGAAGGTATATGTGATATTATAATTATAGAAGTAAAATTATTAAATTAATATATAATATAGTAATTAAAAAAATAATTATATATGGCCATGGAATATGCTTATCGAAAATGAATTACATAGGTTCGTGAGGTTGTCATCCACCGTACACACAATTGATAGTTCTGTTTCCCATTTAATTGAAGTGGAGATGAATATTGGTTATTTAATTAAAATAAAAACATATTAATATAACATGGATACTATTTTTTTTAATTATATCATATTTAGTGAGAATTTTAAGGGGTTGTTGGAAGAAATAATATGTTAATGCTTGGTTAAGAACTATACCCTTCACAAGAAAATCCAGTTTGGTTTACACATAAAGTCCTCCAGGAAAGGGTTTCTAATAAAAAGACTTAAAGTAATGATTTATAGATATAATTTAATTATTTTCTCAGGTATTGGATGATCCAAGTGGATTTTGACGTGTAAATGGTAGAGGAGAGTGGCTGCCCTTTTATATATAGGGGACACAATTAGAATTTTGGAATAGAATAGATTAAACTAATTTTATCACATTAAAAGTATAAAAAATGGAAATTATAGAACATAAGATGAAATAATTTATATATTTGGACATAAAATAGGAATTAAAATTATTCAAGGTAATTTTTACCCTTATTAATTTTTAACCCCCGATAAATATATTTTAACCTTAATAGTGGTAATTAATTTCACTAATTTTACTATTTAATATTAAAAACATTAATGAGAAAATAAAAAATAATATTAATTTTCTTATAATAAATATATATTTTTTTCTTCCAAATTCAAACATCATTAGTAGAAGAATTTAATTTAAAATTATTCCGATAGAAATGATGAATAATTCATTTTTTGAAGTAATGTTTTCATATTTAAACCTAATTTACAATTAAGTTAAGCATACAATTGATTAAAATGACCTAAATTGAATTTATTATACAATTATTACAATAATATTACTTTTAAAACAAATTTGAAACAAAATGGTACTTATAAATTCTTTATGAAAAATAATTTCTTAATAAAAAGAATTATTTTTTAGTATTCATCAAAAAATAAACTTTTTAAAAATTCAAAATTTTTTAATATATGATTATATTTACCTGATGATTTCAAAGATAGAATTTAATTTTTTGAAATACATTTTATAAAAGTGTAAAAATAATTTTTAAAATAAGTGTGCAATACACGACAAAACCTCTTTTTTAGAAAATTAAAATTTCTAAACATAAAAAATGAATAATAAATATCCCATGTAATGAAAAAATATTAAATAAATTGCAATTTTTTAATATAATATATAATATTTAAATTTTGTTAAAATAATTTACCATTAATGATTAATTTTATTTATTAAGATAGAAACACATTTTAAAAAAAATAGTTTTTTATTAAAATATTTTCTTTGCTTTCTAATGTTTATTATTTTTATTGTTAATAGATTAATAGCTAATGAATTTATTTTATACATGTGTAAAACACATAATTTTCAAATATTAATTATTCATATTAAAATATTACTATTTACATAATAATATCTCAATAGTATATCGTGGAATAATAAACAATGGGTTGCATGTAACATAAGTTTTCCAAGAAATAAAATTAATTTAAAGAGGAATATATTCTCAAATATTAGGGTGTTATTATATAAATTTCTGAATCAATGAAGTTTCGGATGGAAAAATGAAATTTCCCTTAATAGCTTAAACCATAAATTTAATTTTACCAATTATTAGATGATTATAAACCTCTGAAACACACCCTAATTGTCAACCCATGACTAATAGGCATACTAATCCTTAAATATGCAAGGACTAAACCCATCATGGTACCTAAAAATCTGTTAAAATAATATACATAAAAACATAAAACATATTCGTCCTATAACTGTAATAGGTAATAAGTGTACGACATGTGATCTTAAATTCCTATCATTGATGCATGAACACTCCCCTTCTTTCCAATAGACCTAGAGAAAATCCAATAAACTATGACTACACAATAATACCCAAGTAATGACATAAAATCATAATTAAACAATTTTTAAAAGAAATCATCTATTTTTAGTAATATGATGTTCAATTATATGTGTGTTGGATGAGAACTAACATAATTTCCCAACTCATGTTCTGACTATTCTTTCTTCATTTTACCATAACACCAAAATCTATTAAAACATAAACCCTTTGATATTACTCTATAACACCCCAAATAGAATCAATTGGTCTAGGTATTGGTGCCACATGACCTCATGTGTGTCTCCCCACACACCAGTGGTTATCTACTAGTGGTGAGGGACTAGGTTGCAATGCGGGGAGAAAATAATCTTAACAACATATTTCTTAAAATATTAAATATAGTGGATGAAATAACAAAAAATTGAATAATAAACTCTCACATCATTATATAGAATCGAAATAAGAACAACATAAATTATGTAACAATATGATACGAAACTGTAACATCTAGTTAATAGTATTCCCACATGTGGTGAATCTATACACCACTATAATAAAAGATATAAATATTTATGATTCAGGAAAAAAAAATGTTTCCGGAGTTTGTCTGGGAATTTCCATTATTCAAACTACTCCTTATACTCAACAAAATTCCATATTGTCCTCATCCATATATGGATTCCTAAACCTAATTTATGAAATTCATTGATATTCCCTTGTTGGGTGTGAGAATAAAACTCAGTAGTATTTCACAAATGGGTTCTTATAATATGTCATACATGTTTATATAAAATTTTATGTAATAACTCAAATATAAATGAAAATAATTGTTTAATCATCTAAGTCATCATGAACCCAGCAGGATACTAAAAACCATGATCCTACCTACATCGACACCTTACTAGAAAATATTTCATATCAATCCAGTCACATAATCTGAAAAAGGCAGCACAATTCATCTAATGAATCAACCATATCATTGATGAATAACAACAGTAGTATCAGAACCATGTTAAAGATATCATAACATGACTTAACCATATCACAATGGATATGAAAAATAAAATTAGAGAGATGTTTCCCACAAAAATCAATGACTCAATTAGATTACATTGGATAGGCCAATATAAGTTTACAATCACTTTCAATTAAAACAATTGATTTTTCATAAGTCTACACCCACACATTCAAATACCAATCTAGTCACATAACACAATTATCAAACAACTATAAACACACACAAATGAAAATCAAATAATACATAATTATAAAAATTATATAATATGGAATGTACTTACCACCTCTAGTGTAATATATCCTAATTGTGATGAACCCCCTCCCAAATTGACCCAAATCTAAAAAATCCCAAATAGAATCCCCTGTAATAAATTTATCTAAACTTTTCCAACGGAAATAAGGAAAATATAGTGGATTTAGGATCTTTTACTTAAATTATTCAAGGAAATTTTTTTCAGATATTAATGTTTATATTAGAACCATGAATAACATATCCGATTTCAGTATCTGTTGGAGAGAAGATGTGAAGATCATGTAGATAATGAAAATAAATAAAACATACCATTAATGTCTTGATCTAATGAGATACAATCTGATCAAAACATGTTTTGAATGGAAAAAATAACTAAAATCACCCAGAGGAGTGTCTTGGCTTGAGAGACCTTTCCATATGAGGAATATTTAGAGTTGTTTGGTATTTTTCATCTCAAAATCTAATTTTTCAATTAGTTAATACTGCACCCATAGTTTGGCCTCATGGTTTGAAAAACTGAAATCCAATAATATGATATCTACTTCTCAAAAATTTGGTTATATTATCGGTCCACATAATTTCATAAGTCATTCACTATCCTAGAAAATATTCCTATGTATAACCTCTCCAATCACATGATGTAATTGGAAATCCTTATGATTTCCCCAAACCATGTTCCATCTATGTTCCTTCTAAATTTCTCCAAAGACATCCAAAAAATATCCAAAAAAACCAAGACTAAACCTTAAAAAACCATAGCTCAAAATTCAAAAGGATAATATGAATAATAAAAGGAGAACCTTAGAAATATAAGGGCTGTAATATTTTGGTATACAATGCATTAACCTTGAAAATTCTACTTGAAGGTATCTACAACCGAATCCATGTTTTGTTCATATTTTTACATACCATAAAAAATAACCATAAACCATTATATATACATATATTATCACATTAAATATTATATATTATAAATATAACTTATAAAACCATTGTATAATCAATATTAACACAAAATAATACAAAAACCTATTTAAAGTTGAAAATACATCTTATATCAAATGTATGAATCCAAAAAACCCAGGTAAATTCAAATTTCATCATAAGAAAGTATTTTACAAACACTTCTTCGTACAAACCCCTTAATACCAAATTATCCACTCTCAAATAAACCTTTATTACCCAAATAACAAAATGTTTCTAATATAATTAGTTTCTTAATATGGCATGTTTAACATGCTAAATTATGCAGGTCACCATGCTGAAAGGCCCAAACCATACTACAAATTTCCATCTTTTAGAGACCAACACTGAGGGCACCATAAAAACCCATTGGAATTATTCCACCCTCAAAATAATGATAAATAACTATCAAACTCTTACCATGACTTAAACATGAAGTACCCAAGCATTGGGTAACCGTTAAAATTCATTAAAAAATTTAAAATACAACTCAACCCAACAGGGCATAACCAAGTGAAATTAAATTAAAATCCATAAATAAATACCAAAAAATTCATAATAATGATACATATCATGTAATAATATAAAATATTCATAAAAATATTGATATTTTTGTAAAAAAAGATATCTGAAAAACCCATATGGATTAAAAAAAACATAGCATCTCCATGTGACCTAAGGTCACCTACACCACCAAAAGTCATATTTAAATTGAAAAAATATTTAATTGTATCCAATTTGGAAGTCATAAAATGACTACATACGTGATGAAGTGAGAAATACATTAAAACTATGTTTATTTGTTGGTTATGAAATAATAAAACTATGTAGGAATCCAATAATGAGTTTATTCAATTCACATAATAATAATTTTCATTAATACTACTTTAGAATAAAATAATAATATATTTTATTCTTTATAATCACATGTAATCAAAACCAATAAAACACTTTCACCTTTTAATGAAAATACCACAATTTTTTTAAAACTAATAGTCAAGATACCATTAAGAAAATCACTTTAAAATTTATAATGAGTAATTTGTGGAAATACAAAAAAAGGCCTAAAATTTCTTATTTTTATATATTTCATTCCAAAAACATTACGAAATATTGATAGAATAAAAACTAACTTTGAAAAAATGAAATACCCAATAGAATAAATAATAAAACACTTAGTAAAAATAGTATGCCAGAACATCATATTTCTATAAATATTTCAATGAATGAAAAAACATTATGTCGGAGGTATATATTCATACTCACAATCAAATAAGAAATAATTCAATATAGAAATAGATATGAAAATAATTCATAAAAACAAGCATAATTCAAGGATCATTTAGATAAGAACATGATCTAGTATAATAAGCATTATTGGAAAATTATTATGTCTGAATGAGATGATTGTATATGTACTTGAGTGGAACTAACAAAAATAATATATGGTATTAATATAAATATAATATATTGACTTACTCTCAACTATCCTCCATGAGTGGAACACCCCTATATAGATAAAAATCATAATAAGTGGACATTAACTAGGGAAAAATGGTAACTAGTGTGACATAAATCACTGATCTACCATTTTGTTACATTGGGTTCATATTAGATTTTATAATGGAGTTGAGAAAAAAATCCATATATTATATCATAATATATATAAAATTAAAATGTATTAATCCCACATCTCACTTAAAAACAACCATTAAATAAAATTCACATTCCTATTTATATGTGATAATAAATCACTCAAATCAGATAATCCATATAAATATGAAAAATAAGATAATGGTTAAACTATACCAATGGTGTCAAGTATGTCATGAGTACCTTTAAAAAATTCATAATCAAGATTGTAGGACATATTTAAATCATAAAACAATGAATCAATCATTTTTATATCATTTTATATAGAATACATCAATTTAAACTTGATTTAAAATATCATGAAAATCAACCCATATATAAATATCATAAAAACAAAAAAATTAAAAATAATTTTCTATAAAAATTTCAATGAAATAAAAAAATCCATACTTATAATACACTCTAAAAAAATATGAAATGAACATTTTAAAAAATCAATATGATGAGAAAACACCACTTTAGTTGTCATTCCATTTGAATAAGGATTTATATGCATTTTTACAAACACTTTGAGTGCATTAAAATTGGTTCTTCATGTGTAATGCTGCCAGAATACTAAAATAATCATTTTGGTCACACATGAAGACACATGGTCATGATATTTTATTTTTATTTTCAGGAATCATATCACATAAAAATATATTGTTGTTGAATACTAGGTTTATAATTTTAAAGCACCACATGATATGTCAATGAAAAGTGATTACACAAAAATTTCTACCTTTGATAAATGTTCTTGGTAAAATCTCTTAAAATAAGAGTAAAGGAGAACTAAATAATGATTCTTCGCCACATAAACATCAATAATACCATGTATAGAAATACAATATAAAATGGTTCATACATTCTTTCCATGTGAAAAAATAAATAAGGAATTAAAGGAAAAGTGAATATATATATATATATGTGGAGAAGATAGTAATAGGAAAACATAGGTTTACATAATATATCCACAAGGGAATCACGGGGGAGAACAATAAAGCTGTGATAATGTAAGAAGATAGACCTCCTTGGTTATATATAGAATTTATTCATGAATGAGAGTAGAGGGGTGAAGTTCCCAAATAAAAATTGGATCTAGAGGAATCATATTTTAAAATATAGTTTGGACTTATGGCTTGGTCACAAGATTATTTTGACCTTGAATTTAACTGTAGAAAGATACTATATTCAAAAATTGGAATGAATTACTACTATAAAATTTTTGTGTAATATTTAACCCATAAACATCAATGATATAAATAAAAACCATTTAAAATAAATTGTAAAGATACTAAATAGCGACATTATGGGTGTTACAATGTGAGTGTTTATTTTTCAAACATTTTTTATTTTTCAAAGATAGATACTGAAATTTTAAGTAACAGAGATAATGAAAATTATTACCGCTAGACCAGTAGGAATTATTTAATCCATTATTATTAATAATAATCTCTATATTTATGGGTTGAAGTATATACGTTAAGTCTCACTCAACATTTTTAAGAGTGTTTTACATTTTATTTTTGTTAACAATGGATAATCTATTTTTATTGATAAATTAATTTTATTCAGTGTTCCTAAAAGTAAAATATTTAAAAATTTTGGTAATTAATTGTTTATAAATAAAAAAATTAATTAATTTAATTATAAAGGTAATGATAAAAGGACTTGAATTAATAGCCCTGTAAATTATAATGCTTATTATTTGATATAAATAATTTAATTTTTCTATTTATTATATTAATGAAATAAAAAATAATGGATAGATAGCATGTGATTTATAATAAATTGTAAAGTATCATATATGTAAATTTAAATAAATAAATGAAGTTTATAATCCCAAATATTTTAACTTTATCTATAATTAATATTTAGACCTGCTAAATCTATAGGCCTTGGTAGAATGCATTTTTTTTATAGTTAGTTATATTTTAATATTTACATATGTTCAATTTTCGAGACTTAAAAGTGAAGTTTCTTTTTTTCATTAATTTATTCAATGTCAATAATAATTAATGTGGTTCCAAATTTAAAAATTTAATAATTGAACATGATAAAACATTTTAATGTTTTTTTTACCTATTTATATCCTAATCATTATATCAGTAAAAAATATTATATATCTATAACACCTCAATAGAATAATTTGAATGGAAAGAGAAATATTATTTTTCATTAATAATCTAGATCCATGTTATGTGAATAAAACTTAACGATGTATGTTTTGGATGATGTTATTATTACAACATGTTATTTTATTAATATCATTTATAAGACTTGTTTTAATGAATGAAATTTATGACTTATGTATTGGAAGGAAAATAAAAGTTGGTTACATTAATGTGTCACGACCCGTCCTCGGGGCCCGTGCCGTGACTACCCCAAGCCCGCCTTCCATAGGCATAGGGCTGGCGACTAGCACCAAGGCGTACATCCCGGTAAAAAGGGAAGGCATTGCCTTTGTAAAGTAAACAAGCACCACAGAGTAAGCAAGCGGAAAAGTAAACACTAAGTAAAAACTGAGTACAACTGAAAGTGGGGAAAGAAAGTGGGCCTGTATACAAACCCAAACTGAAAGTAAAGTACAACTCGAAAAGGAAAACAGCAACTGAAAAGTAATAGCAGCCACGCCGAGTCGTCCACTGGAAATCCCACCTGAAGGGTGGGTACAGATAGCTCCACAGCTCCTCAGGTCCCGTCGTCCGCTCCGAGTACGTCCCGCCCAGTGGTCCACCTCCGGGTACCATCCTGCTCTGCAAGCCTCAACCACGATCAACACTGTCCGTCGTCTGCAACCAACACAATGTAGTGCGGGCGTAGCCCGTGCAGGGGTGACTATAAGCTACTCAGTAGGGACCCCGAGACCCCCGAAGGTCTCCCAAAATTCACAAAGGATAAACCACAAAGGAAAGATACAATCACGAAGTAAAAACCGACACTTCTTAGGTATATGACCATACATATACCTAGGTCATCAATTCCAATACGCTCCAACCTCCGAGCCCAAGTACAACCCAGTCCACACAGGAAAGTATACGTATTCCACACAGGAAAGAAAAATGTAATCCACACAAGATAGCACAACACAATCCACACAGGAAAGCAAACAGGATTCAGCTCACACAGGTATACTTCTTCGAAAGACGATAGAGATGATCACTGATCCATCTAAGTCGTCGGACCCACAAAGGATCGATAGGTACTAACCCCTGAAAAGACCCACATAGGATCGGACCCACACAGGATCTGTAGGCGCTGGTTCACACAGGACCACTGAGCGCTGACCCACACAGGATCGGACCCACACAGGATCAGTAGCACTGATCCACACAGGATCGCTGAGTGTTGTAGTCGTCGTCGTCGAATCCACTGAGGATCTCTGCACAGTCGTCGTCGCAGTCACAGTAGCAGTCGCAGCCAGCTCTAGGGTTCCCGCACACAGCAAGCTCGTTCGAGAGGGTCCGCTCCACGAGACGAGAGGCTGATACATCAACTGTCACATAGTCCAGAGTTGATGTATCCAAAAGTTCCGTATCGTCATCAGAAACTCAACGCAACAGACGGCGCATCAATCGGACGCCCAGTCTGAAAGTTATTGGCTTTTTCGTCCCAGGGGCCCGGTTCGTTTTTAAGGTAAAACCAACCCAACCGTACTCCACCTGCATCCAAACCTCAGGAGGAGTATTCCAAAAGATCATTCTCACTAAGAGGAACTTATCAAAGCTGACGGCACGTCAATCGGACGTTCGTAGCTCAAGATATGAGCGTTTCCGCTCCGAGGGCCCGGTGGGTTTCGTCGACGAACCAACCCGGCCGAACTCAAACTATTCCAAAACCTTGAGTGTTATATACCGAAATGACCGTCTCGATCCAAGGATCGCATCGCCACTGACGGCCCGTCGTTTGGAGGTCCGTAGCCTGAGTTATGGGCATTTGAACCCAAACAGTCCGATATCGGGGGTTTCGGGCCCGGACCGACCTGGCCCGAGACCCCCCCGGTTGGCCCGAACCGGGTCGACCCGCCCTGGACTGGGTCGGCCCGACTGGGCGCGGCCCGGCGCGGCTGGGCTTGGCCCGAAGGGGCGCGGCCCGGCCTGGCAGATCGGCCAGGCGCCGGTCCGGCAGGACGCAGCGCGCCCAGCGCGCTGCCAGCTCGGTCTTCGTCCGAGTTGTTGGAAAAACGGGGGGCACCTACCCCCCCCCCCCCCCCCCGTGTAACCGCGCCCCCCCCCCCCTCATTTATGGGGGGCCGTTCAAGCTGGCCGGGGGAATTTAATTCCCCCGGCTCTCCCCTTTCCGATCAGCCCGACCTGGCCGGGCAGCTCCTTCTCAACAGGACCGGCAGTGGACAGTCCCCTTCCGGCTCCGACACCGGCGGCCCGGCTGGCCGACAGTCACGATGCTCCGCAGCGGCCCGGAACCGGTCGCGGCCCTTGTCGTCAGGCACGGTGCGACAACACCACGCCCCTCCGCCGCGGCTCCGCTTCGGCCGCGGTGCCTTCGACTTCCTTCGACGCAGCGCGACAGCGTCGCGTTCTTGTTCGACTTCTCGGCGTAGGGCGACGGCGTCGCGTAATACTTGCCGAGCGATTCTCGCGTGGTGCGACGGCACCACGCCATCCCGTTTCATTCACAAAGAAACAATCATGAACATAGGAGGGGGTTAGGCCGTGTTTGTGCGGTCCGGCACACTCTCGTTAAACGTTAACTTTTTAGTCAATTAACCACAAAGTTCGAAATGCTAGAATCAAGAACGGAAAATAAAATAACAATAATCCCCTACCTCGGTTCAGGAACGACATTCGTCAACGACCCGCGGAAGACGAGCGTCGCGGAGGTCGGGTGTCGCGTGGAATGAACGTCGACGTCGTGAAGCGAGGATTCGAAGTTGTTGACGACGATTTGGTCGCAGAAAACCGTCATGGAAGAGACGACGTGGAAGAAGAACGTCGCGTCGTGGATATAGCATCGCGGAAGAATCGTGTTCTTCGGCGGAGAAGTTCTTCGTTGAAGAACGGTTTTCTTCGCGTTCTTCGTCGAGGAGGAAGAAGATGAAGAACACTTCTCAATTCTCTCAAGGTTGCAAAAGAAACTAACCAAAATAAAATAAGTCCAAGCCTTCTTTTATTTACACATCCCAACCTCTTTGAATTTCAAAGGTTTGAAAAAAAGAGTAACTCATCTTAATTAATAACACAAGTTTTCAAATTAATTAGAGTGGAGTTATTGGGGAGTTTAAGGGAAGTTTAAGAGTTAGGGCTCGTGTGGGACCCACCACACTTAATCCTCTCAAGGGAGGTTATGTGGATGTGGGTCCCACCTCTAACTCCCTTTGGGAGGAAATAACCAACAAGTTAAAAATAAATTGTGTTCCACAATTTATTTAACTTCTTCTAATTTTCCCCAAAACTAACTCTCAACCCTCATAAAACGCAACCCCGGAAAAGGTCTCCTTAAGCGAATATCGGCGCTGCGAGTTCATCGGTGCCCTCGAAATTCGATTCCGGGAACCGGTTCAAAAGTTAGAAAACCCCCCTCGTTCGTTCACTGAACGTACCCGAGCCAATCTTCGGAAATTGATTCAGGGCACACCGGGCCTCGGAATCAGGTGCCGTCAGAAACCGCGCTCTTGTTAAATTCCAAAGAAAATTAAGAAAAAAATTCCGTTAAATTTTACAGGTCTTTACATTACTCCCACCTCAGGGCTTTACATCCCCGTAAAGATACATCAAAACTAGGGAAACAAATGAGGGTACTGAGGATGCATCTGAGCCTCCCTCTCCCAAGTGCTCTCCTGGAGGCTCCCGTGCTTCCATCTGATGCGCAAAAGAGGAATCGACCGTCCTTGTAGGACCCGCTCCTATCGATCCTCGATCTCCATCGGGACCTCCGTAAAAGTCGCCCCATCGTTAACGTCAAGCTTCCCATGGTCAATGATGTGCGTCGGGTCGTGCATGTATCTCCTCAGCTGAGATACGTGGAAGACGTCGTGCACCCGGTGCAACTGAGGTGGTAGAGCCAGGCGATAAGCCACCTCGCCAATCCTGCTGAGGACCTGGAAGGGTCCGATGAAGCACGGAGACAACTTTCCGCCTCGGCCAAATCTCCGTAATCCACGTCGAGGTGAGACACGCAAGAAGACGTGGTCGCCATCCTCGAACTCTAGTGGCCTCCGCCTCCTATCAGCGTATGACTTCTGCCGGCTCTGAGCTGTCCTCATCCACTCCTGGATGACCTGGACCTTCTCTGTCGTGGCCTGGACCATCTCTGGCCCCACAAGTGCTGACTCCCCAGGGTCTGTCCAGCACAAAGGAGATCTACAAGGTCGGTCGTACAACGCCTCGTAAGGTGCCATCCTGATGGTGGATTGGTAGCTGTTGTTGTATGCAAACTCCACCAAGGGTAGGTGGTCCTCCCAACTATGACCAAAGTCGAGGACACATGCGCGGAGCATGTCCTCGAGTGTCTGAATGGTCCTCTCCATCTGACCATCCGTCTGAGGGTGAAAGGTTGTGCTCAGACATAGCTGCGTCCCGAACGCCTCCTATAATCCCTTCCATAGCCGGGAAGTAAAGCGAGCATCTCGATCAGAGACGATAGATGATGGCACACCGTGAAGCCGTAAAATTTCTTGAATGTAGAGACGTCCCAAGCACTCCACTGAGCCCTGCTCTCTAATAGGTAAGAAGTGAGCCGACATGGTGAGTCGGTTGACAATCACCCAGATGGAGTCGTGACCTCTGGAAGTGCGTGGAAGTCCAGTCACGAAGTCCATAGATACCCCGTCCCACTTCCACTCTGGGACCTCCAAGGGCTGTACCAAGCCTGCTAGTACCTGGTGCTCAGCCTTCACCTGCTGGCAGGTGAGGCATTGGGAAATGAACTCCGCCACAGCCTTCTTCATGCCCGACCACCAGTGTTGTCGTCTGAGATCCTGGTACATCTTCGCCACTCCCGGATGTACCGCCATAGAAGAAGTGTGAAACTCTCTCAGTACCTCCTCCCGTAAAGTGACTGGTACCATGGTACGTCCTCTGAAAAGGATGTCATGCTCTGCTCCAAAGGAAAAACCATCAGGTGCCTGTCCTGAGGATATCTGTGCACGCCGCATCTCACAGTCAGCGTCCCCACACTGTGCCTCTCTGACCCGCTACAAAAGTGGAGGAGTGACTGTGAGAGACTGAAGGAAGCCTGCTCCATCCCTATCCACGAAGGATATCTGCAAAGAGGCTAGCTTCTCCGTCGCCTCCTCAAGTAGCTGAATGCCCGTCCTCCTGCTGAGGGCATCAGCTACTACATTCCCCTTCCCAGGAGTATAGACTATCAAAAAGTCATAGTCTTAGAGGAACTCGAGCCATCTCCGCTATCTCAGGTTCAGGTACTTCTACGAGAAGATGTACCTGAGACTCTAATGGTCAGAAAAGACTTTAAAGCGCTCGCCCATCAGGTAGTGTCACCATGTCTTCAGAGCGAAGACCACTACTGCTAACTCCAGGTCATGGGTAGCGTAGTTCTGCTCATGCGGCCTCAACTGACGTGATCCATATGCGATCACTGCCCACTCCTGCATCAGGACACATCCAAGTCCGGTCCCTGATGCATTGTAGTAGACTACGTACCCTACTCCCTCCTCAGGCAACCTCAAGATAGGGGCGCTGGTCAATCTCTGTCTCAGCTCCTGGAAGCTCTGCTGACATCTGTCTGACCACACGAAGGGTTTCCCCTTCTTCTTCAAAGATGATAGTGGTTCCGAAACTCTAGATACGTCTGGCACGAATCTCTGATAGTATCCAGCTAGCCCCAAGAAACTCCGCACCTCCGTCACGCTCCTGGGTGGCTCCCAAGCTAACACTGCCCCGATCTTCGCAGGATCCACTGCAACTCCCGCCTCAGAGATGACGTGCCCCAAGAAGTGGACCTCACGTATCCAGAACTGGCACTTCGAGAGCTTACCATAAATCTGGTGCTCTCGGAGTGTGTCTAGTACAACCCGTAAGTGGTAGGCGTGCTCCTCCTCAGTCGTCGAGTAAATCAAAATGTCGTCGATGAAGACCATGACAAATCGATCGAGGTGTGGCTGAAATATCCTGTTCATGAGGGCCATGAACACTGCTGGAGCATTGGTTACGCCGAAGGGCATAACCAAGAACTCATAGTGGTCATACCGACATCTGAAGGTCGTCTTTGGTACGTCCTCGTCTCGAACTCTGAGCTGATGATAGTCGGACCTGAGGTCTATCTTCGAGAACCACCGTGCTCCCTTGAGCTGATCAAAGAGGTCATCAATCCTCGGTAGTGGATACTTGTTTCTCACTGTCACCTGGTTCAGGCGACGATAGTCAACACAAAGTTGCAAGCTCTCGTCCGCCTTCTTGGATAACAAAATCGGGGAAGCCCAGGGTGAAACACTGGGTCGGATGAACCCCTTGCCCTGTAAGTCCTCCAACTGTACCCGTAGCTTTCGAATCTCGGCGGGGGCCATCCGATATGCTGGAGTCGATATCGGAGCTATCCTGGGGTACAGGTCAATATAAATGTCTACCTCTCTGCGAAGAGGTAACCCTGGAACGTCGCCAAGGAAAACGTCCGCAAACTGATCCACCACTGCAGGAAAACCAGCACTCTGCACGTCAACTACTCCTAGGATGAGGCTAGCCAACTCATGAGTGATGGGCTGTCCTCTCCTCCGCGGAAGTCCATCCTATGCTGCAAAGGCTCCCTTCTCGCCGGTGAAGGTGAACCTGCTCCCGTCGGTGCGTACACATCGCACCTTGCGCCTAAAACAGTCAATCTGTGCATGGACCATAGATAACCAATCCATGCCCAAGATTACGTCGTAAGGCCTCGAAGCTTCTACAAGAAGATCCCAGCCAAAGCTCTCGCCTCCTAGAGTAAGCTCACACTGCCGACACCAGTGCGTAATCGTCGAGTCTACTCCCGTAGGATTCTCTAGCCGTAAGGATCGAGCCAACGGCTCTGTCGGAATCTCCAAGATCCGAACAAGGGAAGTAGGTATGAAAGAGTGACTCGCTCATGTGTCTATAAGTACTGCAACAAGGGTGGAATAGACACAGATAGTACCTCGAATCATCTCTGGCGCGCCGTGGTCGTAGGCCTATGCTGCCTGGAGCTGTGCCTGTCTCTGCCCGCCAGCTCCCTATGGTCGGGGTGGACCTCCTGGTGGTGGTGGTGGTAGAGCCTCAAAGCGTCGCCCACCACCTGCTGCTCGGCCATCTCCTCTGCCTCATCTGCCTCCTCCCTGCGG
Organism: Viscum album; assembly: GCA_963277665.1. Classification (NCBI taxonomy): domain Eukaryota; kingdom Viridiplantae; phylum Streptophyta; class Magnoliopsida; order Santalales; family Viscaceae; genus Viscum; species Viscum album. The sequence goes on from OY728167.1 coordinate 281,564,733, forward strand.
ACCGCCAGGGTCGACCCTCTGCCTCTGCCTCGGTGGTCCCTCAACCGTCTGCTGCACCTCGGCACGGCGGGTTGGGCAGTCACGAGCCATGTGGCCCTGCCCGCCGCACGAGTAGCATTGTCTGCCTCTCGAAAGATGTGCTTCGTGCTGTGTGCCCCGCACTGCTGAGCCAGTGTCCTGAGGTCTTCTGCCTGAGGGTCTGGTCTGCCAGGTCCCCTGAGTCATCCGTCGACTGCCTGTTGCAGAAGTCTCTGCTACGTGCCGCCCTGCGGTGGGTCTCGGCGCTGGTGTAAACTCAGCAAGAAAACTCTCGATCAAAAGGGCCCGATCTAGTACTCCATTCTGAGTCGGAATGCTGAGGGAGATCATTGATGCCTTGATCTTGTGCCTCAAACCCTGTTCAAAGGTCCGGGACCGGAAGAATGGGTCCCATACCATGTCGGTCGAGTAGCGCGAGAGATCAGTAAATCTCGCCGAGTACTGAGCGACCGTCATGCTGCCCTGCTGCAGCTGAAGAAGCTCCTGTATGCGCACCACACGGAGGGTGGCTGGGACAAACTCTGAGCGGAAGAGGCTCTCAAAGTATGTCAAGAGTAGAGATGCCTCATCGTGCACCTAGAGCATTAAGCTCCACCATCGGCCCACTGCTGCGTGTAGTAGGCTCGTAGCGAGGATCACCATGAGGTCTGCTGGTGTCCTCACTAGCCTAAAAACTCGAACGACTGCCTCCAGACAGTCCTCGGCTGCCTGGGGGTCCGTCTCCCCACGGAACCTAGGCAGTCGCTGGCGCTGGAACTCATGCAATGCACTGAGGCATCATGCATCGTCAACGGCTGGTGCTGGAAGTATCGGTGGCTCGGCGGGTAGTGCTACCGCCAGTGCCACTGCTGACAAAGGGCCCTACACCGAGGCCTCGTCGCTCGGTGGGATGTCATCACGCTCGACTCTCGGAACCCTAGCTCGCTGCCATCGTGGGGCCATCCGAAAAAAATAGGTGTGCCACAGTCAGAACAGTATAGCTGGTGAGATGATACAAAGTAATCATAAAGAAAACTTGAAACACACACGCAATCAATGTTATCGTGCATTAAGTTGGAAATAAGAAGTCAGGGTCCTGGTGTACGGATACGTCGGCCGCCGCACCAACACTGGACTCCCTGGACTGATAACCACACTTAATACGCTAAACACTATCACTTCACATAGAAAAGATCAGAGTTCGTGGTAGAACCAAACTCCTCTGATACCAATTTGTCACGACCCATCCTCGGGGCCCGTGCCGTGACTACCCCAAGCCCGCCTTCCATAGGCCAGGTGCTGGCGACTAGCACCAAGGCGTAAATCCCGGTAAAAAGGGAAGGCATTGCCTTTGTAAAGTAAACAAGCACCACAGACTAAGCAAGCGGAAAAGTAAACACTATGTAAAAACTGAGTACAACTGAAAGTGCGGAAAGAAAGTGGGACAGTATACCAACCCAAACTGAAAGTAAAGTACAACTCGAAAAGGAAAACATCAACTGAAAAGTAATAGCAGCCACGCCGAGTCGTCCACTGGAAATACCACCCGAAGGGTGGGTACAGATAGCTCCATAGCTCCTCGGGTCCCGCCGTCCGCTCTGAGTACGTCCCGCCCAGTGGTCCACTGCCAGGTACCATCTTGCTCTGCACGCCTCAACCACGATCAGCGTTGTCCGTCATCTGCAACCAACACAACATAGTGCGGGCATAGCCCGTGCACGGGTGAGTATAAGCTACTCAGTAGGGACCACGAGACCCCCGAATGTCTCCCAAAATCCACAAAGGATAAACCACAAAGGAAAGATACAATCACGAAGTAACAACCGACACTGCTTAGGTATATGCCCATACATATACCTAAGTCATCAATTCCAATACACTCCAACCTCCGAGCCCAAGTACAACCCAGTCCACACAGGAAAGTATACGTATTCCACGCAGGAAAGTAAAACGTAATCCACACAGGATAGCACAACACAATCCACATAGGAAAGCAAATAGGATTCAGCTCACACAGGTATACTTCTTCGGAAAATGATAGAGATGATCACTGATCCATCTAAGTCGTCGGACCCACAAAGGATCGATAGGTACTAACCCCCGCAAAGATCCACACAGGATCGGACCCACACAGGATCTGTATGCACTGGTTCACACATGACCGTTGAGCACTGACCCACACAGGATCGGACCCACACAAGATCGGTAGCACTGATCCACACAGGATCACTGAGTGTTGTAGTCGTCGTCGTCGAATCCACGGAGAATCTCTGCACAGTCGTCGTCGCAGTCACAGTAGCAGTCGCAGCCAGCTCTAGGGTTCACGCACACAGCAAGCTCATTTGGGAGGGTCCGTTCCATGAGCCGAGAGGCTGATACATAAACTATCACATTGTCCAGAGTTGATGTATCCAAAAGTTCCATATCGTCATCAGAAACTCAATACAACAGACGACGCGTCAATCGGACGCCCGGTCTGATAGTTATTGGCTTTTTCGTCCCGGGGGCCCGGTTGGTTTTTAAGGTAAAACCAACCCGACCGTTCTCCACCTGCGTCCAAACCTCGGGCGGAGTATTCCAAAAGATCCGTCTCACTAAGAGGAACTCATCAAAGTTGACGGCACGTCAATCGGACGTCCGTAGCTCAAGATATGAGCGTTTCCGCTCCGAGGGCCCGGTTGGTTTCGTGGACGAACCAACCCGTCCGAACTCAAAGTATTCCTAAACCTTGAGTGCGATATACCGAAACGACCGCCTTGATCCAAGGATCGTATCGCCGCTGACGGCGCGTCGTTTGGAGGTCCGTAGCCTGAGTTATGGGCATTTGAACCCAAACAGTCCGATATCAGGGGTTTCGGGCCCGGACCGACCCGGCCCGAGACCCCCCCGGTTGGCCCGAACCGGGTCGACGCGCCCTGGACAGGGTCGGCCCGGACCAGCACGGCCCGGCCCGGCTCGACGCGGACCGGCTGGGCGGGGCCCGGCTCGGCGCGGCCCGGCCCGGTTGGGCTCGGCCCGGCGGGGCTCGACCCGGCCTGGCAGACCGGCCAGGCGCCGGTCCGGCTGGACGCAGCGCGCCCAGCGCGCTGCCAGCTCGGCCTTCGGCCGAGCTGTTGGAAAAATGGGGGGCGCCTGCCCCCCCTGTGTAACCGCGACCCCCTCTCATTTATGGGGGGTCGTTCAAGCTGGCCGGGGGAATTTAATTCCCCCGGCTCTCCCCTTTCCGGCTGGCCCGACCTGGCCGGCCGGCTCCTTCTCAAGAGGAGTGGCAGTGGCAGGTCCCCTTCTGGCTCCGACACCGGCGGCCCGGCTGGCCGCCGGTCACCGTGCTCTGCCGCAGCCCGGAACCGGCCGCGGCCCTTTTCGTCTGGCGCGGTGCGACGGCACCGCGCCCCTCCGCCGCGGCTCTGCTCCGGCCGCGGCGCCTTCGACTTCCTTCGACGCGGCGCGACGGCGTCGCGTTCTTGTTCGACTTCTCGGCGTGGCGCGACGGCGTCGCGTAATACTTGCCGAGCGATTCTCGCGTGGTGCGACGACACCACGCCATCCCGTTTCATTCACAAAGAAACAATCATGAACATAGGAGGGGGTTATGCTGTGTTTGTGCGGTCCGGCCCCCTCTCGTTAAACATTAACTTTTTAGTCGATTAACCATAGAGTTCGACATGCTAGAATCTTGGACAGAAAATAAAATAACAATAATACCCTACCTCGGTTCAGGAACGACGTTCGTCAACGACCGGCGGAAGACGAGCGTCGCGGAGGTCGGGCGTCGCGTGGAAGGAACGTCGACGTCGCGAAGCGAGGATTCGAAGTCGTTGACGGTGATTTCATCATGGAAAACCGTTGCGGAAGAGACGACGCGGAAGAAGAACGTCGCGTCATGGATATGGCGTCGTGGAAGAGTCGTGTTCTTCGGCGGAGAAGTTCTTCGTTGAAGAACCGTGTTCTTCGCGTTCTTCGTCGAGGAAGAAGAAGATGAAGAACACTTCTCAATTCTCTCAAGGTTGCAAAAGAAAATAACCAAAATAAAATAAGTCCAAGCCTTATTTTATTTACACATCCCAACCTCTTTGAATTTCAAAGGTTTGAAAAAAAGAGTAACTCATCTTAATTAATAACACAAGTGGTCAAATTAATTAGAGTGGAGTTATTGGGGAGTTTAAGGGAAGTTGAAGAGTTAGGGCTCGTGTGGGCCCCACCACACTTAATCCTCTCAAGGGAGGTTATGTGGATGTGGGTCCCACCTCTAACTCCCTTTGGGAGGAAATAACCAACAAGTTAAAAATAAATTGTGTTCCACAATTTATTTAACTTCTTCTAATTTTCCCCAAAACTAATTCTTAACCCGCATAAAACGCATCCTCAAAAAAGGTCCCCTTAAGCGAATATTGGCGCTGCGAGTTCATCGGTGCCCTCGGAATTCGATTCCGGGCACCGGTTCAAAAGTTAGAAAAACCCGCTCGTTCGTTCACTGAACCTACCCGAGCCAAATTTCGGAAATTGATTCCGGGCACACCGGGCCTCGGAATCAGGTGCCGTCAGAGACCGCGCTCTTGTAAAATTCCAAAGAAAATTAAGAAACAATTTCCCTTGAATTTTATGGGTCATTACATTATGTTTATGGATTCAACATTTATATATTAATTATTATGGATAATATTAAAAAATTTGATCTAAATTATAACGAAATAATATTCATTTGTTATTCTACTTGTACTAAATATTATAATGTTTTTAATAAGAAATTCACGTTTTGCGAATGAATTTGTTCATAGAAATATTAAGGAAGGTTATTTTTTAATTTAAGGTAAACAACCACTTATAGACTTGTTGGTTATTTTAATAGATTTATATTAGGTATTCCTATCAATTATAAGAAGGATGATGATGGGGATCATTCTCTTGTAACCTTAGTGATTATGAGTTAGAAAATAAAGAACCCTGGAAATTTTTTACTTAAAAAAATAAAACCTCAATATATCATTCATTGTAATATGTTATTAGTGAGAAATGTGTTAGGAATACGATTAGTTCTGGAAATAATATTGGTATTTATACTTTAATTTCCTAGATCGAACCTACATCTTTGGATTAACCATTGAGGGAACAAAATATATGTTTTTACTACCAATTATTTGTTCATATAGTATTAATAAAATAGAGTTTGTGTTCGATTTTACAGACCATATAAGTATCCACCAATAGTAATCATGTGTAATTTTAAGAATAATTACTTTAATCATTGTGTAATTACAAGTAATAGGGTTGATATACTTAATCATGTTTATAATCAAGATGAATGAATAGATTATGAAGAGACCTTTATACTTTCATCTTGGTTACAATCTATTAAGATACTCCTTGATTATGCATCATATATGTGTACTAAAGTTTTCTATATTAATGTAAAATAGAATTTTCTAAATGGATTAGTCTTAATTGAAGTTTATATTGAACAATCACCTTGTTTTAAAATTCCTATTTTTCCAAATTTTATTTTTAACCATTTAGATGTTTAATATTAGTTTACCCATGTATAAAGATTTTTGTATGAAGGGTTGATTTTATTTATTTCATAACTATTTTAATAATGAATTAAGTCACCCCTATTTCGTTTATGGAATCATTTTCATAAAATATTTATATTATCAAAATTCATGTTGATGATGGTTTTTAATTGTTAAAAATCTAGAAATTTTTTATTAAATTCTCAAAAATCATTTAATAAGTGTTTGAGATCCATAGGATACATGAGTTAATTTTCATTCATAGTTATAAATTTTTTCAAAGATAATTTTAGAATTGATTAAATTAATGAAACTATATACATGTCATATTGAGAATGAATAGTGTTGAAAAATATAAACCATATACTACACCAATTAAATACAATATTAAAATTAACATGGATGATGTTAGTAATTTAGTTGATAACAGGTTATGTAGAGGAATTAATATGAGTTTATTATATTTTATTAATAGCTGGCTAGATATCATGTTATTATATGAATTTTTAAATGATTTCTAAATAATCATAAGGAATTTCATCTAAAAATATCTAATGTAAATTTAAGATATCTTAATGGAATAAAAAAATTAAATATATATATAATTAAAATTCTATATTTTATAGGATTTCAAAATCCGATGTTGATTTAGGAGGCCATTGTTTTTAGATAAAGTGTACATCATGAACCAATAATTTCATGGGAATATGAATTGTTTATTTTTATAGTAAAAAATAAATTTTTTAATATTCTTCTACTGAAGTTAAATATATTACTACATGGAGATATTTTTCTTAAGTGTTTTAGATGATTAAAATAGAAAAATTTTTTGGTTTTTTTATTGTGATCCTATCAATTGTGATAACACTAGTTCCACCAACATTTCAAAAAAATTCTATAACCCTTTCTTGTGCTAATAGAATTTATATATGGAATAATTTCTTATTTGAGAATTCTAAATTTGGTGATATATATCCTTAGATTATATGTATGGTAAATACGTAAACATGTAATTTTCTAAAGATACTCACTTCTAAACATTTTATTTTAATATGATGGAGTTGGGCTTCATTTAATTTTTTTGCCATTTTTTTATTATTTATAGTATTTATTATGGTTATAATATTAATATTTAGTTTCTATAGATAAGTATTTAGATATACATTGAATTTTATAGTTTATTTCTGATACAACTAGTTTACAAATGTTTTTAATCTAATGAAATGTTTTTTTAATCATATAAATCCAATGAAAAAAAATTGTTTGAAGTATCTTTGATTTTCATGTATAAGAGATTTACAATGTATATATGATTGAATTGAAATTTTATAATTTCATGTATGGTTGAAAATATATAGAAACCTTTAATTTTAATGGGATCTATTTTTATCTGTGTTAATTTATTTTAATATTTTTATTTTACTTTATTTATGATTAATTTATTTATATTATTTACATGTGTCTATGATTTTATTTTTTCTTATGATTCATTGAATTTATTTTTGATCATTTATAATATTACAATAATATTTCTCCCAATAACTTTTCATCATTCATAACCTAACTCCTCCCATTATCAAAACATAAAACCTATGATTCATTAACTGTTTGAATTTTCTATTTTTGATTAGAAAGACTAATTAAAAAAATGATTCTATTCCAACATAGTACTCTAATAATAATATAAAGAGAGTTGATTCAGTGAAAAAAATATCTCTAGTTAAATAAATTTGTTTTTCATGGACGAAATGTATAAAAGTTATATACTAAATCATAACATGATTAATTAGACAATCATAAAATAATATTTTAAATGAATATTTATAATAACATGGGTTTTAATGAAAAATACAATGTCTAGAGTTGAATTTTATGAAATTAAAATTAATTGGATTTTTTATTAGAAATATAACTTGATTTAACATGTTACATAAAATATGTACATCAAATATTGAGTATTCAATGATTATATATTCTTCTGATATTTTCAAAATAAATTATAAATTTTTTTAACATTAATCAAGAATAATAAAACTACAGTTTATAATGTTAAAGGTTATATGTAATAAATTGGATCATATTATGAAACAATATTTGAAATTAATTTTTTATTCGAGTTCTCATATATATTGTTTATTATCGTAAGAGTATAAAAGATTCTATTGTAGAGTAGATATCTCATTTGGGGAATTTTAAAGACACATTTATGGACTAATAAATAGTTTATAGATTATTTGATATCTAGTTAGAAACTTAGATAAAATTTGTAATGACATAAATAAAAATCATAGTATAAGATAAGAGCACATACATTAATCTTATTCAATATTTCTTTTTTATAAGGAAAACTTTTAAGAGATAAAAAATGATATATTTTTTACCTTTGATATGGCTATGAATCTGAACATTATTTCTTCAAACAATATATATTTAAAAGGATGGATTATTGTAGATCAATAGTATATATGATAAAAAAAATTGTTGATGAACTACTTTCTACCTATGAATTTAAAAATACAGATGAATAGAAAAGAAAGATGTATGGAACGAATAAATAAAAATATAAAACTATGATACGTCTTTAAGGAATAAAATTTTTATGCTTAACACATCATCTTCTCTCAAAATATTTTACCCACATTCATAGTTAATTGGTGAAATTATTTTTCCTTAAATGACTAGATATATTATAACAATCTACCAAATATGAATCTAGTTCATAAAATAAGTAGAAATTAAAGTAGAATGATTTTTCTCTTGTTGAATAATAATCCAATCTTGTTTCTTAAAATAAATTAGAGTCTTAGTTACATTTTTAATTATTTTTTTCTTTTTAGTATATCAAGTCATTGTAGTTTATTTTTATTGATATTGAATTATTTCTCATATTAGTTCTATTTACAAAATCAATTCTCGATTTTATGGAATAAAATATTATTTTTAATTTAATTTTGATCCCAGTGAAATATTTATTTTATAATTGATTTTTTATTTTTAACCATATTTTTCTATTAGAAAAAGGGAAAGAGTATTGAATATATAAAATTATTATATATGAAATATTTTTTTATTTTTTTATGATTCTATTATTCGAATTTGTTAATAGAATCTCTTAATTAATATTTTAAAAAGGATATCACTGATTATTATTCATTGATTAATAAGAACTATCTTGGAGGAATTATTTGTAGTCAAATATTTGATATTTTGAAAAAAATTATATTGTTATATGAATTATAATAAATATATTGTATAATCTATTATGAGAGGACATAATTCTTAAAAAAATTAATCAAATATTATTTCATTATTAAGATAGTTCTCAAAATTTAAAGTGTTCATATATTTTTTAAAGTCATAGTATACTCTTAAATAAAAATTAATTTTTAAATATCAAATGAGATAAAGGAATTTAAATTAAATCGAACATGCAATAAAGATTTTTTATTTCATCCTTACAAAATTTTATACATTTTTGATTTACTTATATATGAATCTATTATACAAATATTGAGTATTTTAGTTGTATAATTAAAATAGACACTTATTAATTAAAATAATTTTTTTAAATTTGAATTTCGAATTGTTTTTATGAAAATATTTGACAACATTTTAAGTTCTATTTAAAATGAAGAGAGAATATATGGAACTGCATTATATGTTTTATTGATAGAAAAAAATAAGTTATTATTATGAATATAATTTTAGATGGATTTTATAAATATTGGTTTTTAATTTTTTTGAAAAATTAAAAAAATAAAATACAAGTTTTGAAAATATCTATTCTCATTCATCTATATATGTGAATATAAAGGTAAATATGCATATAAAAAAATTATAAAATAATGGAAATTGATTTTATACTATTGATAAGAAGATGTTGTCATTGATTGACGATATATTTTTCATTTTTTCCGAATCATGTTCAATAGTTATTCCAATTTTCCTAAAGTATTTCATCTGAGTGGATTGTATCATAGCTTTATTTTAGTATGAATTACCTTTTACTAAAATTTCAATGTGTTCTTTAGCCTGTAATACACATAACAAATGAAGAAGATTATTAATTCTGTATTATAAAATTTAATATATTAAGATAAATCTAAATGAAATAAAGTTTTTAAATAAATGATTTTGCAAAATAAAAGGCTCTTAATTCACATGGGAAAATCCATTTATTTTTATTTAAATGATTTTATTAAATTACACATATGTCTTAAATTTAATATATTTCAAAAATTTTAAAAATAATATGTATTGATGAAATTCATTTAATAATTAGTAAATTCTTTTATTAACATCCATGAAGTAATTATGATGTGATACATTGAATATTATTTAGTAAACAAAAATAGTTTATTGAAATACATTATTTTAAATGTATATTTTCAATTTTATGTTTAATAAATGTATTTTCTAATTTATAAATTTTAGTTATATTAATTAAAAATCATATTTATAATCAACATATCAAAGTAAAATGATGTTTAATTATTTTTATTTTCTTGAAACAATGTATTTTTAGGTCAATATTTAAAAATATAATTTTTAGGAATACCATAACTTTTATAAAATCATCATGACATAATAATTGATTAATTTTTTTTAGACCTTTTCATGGGCCAATATTTATTTACGGAGTAGAATATTTCATTTGAAATTAATATATTGAATTCATAATTCTATGCTTGACATTTTGGTAGTAAAAATTTATTTTATTCTTATAAAAAATATTTTAGTATTTTATATTTATTAAGTAATCATTTAGATGAATAAATTTTTGTATTTATTTTAATGTTATAAGATTCTTTATTTTGTAATCGTAAACTGATAAATTTAATGGGAATAAATAATATGCATGTTTTTTAGAATAAATTCAATTTTATTCATAAAATATGTTTTTTCTAAAAAAATTATTACATTAAAACTACTTTTATTAAAATTATTTTTTACCACAAATATATATTGATCATGTTAAATATTTTCCATATTTTTAATCATCATTTTAAAATTAATTAATAATATCCATTAATTTTATGGTTATTAAATATATGTTACCACAAAAAAAGTTAGTCACCATGGTAATTGTTTAATTAGTTGACATCAGGTTAAATTTAGAGAAAAAGAAAAAAACATTAAAATATCACAACATTTTTTAGATGATTGGATTCCTGGCCTACTATTTTCTATCATCTAAATTAGTTAATTTTTTATCAATTTTACTTTAGAATCACTCCCTAATTATTTTATGAAAAAATGAACTTACAAAACATCCACTCCTCTCACATATAAATAGATCCTCCCTCTAACCCTTCAATGACATGAAAAACACATATTCCCCTAAATAATATTTAATGTTTCCTTCCCTAATAATTGTCTCCTACGTACCTATGATTATTATACATTGAAGAAGACTTAAACCACTGACTTTGAAGAGGTACTTCAATGGGATATTCAATCTCTCAATTTATGTTACATCTCCTTATTGATTATTATTCCATATATTATTCATATAAACCTTCAATAATATAATTAATTATTTTAATTGTTTTCGAAACTAGTAATTTTCTATTAAGGTTATATAATCACAATATAATTAAATTTTTCTTCATCATTCAACAGTTATAATATGTTCTTTTTCTAGTTGATTTTACTACCTACATAGACATTTTTATAATTTGTATCTCAAGAATAATTAATAAAAAATACTAGTAATTATATATAATAATGTTTAATTTATGATTTTTCATAATATTTAATTCTAATATTGAAAATGTTAATTTCTTATAAATTCAATTCATTTAATAAATTAAAAAACTATGAAAAAGTGGACTTTGAAGAATTCTTTGAAAACTCTGAACAAATGTTCCATTAAATGGAAATAGAACTCTGAAATGATATAAAACATATATTACTTTATAGTGAAAATTATTTAATTGGTGAGATCATGGAGAAGACTCAAGGCCCAGGACCATTAAACAGAATCATGTTAGGGAAATTTAATGGTTAACACCCAAAGGATAATTATTAATATAAACAATTAATAAGAGAGTAATTAGGAAATATAAATCAATGGTATAATGTAAAATATCATTTACATTATTCCTATTCATCTGAATAAATAAATTATTATATAGGTAATTTAAAACATGAAGTATTTAGTGGAAGTTTTAGGTAAGGGGTTTTCATCTCTAATTTCTTTCTTTGAGACATGTTTCATATTATGAACATATTTACATTTATATAGTTCAGATAATGCATATTTTTCATATAATATGATGAACATATTTATAATAATTCTACATTAAGTTCCTATATATTTAATTTATTTAAATGGGGTTTTATTTCAAATTTTGTAAGGGGTATAATTTTCAATTATGCCTTTAAAGTTTTTAACACCTTTTACACAATTATTTCTCTTCCAAATCCATATTATTTATCTTGATTCAAGATTTTTTTTCTATATATTGAAATAATTATTAGAGGTCATTTTAAATTATCTTTTCCTTTTTTACAAATGTTTAAAATACATTTTATTATTTTTCTCCATACAGGTTTATTTGACATCATTTATAAATTTGTGAAAATAATGTTTTTTAACATTTATCACATTACCATATTTTCCCACTATCATTACCATATTTCATTATTATTATTCATTAAAATGTTTCCATCTTTTTACATAAAAAATAATATTCTCTTGTTTAATATATTTTAATTATTTAATGTTACTAGAGTAAAAATAAATTTCATCATATTTTCAAAGAATGTTTCTAATGATTTTATAAATGTTTTTTCATATAAACATCCCTGAATTATTTTACGGAATCAGAATTGAAATTTTATAATCATACCACACCCCTTCATTCCTTAGATAGACTACCAAAACATTCTATGGAAATTTTCATAAAATTAGTTTCTTTTCTAGCGGTTAATTATTCTATGATGGAATGATAAATTAACTCTTATTCATATCATATTCATATGTATGGTTTATAATTATATGTTAGTGGGGTCTTTTATATCCCTCCAATGAAATATTTAATGTCATACGTCTCATGATCTCAAAATGGCACAAGGGAAGACAACCTATATCTAAGGGCACATGGTCTGTTATCAAAAGTGCATAATGTACATCAGTGGTTATCCCAAGACTAATCTGTGTTGGTATGGTGGTTATCCTAGTGATTATGTGATGAATTTATTGGTATCTATCATTTGCATGTGTAATGATTCATATCCCTATGTTTATTCAACACTTTTATGCCACATCCTAATGGGTATATTGGCATGACTAAACATTATTGATTTGTGACACATATTTACGAAAAAATATTTATGGCATAATTTTTTGATTTATGATTCATGTTTTATTTTGTATGGTTCTCATATTTTATCTCATTAAATTTTTATTATATTCTCATATGTGCATTCTCATCTTATGTTGATTTACGATCATTAATTGATATCCCCCTTGTTTACCCTTAATGTGCATCTTTAATCATAATTTTTTTTATATTTCCATTCCACATGTTATAAAAATAATATGTTGTTTGATATGTAATTTCATCTCTTGTAATGTTTACATATTGGAAAAATTTATTTTTTTGAAAAATAATTTGGTTATGTACGTAAGCACAAATGACAATAGACCTTTTTTTCCTTTCATTTTGAGATTATTTGGGAGATATAATGTTTTTAATGTTGTGGTCGAAGCCAAATTTTATTATGAATGTAAATACCTCCGTATTTCGTGGATGAGGGAGACAAACTAAATGGATCCTAAGCCCATGGAAAAGTGGCCCACGAATATGGTTAAAAGGCCCAATACAAAATCATGCCTATATCATTGTCCATGAATCACTAGGCTTCCATCATACCTACTTCATCGATAATTTAAGACATCCTAGGATTAATTTTCCTTATAATTTTTTTCTTTTGCTGATTATTTCATAAAATTTTCAATGAAATGTTTTTTATTATATGGATGGATCCATACGAAATTGAGTTAAAAATAAATGTGATTGAAAATGTAATGATTTATCTCATGAGAAATCAAATGAAATCGGTATTATAAAGAAAAACAATGTGTATATTCTAACACAAGTATCCCAATCTCTGGACAATAATTAAACCATTTTGATCTACCAATCAATAAAAGGAATGGTAAAACCAACACTGAGTCCTTTATGTTTCAACTTATTCCATCCTTTAGTGGGTCTTATAATGTACAAATTTCTAAAAGTGAATAAATGTGATATAAATAATATTTTCTATTCTATATTTATCGAAACATTAGAATGTGTCATTATAAATGTGTTGTTTAAGAGGTGAATTATATCAGTGGTGGAATCTTATCATGAACACAAGGCAATAGGATGAAATTTACATAATGGTATGAGATGAGTATAAAAATGTATTTTTCAATAAACACCTTCTCTGAACACTTCACACTAATAAGGGGGAATTTGAATCTTAAAAAAGGATGATGAATACATTGGTAACTATGAAGAATACTTTACTAGGATTTCATGGAAAAATTCTGGTTTAATCATTGACCTTAAAAGATAAACCTAATATTTCATTAGTGGCATGTAAAAGAGTCTCAAAAATCAATGAGTTGTAAGAGACTTTTAAATCTATTTATACGTTTTTTATGTTCTCATATGTTATAAAAGGAAATCAGATACTCCAATAATTCTTTATATTTTTGGTAGAAGAAAAAATTGGTTTTTTATGAAAACTCTAACAATAATAAATCATATATAATGATGAAGAATGAACTTATTTGATGATACAAATTTGGGAAGAAAAGTTGGAGGAAGTGTGTCCATTTAACATATAGATGCTTCACTATAGAATATAAAGTCATTGATCTCATGAATTTTTATGAGATACAAATAAGAAAACTTTTGAAAGGGCTTAAATTAATGATCATCCTAATGCACCACCCACACTCCAATGATTCAATTATAAGTAAAAATAGAATTATTCTAAAAAAATTAGCAAATAAATGGTTAATTATAGAATGAAAAATCACAAACTTTTAAAAATAATGGAGAAAGGGATAGGATATATAATAAAAAACATGCAAGTGTGTAATGAAAATTATGTGGTGAAAGGTAAACTTAATTTCACTAAATAACAACAAATAAATTATTTTATTCTAGTTCTACCCACACATTTATGTATATGTTGTTCTATAATATCATCTTGACCACACCCTAACAGTTATTCATATAATTATTGATAAAAAATATTATTGGTGTGAGGATTTCATTACAAGTGTATAACTCTTCTACGATTGAAGTTTGTGTGAATGTGATTGCTGAAAATATTTTCATTCATCATTTAATGGAATATTATGTTATATTTGGTATGGATTAGCACACCATATATGGGGTCTATATAATTTTCATGTATAGAAAAATTATATTTCATATTTTAAATCAACCCAGGATCATTTATAAATGAATGTCCAATTATGAACTCCCAATGGAAGTTGAATCAGTTCTATGAGACATGTTATATATATATGAGGAATATATAGGTAAAATATTCTAGGAGATACCCAAAATAAAACATATTCCTTTTTTAGAAAATTTCAATTGACGTTCAGAACATTTTCCTTTTATTCCCCAAGATCGTGAGGTTATGTTTTCGATAGATCTCTTACATGGTACTACACCTATATAAATGAATTCATATATAATATAACTAATTTAATTTTTGGAATTGAATAAAAATTCCCAATAGAATATACATATGGGTTTTATATTCCAAATTACATCACCCTCGGGTGAACTAGTCTAGTTTTCCAAGAATGAGGATTGACTATTATATATCCGAATCTGTTATCATGAACAAAAAAAGGTCATGATAATGATCAAGTATAATTTACACCATATTGATGTCATATTTGTAACATCCAAGGTAAATAAAGAAATAAAGCATATTTCATATTTATTAATATTTTTTAATTAAATATTAACTTTACTTTAAATGGGACACTATGATCGATGGCTTACCCGATACGCAACAACAGGTTTCTTTTAAATCTTACGTTGCACAATAATAATATAATATTATTATTTTAAATGGTAGTTAATCTCTAGCCATTGTATTGGAGAGAATGAATAGAACTAACTAAAATATGATTATAATTTTTTTTAAATGTTTTTACATTTATCGAATAAAATTTATAGGCTTAAAAAATAAACAAATTTGATTTTAAGCAAAAAAAATATAATATTCACTAAAAGGTCGATTTACCACCTTTTGATGGAGAACCCACTTTAAATATAGTTTTGGTCACTTTTATATTTTCTATTTGAAAAAATAAAATTATTTTCTAGAATGGGGACTTCAAAATTTACTTTAGGTAAATTTTCGGTATTTTTCTGATAAAATTGATTTTTAATGAATAGGGAAAAATATTGTATTTTAATTCAAAACTACCTTTTAATATATTTTATTTTTATGGTTAGATTATCTTTTTAATTAGTCCTAAAGTGTAATTGGAATATATTTTTACCATTTAATCAAATGGTGGTCATTGGAATTAATTTCACTTTGAAATTGGACATAAACAAGTATCAATTAGATGATTGTTATTGTTTCTTAAAAACACGCTTGTTGTTTTGATAGCGGGAATTAATTTTAAAGTATATTCTGCCACTTATATGTTTTGAATTTTTTAAAATAGACATCATTTTTGAATTTGGAATATCAAATATATCTTTGGATGAATTTTTGGTAGTTTTATGAAAAACATCAATTTTGGATGAATAGTGAAATCACATAATAGTAGTTAAAAAACTAAATTTTTCTTTTAAATAATGTTTTACCACTTCTATGAATTGAATTTCAAAAATACTACATACATGGTTGTTATTAGTAAATTAAATTTGGTTCAATAAGATGGAAATAATTTCTGGTGAATAGTAACTGTTAACTTTTATTTACCGCGGTTAAAGGTCAATAGGGTAATTCAAGGTAAAAAGGATATTATATTTATTCAAAATTATCTTAACACTTATCCTAAGCTTTTTTATTAGTCATGGACGACCATACGCATCCTTGGGTCGATTTTGGGACCCCATGGAGCCACTTATGAGTGCTAATGACACTTTAGATTAATTAATTTAAAGTAAAGGTTAAAATGAAAAAACAAAGATCTTTTAGTAAATTAATTTTTATATAGTGTTATATAATTAATCATTTTGACTATAAATATTCATTTTAAATCTAAAGAAATTTCCTACATTATGGTATTTTTTTATAATTTTTAGACATCAAATAAATTAAATTATTTTCAACAAAATAATGATGCAGTATTTACCTCATTAATAAATCATTTAAATAAATAAGATTATAAATATTAAAATAACATCCAAACCTATCCAATTTTTTTTGGATGATGTTATTTCTACCATGAGTCATCTCATCGTCAACAAAAATTTTTTTTGGACCTTTGAAACTGAATATCATTATATAATAAAATAATATTTTCAAACTTTCCTAAAGATCCCCTCCCCCCTTATAAAAGGAGACCATTTATAACCAACACCTCCCACATATCAAGACTTTTGGCTCATACAACCTCTACCAAATTAATCTCCCTATATCCCTCTCCTCCTACTAGAAGCCATACCTTAGGTAGAAGTCACTTCAAGAAACCCTTTTGGTTAATACCAAAGGGAGGTACCCAAATTAAAGGAGATTAAAGAACGATCGAGTCAAGTCCGACACGAGGTAAGGGAATTCTTCTCAATATCCATTCATTGAGGCATATTTTAATACAATGAATTGTTTTATATGATGTATAAACACCTTTCACTTTTCTTTTCATTCAAAGGGATTCTTTTTCTATGAAGCGTTTTACTAAACGCCCAAAAGAATGTTCCTTTTAACATAAGCGGCGACACATGATTTTTTCCACCGGAGCAAGTATTATTTGATCTTTGGCTTCCTCAACATGTCGTAATTTTTTTTTAAAAAAATAATACAATATACTCATTTAATTATTTTGTTATTGAAAATGGATTTGATAAATGACTCTTTGATGGAAATATATTTAAATGATATTTTGTGATTGAAATGTGGAAATGTTATCATTCCTTTATATTGATTTTATGTGTTATGATTTTATAATGGTACTTTGAAATTTGATGGGTGGTGAAATGATAAATGAAATGATGGGTGGTGCCGTGAAAACCGGGATGGGTGGTTACGTTATATCCACCAATTCAATGGGTATGGAAATAATCTGTATCACTATTCCATTTAGTGATATGTTTAGAAGTTGATCATATGGTTATTCCATTTAAGTATGTTTATGTCCCAAGTTATCATTATACGATATGTGTTATTTATATTGGTTTAAGGTAATCTTTTGGTTACAAAAGGGTATGTAATAATCATTTATTCAGTGAAGAATATTTTATACTTCATAAAGGTGAAATGTATTACTTATGATAAAGTATTCATGGTTTACTTGTTTTATTGTAAAACTTATTGTTTTCCTTATTTTTGTATCCCTTACAGAGCTTTTTATGCTCATCCCAAGTTTTGAAATGTTTTTCACAAGACTTAAAAATGAATTGGGCCAAGGATGGGATCATGCAAAATTAATGATATCTTAAACATGGAACTAGACATAACCCTTTTTTCAAGAGTTTTGTTTGGCGAAAAAAATGTAAACAGAGTAGATGTTTCTACATTGTGATTTTGAAAAGAAATGTAATAGTTATGTCATAATTCTATAAAACTCCAAACCTGAAAAGATCCTTGATGTGAATTATTAACAAAATTCAATATTAGGTTTGTTTTGAAGCCGAGTCCTTATAGTTGGTATCAAATGTCGGTTTAGACAAATTCAGGAGTTAGGGTATTGTTAAATTAACATCCATAAATTAATTTTTGTTAATTATAAAGCATTTACAGATTACCATTTTTCTTCGTCAAAGATATTTCTGTGTTCATAATGTTTTTCCGTAGAGGAAATAGGGCAGCTATGATGGAATGACAACAAGAGGAAGACAACCTTCTATATCAGCAACCAGAGATGGTCGGAATCGGAACTGAATAGTTTATTGCAGTGATGGCACAGTTGACTCAGGCTATAAATGGTGGTGGTATCCAAGCACGAGATCAGCCAACTAAACCATAGAGGAACATGTTAGTAGTGTAGAATTTCATGAGGAAACATCACCCATCATTCAGAGGATCATATGACCCTGTTCTAGAAGGAGGGTGGATTAAAGCACTATAGAAGATTTTCGATGTTATGGGGTGTTCATAACATCAAAAGGCTAGTCTCACTGTTTACCATTTTGATGGTGAAGATGATCAGTGGTGGTCAATGGTGAAAAATATCAGGGATAGTGAGGATATTGATTCTCTTGATTGGGATAAATTCAAAGGTATGTTTCTTGAAAATATTTTCCTAAGGTGGTCCATCATAGGATGGAAAATAAATTCCAGGAATTGAGGTAGGCGGATGACTCAATGGCTGCTTATGAAGAAATGTTCACTCTACTGACAAGGTATGAACCAAATTTCATTCGAGATCTTGATAGTAAGTTAAATCGATTTTAATCCGGACTGGAGCCACGCTATCGAAGAGAGTCAGCCTCTCGTTAGTTCAAAAGTTATAAAAACGTGTTCGATGTGCGGAGAAAGTGGAAATAGTGATTGTAGATGATCAACTATTATTTAAAAAATAGTAGAATAATAGGTCTAGTTGGAAGGAAAATGGACAGAATTCATGAAATAAGCCTTGAGGTAAGAAAATTAAATATTCAACTTGTGAGAAGTGTGGTAAAAATCATCCTGGATAATGTTTATCAATGTTTGGAAAGTGCTTCCGGTGTGGTAAGTCTGGTCATATTTCTCGTAACTGTAATGAAGATGATCAAGAAGGCAATGAAAAACCAACAGTATGATGTTTTATGTGTAATGAAATGGGTCATTATGAAAATGAGTGTCCAGTGAAGAACTCAACTAAGGGAAATCAGCCGGACTACATGAAGAAAGGGGTAGTGAAATCTTTCAGAACTACTTCAGCAGATGTTGGGCCATCAAATGAAGTAGTATCAGGTACACTGTATGTTTGTTCAGATTATGCCACTGTGTTTTTTGATTCAGGGTCTACACACTCATTCATTTATGAGAAGTTATCTAGTAAATTGGGAATTCCATCTCAAGTAATGAATATGTAACTTATGGTAAAAACACATGGAGGAAATGTTGAGACAAAAACAAAACATAAGAACCTTACAATCCTTGTGTGTGGAAAGAATCTACCTACAAAACATATTGTTTTCCCCTAGTAGGGTTTGATGTTATTTTGGTCATTGATTGGCTATCTGTTTATCATGATAAAATTGACTATAGAGCTAAAGAGGTTTCTTTTCAAAAATATTTTCATTTTGTGTAAAAGAATGAACCCTTTATTTTGATAAAATATCCGGAAGATGAGAAACTAGTAAAAGAAGGAAATGAATGTTACCTTGCACATATGGATGAAAATAAAGGATCTGTTCAGATTAATTATGTTCTAGTGGTAAAGGAGTACATTTATGTTTTTCCTAATGTGTTTCTTAGTATAATACACTATCATGAAAATGAATTTACTATTGACTTAGTTGTAGATTCTAAACCAATTTCAAAACCCCCTTATCGAATAGATCAAATTGAACTTTTAGAGTAAAAGAATCTATTTCATTAGTTATTAGATAAAGGTTTCATTCGACTTATCACATCACCATGTGGTGCTCCTATCTTGTTTATTAAAAATAAAGATGGTTCAATGAGACTTTGCATTGATAATAGAATATTGAATAAATCAGTATTAAGAACAAGTATCATTTGCCTCGTATCAATGATTTGTTTGATCGGCTCCAGGGAACTCATTATTTTTCAATGATTTACATGAGGTCGGGGTACCATCAGTGTTAAGTAAAGGAATCAGTCATTCCTAAGACCGCATTTCGTACTAGATATAGCCATTAGAAATTTTTTGTTTTTCCTTTTGGGTTAACCAATGCACTTGCTGTATTCAGGGAACTTATAAATAAAATATTCCTTGAGTTATTGGATAATTTTGTGGTTGTGTTCATTGAAGATATTTTGGTTTATTCAAAAATTAAATAGTTGCATCAAAGTCATTTAATGGTTTTCTTAAAAACCTTAAAAGAAAATACATTGTTTTGGAAATTAAACAACGGTGAGTTTTGGTTACAACAAATTTCGTTCCTTGGTCACATTGTTTCTAAGGATGGAATAACTGTTGATCCTGCTAAAACAAATGTTTTTGAAGAATGTTCAAGACCCAAAAATATAACTGTGATTCGTAGTTTTTTTGTTTTGGCAGGTAATTGCCAAAGTTTTGTTGAAAATTTTTCAAGGTTATCTAGTCTAATGACTAAGATAACTCAAAAATGTGTTATGTTGATTTGGAAAAAATAATGTGATGATGGTTTTCAGAAACTGAAAAGAAGATTAGTGAATGCTCCAGTTTTGGCACTGCCTTATAGAAATGTTGTGTTTGTTATTTACACTGATGCTTCGTTGAAAGGACTTGGTTGTTTCCTTATGAAGAATGATCAGGTAATTTCTTAGGCTTCACATCAGTTGAAACCTCATGAGTTATATTACCCTACACATGATTTTTAATTATCTGTTTTTGTTCTTGCTTTAAAAATTTGGAGGAATCATTTACATGGTGTAAAATGTGAAATATATACTGACTAAAAAAGTTTAAAGTATATATTTACTCATAAATAATTGATCACGAGACAAAGGAGATGGTTGGAATTAATCAAGGATTACGATTGCACAATCCTTTACCATCTGGAAAAATCAAATAAAGTGGATGATGCTTTGAGTGGAAAAATTAATGCTTCATTAACCATGCTACGTTTGGAACGAGATTCTTCAGTTTTTTATTTGATAAAATTTTCCATAGAAGTTGTTGGTGCAGAAGATTCTTCTATTTTGTATTAGGTGTCAGTGATATCATCTCTATCAGACAGAATTAAGAACGCACAGAAGGAAGACAGTGAGTTACAGAAAAAGGTAGAGTTGGTTCAGAAGGGTAAGTTTCTAGAATTTAACATTGATAATGATTTTTTTAGGTTTGGGAAAATATTATTTGTGCCTTATGATTCACAGTTGATGAATGAGTTGTTATGTGACACTCATAGTTCCCCATTTTCAGTTCGTCCTGGTGGAAATAAGATGTACTGAGATCTTTGTGAGAATTATTGTTGGGATGGAATTAAAAGATATATTGCTGAGTTTACTGTGAAGTGTTTGACATGTCTGAAGGTTAAACAAGAGTAGTAATTTTTGAAATGGATTCGTCAGCCTTTACCGGTGCTAGAGTGGAAGTGGGAAAATATATCTATAGACTTCGTTGTGGGATTACCGAAAAATCTTGAGGTTACAATTCAATCTCTATTATTGTATATCAGTTGACTAAATCTTCTCCTTTCCTTCCTATTCACGATACTTTGCCTCTAGATCAACTATCTCACTTGTATGTTAAAGAGATAGTCAGGTTTCATGGTGTTCCCCTCTTTATTGTGTCTGATCGTGATCCCAGGTTTACTTCTATCTTTTGGAATGTCCATCAGAAGTCATTGGGTACTGAATTAAATTTTAGTACAAATTTTAATCCGCAATCAGATGGGCAGACCAAAAGAACAATACAGGCCTTGGATAATATGTTGTGTGCTTGTTCACTAGATTACCAAGGATGCTGGGACCAACACTATTCTTTGTCTGAATTTTCATATAATAATTGTTTTCATTCTAGTATACAGATGGCTCCATTTCATGCATTATATGGAAATCATTGTCGAACTCAATCTTTTGGGGATGATGTAGATGAAAGGAAGCTGATGGGGCTAGGATTGGTAGAAGAGATGGCAGAAAAAGATCAGTTGATTCAGAAGAACATGAGAATAGCTCAGAGTAGGCATAAAAGTTATGCAGATAACCGGAGGAAGGATCTCTCTAGTCTGGTAAGTTATCATGTCTTTCTCAAAGTTTCTCCGTGGAAAAGTGTGATGCATTTTGGTAAGAAAGGAAACTTGAGTCCGAGGTTAATTAGACCTTATGAAATCCTGGAGAAAGTTGGATTAGTTTCTTACAACATGGATTTAACTCCATGTTTGTCCCAGGTACACAAAACATTTTATGTTTCAATGTTGATAAAGTATATGCCAGATCCATCTAATGTCTTATGTCCTGAGGTAGTTCTGTTTGAAGAGAATCTCTTTGATGTGTAACAACCAATCCAGATTCTTGACCGTAGAGAGCAAGTGTTGCAGAAAAAAGTAATTCACCAGGTAAAGGTTTTGTGTGAAAACCATATGGTTGAAGTGGCAACGTGGGAATCTGAAAATTCTATGAGGGATAAATACCGTCATTTATTTGATAAGTGAATAAAATTTTATGACCGCAATTTCCAAAATGGGGGAAGGATGTAACATCCCATGTAAATAATGAAATAAGACATATTTCATATTTTTTAATATTTTTTAATTAAATATTAATTTTACTTTAAAGGGGACGCTATGTTTGATGGCATAACCAATACTCAACAAAGGGTTTTTTGAAATCTTAGGTTGAACAATAATAATATAATATTTTGGTTTTAAATTGTTGTTAACATCTAGCCATTGTATTGGAGAGAATGAATATAACTAAATAAAATATTGTTATAAATGTTTTTTAAATGTTTTTTCATTTATCCAATAAAAGTTAGAGTCTTAAAATAAAACAAGAATTTGATTTTAAGCATAAATACTCTATTATTCACTAAAAGGACGATTTACTGCATTTTGATGGAGAACCCTCTTTAAATATATTTTTGGTCACTATTATATGTTTTATTATAAAAAATAAAATTCTTTTCCAGATTTGGAACGTCAAAATTTAATTTGGGAAATTTTTTGGTATTTTTCTGATAAAATTCATTTTTTACTGAATAGTGAAAAATATTGTATTTTAATTCAAAACTGTCTTTTACTATAATTTATTTATTTGGTTATATTATCTTTTTAATTAGTTTTAAAGTTTAATTTGAATATATTTTTACCATTTAATCTAATGGTGGTCATTGGAATTAATTTCACTTTGAAATTGGACATAAACAAGTATCAATCTTTTGATAGTTATTGTTTCTTAAAAACACACCCTTTTAGTTTGGCAGCGGGAATTAATTTTAAATTAATTTCTACCACTTAAATTTTTTGATTTTTTTAAAATAGATATCATTTTTTAATTTGTAATATCAAATACATCTTTGAATAAATTTTTGGTAGATTTCTAAAAAACATCAAGTTTTGATAAATAGTGAAACCACTTAGTATTAGTTAAAAAGCTAATTTTTTCATTTTAATGAATTTTTACCACTTCTGTAAATTAAATTTCGAAATTCCGACATACATAGTTGTTGTTATTAAGTAAAATTTTGTTCAATAAGATGAAAATAATTTTTTGGTGAATAGTAACTTTTGACTTTTATTTACCGTGGTTAAAGGTAAATAGGTGAATTTAAGGTGAAAAGGATATTATAATTATTCAAAATTACCTTAAAAATTGTCCAAATCTTTTGGATGATTCATGGCTGACCATGTGCATCCTTGGGTCGATTTTGGGACCCTATAGAGCCACTTATGTGTGATAATGACACTTTAGATTAATTAATTTAAAGTAAGGGAAAAAATGACATAAACAAAAAACTTTTAGTAAATTAATTTTTATTTGGTGTGATATAGGTAATAATTTTGACTATAAATATTATTTGGAAAGATAAAGAGATTTTGCAACATCATGGTATTTTTTTATAATTTTTAGACATCATATAATATAATTTATTTATGACACAATGATGATGAAGTATTTACCTCATTAATAAATCATTTAAAAAAATAAGATTATAAATATTAAAATAACATCCAAAACCTGTCCAATTCTTATTGTCCAATATTATTTCTACCATGAGTCATCTTATCTTTGAATCTATTTATTTTTGGACCTTTAGAAACCGAATATCATTATATAATAAAATAATATTTTCACACTTTTCTAAAGAGCCTCTCCTCCTCAGAAACAGAGACCATTTCTAACCAATTCCTCACACCTGTCAATCCTTTTGGCTCTTCCAACTTGTAACACCCCAGGTAAATAAAGAATATGAAATTTTCAAATTTATCCATATTTTTGAATAAAATATTAATATGAATTTAAAGGGGACGCTATGCTCGATGGCGTACCCAACACGCAACAACGAGTTTCTTGGGAATCTTACGTTGCTCTCTAATAATAAAATAATATTATTTTAAATGGTAGTTAACATGTAGCTGTTTTATTGGTGGGAATGGATAGAAATAACTAAAATATGATTATAAATGTTTTTAAATGTTTTTACATTTATCCAATAAAATATAAAGTCTTAAAATACGGAAAGAATTCAATTTTAGGCGTATATGCCCTAGTTTTCACTAAAGGTTCACTTATCACCTTTTGATGGAGAACCGTCATTAAATATAGTTTTGTTCACTCTTATACATCCTTTTGGACTAAATAAAACACTTCTTAAGAATTGGGACATCAAAATTTACTTTGTGTAATTTTTTGGTATCTTTCTGATAATGTTTTTTTTAAAATGAATAGTGTAAACTGTTGTATTTTAATTCAAAACCTCTTTTTAATCTAATTTGTTCATATGATTAGATTATATTTTGAATTTGTTTTAAAGTGAAATTATAATATATTTTTACCATTTAATCCAATAGTGGTCGTTGGAATTAATTTCACTTTGAAATCAGACTTAAACTAGTGTCAATATTTTGATACTTATTGTTTCATAAAAACATGCTATTTGCTCTGACAACGGGAATTAATTATTAAATTAGTTAATGTGACTTATATGTTTTGAATTTTTTAAAATAGACTTTATTTTTGAAATCGGAATATCAAATATAGCTTAGGGTAAATTTTTGGGATTTTTCTGAAAAACATCAATTTTTGATAAACAGTGAAACCACTAAGTGGTACTTATAAAAACTGATTTTTCCGTTTAAATGAAATTTTGCCATCTTTGTGTTTTGAATTTCAAAAATCCGACATACATGGTTGTCATTAAGAAGTAAAATGTGTTTCAATGGGATATAAATAATTTTTTGGTGAATAGTAACTTATTAAGTTTTTAATCGCGATTAGAGGTAATTAGTGTAGTTTAAGGTACAAATAATGTTTTAATAACATGAAATGAACATGACACATGTCCTAACCTCATTGGATGTGTAATGGAAGACCAAGAAAACCCATGGGTCAACTTGGGGACCCCATGAAGGCACTTTTTTTAGAAAATGACATTAATATCTTTTTATTTAAAGTTAAAGTAAAAATGAGACAAACATGAAATGTTTTTTTAAACAATTTTTACATGGGGTTATACAAATAAGATTTTTGACTATAAATATTCATTGGAAAGATAAAAATATTTCCTACATCATAGTATTTTTATTATAATTTTATACATTAAATAAATTAAATTATTTATGACATCATGATGATGTAGCGATGACCTCATTATTTAACGATTTAAATAAAATGGAAATATAATGTAATATCTAAGACCTACACATGTCCAAAACCTATTGGATGAGTGGATTTAGAACCCTTATCACTTTATCCTCGAAATAAATCAATGTGGGACCTCTAAAATCCGAAACGATTTTGAAAATAAAGTAACATTTTGTAACTTTACAAGAGTGTCCCTCCTCTCCTCTTATAAAAGGCCCCCAACCCTACCTCCTTACCCACACTCCCAAAGCCTTTGGCTCGGCCAACCCCTACCCATTTTGTCTCTCCACTTCCCTATATTACTCCTTGAAGCCTCACTTTGGGCAGAAGTCTTCCTGAGGAAGCCTTTGAGCTCAAACCAAAGGGAGTTACCTGATTTTAAGGAATATAAAGAAACGAGCAAGACAAGTTGGACTTGAGGTAAGGGATCTTACTCCTCTCTTTCTTTTTAAGTACACTCTTTTATGTCATTCCCTCTAAATCTCATATTTCTTGTTATTGGGATGTTATATTATATTACACTTACTATAATTTTTATGTTCATGTGATGAGAGACCCTATTCTCTCTCATCAATCCATTTTGGAAGTTTTGAGTGGCGCCGTTAGGTTGCCGAATTTTCATAATAGATCTAACCTCTCTCTTTCTTATTTAAGTACTATCTTTTATGTCACTTCTTTTAAGCTATCTTTTTTATGTTGGGGGATGTTCTTTTATATTCCTCTTTCTATAAACTTTAAGTTAATATTATGAGATACCCTATTTGATCTCATCAATCCATTTTTATAAGTTTTATGTGGCGCCGTTAGGCTGCCGAGTTTTCGTAAGGGATTTTTCATCTCACTTTTATTCCCGTGAGATTTATGCTACATTTTCCACAATTTCCTTTGAGTGGTGTATGTACTTCCCATTATTCTACTCTTTTTGTAATATACTTTCGTTTATGAGTATTTACATCAATGATGTATTGTCCTTCTTTCATGGGGTGTATGTTTTGAAAGATACCCAAGTCGGTAAGGGAACCTTTCACCCTACTCTTTTTAAAAGACTTATTTTGTTATGTCTTTTAATTCACATAATATTATTTTGGGATATGTTCTTCTATATCGTTATTGATGTGAGTTTTATGTCTAAGTGATGAGATACCCTTTTTATATCTCATAAACTCTTTTTCTGAATTTTGAAGTGACGCCATTAGGCTGTCTAATTATTGCAAGGGAACTTCTTAACCCAATTTCGATTCTTTGGGATAAACTTGTACACCTTGAATATGTCGTTCTATGATTATGTGTGAATGTCCTCTGATTTTTTTACACTAAATACCCACTTATATTTTGTGTATTCATTTGTCACACATAGTTATGTAACTGATTTATCCTTAATCCAAGGATACCGTCTTTGTATGGGACGTCGTCCCAATCTCCTTTCATTGAGGCATATTTTGTTTTATACACAACCTTCTTTTATACAGTTTATAAACCCCTTTGAATTTTACGTTTATTCAAAAGGAATCTTTTTTTATACAAAGCGTTTACTACACGACAAAGGGGAATGTTTTTTTCGGACGTATGCGGCGACAACGAATTCTCCGCTGCCATGACCGTTATTTGATTTTCGACTCCCTCTACAAGCCATACCTTTTTTTAATGAAAAATAAATACCATGTTTTACTTTTCTTTTATATTGGTATTGAAAATGGTTTTCATAATGTCTCTATATCAATTTTTTGTATTGATATCTTGTGATTGAAAGGTGGAAATGTTATGTTTCCTTTATTCATGATTTATGTGATACGATTATGTTGAGGTTCTTGGGCATTATTATGAAGACGGGTGGTTCCGTGATAGACTAAGGGCGGGTGAGCCCGATATAGCTCTCCAATGCATTGGGTAATGTGAAGGAGTGAAACGTTAAGGTTTCTCCGAAGAGATTTAGGGAATATACTGTGATTTCCAAACGTAACCAAGAGGGTTACTCCCTACGTAAGAATGTTATGAATGCCTCAAGTTACCTTTTATGTCTTATGATTTCTATGATTTAATCATGATTTGATGAGGTATGTTATTGTTCCTATGTTTTATGGGTAAAGTATGATTTCATTCTTATGTATATATGAACTCATGTTTCCTTTCCATATTTTTATAACCCATACTGAGCTTTTTATGCTCATCCCAAGTTTTTGAAATGTTTTTCACAGGTCAAGGGAAAGGTACATGATGTGATGATAGTGTCAAGGATGTGTCAAGAAAGAATCAATGTTTTATTTTCAATATGTTTCCGTTGATGGGAAGAATGAATACTGTCTTTTATGAAACCACTTTGTTTAAATGTGGAATGTAATGCAAGTTTCATGATCTAATCTCTAAAACTCTAAACCTGAAAAGATCCTCAATGTGTAATCTTGTAATAACTCAAGATTAAGTAAGGTTTAAGGCTGGGGCCTTATAGGTTGTATCAAAGGCCGGTTTAGATAACTTTAGAGGTTAGGGTATTCTTTAAGCATAAGTGACATTACCATAATGGTTAGGATTTCAGAAAGAGTCCTAGTTTTGGATAAAGTGAATGAGTAAGTGTATCTTAGTGTTTACCTTCCTCATTAGTACATGATGGTTTTGTTGATATACTCACACTGAAATTTCCGTTTTTAGTGAATGGATGGATCTAGCAGGCACCAAATAGACAACAGGTTTGAAGGAAACTGTGGTTGTTCTATGATTAAGATACTAGATAAAATGGGGGATTCAATGAGGAAACTCGTGGTTGTTCTAAACCAACGATCAAGGAGTCATGATCAACCACTTGAACCTTGGTATGATCTTTAATGCATCATGTACGAGTTGACCAATCCATGTGGAATTTTAGGTAAAAATTATAAAGGTAACCATTAGAGTTTATATGATCCTTACTTTTGAGGTAATTATGGGTTATTATATGATATGCTGGAAAATGAAAGGCATGAGATAAACTTGAGGTTAAAGTATGTTATGATCATTTTTGATGATTTTATCTCTTTTTGGGGAATGACATAAGAATTATATAGTTTTGGAAAAAGGACAACACACAGACCGTGTGACAACCCATCGCGTCAGACAAAGCTGTGGGAATCGAACCCACAACCAAAGTGCGACTGGTATTTATCGCCTACCACTGGACTACGTGAAGTCCCTGGTTAGTTTGACCGATTCTTTTTAGTTAGATGATTTTATGAATTAAGAGTAAGTTTATTTTGGGTTATTTATGAAAATTATTAACCTATCATGGAGGATATGTGATTAGGTTAATTACCTTTCAATACGAGACTTTAGGAGCAACTGATATTGTTTGGAGATAAATGTTACGATTCAACTTGGAAGACTATGTGACTAAATCCTTCAAATATTTTGGTTTCAATCTTATATTGGTTTACTTTGAATAATTTTATGGACAAATTGTTTATCGGATGGTCCTCGTTGAACTTTGGGTTTTGTTGGACAAATTTTGAGATTAAGAATAGATTTTCTTTTTATAAAGGGTTATCTTTTTTTGGATTATCTGACCTTGTACTAACCTTTCTGATTTGGTTTTGGTTAAATCCTAAAGACATGGGATGTATATAGTTCTCCTTTTTGGATTAGGTGATTCTCTAGAAATTGATTATAGTACTCTTAATGCGAACAAGTCTCCCTAAATACTCATATTTTGGAAAAAAATATGAGTTTGATTAAGGAATCTAGTAAAAGATAGAAGTCAACATGACAAGTAAGTATGTTTCCTTATGTTTTATTTAAGCTCAAAAATAAATTCCTCAATAAAAAGTTACTTAAAGAAGAAATGTTGTCTATTAACTTTTCCTACTGGGGAACCCAACACCATTTAACCCATCAAAAGTTTGTGATTTTCTTATTGTCAACTTTCTCCTAAACATGTTTTCTATCACTCTCCATCAGAACATGACCCAATGTTTTCTCCTCCATGTCCATATTTTTCTACATGGAATCCTAGTATGGGTTAACTCGGGTGACCTTTGTACTTATCTTTCTTTATTTTAAAGTGATTGTTTTACCGACTCTTGTTCCGATGTGGGACTTTCAAGGATGTTTCCAAGATTAATTTTAAAAATTGCGAGGACGCAATTCCCAAAAGGGGGGAAGGATGTAACACCCCAGGTAAATAAATAATATGACATTTTCAAATTTATCCATATTTGTGAATAAAATATTAATATGACTTTAAAGGGGACGCTATGCTCGATGGCGTACCCAACACGCAACAACGAGTTTCTTGGGAATCTTACGTTTCTCTCTAATAATAAAATAATATTATTTTAAATGGTAGTTAACATGTAGCCATTATATTGGTGGGAATGGATAGAAATAACTAAAATATGATTGTACATGTTTTTAAATTTTTTTACATTTATCCAATAAAATATAAAGGCTTAAAATATGGAAAGAATTCAATTTTAGGCGTATATGCCCTAGTTTTCACTAAAGGTTCACTTATCGACTTTTGATGGAGAACCGTCATTAAATATAGTTTTGTTCACTCTTATACATCCTTTTGGACCAAATAAAACTCTTCTTAAAAATTGGGACATCAAAATTTACTTTATGTAAATTTTTGGTATCTTTCTGATAAAGTTCTTTTTTTAAAATGAATAGTGTAAAATGTTGTATTTTAATTCAAAACCACTTTTTAATATAATTTATTTATATGATTAGATTATCTTTTGAATTGGTTTTAAAGTGAAATTATAATATATTTTTACCATTTAATCCAATAGTGGTCGTTGGAATTAATTTCACTTTGAAATCAGACTTAAACTAGTGTCAATCTTTTGATACTTATTGTTTCATAAAAACATGCTATTTGCTCTGACAAGGGTAATTAATTATTAAATTAATTAATGTGACTTATATGTTTTGAATTTTGTAAAATAGAATTCATTTTTTAAATCGGAATATCAAATATAGCTTAGGGTGAATTTTTGGGATATTTCTGAAAAACTTCAATTTTTGATAAATAGTGAAACCACTAAGTCGTACTTATAAAAACTGATTTTTCCGTTTAAATGAAAATTCTCCATCTTTGTGTTTTGAATTTCAAAAATCCGACATACATGGTTGTCATTAAGAAGTAAAATGTGGTTCAATGGGATAAAAATAATTTTTTGGTGAATAGTAACTTATTAAGTTTTTAATCGCGATTAGAGGTAATTAGTGTAGTTTAAGGTAAAAATAATGTTTTAATAACATGAAATGAACTTGAAACATGTCCTAACCTCATTGGATGGGTCATGGAAGACCAAGACAACCCATGGGTGAACTTGGGGACCCCATGAAGCCACTTTGGTTGGAAAATGACATTAATATCTTTTTATTTAAAGTTAAAGTAAAAATGAGACAAACATGAAATGTTTTTCTAAAACAATTTTTACATGGGGTTATACAAATCAGATTTTTGACTATAAATATTCATCGGAAAGATAAAAAGATTTCCTACATCATAGTAGTTTTATTATAATTTTAGACATTAAATAAATTAAATTATTTATGACATCATGATGATGCAGCGATGACCTCATTATTTAACGATTTAAATAAAATGGAAAGATAATGTAATATCTAAGACCTAAACATGTCCAAAACCTATTGGATGAGTGGATTTAGAACCCTTATCACTTTAGCCTCGAAATAAATAAATGTGGGACCTTTAAAATTTGAAACGCTTTTGAAAATAAAGTATCATTTTGTAACTTTACAAGAGTGCCCCTCCTCTCCTCTTATAAAAGGCCCCCACCCCTACCTCCTTACCCACACTCCCAAAGTCTTTGGCTCGGCCAACCCCTAACCATTTTGTCTCTCCACTTCCCTATCTTACTCCTTGAAGCCTCACTTTGTGCAGAAGTCTTCCCGAGGAAGCCTTTGAGCTCAAACCAAAGGGAGTTACCTGATTTTAAGGAATATAAAGAAACGAACAAGACAAGTTGGACTTGAGGTAAGAGATCTTACTCCTCTCTTTCTTTTTAAGTACACTCTTTTATGTCATTCCCTGTAAAGCTCATATTTCATGTTATTGGGATGTTATTTTATATTACACTTACTGTAATTTTTATGTTCATGTGATGAGAGACCCAATTCTCTCTCATCAATCCATTTTGGAAGTTTTGAGTGGCACCGTTAGGCTGCCGAATTTTCCTAAGAGATCTAACCTCTCTCTTTCTTTTTTAAGTACTCTCCTTTATGTCACTTCTTTTAAACTCCTCTTTGTTATGTTGGGGGATGTTCTTTTATATTCATCTTTCTATAAACTTTAAGTTAATATGATGAGATACCCTATTTGATCTCATCAATCCATTTTTGTAAGTTTTATGTGGCGTCGTTAGGCTATCGAGTTTTCGTAAGGGATTTTTCATCTCACTTTTATTCCCGTGAGATTTATGCTACATTTGCCACAATTTCCTTTGAGTGTTGTATGTACTGCCCATTATTCTACTCTTTTTTTAATATACTTTCGTTTATGAGTATTTACATCAATGATGTGTTGTCCTTCTTTCAAGGGGTGTATGTTTTGAAAGATACCCAAGTCGGTAAGGGAACCTTTCACCCTCCTCTTTTTAAAAGACATATTTTGTTATGTCTTTTAATTCACATAATATTATTTTGGGATATGTTCTTCTATATCCTTATTGATGTGAATTTTATGTCCAAGTGATGAGATACCCTTTTTTATCTCTCATCAACTCTTTTTCTGAATTTTGAAGTGACGCCATTAGGCTGTCTAATTATTGCAAGGGAACTTCTTAACCCAATTTCGATTCTTTGGGATAAACTTTTACACCTTGAATATATCGTTCTATGATTATGTGTGAATGTCCTATAATTGTTTTACACTTAATACCCACTTATATTTTGTGTATTCATTTGTCACACATAGTTATGTAACTGATTTATCCTTAATCCAAGGATACCGTCTTTGTATGGGACTTCGTCTCAATATCCTTTCATTGAGGCATATTTTTTTTATACACAACCTTCTTTTATACGGTGTATAAACCCCTTTGAATTTTATGTTTATTCAAAAGGAATCTTTTGTTATACAAAGCATTTACGAAATGACAAAAGGGAATGTTTTTTTCGTACGTATGCGTCGACAACGACTTCTCCGCCGCCGTGACCTTTATTTGAGTTTCAGCTTCCTCTACAAGCCATACCTTTTTTTAAGAAAAGTAAATACCATGTTTTAATTTTCTTTTATTTTGGTATTGAAAATGGTTTTCATAATGTCTTTATATCAATGTGTTGTATTGATATCTTGTGATTGAAAGTGGAAATGTTATGTTTCCTTTATTCATTATTTATGTGATACGATTATGTTGAGGTTCTTGGGCATTATTATGAAGACGGGTGGTTCCGTGATAGACTAAGGGCGGGTGAGCCCGATATAGCTCTCCAATTCATTGTGTAAGGTGAAGGAGTGAAACGTTAAGGTTTCTCCGAAGAGATTTAGGGAATATACTGTGATGAGTATTCCAAACGTAACCAAGAGGGTTACTCCCTACGTAAGAATGTTAAGAATGCCTCAAGTTACCTTTTATGTCTTATGATTTCTAGGATTTATTCATGATTTGATGAGGTATGTTAAAGTGCCTATGTTTTATGGGTAAAGTATGATTTCATTCTTATGTATATATGAACTCATGTTTCCTTTCCATATTTTTATTACCCTTACTGAGCTTTTTATGCTCATCCCAAGTTTTTGAAATGTTTTTCACAGGTCAAGGGAAAGGTACATGATGTGATGATAGTGTCAAGGATGTGTCAAGAAAGAATCCATGTTTTATTTTCAATATGTTTCCATTGATGGGAAGAATGAATACTGTCTTTTATGTAACCACTTTGTTTAAATGTGGAATGTAATGCAAGTTTAATGATCTAATTCTCTAAAACTCTAAACCTGAAAAGATCCTCAATGTGTAATCTTGTAATAACACAAGATTAAGTAAGGTTTAAGGCTGGGGCCTTATAAAACCTCTACCCAATTAATCTCCCTACATCTCTCTCCTCCTAGAAGCCTTACCTTTGGCATAAGTCACTTCAAGAAACCCTTTTGGTTCATACCAAACGGAGTTACCCAAGTTATATGAGATTAAAGAATGATCGAGTCAAGTCGGACACAAGGTAAGGGACTTCGTCTCAATATTCATTCATTGAGGCATATTTTAATACACAACATTAATTTATATGATGTATAAACACCTTTTTCTTTTCTTTTCATTCAATTTTAATCTTTTTCTATGAAGAGTTTTACTAAATGACAAAAAATGTTCCTTTTAACATAAGCGGTGACAGTGACATTTTTTGTCACCGTGAGTATTATTTGATCATTGGATTCATTAACAAGCCCTAATTCTTTTAAAAGAAAATAAATATCATATTCTCTTTTACATATTTTGGTATTAAAAATGGTTTTGATAAAGGATTATTTTATGTCAATATATTTAAATGATATATTGTTATTGAAATGTGGAAATGCTATCATTACTTTATATTGGTTTTATGTGTTATGATTTTATAATGGTACATGGACATTTGAAGAGTCGTTACATGATAAACCAAATGACAGGTGGTGCTGTGAAAACTAGGATAGGTGGTTACGTTATAACCTCCAGTTCATTGGGTATGGAAGTCAGACGTATGGCTATTCCATTTAGTGATATGTGTGGAAGTTGACCGTATGGTTATTCCATTTAAGTATGTTTATATCCAAAGTTACCTTTATATGTTATGAGTTTTTTATATGGGTTTTATGGTAATATTTTGGTTACAAAATGGTATGTAATGATCTTTTATTAAGTGATGAGTATGTACTAACTCATAAAGTTGAAAAGTATTACTTATGATAAATTATTAATGGTTTACTTGTTGTTATGAAAAACTTACAGTTTACTTTCATTGTGTATCCCTTACTGAGCTTTTTATGCTCATCCCAAATTATGAAATTTTTTTCACATGACGTAATGAAGAATAGGGTCAAGGATGAGATCATGTAAAAGTCATTCTATCTTAAACATGGAACTAGACATGAATCTTTTTTTCATGTGTATTTGTTTTGTGAAAAAATGGAAACTGAGTAGAGGTTGCTACTTTGTAATAATTGAAAATAAATTTAATAGTTATGAAATAATTCTCTAAAACTTTAAATATGAAAATATCCTCAATGTGAATTATTAATTTAATTCAAGATTTTATATGTTTTAAGGCCGAGTCCTTATAGAATTTGACCAACGTATTCGTTCTAATTTTTTTGTGGTTGATCTTTGACCTGGATACAATCAATTAATGGAAATTTGATAAGCTATACGCATGATATCCATTCACACAAGATATATACAGTATGAATTAATATCATAACAATGAATACTTATAAATTCCCATATAATATTTATGCATCAGAAGAATAAATACATTAGATATTACATTGAAAAATTCGCGTTAGATTCTATTCATGATATTATTATATATCATAAGTGAAAAGAAGGGAATAAAGTGAATTTAATGATTATTATAAAGAATTATAAATGGAGAAATTATATGAAAAGTTAAAAATAAAGTCAGTTATAGATATAAAAAGTTTCTTTCTTGGGTTATGTCATCATAGGATATGGTTTATCTATAAATCCAAAAAAAATATTGATGAATTGGACAAACCAAACACTATTAAAGGAATCTATAGTTTTTGTGGTTTAGTCATATACTATCGATGAATTGTGTGAATTTAATCATAATTATCTAATCCTTTGAATATTTTAATTTTCAAGGGAATTAAGGTCCTTCGGATAAAAAAATGTGAATAAAGCATCAAAGAGACAAAGAAGAGGCTGGTCATAACCCTAGTATATAAAATAACCTATACTGGAGAATATTTCATCATATACAGTGATGATTTCAAGAAGGGTTTGCGATTTTTCATTGTGAAAAATGATAAGGTAATTTCTTATTAATTACTTCAATTAATGACACATGTGAAAAAGTACTCAACGCATTATCTAGAGTTGGTGGTAATTATCCTTGTTGTAATTATTTAGTTGAATTGTATTTATAGTGAAAGGGATGATATATATACATATATATATATAATCCAAAATTATATGTTCACATAGAAGGATTCCAATATACATCCATGGAGGTGCTTATAGTAATGTAAATACTATTATTGCTGAATAAAAAATGAATAGGTACTACTTTAGGTTTTACCGGCCAAAAAAAAATTCTTTTTATAAAATATTGTATATATTATATATTATAAATTTTCGTAAAATATAAATTTTTAAATTTTAGAATTTGTTTTAATAAAAATTACTTCACTTTTAGATTCAATTATTTCATATTTATGGTAGTATTATTTGTTTGGAATTTCCTAAAATTATGGATTTTTATTTGAATAGTGAAAATACATTTTTTACCAATACAATTACTTTTGTGACATCATCATGATACAATAATGAATAAAATATTTATAAAAATTTGGTCCTGAATAAATAAGTATATTTGGTTTAAAATAGTCCATCTATAAAATGTCCCAAGAATAATTTACATAGAAATTACATCAATTTTGTAGAAAATTTCATACATTACAAAAACACATGCCCAATGACAATATTAGATTAATTCCTTCGGAAAATTAGAAAATAGACATCTATTTTTGTGAAATATATTAAAACTTTTCCACAATGATATTCTACATTAGTATACTTACCTAAATCCTTTCTTTATAACTAATGGAAATGAAACATATAAAAAGGGTGAGATAAAACTCTCAGTAATAGTAAAAAAGGAAGATATCAACCATAAAAAAAATAATATATAAGTACATAAGAAAAATAAAAAAAAATCATTACATTTATATCATATTTTATGATATCATGTCATGGAATAAATCATAGATGTTCATAAATAATCATAGAACATATTTCATGAGAGAATTACATGGAATTGTGGCATACATAAAGGAAAAATAATAATTTACACATTTTTTAGGGTCATTTCTAATACCATCATAGTGGATAATGTCCTTTAATAATCTAGGTTTACTCCATATTCCAGCCCTTTATTACTGAACCGATTTCACATCCCATTCTAGCCCTATATATATCATCAGATATGAATCTTTACACATTGCATTGAAGAAAGATGTTGGTCCCACACATCACATAAAGAAATCCATAAATATGTGTTCCATAAGAACATAAATCATTCATCATATTAGAACCTATGGAATGAAATCTGTCCATAATCATCATTAAATCATAACATTTCACATGGAAAAGAAATTGGTTTCATAAATATCATTCCATCATATACATAAAAACCCATAGAAATAAAATGGATAATAACCTTGAAAAATATAACAATTAAATCATAAGTAACATTAATAATGTTATCTTGTATGAAAAATATTTTTTAGAGGTCACTTGAAAATAATTCATGAGGAAAATATACTTTTTGGATTTGAAAATGTTTTATTTTTATAAAATACCATATAATTTTAAAAGAAAATATTTTCATTGAAAATAAAATGAAAATATTTTAAGGTAAGATCTATGTAATGGCCCAGACCCTCATGACTCCTCCCTTTGCCAAATTTCAGTGTGCGACTGATCGGTGAGACCGATTAGCGCGACTGATCAGTGTGACCGATCGGAGCGACCTATCGGTGCGAACAATCCGTGGGACCGATCGGTGTTACCCAGCCTTGGCAGGATTTTCTTCTGAAGCCTCCCAGAAACCCCACTTTTAGGCCTTTTTAACCGTTATAAGTGGTTCAAGGCCGTTTTTATGCCCTCAATCAATGTTTTATAAATCCTAAGTGTGGAGGGACCCTCCCCAACTGACCTAGTCTTTTATTCTCATATGATTCCCCTTGGTTTTATTAGATTTTTTAAAATCACATCTGTTACCACCTTTCTGATGGGGATCATTAAATAACAGTTAATCTCATCGTGTGTGACCACCCAACCACGTGGGGAATCACGATCTGAATTTAAAGTGTTTAAATTTCTAATATTCCGTAGCAACAGGATTTTATCTATATATCGCAGAATAAGTTCTTCTTCCACCTTCTTCCTTTTGGCCAACTTCTCTCTTCTCCCTGGTGCGCTTGATGTCCCTCCTTCCCGAGACTTTTGGCGCCCCAAGGCTGAAGTTGTCTACTCTTCCTTGGAGTTCTTGACGTCCCTCCCCTATAAAACGTGCGTCCAATATTCTTGGCGTGTGGGGAAAAACGTCGATCCTTGATCATCCAAGTAGATATTTTCTCCTTCGTCTCTCCTTTCTGTGTGTCATGCGAGGTGGGAACTCTTTTGTCTCTGTGGAAATTGACGAAACCGAACTTAATGAAGATAATGAAAGGACCTTTAAAGAATGAAAGGGGGTGTGATCAATGTTCTGCAGTACACTTTTATGTTGATATGTGTTGTGAATTGTACGGGCCTATTCTCACTGAAAATCTTGGCCGTTGGTGATCTTTATCTGTGAACTAATGAACCTCGGTGCTCCTGGCTGTTTAATTAACCATAACATGGAATTGGTTAATTACGTACACTCAGTTAAATAAATTGAAAGCACCAGGAGAAACCCTTTTCTGTGGTAACCCCGGTTAAAGAACAGTGGAATTGAAACCATGGAGTGTGTTAAATCTTATAAATCTGAAAATACCTGAATGGGCCTACCTTTTGTTGGTGGTAGTTGTTTTTTTGTTTCTTTCACGGGCCGATTGCGGGTGACCTTATGGTTTTCCTCGATGGGGGCTTAGATTTCTGGGGTGATATGGGTGGGGATGGGACCCCCTATTGTTATACTTCCGCTGGTTGTGAATCTGAGGCTGTGTGGTTAATCTGCTTATATCACGAATTGGTGAGGAATCCTCTATTGTTGAGAAATTGTTGGCTCCTAGATTTTGGGGACATGGGGTTGTGTCTCAGGGTTTTCCATGGTTTGAGTACTTTAAGGGATCTCACATATGCCTTGTTGTTGTGACTTTTCAAGAGAACCGAGTGTGAATGCTTGAATTGATGTTTGGCTGTTTCTCCTTTCCTGGCTTGTGTTTGTGCCTGTTAGTTACCCAGTGGTGTTGAATTCACCTAAATGGAATCACTTGAATATGAAACTAGAAAAGTTGACTGGGGAATTAGTTTGGGAATGAGTTGTGACTTGGCCGTGAGTGTCGTGGATTCTTTCGTGGATGAATAGGAACAAGGGTGTTTATGCATAGTTTTTGGAACCCCAAGGTTGGGATGAGTGTTTTCTACCAATACATATATTTGTAGCTTTGATGTTTCTTATTCGCCCCCACCCAAGTTGAGCACTTAGTGCTGAACACCCCATTTCATGGGGATGGTGTTTTTCCTAACACTCCTATGAGTGGCTGGTTATTAGATCTTTTTCTACTCCCTTTCCTGAATAGCCTATGACTCTTCAGACAGGCTGTGATGGCCTGATGTCCATTATTAGCCCAAGAATCTTCAGGTAGGGTGGTTGTGGTGGTTGGCCCAGGTGTTTGCGAGCAGGTTGTTTCCCATGTTTCTTCGGGATGAGGCCCAGGTGACTTTGGGCATGGCAGTAGTTATTCTGACCCAGTTGTTTGCAAGTGTGGTTACGCGTGGTGGTTGTGGCCAAGGTGTCTGTGGGCGGGGTGTGCGGTTATATCCTAGGTGTGTGCGGGCAGAGTTTGGCAGTGGGACTGCGGTGAGGTTATGGCCGAAGTGTGTGTGGGAGGGGTGTGGCAGTTGGACTGTGGTAATAATTGCGGGATTGGTTCGATGCGTATGATGTCTTCAATAACTAGTGGGAAAGTGTTGCGGGGTACCCAAATAATGACGTGCTATTACTATACGTTACTTGACTTGCGTTATTTGGGGAGTGTGCCTTGGTGAGGTTTGGGTGGATGGATTTTCATTGTTGGGTGTTTGTTTATCTCTTTTTCCACAGGACATTATAATGTCTCCTAAATTGTACACGAGAGTCTTTGGTTTTCCCTTTTGAGTATAATTGGATTCTCACCCTACGTATATAAATCTTCTTTCAGGTTTCTAGGAGGACTTGCGGGATCATGTGGAGCCACACTGGTTTGGACCTTTGGGGCAGTTGTTGTTGTTGATTTCCTTTTCTTGGTATCTTTTTACTTTTGGAGTTTTGTGGCTTTTATCTTTTACCTGTGAACATGCATATGGGAATGGTTTACTTTCAGCCGTACTTTCACTTTCAGTCTTGGTGTTGTGGGATTTACTATCTTATCTCTTGATCCTATTAAAAGAAAATGGGTAATTCATGGTGTGTGATTTCATGCCCTTGGAGCAAGTCGCCACTCCGGGACCTATTGAAGGCGGGTCTCGGGGGTCATTATATCTCCTTCAACTAGAAGATGGAAGGTTCTGGCAATCTGATGTCCCTTCCCTCATCTTGGTGAAGGCAGGTCGTGACAGAATGGTATCAGAGGCAAGGATTGAGAGATTGGATGGAGTCTGGAGTTAGGAACAGTGAGGATTGCATGGGATGGTTGGGCAACAGTGTTGGGTGACCTTGGTGCGTGAATTCGGCCATGGAAGACCAACTAGGACACAGGATTTTAGGGCCCCCCGTGATCCGATGGTAGGACTCTGGACCTACCGAATGACCAAGTGAGGCCACGCGGATTGCAGGGTAGAGACCCTAGGAAAGGTACATTCATCCTAATGACTTTTTTTCTCGTGTTTCATGGGTGTTTTGGGGATAGAAATAAATAATATGTTTAAGAAATTTTAAGAAAAATATTCTGAACTACTTGGGCTTAGGCATTCATTGTTTACCTTGCAGCTATGGCACCAGGGAGGTGACCATGGGTGGTGCGGTTGATCGAGGCCCTGGAGGTTTCCATGGCCGATTGGCAGAGGGCTGATCGAGAGGAGGAGGAAGAACAGTGGTAGAAGATGCTTCAATCCTTCCAGCGATAGACCCTCAAGAAGTATATAGGCAACACCTCTTACATGAAGACGGAGAGCTGGCTAGAGGAGCTGGTGATAGCTATCGACAGGATTCAGGCTCTGATCGAGTACTGGGTTCCTCTGGCCATCAGCCAGATACAGGGAGTATCCTGTCAGTGGTGGACACTCTAATTGGGGTAGAGGAGATAGGCTGAGGTGGCATGGGCTGATTTCGAGATGGAGTTCTGGGCGGAATTCCTCTCTTCTACGATGAAGGCGGAGAACAGGCAGGAGATACTCTTCCTCCAGCAGGGGAGTATGTCAGTAAGGGAGCTGGGGATCATGTTCAAGGACCTCCTCCGCATTGCTTCGGACCTCATTCCAAATTAGGAGTCTCAGGAGAGACATTTAGAGGAGGCGCTCCGACCCTCCCTCCAGTACGATGTTACCCCCTTCACCTTGTCAGCATACTTGAAGGTCCAGAAGAAGGCTGAAGTAGTGGAGAGGATGAAAGTGCTAGGAGGTGTATCACGAGAGGGGTTACAGTTGAGATCATCGAAGGGAAAGGCCGTCAGCACCAGGCCTCCCGCATCAGGGACTTCTAGGATTCGACCGGTAGGGAGCAGGCCCCAGCAG
The DNA here is from genome assembly GCA_963277665.1 of Viscum album. NCBI lineage: Eukaryota > Viridiplantae > Streptophyta > Magnoliopsida > Santalales > Viscaceae > Viscum > Viscum album. The sequence continues at coordinate 281,606,437 of OY728167.1, forward strand.
TTCCAGTTCTGATATCCCTGTGCTCGACCCTTTCCTTCTGGACTAGGATCGAGATGCTTCATCTGTGGAAGCCATGGGCACCTCCGGAATCAGTTCCCGGACCGAGTATAGTACGGTGGCAGTGGACAATCCCAGCACCCGCCCTAGAAGTAGTTCCAGCTAGGCCCTTCCAGCAGCAGCTTCCAACTAGGCCCTTCCAGCAAAAATAGGTGTAGCGAGCTCCCGCTCCTCCGACGACATACGTTACAGGAGGAGGCAGACCCCAGGGTGCTCCTCAGGAACCTCAATCAGGGCATGGTCGGGGAGGTGGCCGACAGCCAATGGGTAGAGGAGCTGGGCGTGGGCAGTTGCACGTCGTGGAGGCAGCAGTTCCAACGGGGTCGGAGGTTGTTCGAGGTATGATCAGTTTTCTTAATACCCTTGCATATGACTTGTTCAATAATGGAGCTTCGCACACCTTTGTTTCCCCCGGTCTGGCCCGTGCTCTGGGTCTAGATGCCGAGAGACTTCTAGTTCCCCTGGTACTGAGCACACCAGTCGGAGGTCAGACCAACTTGTTATATGTTTGTCGAGGATGCAGGCTGATGATAGGACCACATCAGTCGGTCGGGGATCTACTAATGATACAGATACAACCCTATGATGTCATCTTATGAATCGATTGGCTCTTCTCTGTGTGTGCCGTCATTGACTGCTTCCGAAGAAGGGTCGTGTTCTCATACTTGGGCGGCCGACATGTTACCTTCACCGGCGAGTGGAGTGGCCAGAAGGGCAGTAGGTGAGAGGAACCCTTCCTCTCCTTGTTAGCTGAGCTGTCAGTGGAATCGGTGGATGCAGGGATAGTTGATGTCCCAGGGATCATCAGTGAGTTTAAAGATGTCTTCCATAAGGAGGTGATGAATCTTCCCCCTTGAAGATATATCATGTTTGGGATTGTCTTTCAGCCCGGTGCCCAACCGATTTTGATGGCTCCCTACCGGAGGGCACCTTCGGAGCTACAGGAGTTGCAGATACAGATTGATGATCTGATGAAGAGGGGTTATGTTCGACCAAGTGTGTCACCGTGGGGTGCTCTAGTCCTGTTCGCAAAGAAGGCGGGTGGTGGTCTCCAGTTGGGCATAGACTACAGGAGGCTGAATTAGGTAACGATCAAGAATCACTACCCTCTTCTGAGGATATATGATCTTTTCAACCATCTTAAAGGGGAAGGATGGTTCTCGAAGATCGACCTGTGGTCTGGGTATCACCAGTTGAGGGTGAAGGAGGGTGACATCTCGAAGACGGCCTTCAGGTGCAGGTATGGGAACTTCGAGTTTATATTCATACCTTTCAGTGTTACGAACGCTAAGGCTCTGTTCATGGGGATTATGAACTACGTATTCCGAGATTATCTGGATCGGTTCATAGTCGTGTTCATCAACGACATCCTGATGTATTCAAGATTAGAGGAGTACCACACTGAGCACATGAGGACAGTTTTCAAGGTCCTCCGACTTCACCATCTCTATGGGAAGTTGTCGAAATGAAAGTTATGGACACGAGAAGTGCACTTCCTTTGGCACATAGTGTTTTAGAAGGGGGTAGCGGTGGACCTATCAAAGGTTGAGGTGGTTTTTGTTGGTCAGCACCCAAGAACATGGCAGAGGTTCGTAGTTTCCTCGGGCTGGAAGGTTACTATCGGAGGTTTGTACCCAAATTCTCTCGAGTTGAAGCCCCTTTGATAGCCTTGACCAAGGAGGACCAGGTTTTCGTGTGGGGTGAACAGTGCGAGGCAGACTTCAGCTATCTAAAGGAGAATTTGGTTAGTGCCCCAGAGCTGAGACTACCAGATGAAGGGGCGGCGTATGAGGTGTTTTGTGATGCTTTAGGGCAAGGCCTCAGATGTGGATTGATGGAGCGATAATGGGTGATCTCTTATGGGTCTAGGAAGCTACACCCTCATGAGAGTAATTATGCCACCCACGATCTGGAGCTTGCAGCGGTCATTTTCGCACTGAAGTTGTGGTGGCAGTACCCCATCATAGAACTATTTGTGGTCTTCACGTATCACAAAATATTGAGGTATATCTTCTCCCAGCGGGACCTCAACTTACGACAGCGATGGTGGATTGAGTTCTTCCAGGTTTATGACTTCGATATTTCCTACACTTCACAAAACGGGAATGTATTAGCCGATTCTTTGAGTAGGAGGTCGCAGAAGGATTCAGTCCGAGAGTTGGTAGACACTTGGAATGCGATGGGAGAGTTGGATGCCCTGCAACTGGAGGCGACGATGGATAGTTGTAGAGGATGCATGTATCAGATGATAGTATAGTCTTCTCTGTTGTGTCAGGTGGAGGAGTCTTAGTGGGGAGACTCAGAGACTGAAGTGATGCGTGACCGGGTTATCCAGTATGATCCTCTGGAAGGGTGGATAGAGGATGGTCAGAATCAGATGCTTTTAAGTGGGAAGATGTTTGTTTTGGAGACAATGTGCGATAGGGTTCTTGGTGAATTCCACAGCTCACCCCCAGTGGTACACCTAGGAGTTTCCAAGATGTACCGGGGTCTAAGGAGAAAATTTTGGTGGCCTGGAGTAAAGCGAGCAGTGGAAGAGTTTGTGGCCAAGTTCCTAGTGTGTCAGTAGGTGAAGGTTGAACATCATGTTCCATGTGGGTTGTTGCAACCATTAGATGCCCCCGAGTGGAAGTGGGATGACATCTCGATGGATTTCGTCACGGGACTACCCAAGGTGCAAGGAGGCTGCGACGCCATCTGGGTAGTAGTGAACCAATTAATGAAATTGGCTCACTTTCTGGTGATCAAGGAGTCGAGTGCAGTGGATGCTCTAGCACGGTGGTATGTGGACGAGGTAGTACGGTTTCATGGAGTTACGATGTCCATAGTCTTGGATAGGGATGCACAATTTTCCTCATGAGTCTGGAGGGGTTTGAAGCATGCTTTTGGAACCCAAATGCGCCTTAGCACTGCCTTCCACCCGTAGAAAGATGGGCAGATAGTGTGCACCATCCAAACCATGGATGATATGCTCTGAACATGTGTTCTGGACATCGGGGGATCATGGGTGTGACACTTGCCTCTGGTATAGTTTGCCTACAATAATATCTATCACTATACCATTGGCATGGCTCCGTTTGAAGCCATATATGGAAGGTCGTGTCGCTCACCCGTGTGCTGGACTGAGGTTGGGGAAGCATGTGTTCTTGTCCCGGAGGTGGTGCAGAGCACAACAAAGAATGTTCAGCTTATATGAGAGAGGATGAAGGTGGATCAGGATCGGAAGAAGTCATATGCCTATGATAGGAGGAGACCCTTGGAGTTCGAGGTCGGGGATCACGTGTTTTTGAAGGTCTCCCCTCTGTGTGGACAGTAGAGGTTCAACAGGGGAAGTAAGATTCATCCTAGGTTCATCAGACCCTTCAATGTGCTGCGGAGGGTCGGTGAAGTGGCATATCAGCTAGCGCTACCACCGCTGCTACTGTGGATACACGATGTATTCCATGTGGCCCACCTCCGACGATGTCTGCACGACGATTCACACGTCCACGACTGGGGAGGTCTAGATATCGAAAACGATGCAACCTTCGTGGAGCGATCAGTGATGATTGGGGGTCGTGAGGAGAAGGTGCTTCGTGGGTGAACCATTCCCTTGGTCCGTGTGTTATGGAGACATGGTGGTCTTGAGGAGAGTACCTGGGAGAGGGAAGCATAGATGCATGCCCAATACCCCGAGCTGTTTTGAGTTTTATCCTGTTTGGTCAGTACTTGTTTACTGTGTAATTCTTTACCTTGTTGACTATGGATGTGCAGTTTCCTTTTCAATGGATGTGTGTGTGAAGTGTCCTAAAGTATGGTGAGGGGCGGACCTGATCCCTAGTTAAGACGCATTAAATTGGAAGTGCCTAAACCCGTGCGGGCGAGTCAATTCCACCCAAAGAGGATAGTATCATATCATTGAGGAAGGGGAAATCCCTCTCCCACTGGACCGACCAGGTTAGCCTTTGTTTTTCATGGTTGCACGGGGAAGGGAGTGGTAGGGCGTTTGTGATTGTTCAGGGGATAAGGTGTTCTTGTGTCAGAGAGGTTCACTCCTGAGAGGTATCTTCCGGGGTGGTCGTTCAGACCCCCCTCTTCCCCTCGGTCTGGTTTTCAATTCTAGAGGGAAAGAATGGTTTGAGAGGTATCTAATTTAATGACCCAGACCCTCATGACCCCTCACTTTTCCAAATATTGGTGTGCGACCGATCGGCACGACCGATCGATGCGACTGATCAGCACGACTGATTAGTTCGACCGATCAGTGTCACCCAGCCTTGGCGGGCTTTTCATCTGCATCCTCCCCGTAACCCCACGTTTAGTCCTTTTTAACCATTGAAAGTGGTTTAAGGCTGTTTATAATCCCTCAATAAATGTTTTAAAAATCTTGAGGGTGGAGCGACCCTCCCCAATTGACCTAGCCGTGTATTATCATATGATGACCCTCAGTTTTATTAGATTCTTTAAAATCACAGCTGTTACCACCTTTCTGATGGGGATCATTAAATAACAGTTAATCCCGTTGTGTGTAACCACTCAACCACATGGCGAATCACGATCCGAATTTAAAGCGTTCAAATTTATCATATCCTAGAGCAATGGGATTTTATCAATATATCACAGAAGAAGTTCTTCTTCCCCCCTTCTTCCTTTTGGCCGAGTTCTCTCTTCTCCCTAGTGCGCTTGAAGTCCCTCCTTCCCAAGACTTGTGGTGCACCTAGGATGAAGTTGTCAGCTCGTCCTTGGAGTTCCCGACATCCCTCCCCTGTAAAGCACGCATCCCCTATTCTTGGAACATGAAAAAAAACCTCGATCCTTGATCGTTCATGTAGGGATTTTCTCTTTTTTCTCTCCTTTATGTGTATCTTGCGGTGTGGGAATGCTTTTGTCTATGTGGAAATTGATGAAACTGAACATAATGATGATAATGAACAGACCATTAATGAATTAAAGGGGGGGTGTGATCGATGTTATGTTGTATGTTTTTTTGTTGATATGTGTTCTCAATTTTATGGGCCTATGCTCAATGAAAATCATGGTCGTTGGGGGTATTTCTCTGCGCACTAATGAACCTCGGTGATCATGTTTATTGAATTAACCATAACATGGAATTGGTTAATTACGTATACTCGGTTAAATAAATTGAAAGCACTAGGATTAACCCTTTTCTGTGATAACCCCGGTTAAAGCACAGTGGAATTGAAACCATGGAGTGTGTTAAATATTTTAAATCTGAAAATACCTGCATGGGCCTGCCTTGTGTTGGTGGTAGCGGTTTGGTTGTTTAATTCATGGGCTGATTACGGGCGACCTTATGGTTTTCCTGGATGGGGGCTTAGATTTTTGGGGTGATATGGGTGGGTATGGGATCCAATGTTGTTATACATCCGCTGGTTGTGAATCTGAGGTTGTGTGGTTACACTTCTTATATCACGAATTGGGGTGGAGTCCTCTATTGTTGAGAACCCATTGGATCCTAGATTTTGGGGACACAGGGATGTGTCTCGGGGTTTTCCTTGGTTCTTGTACTTTGAGGGATCTCACTTATCCCTTGTTGTTGTGACTTTGCAGGAGAACCGGGTGTGAATGCTTAAATTGTTGTTTGGCTGTTTCTCCTTTCCTGGCTTCTGTTTGTGCCTGTTAGATTCCCAGTGGAGCAGAATTCACCTAAATGGAATCACTTCAACATGAAACAAGAAATGGTGAGTGGGGAATTAGTTTGGGAATGAGTTGTGTCTTGGCCATCAGTGTCATGGCTTCTTCTGTGGATGAATAGGAACTAGGGTGTTTTTTCTTAGGTTTTGGAACCCCTAGGTTTGGATGAGTGTTTTTTACCTATACATATATCTGTAGCTTTTATGTTTCATATTCGCACCCCAACCAAGTTGATCACTTAGTTCCGAACACCCCATTTCATGGGGAGGGTATTTTTTCCAACACTACTATGAGTGGCTGGTTATTAGCTCCTTTTCTGCTCCCTTTCTCGAATAGACCAAGACTCTTCGGGCAGGTTGTGGTGGCCTGAAGGACATTATTAGCCCACGAATCTTCGAGAAGGGTGGTTGTGGTGGTTGTCCCAGTTGTTTGTGGGTAAGTTGTTTCCCAAGTGTCTTCGGGATGAGGCCCTAGTGTCTCCGGGCATGGTAGTAGTTGTTCTGACCGAGGTGTTTGCAGGTGTGGTTACGCGCGGCGGTTGTGGCCGAGGTGTCTGCGGGTGGGATGTGCGGTTATGGCCCAGGTGTGTGTGTGTGGAGTTTGGAAGTGGGACTATGGTGAGGTTATGACCCCGGTGTGTGCAGGCGGGGTGTGGCAGTGGGACTGCGGTAAGAATGGCAGGATTGGTTCGATGCGTAGGATGTCTTCAATAACTAGTGGGAATGTGGCGCAGGGTACCAAAATATTGATGTGCTATTACTATACGTTACTTGGCTTGCATTATTTGGGGAGCGTGCATTGGTGAGGTTTGGGTGGATAGCTTTTCCTTATTCGGTGTTTGGTTATCTATTGTTCCACGAGACATTAGAATGTCTCCTGACTTGTACACGAGAGTCTTTGGTTTTCCCTACTTAGTATACTTGGATGGTCACCCTACGTATATAAAACTACATTCAGGTTTCCACGAGGACTTGCGGGATCGTGCAGAGCCACACTAGCTTGGACCTTTAGGTCAGTTTCTATTGTTGATTTCCATTTCATGGTATCTTTTTACTTTTGGTGTTTTGTAGCTTGTATCTTTTACCTTTAAACATGCATATGGGAATGGTTTACTTTCAGCCGTACGTGCACTTTCAGTTTTGGTGTTGTGGTATTTACTATCTTTTCCCCCAATTCTATTAAAATAAAAAGGGTAATGCATTCCATTTAGTGTGTGATTTCATGCCCTTGGTGCTAGTCGCCACTCTGGGACCTATTGAAGGTGGGTCTCGGGGGTCATTATCTCTCCTTCAACTTGAAGAAGGAAGGGTCTGGAAATAATATGTCCCTTACCTCATCTTGGTGAAGGCGGGTCATGACAATCTATGTAATTCAGGTGTTAGGAAAGAGGAAGAAATAAATTCATACCATATAAGTTAAAAAATATTCATTTTGTACTTTCTTTGTAAATTTCACAAATTATTTTGTTTATATAATGAAAAAAATGATTCTATTAAACACATTTAGTAAAACTTTACACATGGGTAAAAATGACTTCAAAAATTGTATAATAATATAAAAAAATTTCTGGAAATCATTTTTGTAAATGATATACATGGAAGTTAAATATTTTGCAAAAGATATTTACATATATACAATTCTGAATAATAATGAGATTGTGAAGTTAACACTGACCATATTAAAATTAGTAGAATAATATACCCCATGAAAGAAAAAAATTATATGGATATTAAAATACTATAATATTTAAAAAAATACTAATAAAAGGTATTCATGGTTCGTATATACACAAAAAAACAATTTTTGTATAAGGCATCTGTCCCACGAAAATAAAATTGAGAAAAAATATCATACCTTATGTCTTGACTTCTATTGTATACATTTAAAAATCCTATATAATAAATATATGCTTCTTATGAAAATAACACATATTAATATTAATATATATAATACCATATATGATTATTTATGATTCTATATTACTTTCTTTTTAACCATTCAATATTAATGTTATGTTTTAGGTAATAACTGTTTTGTTTGTCATTCATGTTTTGAATTGTAATCCTTAGTCCTCTTAAATAGTTCATAATTTCATCATATCTATAATGATACCCATGATATATATTTAATATATATATATATATATCATATATATAAATATATATATTCAATATATTTGTATTCATGGCGATTAATCAAATATAGAGATTGAAAAATGAATACACTTTTCATGGAGACAGTAGGTCATACGTACGCATGAACGTTGTTTTAATTTTCATATCATATTAAAATAAAGACAATTTTATCATATAATATCATTGAGGAATGTTTTTTATGTTTTAAATATCATATATATTAATAAAATTCAATTTTTTACCATCCATGTAATATATTGATGAAAAACGAATCACATCACATCATGGAGATGGTAACCCATACATATGCACGAGTGACATTATCATTCCCAAAAGAATATATGGTAATAAGGTAGATATTATATGATCATTACTGAATTATAACACTATAAAAAATATCATATATGAACATTAAGCATATCCTAATTCTAACTCAAAATATATGGTGATGCAAAAACAATTGTATCGCTACCTGGATATGGTAAGACGTACGTACGAATGAGCGATACATTAATTTATTATTTTATGTTAATGGGGATTTATAGTGGCATTTTAAAAATAAAAATAATAATATTTAATAATATTTTGGATTATGAATTTAATATTTTATGATATATATCATATATTTGGATGAGGTATTGAAGAGTAGAAAAGAGGGTGATCGATTACTTTTTCTTTGAAATGGTTCCTTTATATCTCCTCTAAAGAATTAATGAGTTGGTATTTTGGAAAGGAAATAACCTCTATAATGTGTATATGTAAGTGGATAATATAATTTGGACAATATTTTTCTATATAGAAGGCTTAATGTGATGTGAATATGTTTGAGAGGTGGTTCCCCTTTATAATTGATGTGATAACCCCTTTTCAAATTTCTAAAAATATTAATTCATAATAAATTAAACATCAATAAACATACATCCAAAAATACATGTATTCAATGATTACATGATATAAGGTTTTAATATAATCAAATAATAGGATTTAGATATTTTTAGATATTATTTAGAAATTTAACATTTTTAATGAACAAGTAGTTAACCAACTTTAATTTATACTAAGGTAATAACTTTTTGAATATAAAATGGTTGTAATTCTAACTTATGTTATTTAAATTAGACCAAAAAAGAAAAAATAATAAAATTTTAAAAAATATATTTATTTTATTTTATTTGTAAAGGTTTTTTTAATAATTTTAAATAATATAATTAAAGTTAATTTTGATAAAATTTTATTACTTTCAATTTTGATAATATTGATTAATTATACTTTTAAAATTATCATGATAAACAAGTTAGGTTCTAAAATATTATTATTATATCCATAAGATTTAAAGATATTATAGAAAAAAATTATGACATTTCTTATTTAAAATAATATTTATTTTAATATTTTTACTACCATTTTGTTGAAATTTCCAGTAATACAGTAATTACCACATCGACGTTGTTATTAAATATACTTATTGTTATCACTAAAAAATATAAATAAAATACCATGATGAAGATAAATATTATGTATCCAAGAAGTATATTTATATTATAATATATATTTTTGGTAAACCAACATTAAAAATGATACAATATTTAAAACATAACTGTGACATCATTAAAGATTAAATAACCATAATATTATAAATATCATAATCTCAACTAAGTGAACCAGAAAGTAAATAAAATAATTTTTTTTCTTGAAAATATGTTTATTAAAAAAAATTACATTTATTTTTGTTCATAAGATACATTGTTTCCCTTGTGGACACATAATGTATATTTTAGACAAATAATGTGACATTTTGTGTCTTTAATTGAATTAAATATTATATAAGTCATTTTTGTGGACAAGTTCACATTAAACTACTTAATTTAGATAATTATATGTTATGATTCTAAATATATTCATCCAATAAAATATATGAAAGTGTTCGAGTAATTTTATACTCTATCATTTTGTTTTTCACAAAATTTATCCAATTTACAATTTATCATGGAACCAAAATTTACCAAGGTTATGATTCATATTGGAAAAAATAAAAGGTCTTCATCACTAAACGTGGAACTTATTAATCTAATTGTTTTTTTAATTTTTTAATATTTTAAAAAATTACTTTGATAATTTAATTTAAAATAAAAATGGTAAAATATCATGATAAGTAGTTTTTTTCAAAAAAAAAATCCCTTTACATCATAAAGTGTTTTTATAATAAATTCATATCTAAAATAATTTTTTGCACCAATATTTTCATTATTTTAAATTATAAGAAAAAATTTAAATTTCAAAACTAATCCAAATTTTTTTACCATGAATTGAATTTTTAAAAAATACAGATTTCAATAAAATTCTTACATTCATTATTCCTTAAAAAATTATTTTGTCATAAAATTATAAAATATATTTTTAAGATATTTTTAAAAATGTTAATTCATAAAATGAAATTAATTTTTGGAAATCCAATTTCTATAACTTATAAAATTTATTATTCATTCTTAAATAGAAGAAATCCTTATTTTTGAAGAAACACATTTTCGAAGAATATGTTGATTTTAATTAAAATTATTTGATCTTTTTATAAAAACATAATAATAAATTCACATTGAGTTGGATTTTTATTTCATAAATTACTTGTTCATATTTATTCCATTCAAATTAACTACTATGTTTTAGTGAGGATATAGTATTTACATGGTTCGTATAAACTCACAGCTTCTTATAATGAAATCTTTTAAAGAACTAAAATTATTTAATGAGAAATATTTATTAAAATCTCAGGGTTTTAAATGCTAAAATTAATTTTATAAATTTAGAAATATTTTCTTGACTTTTTTGAACTTAGGATTCAATTAATTCTAATAAAAAAAGTATTCTTTTATTTTTTTCATTAATTAATATTTTGAAATGAACCATAGTATTTTATGATATTAAAGTCACAAAACACTTTTTTTAATCATAAACCATTAATATTCATTTGTTCCAACACTATACATGATTTTGGTGTAAATTAATTTTTATCCTAAATAATTTCATTTAAAAAAAATTGTTCTTGTTGCATTAACCATAATTTTATTAAATTAAATTCCTACTTCCTCAAGAGGCTAATTCGGTTAAATCAGTTTTCATATTTTCAATCTACTTGTTCAACATTGATAATACGTTCTATTTCATTTTTTTATTAAAAAATAAGTTACCATGGTAATCATTTCTAACCATGATAGAAGTATTAGTTGTAAATACAGGATTAAATTAATAAATACGAAGAAAACATTGAAAAATATTTCTATAAGTGATTGTACGAGTTGAATATCAACCAACCAAGTATTATATCTATCTTTTTCTAATTTATTGGATGATACTTGGGAGTGAATCCCCTTTCATATTAATAAAAAAATTATTTACAATGATACCATTCTTCCCACTTATAAATGGATCCCCATCCTCCCCATCAATGAAATTAAAAAAATATATTTTATCACATAAATATTTAATATTTTCTTCCATAATAAGTACCTATAAATTTATTGAGATTCAAGTCCCAATAAAATTCCATAACTTTCTCATTTTGAAGATATCCTTCAAGAGGATATTGGAGCTCTCAACATAAGTGATATATTATTATTGAATATTATTCTATATCTCTTTAATATAGATCCTTTTAAATTATTTTTATCAAATTAAAAATTTTAAATAATTAATCCTCCATAAAAACAATATTGTCACTATACAATTCCATGTTATAACTCATTCAACCATTATATCATGTTCTTTTCTTGGTCTGTTTTACTACCTACATGTACTACTTAATAATTCATTCTCTTGAATAATTAATAAAAAAATTAAAAATGGAAATAATGTGTAATAATGATTAATTTAATTTTTTTAATAATTCTGGAGTGGTAATATTCAAAATTATATTTACCTCTAAATTAAATTCTTTTATAATTTTGATAATTACCAATAAAGGTAATTATAATGAATTCCATGAAAAGCATTAACATTAGATCCCTGAAATGGATATGGGACTCCGGGAGTATTTTAAAAAATATTTACTAACAAAGAATGAATAATCTAGAGCTGATGAACCCATGAACAAGACTCCAGGACTAAAATAGTTAAAAACCCATGTTAGGGAAATGTAACAACTAACTCGAAAATATAAATTTTGAAAATAAAAAAACATTTGAGTAATAATGGATTTTGAATGAATGGTATAAATAAAATTGACTATCTATAAGATTATTATTTATTTTAATAATAAATTTATTATTGAGTGAAGTTACATTTCATGGGACTAAGGGAAAGATCTATGTACGGGTCTCTCATAAGAAATTTCATTCTTTGAGACACATTTTTTATTATGAATGAATTTAAATGTATATGGTGTATATATTACCTATTAAAAATATCTTATCTTAACTCAGCTAATACTCATGTAATTTTGTATTCCTGAATTTTTATTTAATTTCTTGTTGTTTTTTATTTTAATAGTTGAATGGTGTTATATTTAAAATCATTTATTTAAAATATTGGTTTCTTTAACCCAAATATTTCTATTTCATATCATTTTTCCTTATATTTGTTAAATTTAATTTTTCACTATATTTTAGTGATTAATAAATAAAATTGTAAATTATCTTTTACATTCTTTAGTAATGTTTAATAGAATATTTCTAACATTTTATGTAAAATAACATTTTATTTTCTTTTAAAATGTATAAAAAATGATATATCATATTCTTTTGTCGGTGTATTTTTCATCTTTGTCAAAATACTTTATTACTTGTTATGATTCATTAAGAACATTTTCTAACAATACCATAAACAATTATATTGATGAATTTTGATGATTTTTTATGGATCATTTAACGAAACTCATTTACTTCCCATAAAATAATTAATATATGAAGGAATGATGAATGATCTTTTGTTTTTGTGAAATACATATGTATGGTTTATCATTATGTTATTGCTTAGACTCTTATAGACATAAAAACATTATTAAATTCTTTATATCCCACGAGATGAAAGTGGTACAATAGAGTTTATCCCAATCCAAAGGGTACAAAGGCAGTCATATCAATCCCAAAAGCTGTATGTGTGGCCAACCCATGATTACTATATTCATTCAAAGTAGTTATCCTAACCATTATGTGATGAATGTCTTGGTTTCTATCGTTAAACCTTTTTACGCTTACTATGCTTATATTTATTCCTCACTCTTAGTCCAATTATTTATGTCTACGTAATCATGTATATGGATTATTTATTTATGATTCATATTACTTCCAAAAAAAATTCAATGATTTAATGATTTATGATTCATTTATTATTAGGAACGATACACTTATGTTATTCCATTTCTCTATGAATATATTATCATACATAGATACTCATTATATACCCACCAAAGTTTTTAATTTTAAATTTCCTACATTTAAAATAACAATCAATATTTTATTATAAAAATATTAATATGTTCACTTATTTCTACCACATTTAATATCATGCCTAAAAAGAAATACATAGTATTAAAATATTTTTATAAAAATATGACCATTATAGTCTATCAATTAGATTGGCATGAATGAAAAGGGGTAACCTCGTTATTAAATTTATGCATAAAATTTTTATATTATAAAATATTACTAATTAATTCCTAGGAAATTGGAACTCTATTTTCAATAACATCATATATGATTAAAAGAAATATTTTTAAGAAAACTCATTTATATCGATTTTTTATAATAATAAATTAAGTTAATCACTATTGATTAATTATTTTAATTCAATATACAGATCATATACTTAATAAAAAAAGTTATCATTAATTTAATGGTTATCACTAAATAAAGAATAAGTATAAAATCATTTTATACATTGAAAACACAATTTCTGAAAAAAATATTTATTTTTTTGTCAGAATATTATAATTAATTTCTATCACATTTAAAAATTTAATATGATAAAATGTACATATTTTTTTAAATCATCGTGTAAAAAATATTAAGAAAAATTTTGGGATTTTTCTGAAAAGGTTGTTTTTTGGATGAATAGTGAAATGTACCCATTTTGGAAGGACTGTGATTTCTTTACTTTTAATCAGAGTAATTTTATTGTTCAATTTTATTTTTGTATTATTTGAAAGTCCCATAAGATTAATTTTAATTAAATTAATCCATTTAATTATATTATAATCAAAATTATACATTATTTTGTTATGGAATTATTTTTACGCTTAAAATATGTATTTTTATAAAAACACTTTTTCGTAGTGTTTTAGGCACTTATATTAAAACTTATTTTTACCACATATGGAAATTAATTAATGAAAATAAATTAAATATTTCAAATCATCATATTCAAATTATTTAATAATATATATTTTATTTTTATTCAAATTGAATAGTTATATGGTAAAAGTTTATTACTATAGTAAATGGTAAAATGGGTAAATCATGGATGAAATAATGGTATAAGTCTTAAAATCTCTCAAGAAATCTCATTAATATCACTAAATATCATTATTCCATTCATCATCATCATAAATTTTTAAATAAAGTAATTTTTTTCTAATTTCTTATGATTATGACATTTATATTCTTTTATGAAAATGGTAATTACAAAATGTTACTCTCTCATAGATATTATGTTGTCATAGTGTGGATATAGATTAAAATGTTATATTAAATTATGTCTATAATAAAAAGTTTCATGAAAAAAATTATACATTAATTTAATATATGAATAAAAATTATATGTGCTAGTTAATGTATTTAAATTCTAATTAAATTGATATCATTAGGCCTTTAAATTAAAGATATGTGAATAATCAAGAAAATGAAATTACATGATATATAATGATTAAATATTATTTCAAAAAAATATTAAAATTTTAAAAATCTTATAACAACAGAATTTTATGGTAAATTTTTTATTATACCTTAAATGGTTAATGTGTTCACCACTTTTAATTTTTTAAAATAATTTTCATTACCGTTAGAGATTGAAAATTTCTTAAAATTGTTAATGCTGAAAGGGTCAATAAGGGGTCTAAACATAGTGATATGGTTCAAAAAACAACAGAAACCTATGTAAAGGTTTTTTAAAATTTATTTTAACTTTATACTCATTAAATTTGATGAAATATTACTTTGGATATAAATAATTTTTTTGTAAACAAATTATATATTATGATTTCATGTATTTGTAATATTTTCACCCACCACACTTATAAAAGGGAACCACCTATCCTCTATTTATAACATATATTGCGCCATTTTGATATTCAAATATCTTCTCAAATCCCTTACCAGTATATCTTTATAATTTCTAGAGGCTTTGGACTTACTAAAATACCAACAATGAAGGATTATGTTGTAAGCCAATAGGGGGTTTCCCAAGAAGATTAATAACTCCTAACTAAGTTTTTTCATGTTTATTTCTTCTTGAAAGTCTTTAAAATCGTCTATAACTATGATTATATGAAAAGTAAGTATCATAAATATATATAATACTTATTATGACTATGGTAAAACTCATTTTATCTCATTTTCCATCATATGGGAAAATAAAAATACTCTTATGTGTCAGTGTGGACTAAAACATCCCCAAAGTGATATGATTCATTTTTCATCATAGAATCACATGTCTGGTAATTATGGTTGATTTGAAGAATATATTTTATATTAATTAGATATTTTTTATTCTTGTTAGATAATATATTATGTACCTTATTACCCTTACATATTTTGGAGATTGATAATGGCATTCTTGTGTACATGTGGACTAGAACCTTCATAAAGTGATGTAATTAATTATTTAAAATCTCATTTAATTGATGAATATAAAATATTATTTAAAATATATTATTGATAATATTTTCAGAATTAATATTATATAGATGATGAAACCATAAATAAATTGAATATGGTTAACCATCTAAAGTCACTTTGGAAATATGAATTGAATGTCTTCAGAACATCTGATATAAATATTTCTGATTTTCTAACTAAATAAGTTATGGAAATAAATAAAATAAATGGAATAATGATAATGTAATTTATCTCATTATTTTTTATGAAATTCTAAAATTAATATAATTTTAATTTCAAGGGTTAGAGTACATACAAAAATGATTCGGGGATTGATATAAGGGATTTCTTATATCAATTTCAATTCATTGTGACTCATACCATATTCACTAAATTTTACTTTGTGTGGTATATATAATACCATTTTGATGTATTGTATCATTAATTTAATTTAATAAAACTGGTTTACATGTCATTTTTCAGATTTTTTCCTTTAATGACTTTTCTTTATTAAAATGTTACCAAAGTGGTAATGGATTTTTATTTAAAAACATTATTATTAATTTATTAAAACAATTTCATTAAATTTACATGTTATTTTAAATAACAATGATGTTTATTAAAGTTTTAAATAGTTATCATTTTAATATTAATCTACATTTAACCTTCTTGGTTTAAAAAGGAATCATTTTAATGTTTCCAAAACGGGTTATTTTGACTTTTTATAAAAATATATAATGATGAATGTTTTTTTAATGTTTTCCACATGACTAATTTTGTTCCAAAAACATATTTATTATAAATTATAAATATTACTCAAGAATTATATATTTTTAAATAACATCCCTTTCATATTATTCTGGTAATTTTCATTATTAAAAGACACCTAAAGAATGTTATTTTTCCAATTTTATCAATGAATAATTATAATTATTTTAAAGAAGTATTTTTTTAATCAATATGAAAATAATTTATTATATTTAAATAATCCCTATTTATATTATATAAATGAAACCATAAAACTTATTTCACTATATGGTTAATAATCAGGTTATTTTATTAAATATGAAAATTGAAATTTTTAAAAAAATGATAGTTTATTATCAAGGAATATTGATTATATATTTTATTATTTATTCAATATATGGGTAATTTATGGGAAATATATAATTTATAGGTGGGTATCTTTTATAGATATCCCATTAGATCATTAATTTGTATCATGGAACAAAATTGAATGTGTATTTCTCAGTTGATTTCGACTCGTATAATGAAAATTTCACCAAATAAGGTCGTAATGAAATATAAAATGTCTTCGAAGAAGGCTTTTACATTATGTAAATGTTTTCGGATAAGTCCATAATGATATGTTTCATGATTTCTTGGCATAAGACCTTGATAGTAAGATCATGGTGTCCAAAATTTTATGTTCCCTTATATGAAAATTAATTATTGTTTTCCATGTGAATATTTTTATTGTTAAACATGGATATATTTATTATTCAAATTATTGATGAGTTTTTATAACAATATTTTGATTTAAATAGATATTGAATTGATCTTAAGTAATAAAAGAGTTTTTTTTGATAATTTAATGGTGCTTCATTTTTCATAAAGGAAAATTTGTTATATTTTTTGTTATGTTTTTCACGAACCCCTTATGAAATGTGTTTTTTCCTATAGAAATGGTTATGAATGGTTTTTTCTGAAAATAATGGGGAAAAGTTTTATTTAAAGAGAAAATGATTATTTTATTCGAAAATATTATTATGAAAAGTAAATTTCCATAGATTTTTTCTTGTTTTCTAAAATGAATTATGTTTTCTATTTATTTTTATATTCCCTACTAATATTTTTTTGATGATCCTAAATTTTCAAATTTTTTCCATAGGGATTAGGGATGCATTGGAACTATAGAAAGGTATATATTTATACTATGGGGATCCATCAAAAATGATGAAAACATATTTTTATTTTAACATGAGGTTCAATTTACAAATAAAATTTACATGGAATTAAATGGCCATTGACTGGAAGTTTCTACCTTGTTATTATGGGACTTTAAGCTAAAGGGAATTATGATAGCTATCAATTCAAAGGTTTAGAAAAATTTAAAGGTTGGGATGTTATTTGAGAATATGTCATAATTATTATATAACCTTAAATTTCAATATTTCATGAGGAATTTTTTATATTAAATAATTTATGTTATGGGTATAGATATATTAGTATGTATCCTCCTTATAAGATAGTTTATTGTTATTTTATTTGATATAATGACATGGATTTTTTTGGTTTTAGTAAATGGTTAAAATCAATATCGACATGTTTAATAATGGATTGGAAGTACAATGTAGTGGTTTTTCAAATGAGTGACCTAACGTGATATCAATTAGCATAAAAACTCTTCTAGATATGCATGACCAATTATCTTGAGTTATGATGAATAATATATACCTAGGTGAGTTTACCAATGCACCAATTAATAGAAAAAATTGTTTTTCATTATTCTTTTGGTTTAATTAAATAAATTATATAAAAAAATAACCTTTTAAAAGAAAAAAAATCCCTTTTTAAGTAATGTAGTCATAGAAAACACATGCACTATATTTAATTTGTTAGTCTATACCATTGTAAAATATATCCATAGTTCTATAACATTATTAAAAGAATATTAAGCATAAAAACTATTGATAATATAACTATTCTACATAACAATTAATATATGTATATATTACGTGTTGTAATATGATCTAATTGACATAGAGGGAAGAATAAATTTCCCTGAAAAGTATTATCCTACCCTATAATGCCCATTTATTGATTCTTATAAGGGATATGACATCATTGAGATTTTTTATTGACTAATATGAAGCTCAAATTCAAAAACTAAAACATGTGGAAGATCTTTTATAGTAGATGTTTATGAACATATTGGTCAGCTCTCAGACAATATTCACTGATCTACCCCAAGAAGGTATGACCATCGAACACCTTACCCATGGGGAATACGTTGTTGTTATAAGGTCTTATGGATCTGGACAATAGTTTTGTGGATTTCTTGAAAATATTAAATAAAATACTCATTATATTTATCAATTTTTTTCTTAAATTATATATATATACAAGATTATAAAATGAGTTTGATAAAAATTAGATTTTGATATGAAGAAGACAAAATAGATTTTTTTTAAAATATTAAATTTTATTTAAAACATTGTTTCAGATAAATTTCAAAACATTTGATATATTTTATTTTAATAAATAATTATTTTCAATAATATGTATTTATATATAATTGTTAATACAATTTAATGACTTATAATGTAATTTTATTAGAGGTGGATTTTTTTTGAGTCATGACAAATAATATTTTTCAATAAATAATTATTATTACTAAAAATTAGAAATTATTATATTTATAAAATACTTTTAATAAAATATATATCAATTTTGAAATCATCACACTAAAATTATCCAATGGGTAAGTTTTCATAATTTCCCAAGATAGTTGATTTGGTAAAAATTAAATATTAAAAAAATATATGGGATGTATTATGACATCAGAATGGCCCAAATGTGATGTAATAAATACTATAAAAAGAAACCATGATAAAAAATATATTTCTAATTTAATATAATGTTATTTTGTTGTTATTTGATTAATTTTATAAACCGTTAATGAATCCTCAAAAGCCTATATTTTATTTTATGTTTACAAAACCAATTATTTATTCACATGACTCACTTCTACAACATAAATGATATTATTTTAATGATTTCTTTTATTTGATTAATAAATTCTTAAAATAAATATAATTTTGTACAAACCATGTGAAGATATCATGGAATGGTTTTTTGTTTTGATTACATTATTACATAGATTCAAATATACATTTTAAAAAATTAATTAATAAATTCCCTCTATTTTTTATAAATACACACCCATCATATCATTACTCTTAAAAAAAACCCATTCACCAAAAATTTACTTTCTAGATACCTCTCTATATCTCTCCTACGGTATACCCATCTGCTGAATATTCTTCTACAAATATTTTAGAAGTACCAGTCATGGAAAGGGATTCACTTCCTCCTCATATGTATTGAAATACTTTATTTATATTATGAAATTTAATTTCTACTTGTTTCATTTTTAAATAAATATTTACATGTACCAAAATAATCCTTTTGATTCACAAGTAGTTAAAGACCATCTTTCACTCTCATTAATCCCTTCCCTAAACCATTATGAACACACATTATACTGATGCAATTTTCCCATGATTTTCCATGGAAAAATATTGTGTTGTGAATACCCCTTACATATCTCCACGTAAGGGTATTCAACTAGTTTTACCTATATATCATTGTTCATGGAATTCTATTTATTAAAACACTACTATATAATTTTGGTATTAAATGTGATTAAATAAATGAATGTATATAATATGAATTAATGGGTAAAACAAAATAAAGGCCCTATAGTGAATTTGGTAATGATTTTATCTCATTAGATATCATGTATAGTTAACGATTGGGTAACATAAGCACACTATGTAATGATTTATCAATGTTTATCCTTGGATTATTCTTATAATTTCATGCATTATATTGTTTCCACATTCCTATTATTCCTTGATGTCATTAAATTATTCCATACATTCTTGTTTAGGATATTAATTATCACATTATATTTATGCATCTTTATTAACAAGTAATTTATTAATTTATATAATTATTTAATTATTTTGTTATTGGGATTTCTAGCTCACATATTTCTTACATACATCCCTAAGTTATCCAATTCAATATTATAGGATCAATAAAATATAAATGAATTTTATGAAGTTTATAAATAACATTGGTATATAATTTTTTTATGTTATTGAGTTATGTTTATAATTACCCAAATATTCTAGCCCTATATATCATATGGGATAATGTTATGTGTATCATAATGTAATTAATTATGAAATGATTGGAATACATGATATAGTTTATCATAGTTGGTATTATTTGGAGGGCCATTAAATTTTCGGGATGAGGATTTCAAAACCATAGTGATACCGTTAGGGATAAGGCTAAACATAGAGAAACACCACAAAATTATATTTAAGTATAATCCTATTTGTTTTCTGAGGAAATAAATCCCTACTAAAAAAATTCATAGTGGATTCATTTATGAAATAAATGTACCTAATTATAATAACATTTAAATGGCTTATTGGTAATTAAATGGAAGTTTACATGGTTCACAAAAAACATTCTTTAGACTCCATGATTAGCTAAACATTCATTGGGGTAGTATTTATTTAGTCTTATTCTTTTTACAAACCAATATAATTGGAAAAAAATTTCCATTATATATTATTTTAGGAAATAAAATTTTCGATAAATTAAAACGATACCTAGAAATTCATATGTTATAAAATACATGTAATTTATTGTTTAACCCTAAAATGATCATATATTCCCTTTAATAGGTTTAATAGTTTCAAAAATCTCACCCATATTTTTTCATTTATTTTAGTCAATGGAAACAAATAAGATAAAAAAACTCACTAAACAATTTAATGTGAAATTTAATGACATACCAAATGTGATACCCCACATGATATGAGTATGAGTTGAGAAAATCATGAAACTAATTATATAATTAACTCTTGTTTTGAATGGAAACAATAATCTTTAAGAACAACCACACCCACCATAGAATGAGAATGTTCCAACTAAGAAAATTATGTGACAAAGGCCACCAATTTTTAATAGAAATTCTAATCCCAAAATCATTAAAAATGTATCAACTATATTTATATGATCTTTTATATCATTCAATTCTCTACCTAAGTGATTTTTGTTATGTATTTTTATATCATGGAGGGAGAAATAGATTAATAGTGTATTTTTATCATGAATACAAATTCTATTGAGGAAATCAATGTGATAAAGTGAAATAAGTTTAGGAAAAAAATTATAAAAAATATATTTTTTCCAAATATCATACATACAATGGAAAGGTAATTCCTTGACTTCATGAATTAGTAGGAAAAATCACATTGAGAATATGATTAAAATCACCCCAAACTTGAATTATATACCATCATCTTTGTCTTTGACACCAAATATAATGTTGACTTCTTCTTTAGTGGGATAATCCTAAATCTATGAAAAGCATTGCGATTCAAAATATTCAT
The DNA here is from genome assembly GCA_963277665.1 of Viscum album. Taxonomy (NCBI): domain Eukaryota; kingdom Viridiplantae; phylum Streptophyta; class Magnoliopsida; order Santalales; family Viscaceae; genus Viscum; species Viscum album. The sequence goes on from OY728167.1 coordinate 281,628,265, forward strand.
AGTTATGATTAAATTTTCCAATGTTCCCTCAAAATTGTAATAGAGTTCAATGAATATCAATGGTCTCAGAGGGATAGAGATGGGATGTGACGAATGGTGTTAAATTCTAGGGGATACATGGATAAATCTCATAGTTGTAGGATATTCCAACATAACACCTGTTAAAATTGTGGTAATAATTATCAGTCAAATTTCATGAAGGGGATAGGGAAATGATTAAGGTGTGGTTAGGAGGGGCACCAAGCCATTGCATTCTAATGGGAGAAACCCACCAACGGGATAGAAGAGATTAATGTTCCAGCCAACCCTTAATTGTTTTTTAGTATTTAAAATGAATGGAATAAATAAACATTGAAAATAATTTCACTTTGATAATGGTTATTGATGATAAATGAAAATAACAGCCTCCAAGACATAGAAAGAAAGGGTGCACTACTGGAAAGATGATCTTTCCAAACACTTCTATACCAACGGTTTGTAAAAAATGTTGGTATAGCTACCATTTCCCAACGGTTCACCAAAACCGTTGGGAAAGGGTCTTATTTCCCTCCCCTTTCCCAACGGTTCATCAAAACCGTTGGGAAAGAGTCCCCTTTCCCAACGGTTCACCAAAACCGTTGGGAAAGGGTCTTATTTCCCTCCTCTTTCCCAACAGTTCATCAAAACCTTTGGGAATGAGTCCCCTTTCCCAACGGTTTTGGTGAACCGTTGGGAAAGGGTCTTCTTTCCATCCTCTTTCCCAACGGTTCATCAAAACCGTTGGGAAAGAGTCCTCTTTCCCAACGGTTCACCAAAACCGTTGGGAAAGAGGAGGGGGAAAGTTTCAAGACACCCAAACTTATCCCAACGGTTTTTAAAACCGTTGGGAAAGGGTTATCCCACCCAAACCTATCCCAACGGTTTTTAAAACCGTTGGGAAAGGGCTATCCCAACAGTTTTGAAAACCGTTGGGATAGGTTCTTTAATTTTTTTCTAGATCTACTAACCGAGAACATTATATGAATCAAAATTTTAAATAATTATGATAATACATATATATATTTATAAAATTATGTTTACAAAGTGATGTTAGCTTATTGGTTAAGTCGTTCGATTATAAATGAGGGGTCCTGGGATCAAATCCCAGCGGATGTTTTATTTTTGGATTTTATATACCAACGGTTCCATTACCGTTGGTATAGATTTCGTATTACCTATACCAACGGTTTCCAAAACCGTTGACATAGGTCTATACCAACGGTTTTTGGAAAACCGTTGGTATAGACCTATCCCAACGGCTTACTTGGCTACGGTTCTCCAAACCGTTGGTATAGGCTATACCAACGGTTTGGAGGCCTATACCAACGGTTCCAAACCGTTGGTAAAGGTTAGTTTTCCAGTAGTGGTGAGAAAATGAAATCACAACTACTAATGTGGATCCTAATAATCTATGTGGTGATAGTTATGCTACTTATTTATCAATAGTTAGTGAACGAACTATCTAATTCTAACTCTACAGATTATATTATATGAAATAAGTTTAGTGGAACTATTTAAACACAACCTAAAAAATGGAGGACACATTATCAAAAAATTGTTAAATATGTTAATTAATTCGTCACCAGTATAAAAATATTATCCTATCAATATTTGAGGGATAAATTTCCCAGTGAACCTTGTGATACCACCTTTAGTGGACATTATTTCCATTATGGGTATGTATTGACATTCCTTGTATATATCAACCATAATTTTTAAAATAAAGGAAATAAACATCCATATTTATTATCACCCTATGATTATATACATGTGTAAGGATGAGGATGAATCTTCTAGGGAATAATCTCCAGAATGGATATTATTTCCCAATGAGTAGGAGTATCTAGATAAAATTATTGAGACTAAGGAATAGATCAGCTTTGGTTACATGATAATTTTATGACAATATATTGATGTATTGAACAAATAATTTCTGATCCTTCCCCATAATTGTGAGTTTTATTTCTCAATAAAACATATACAAAAATATTTTCCAATATTTGGGACTCCATATAGATTGGACACTATTGAATGTGAAGAGACAAAAAAGAAACTATAAGAGAATTTTTATAAAAGGTTTTTATTCCCAAGTTCTTCATAGTGGGGTGCATTAGTCCTTTTAATTATGAATAAGTATAGGTCAATGAACCTCTGTATTGATTATCATGAGATGAAAATATAATGATGAAGAATAAGTATCCAATGAGAATGATGTATGACATGTTTGATAAGCTATGTAGAGCCTCGTACTTCTCTATGGTGGATCTTCAGTGATGATATTATCAAGTGAAAATGAAGAATAAGGATATCACAAAAATTGATTTTGGGTACAAGGTAAAGAATCTATGAGTTCATTAATATTCCATTCAGACTCGAAAATTTTATTTTTATATTTATGGAATTAATTAATAGAGTATTAATGTATTCCATTGAAAAACTTATTATATAATTTTTATATGATATTCCTATATACTATCAAAAGAAAGTATAAATATAAAAACATTTTAAATTCTATATTGTAAAACATTAAAAAGGAAAATTAATATGTGATGTATTGTAAATGGATGTTTTAGATGGAGTTAGTGACGTTTTTGGGGATAATTTTCACCAGTAAAGGGATATTTGTGAAACCTTTGAAGACAATTACAATTTAAGGATAGGATACACAGAAATATGTAATATGGAATAGTAGTTTTCATATATAAGTGTGGTATTATCATTAATTTGTTATAAAATTCTCATAATTTTCAAACTTATTGACCCAGATAAAATTGAAGTGAGTAAATTGTGTCTGGAATAATGAATACAATGAGATATTTGGAGATTTATATAAGAGGCTAATAATGGAACCTATGGTGACATTACTAATATGAGGGTAATTCTATTAAATCTCTAGTGATGCATCCAAAAAATATCTGGGTTGTGTATTCATGAAAAATAACTAAGTGGTAGTCTATTAACCTAGATAATTAATGATCTATGAGACTAACTACCCAAAATATTATCTATAATTTTCCATAGTGATATTTTAAATGATGATTTGGTGATATTATCTCGATAGGGAGAAGTGCGGTGTATATATAGATTGTAAAATCCACAAGTATATATTCACACAAAAGAAACTCAATATGTTCCAATGAAGATGGTTAGAAGAAATCAATGATTATGTATATTTAGACAATTACCAACCTAGGAAGCTAAATAATGTGGTAGATAATCTGAGTAGAAAGGATATCTAAACCTTATCCATGATGAAGATTTAAAGGGATCCAATATTCTTATTCATACAAAGGATGTAAATGGGAATCATAAAAGGAAAACCATCCTAACATTCTAAAATAACTTCTCAAAAAGACCGTTTTAAAAGGATTAGGTAGGCCTAAACTCAAGATAAATAGAGGATGAAAGAGGTTGTGAATATTACAGATCTCATCTTTTGAAAAGATAGACTAAAAATTTTCAGAACCTGTATATGTTTCCCATAAAACCCATAAGTGAAGTGGGAAATTCTTGATGTTATGCATAACTAATACTTATTTATTTATCTGGGGAACATAAATATGTATAGAGACATGAATCTAAAAACCTAGTGGGGTAACATGAAATTAACTATTATATAATTTGTACCTTGATTATTAGAATTCCAGTAATCCATAACCGAATGATAGAAGTCTAAGGGAATGATGAAACCATTTCTTGTACCAATATGAAAGTAGAAAAACATGAACATATATTTGATCATAGGAATAACAATTATATATAAAGGAAATAACGTAATTTGGGTGGTAGTCGATCCCCTTATAATATCATTATATTTAATTTCTATCAAAAATATTAATCTCTTGACTAAATCATTATGATATACATAAAAGAAGTGTTAAGACTACATGAAATATGACTGTCTATTTCATCAAAAGGAGATCAATATTTTACCCTATGGTTCTAATGAATACTTAATTATGTTTTGGAAATATATATTATTTTTAGTACTACTTATCCCCCTTATACAGAGTATCAATTTGATTGAAGCATTCTAAATATAGAGGATATGCTAAGATCATGTTTAATGTATTTAATAGGATGTTGGGATTAATACCTTCCCCTAGTGGAGTTCCCATAATTTTTCAATTTTATTATTCAAATGGAACCAAATAAGACAATATATGGAGAGATTTGTTGGACACCAAAATGCGAGGATGAAGTTTGGGAGAGAAAGACGATAGGGTGTGATCTTGTCCATGAGATAATATAGATGGGTCAAACCATACAACTTCCTATGAAATGTGAAAAAAATTTATGGAAAAGCTATATAGAAAATTGTTGATGATACCTATAGTTTATGTTCTATATTAAGGATTTAATTTGTTTATAACTATTTTTGAAGTCCATGAGTTTTTAGAATAATGGAATGCCTAGTCCAAGATATATCATAAAATTTGAGATCCTTTATCAATTCATTGATGCATCCTATCAACTAGCACTCCCACATAACCTATCTCGAGTACATTATGTGTTCCATGAATCCATTTTAAGAGAGAACATCAAAAAATCTCATATGTACTGAATAAATAGGTGGTACCCTTGTAAAATGGTCTATAATATGATAAGAAAATGATAATGATATTAGATTTTAGGGAAAATGTTCTGTGAAAGAAGATAACTCACATGGTCAATGTACTATGGCAGAACTAAATGTTTAAAGTTTAAACACGGGAAATAAAATAAGGGACAAAATAGAAGTATTTTCATATGTTATAGTGTATGCAATGATATTTCTATGGTAACATTTCTTAAGGGGTAAATAATTTATCTAAAATAACTTTTCTAAATTAAATTCCCATTATAATGAATAAATTCATTATTATGTAATTTAGTTATAGAAAACACATGCACTATATTTCATTTATAAATTTGGACCACTATAAAATATAACCATAGTTTTATATCATGGTTAAAAATAATTTGGCATCATAACCATTGATAATATAGTCATTCTATTGTGACTGTTAATAATTGTATTTATAATGCGTAATAATAATATAAAATCGACATCGAAGGAAAAAGCGATGACCTTGATAAGTAAGACCATACACAACAATCACATTTATTAGAGATTTCAACGGATATAGATTTCTTGTATTTCACCTTGATAATTCTAAATATTAAATTTAGAAACTGAAATTTAAGGGAAATAATTTACATGAGAAGTTCAAGATCATTGAGATCTCCCCCCGAACTATGTTCACTAAAGCTCTTGAAGAGAACAACATTATCAAAAATCATACAATTAGGGAGTACGATGGTGTAATATGAGGCTATGTATCTAAAACTTCTTATTTGGAGCAGTTATATAATCATTTTATTAAAATAATAATTATTGTTATCCTTTTTAATTATTACTTTATATATACATACATGACTATTTAATGAATTTTATTAGAAATTGATTTTTATATGATGAAATCAAATGAAAATTTATAGAAAATATGTATTTTCAATTAAAACACAATTTGAGATAAATTTAATATTTTTTAAATATATAATATTTTTGTAAAACATTCTTATTAAATAAAATTTATTCATTTATAAAAGGAAATATTATTTAACAATGTCCAATATATTTTTTATATGGGTTGTAATACTGATTATGTTGTGAAAAATAATATTTTCCAAAAAATTATGTATTTTATTAGACATTTGAAATTATAATATTCATAATATTTTTTGGTTGAAATAAATATATTTTTTAATGTCAGAATACCTAAATTATCAATCATTTACATTTTCATAATTTTCTAAGACATAAATTTTTTTGGGTAAACATTAAATTTAGTATAAAGATATAGTATGTATTGTCGCATCATAATAGGCCCAAATTGATGTAATAAATAATATAAAATTAATAAAAAAATATATTTCCCCCCTAATATAATATGTTTTCGATGTTATTTTATTAATTTTTGCAACATATAATGAATGCTCCCAAACCTCTATTATATTTTAAGGATTTTAAAAAACATCATTATTTGCATGACTAACTTCCAAATCATGAATGAAATTATATTAATTTTTCATATTCATATCATAAAAAATTACATTAAGTCATATCAAGTAGAAACCATGGAAATGTTTTTATGGTTTGTGGTTTTGATTACTTTATTATTTATAGCCAAAAACATAAGTTTAGAAATTAATAAAGAGTTCACATATATTTTTCTATAAATCCCTAATGACCATCCCATTCCCCTTTACTCAAGACCCATTAATCTTGAATTTAATCTCCCTCTCTATCCTTAAAGACCTCTAATGTTTTTTCTAAAACTCTTAAGAATATCATCCCATGTTTTTTGAAAAAACCCTTTAAGGTAATGGATTATCTTATTCCCCTATGTATTCATGTACTTTTTGGTGATAAGAATTTGGGTTTCCAATTTTTCAAGCTGAAATATGTTTTTAATCCTCCCTTTTGAATATATATGATTCCCATGTATTGAGATACCACCTTTTACATACACTAATCCCTTCCATGAACCATTATATTAAACTATTATTGTTTTAAAATTGTGAAATTTTATTCCTTTCCTATTTTCTGTGTTATGAATACCCATATCCACTTCCACTAAAAGAATTCACATTGTTATACAAATTATTCACTGATCTTGTGATTATATATATATATATATCCACACACCATAATCATGGGATTAAATTTGATTAATTTTGTTCTTATATTGAATGATCTATATTCCACATAAATATATGTACTTAATATGAATGTGATAGGTGGTCCATGAATTATATAGCCCTCTAATGCAGTGAGCTATACTTTTATCTCATGGGAGACCATGAATGGTGCACAAGATGTTTTCATAATAGAACTACTTTATGACGTATAAATAGTTTCCCTTGAATTTTTCTGATTATTTTAGGGTTATGTTGCTACCACATTACTTTCATTCTATTATAATCATATATCGTGCTTCTATGTTGGTGATTATTGTTATCACAATTATATTATGACTCTTGAATCGCATTCACTAAATTAATTCATGATATTCTTTCATTTTTTCATGAATATGATTTACAAACCAACCCATCATATGTACATCCCCAGGTTATCCCATAAGGTATAAGAAGATAAATGGAATATATAGGCATGTTATGAAGTTTTAAAAAAATTATCACTATTATGAGTTATTGTCATATGTATCTAATTACCCTAATACACTAGTAAACACTATCGAGACACATAATTTTCATATATAAATATCACATTTTATTAGATGAATATTAAATATCTGACATTACAATCCATGCCATAATTCTATAGGTTCGGTGTCTTTGGAATGTTTGATAGAAAACAAATTGGTTCATATAATCTTTATATCTTCTTAAACATAGTTCTTAAAAGTTATCACCCTTGTTAGACACATCATAAAAAAAATTCTATATCATTGAAAAAATAAAATATAATAAAGGGTTAGATCAGATACCTAGAAAGGGTAAACAAGGGAGATATCAAGGCCCATTTAAGCATAACATGAGTATAAATGGAAGGATAACATGAGATCAAATTTTGAAAATAATACCCAACTATTCTTCGATCATAATCTTTATTCATTATAAAAACAAAGGAATTTTATATGGCATGAATAATAAAGTGATAAAATAATATGAGCAATGAGAACATAACATTATCATAATATTATGTCATAAAAGTGTTGAAGAAATTTCGGAATAAATATAATAATACAAATATTAAGCCCAGGATACCCACCAATACATTCATATTATATTTGTATTTGGCTAACCACATATGGACCTGTACCAAGATTGGGATAACATCTCATGTGTCCTCTTAAAGGCTTCCGATAACCTTATGTTAGCCCTTAACTCTTAAAAATCATTAATAATTACCCAATTCGTTGGAGAACTATTTATTTCTACGATCACCCGTAATATATTCATAAATCCATTTATATGTATTTCACTAAATCATAAAAATATTCATCATAGAATATCCAATAGAATGAAGAATAGGTTTCATAAATATTTTTCATCATAATCATAAAACATACATAGAAAGATTTAATATGATATCATTGGATCATATCCCCAGTAAATCCTAAGTAACCTCCAATAAAAATAACATAGATGTACGATTTATTTAAAATATCACTAGAATATTCCATAATGAAAATAACATTTTATTTTTAAATCACATATTAAAATATATAAACATCAAAAATATTAATAAAAAAAGTTTATTTGAAATAAATTTGGAACCATGTAAAGGAATCTTGAAATCATTGAATTTTCATGAAATAGGGATATTGCATTCATGTTTTGTGTATTAATACAAATATTCCTTTCACATTATGGTTGAAAATTTTAATGTGCCTTTTTCAGAAAATAATTAAAATACTCCTTTAAAAAATTAATATAGAAACATGGGTAAAAATTGATTTAATAAATAGTATGTGAATAGTAAAAAACAGAAATGAATTTTTAGAAAACATGGACATGAAAGAAATAGGGTTTCTAACTGAGGAGAGAAATAAGGTAGATTTTCATTAAAAATATAATACCGGCCCCTTGAGTAATTAATGGGTGAAAAATGGTAGAAAGAAATGTATTATCAAGATATAACCATAGGTGAGGGAAATGAAATTTATTAATCTATAAATGATCATATAATTTCCATTAATGGAAAATCAAGAATAAACAATCCTATTTACAATGGGATTGGGTCACGGATCGTATACCTCATATTTGATATACCTTGAAGTAAATATATCATCTGATATAATTAATTTAATTTTATTATAAATATAAATCAGATTCATTAATAAACTTTTAATATCATATATTATCCTATTATAACATTTTAACAAACAATTAATAATATTTCATATAAGAAACGTCTTTTCTTGGTGCTCATTGTTGTTTCTTAATGAGAATTTCAGTTTGGTAGATCCGGTTTTTATAAAGGGATCATGGATAAATAATATTAATTTTTATAATTATGATAAATATATAATTTATACGTATTATATATGAATATATAGTCTTCCATGATTGGTAGAGATAGAGAAATGAACTTAAAAATTTACAGAGATTGTAGGTCATGCATATCCATGATCCATGTTCTCACTTTTAAATAGATTGAAATTAAAAATATAAATAATTATTCAACATTAAATAATCATTAGTATATCATGCATATGATATATATTTATTAAATTAATATTTATTACCATCCAAGTATAAGGTTAAATGAAAATGAATTATATCACTTTGTGGAGGTGGTAGTCTACACGTAAACCCGAGTTATCTTGAATTTTTCTAATGAATACAAAGGTAAGATTGTATGTAAGATATTATTATGATAAAAAATATATATAATAAAATATATGTATAAAAAATAAAATCATAATAATAACCTTACTTGAAAAATAGTGATGAATAAATAATTTTATTGCTATACAGAGGTGGTTGTCTGCACGTATGCACGAGGATACTTTCACTTCCCATTTGATGAATAATATGCTGGATAATGGTAGTTACATAATAATAAATAATTAAAAAATATTTAGGATACTAAATTTATTATTTTATTATTAATAATAAATATTTTTATGAGGTACGAGTAGAAATAACTTTAAATATGCGGTGTAGGATGATTACATATTCTTCAGTACCTCTCATTTAGATAACATCTTAAGGACACATGGAACACTCTATAAAGAATATAATAACCCATAATTCATGGATATATAATTCTAGAATGAAAATTTTTTAGGTGTTTATTGAGATATATGGCTCAATGTGGTGTAATGAAAATATAGAATGTGTATCGTTTTTTAAGTGAAGGAAATTATACACATGGAATTATAAAATGATTAAAATATAATGTATTTATGAATCCCTATTCTTTTAAATTGATAGTGATTCCAATAAAAAGTTTTTAAGGTTTATATATTACCATCTAATGATATTTATAAAGGTTTTGGTTTCATTTTAAACCTTATCTTCTCTTTTAACCCCTTGGATATCCAATTATAATCATAATTATGGTACTAAATTTTTTAATGTTGAATGGTTATAATTTTTCTTATAATATAAATATTTTCTCATAAATGACATTGATATAAAATTCATGACCATTTATCATCATACATGTCCCCTTACATGATTGTGATTATTTTTTAATAATTAAATAAAATATTTATATCATAAAATACTATCAAATAAAATTTCATAACTATATATTCGAACATTGAAAACAACAAGAAAACAATGGAATCGTATTATATATTTCAAAAATATCAATAATATGTTATATTAATATATAAAATTTGTGGTCCACTATATGTCACATTAAAATTATGAAATTTAGTGTTTTTATATACATTTATATGATTTTCTTTTCTTGCATAAACACCTTTTTGGTGTTCTGTAAGCATTTAAGGTAATTATCTCATAACTAAAAAATTAAAATAAAATTCAATGATAATAAATTAATTTATATTTAAAATAAAAATTTATATTTAAAATGTTATTGTTTTTATACTTCTGTAAAAATTAGTGTGTGATTAAATTTAGAAGAGTGAAATTTTAGAATTTTCATTAATTAAAATAATAAAAATTAAATTAATAAGGGTTTATGAAAAAAACATTAAATTTTAATTTAGGATTAATATGTTAGATTTTATTACATAAAATGGTGTAAATTTGTGTTTTGTGATGATTTTGAGACCTTACCTCATGGTTTGACCATGATTTTCAATTTTACCCTTAACAAGTTGAATAATATTTACCATGGATACTATTAATAATGACAAAAAATAATGGGGATCATTTTACCAAATTGGGTCCTCATGATTCTGAAGTTGGAATTCATTTGTCGAGATTGAATTTTATTAAGTGGTATAAAGCCTTTTTTAAAAAATTCACAAATCTTGACGAAAGGTATTTTTTTAGAAAAAATACATTTTATGAATTGAATTTGATTTATTATTCTCCAATGGATTCAAAAAATAGATTAAAGGTAAAAAAATCATATTGAATTTATATTATTAAAATTTAATTATAATAGTTCACAAATAATTATTAATTTAGTTTATTAACATAAAAACGAATTTCCTAAATAAAATATTTTTTTATATTCAAGAAAACTTCTATTTTAAATGGAAGGAAAATTTATTTTCATTTATAATTTATTGATAAAGAAATAATTCTTTTCATACATGTTGAAAATATATATTTTTAAAAATTTATTTAGTTATATTTATACACTCTAATCTAATGACTTGTTTTATAATTTTCACCTTAAATAATAAAATTTCAATAGTATAATGCATTTTGTTTAAAAATGTGTTGGGTGTAGAGAAAGCTATAAAATAAATTAAATTTATTTATGAATAAACATATCATAATGTATATGGATGTTACATTACACCACCAAAAAATTAATTTTACCCTTGAAATTCCAACACTTTTATATAAACAAATGTGGATATCTCTATTTTATCACTTCCACAACTTCTGATATAGCTTTAGTGAATTTATAATTTTCTCCAGAGAACTTTAACCAGATGGGTATTTTCATTACATGACACTATATGTCTACAATACACGATTTTTTCTGGTTGTTCTTCAACGGAAAAATCATTCTCCAGTTGAATGACCTTTGAGCTCAATACATATGGAGGATCAGGTATGTACTTATTCAGGAGATATAAATGGAACACATTATAATCATGATAGAGATTCAGTGTAAGCACGTATAAATAAGCTACCATCCCTACTCAGCCTATAATATTGAAGGGGAATATATATATATATGCCTCATATTTAGCTTCATTTTAAATATAATAACCATTTTCTATAGAGAAATTCATAGGAATACCTTCCCACCAACATCAAATGATATATATCTCTAATGATTGTCAGTATAACATTTGTGTGGACTCTGAGTATACTTGATGTATTGCTAAATAGTTTTTACATTCTATATCATTTACTCAGCTAGCTTCATACCTAATAGCTTTATTTTTTTAACTTCATCCCAATAAATTGTAGTTCTATACTTTATTCTTTTAAATTCATTATGAGGATCCATCTTAATGCTTTAGTAAAATCTATTAGTTATAAGAAACATAAACTAGAGGAAGGTTTTTATCTAAAGCACCTTTATAATCCAAAGAATATTACCGCTTTATATACTTTAGGGATTTAATATTTTTCTCAGACTGACCATCTTTCTAGGGACGATAAAAAATAAAAAATCACAGCTCTGAATTTAGATCATGTAGAAGACATCACCACAACATTGAGAAAAACCTACGATCATTATCATATACATTCCAAATATTGTTAAGGATGTTAGACACTTTAGATATTCCGATGAAAATATCAATGGTAATTTGTTCCTATTTCTATTATGTTATGGATAATAGTTGTAACATGTCATTATAATTATATCTATTAGTCTTACTTGAAAAAATACTAATAAATGAGAAAGATGTTAATAAATATTCCTTTTTTATATTACCACTATAAATACTCTTTTAGATATATATACATCTTTGTAAAAACATAATTAATAGTTAATGATATATCCACGAGTTTCATAGAAAATTTCCTTCTTTAATTATTGTATTAATTGGACACAGAATCTATATGGCCCCAACCATAAACATTACATAATATTGATTTAAGTCAAGAATTTTACATTAATTCACATCAAGGATCATTTCCATTTTAGTTATTTATATAATTAGTCCATAACATATACATAACAACTGAAATATTAAAAATTAGACACTTCTAATCCCAGATTTATTTATTTCACAAAACAAAAAGTATTAAAATTAAACAAGGATTCCTTTCATGTTCAAACATCAAAACATTTCCTTTAATCCCATCCTTGACAATGTTCTCCTATAAATGTTCTGAAAAGTATTTCAATACTTGGGATGAAAATAAAAATATCAGTAATGGATACACAAATCGTCAAAACTATTATCCTTTATAAAGCATGTAAACCATGAATACATTATTCAAAAGTAATAATTTTCACCTTTAAGAAGTATGAAATACTCATAAATGAATATAAGATCATCTATTACCCTATTTGAAATCAAAATATTACCATAAAAACCATTCAAATCAAATATAATATATAATGGTAACTTTTGAAATTATTATACATAAATGGAATAACCATGCAGTTGACTTCCATACATATCACTCTCACAAATGGAATATCCATATGAAGGACTTCCATACCCAATGCCTTAGAAGTTATAACATAACCAGCTGTCATTGGTTTATAACAAAACCACTAATCTATGTTTTATCATGGAACCACCCATAGTTGGTTTTTCATGCAACCACATATCAAATGTCCAAGTACCGTTATATAATTATAATAAATAATAGATTGTAATAATAAACATTTCACTCATAAAAAATCATTTTCAATCACAAGAAAACCTTTAGAGATATTAAAATAGTTAATCCATTTTAAAAACCATTTTCAAACCAATTTTCAAAACCAAAATACCCAAAAAATGGAATAATGGATTTCTTTTCCTTTAAAATCATTATGGTTTATAGAGGAAGCCAAGTATCATATAACAATAACAACAGTAGAGAAGTCATTGTTGTTGTATACATTAAATTACATTAATCTTGTTATTTATTAATATGTTTCATATAAAATGATCCATTTTAATGAACTTTTGTTGAAATTAAAATTCAAAGGGGTTTATTATAGACCTTATAATAGAATGTGGTTTATAAAATCAAAATATGCCTCAATGAAAGGAGATTGAAATGATGTCCCATGCCTTGAGTTTCATTCATCATGTATGTTTCTTGTTCATCCTAGATACTAAAAAAATATTAATTTCTACTTTCTATAGAATATTTTAATGTTTATTATTCCTTTTATATCATTAATTAACATGTTTTAATAATGAATTACTTATTTGAGTTCATGTCGGTCATTTTGTCGATATTCGATACTTCAGTGGAAAATGATCATGGTATGATGTCAATAGTCCATGTTGTTATAAGTCGATCATCTATAGAATAGTATTCCGGACATTATTAACATTTATATACATAAATTATACTTTTAAATCAATGCATTATTTATTTTTATGAAAAATGAACAACTCTACAATCATGGAGACAGTAAGCCGTACGTACACATGGGTAACATTTTCCTTTTTTCACCGATCATTATGAAAGCAATGTAAGTATTATATTATCTTTATAGAATTATTATAACATCATCAATATAATATTAATCATTTAAATATACTTAAATATTTCATAAAAATGATGGAATGAATAAAAATGTGTCACATCACTTCGTGGAGGTGATAGTAAACACGTATGCATGAAGGTCATTACCATTTTCATACGCATGGAAAGTAAGAAAGAAATTGATATAAAATTATCATATAATGATTAATATGTCATGAATATAAAATATTAATATTAATTATATATTTATAACTAGTAATGAGAGACGGATATGGAAAAATAATTATATTGGTTCATGGAGGTGATAGTTCACACATATGCACATACGATTAATTCATTTCCCAGTCAATGGAAGTGATAATAGACTTAGTTGATGATATTAAAATTATAAAATATCATTATATTATGTATATAAGATTTATTATTTCATATTGGATTATGAATTTTGGAAGGATGTGGAAGAAATAATAAAATAGGAATACTTAAATAAAAACACCACCTTTCCTTCGGATGATCACATTTCTTTACACCATAACACCAATAATGGGAGAGTTCTGCTAAAATAAGGCATAATATATATGGGTACTATTAGAAGATGGTATTTGGGTAGATCTCGGAAAAAAGGTGTTTGAAGTGTGAGTAATATAGGGGAATGGGTGCCTTTTTATTGTTGTGGGGAGGGGCACCCTTGGAATTATCAAAAGTATTAATTTAATATAAATTCGTTTTCGATTACAAATGGGTCAAAACCTATTCAGTTATAAAATAGGTTGATTATGGGTCAAAATAACTTCATCAAAATAAATTATACATGTTTTTTATTTTTTAAATCATTATTTTATGTAATCACTGTTTTAACTCTTACAGTTTTATTAATTAATTTAAAATTCGAGAGTCAAAATAATTACTAAATCATGAAAAATTACCAATTAATGAGTCATTAAAGATATTTTTGAACTTATCTCAACTTCTCGGTCAAATATTCTATTTTTATAAATTTTATGTCATTTAATTAGATATTTTATATTTTATGTTATGAATTATGTCAATTTTGACCCAATTCATTTCATGACTTTTTCAGAAAAAATCATAACTTGATTCTTTAAAAAAACATTAAATAAACTGTAACACGTTATAGTCATCTATAAAGTCATGTATGTCATCCAATAATTAAATTATTATTATTTTAATATTATTAATATCATTTATTTGGTTCTTCCTTTACTAAATCTATTAGTGCATCATCATTGTGTCATAATTAATTTTAATTATATAATTTACAAAAATTATAAATAAATTATCATGATCAAGGTAATCAATTTATATATATGACAGATATTTATAATTGAATATTTCATTTATATAAGCCCAAAATAAAAAAATTATTAATAATAGATATATTTATGTCATCATTGTTTTTACATTAAATAAAATGTTATTAATGTCATAATCACACCCAAGTGGCTTCCAACGGCCACAATTTGGGCCCAAGTATTTTTATGGTTAGAAATAACTCATATAATAAGATGAGGAAAAGTTTTATGGTAGTTTTAAAATTTTATAATATTATTTTTACCGTTAATTGTCTAATTTACCCTTAACCGATGTAAGTAAAATACTAATGTTAATATTCACCAAAAATAAGTTAGAACTTATGCAACCAAAATTTTCATACTGATTAAAACCCTATATGTAAATTTATGAAAATTAAATTTACATGAGTGGTTAATTTTGGTTTAACACTATTCCAATTGGCAGATGGAGAATACTGGTTTTTGATGTAAAAATATTCAAAACTTCAAAACGTTTTTATATCAAATTTCAATGTAAAATTGAATCTGATTACCTATATTGTATTTACTGATAAAAAAATAATAATATTACACTTTCGAACCAATTAAATTTATAATCTAACTATATAAATAAATTAAATGAATAATCAGTTTTGTATTAAAATGCAGTATTTTTCAATAATAAGTAAGATATGAAATTTATCAGAAAAATACAAAAAAAATATCCAATGTAAATTTTTATGTCCTACATCCAAATAAGAGGTTCATTTTATTAAATAGAACATATAAAAGTTTCATAAAATATTTTTATAAACCGTTCTCCCTCAAAAGGTGGTAAAAATACCTTTTTAAATTATTAGAGCATTTTATCATTAAAATTGGGTTTATTCACATTTTAACCCTATAAGATTTAATGGATGAATGTGAAAAATAATTAATAATCACGTGTAAACATTGTATAGTTAGTTATATTCATTCCCTCCAATATAACTTCTAGGTGATAAATACCATTTAAAATAATAATATTAATAATATATTATTTTTCAGTATAACTTAGTCTTGTGTGCAACGTCAAATTTTAGAGAAACACATTATTGCATGTCAAGTATGCTATTGGAAATAACATCCAAAATAATTTAAAACCACTAACTAATTAATTAATATTAATGGATATGAAAAAAATTATTCTATAATTACATAGAATGATACAACCTTCTACCATTTTGGAAATTACGTCCCTTCAATTTAAAATTTGAGAAAGGTAAATAAGGATTAACTTTTCAAAATTAAATTATTGAAATCCCACATCGGAAAAAGAGTCATCAAAACCTCCACACTAAAAGAAAGATTATTTAAAAAAAGGTCACCTGGGATATCATATACTATGGTTCCATGTAGGAAAACATGGATATATAAGAAAAACTAACTATCATGTTCAAAGGGAGAGTGATAGAGAACCTGGTCAGGAAAAAGTTAACAATCACAAAGCAATAAATTTGTGATAATCTAAGGGACCATTGGATTTATCAGAAAATAAGGTACAATCATAACATTTTTGGTTTCAAGATATTTTCCCCAGAGATTTATAATTAAATCACATCATTGAATAACAACATTTTTATTCATAATTACATGACAAGTAGAGTTTCATCCATTAATAAAATTCCACCAAAAACTCATATTTTTAACCCAATGATGAGTATTTAAGTTGAATCAAATTCTATAGAATCACATATCCCAAAAAAGATAAACTATATATTTCTCATATCCTGAAACATTAACTAAAACCAATATGGTTATAAAATATTAAAAAATTTATCCATAAATAATAAACCATTTGACGATGAAAGACAATGTTTAATCTCAAAAATTAAACTATTATACCAAAATTTTAACACAGATAATTCAAAAAATAATTATCCTTAAAAATTCCTTAAATAATCCGACAAATGATTGAAACCCAAAATTTATAAGGATTTGATCACATAGTCTTCTAAGATAAATTTTAACATTTATCTCGAAATAACATAAATCATTATAAATTTCTTGTTCCACAATGTATTTTCCCTTATAATCTTCAAGATATGATAAAAATTTCCATAAATATATTAATTCATTATAAGTCTAAAAAATAGAGATTCTTCAAATATAAAATTCAACCATTACTCTTAAAATAAAATCCCTTAGTATTCTATTTACCTTAATCGTATAAATCTCCAAAAATAGTAAACGTCATCCAAAACTACATTTATCACCCAATCCCTAAAATCATTTTCCAATAAAAAGGTTATACATCTGATAAAAAATTAGTTCCCAAATTGAAATTATTGTTATTTCATAAACACATTTAACTAAAAAGAAAAAGTCTTACTAACAATGGACATGATGTAGGCCAGTGGTAGGCAATGCACCCTTGTCACCCTTCGGTTGTGGGTTTGATTCCCATAGCCTTACCAGACACGATGGGTTTTCACCCATTATGTGGGTTGTATTTTTTATAAAACTATATAATTCTTATAACATTCCCAAAATGAGGTAAAATATTCACAAATAACCATAACATATTTTAATCTCAATGTGCATCTCATGCCTTTATTTTTTCATCCCAAAATGTAATATCCCATAATTACCTCAAAATAAATGATCATATACACCATACTGGTTCTTTATAATTATGTCCAAAAAAGAAAATACAATTCTTCCTCAAATAGAATTTTCAAGTAACAAACATAAGGTTTACACAGAATAATACAAGTCTTTCAAATTAACCCAATCATCAAAAGGGGATTACTGCTTTTAAACATTTCAGCATCCTATAATATACCATAACTCTTGAATCCCTTATAATCATTAATGATTCATTATGATCCTTTACCCATTCCATTAAATATTATTCCTTAATACTTATTTCCTATAAAAAATAATTTAAATCATGTCATAATATTCTAGAATTTCAAAACAAGGGTCAATAAATAATCCAAACCTTTCATATGTCATTTTCAGTTTTCTCATCTTTAATTAGAATAACATTTTCTATTGGTATAAATATATTTGTACAATACTGTTGATCCCATTCCCAATACTTCTTCATATAACATCAATTTTCATAATTACCATACTCCCCACATTTAAAATATTCAATTGATAACTAAGAAAGTTCTTCTTTCCCTTTCCTAGAGTCAACTGAATGCTTCCTTTTTCCTTGGAAGGTTATTACATTATGACCTTCATTGCCAAATCAAGAACATATTCCTGTCCCTTTAAAACATTTTCCCAGGTGTTTCTTTCCACATAATTTAAAAATGTGTCCTTGAATATACATACCATTATGATTATTGTTACCCAAACTTCCATAGGTATTCTTTTCTCTCATTAATGATGCAATATAAAAATAACCATGGTTCTAGTGGATAATCAGGACACATAATAGTTGGTTTTGAATAACAACTTGAATTATAATTGAATCTCCCATTTCATTAGGTTTCTTATTTAGATAACCACCCCATTTTCCTTCACAAACATTGTTACTTTTGTTGATATTGGATCCATCCTTTTAGTAAAACAAAAATGTTTAGTGTGAGTAAAAAAAAATATATCATATAACATTTTATGAGGAAGGTAAACACTAAGATATCCTTATTCATGTTATCTAAAACCCATTAAATTTATCTAAAATAACTATGAATAATATATTATTATAACCATTTTAGTTATATAAAACATGTTACTTATTCTTAAATAACACCTTAGCCTCTAAAGATATCTAAACTGACCTTTGATACCAACTATAAGTTCTTGACCATACACATTACATAATCTAGAGTTATTTCAAGAATTTTACATTAATTCACATCAAGGATCATTTCAAGTTTGCATATTTATAGAATTAGGCCAAAAATATATGTAAAAACTCAAATATTACAAATTAGACACTTCTACTCACTATCCATTTTTTCACAACAAAAAACTATTAATATGGAATGTGGTTTCAATTCATGTTTAGACATCACAACTTTTACCTTTATCCCATCCATGACTCTCATCTAATTTATATACTATGAAACAGATTCAAAAACATGGAATGAGAGTAAAAATATCGGCATGGGATACACAAATAAAGAAAGATGATATCCTTGGGAAAATTATAAACAACAAATAATTTATCATAATTTAATACTTTTCGACTTTAAGAAGTAATAAATACTCATAAAAGAATATAAGATCATTTATTACCCTCTTTGTAATGTAAATATTATCAGAAAACCCATATAAACCACACATAATATATAAATGTAACATTAAACATAATAATACTTAAATGGAATAACCATGAGGTCAACTTCTATACAAATCATTCTTACAAATGGAACAACCAAATGACCGAATTCCACAACCAATGCATTATAGGTTATATCATAACTACCCATCATGTTTTTACCACAGAAAAACCATTTTTGGTTCATCATATTACCCGCCAAAATTATTTTACCATGCAACCACCCATAAAATTTATAAGTACCATTATACAATGATAATATATAAAATATATAATTGTCAATATTTCCCTCCAAACATTCATTATCAATAACAATAAATCATTTCATGATATTAAATTAGTCAATCTATTTTCAAAACCATTGTCAATAATAAAATATCCATAAAATGGAATAAGATATTCCTTTCCCATTAGAAATCATTGAGGCATATATAGGAATCCCAGTATCAAATAACGGTTATGATAAACTAGAATTTGTTGTCGTCGTATATGTTAAAAAAAAGTAATTTTCCCATTTAGTAAAAATATTAATATAAAATGAATCATTTTCAATAAATTTTAATTCAAATAAATTTCAAAGGGATTGGTTATACACCTTATAAAATAAAGTGGTGTATAACATCAAAATATTCCTCAATTAAATGAGATTGAGACGACACCCCATACCTTGATATTGATTCATCATGTATGTTTCTTGTTATTCTGGGATAATAAAATTAGGTTAATTTATACATGATTTAAAACATTTTAATTTTTATTATTCATTATATATCATTAATTACCATGTTATAATAATTATTTAATTATTTTAGTTCATGTTTGATGTTTTTTCGATATTTGTTACTTGAGTCAAAAATGAACATGGATTGATATCAATAGTCCACGTAGTTAAAATACCTCCTTATCTATAATAATATTCATTAATCTATTATAATTTTTATAGATAAATTATACTTTTAAATCAAACCATATTTATGGTTATGAAAAATTAACAACTCTATAATCATGGAGACAGTAAGTCATACGTACGAATGAGTAACATTTTCCATTTTTCATTGATCATTATTGAAGGATGGTAAGTGTTATTTTATCTCTCCAAAATGATAATGACATCATTAATATCATATTAATCATTTAAATATTGTTTTATATTTCATACAATTTATATAATGAATAAAAATGAGTCACATCACTTTGTGGAGGTGATAGTTCATATGTACACACGAACAACATTATCAATTTTATGCACTTGGAATGTAAGAACGTAATTAATATAATAATATCATATAATGATTCATAATTCATGAATATTAAATAAGAACATTAAGTCCATCTTTATAACCACTCATGATTGATGTTTATGGAAAACGAATTATATCTATTCATGGAGCTTATAGTTCAAATGTACGCAAGAACGATCAACTCAATTGAAATTCATTGAATGTGGAGATAGATTTAGTTGATGATATTAAAAAATGATATCTCACTATATTTTGGATAGTATAGTAATTATTCATTCTTGAAATAATAATATTTTCCAGAATTCGAAGAATAAAAAAATTGAAATACATAAATAAAAAATTCCTTTCCTTCATATGGTCACCTTTCTGGACACCTGAACACCAATAAATACGGTTTTCTTCCTAAAACAATTCATCAAAAATGTGTGTAGGGGTTCTAGGAAGGTTTTATGGAGGATATTGGATGATAAAAATGGGTTTTTATGTGTGAGGAATAGATAGGAATGGGTTCCTTTTTATAGGTGATGGGAGGGGCACCCTTGGAATTATTAAAAGTATAAAAAAAAATTCATTTTTGATTGAAATGGGTCCAATATTATCTTGTTAAAATATAGGAGTATTATGTTTCCAAATCCATTCATTAAATATAAATCATAAAAGTTTTTGATATTTTTTAATCCCCATCTTTATGTTTTAACACATTAACCCTTACAATTTTATTAAGTAATTTATACATTGAGAGTTAAAATAATTACCAAATAATATCAAACGACCAATTAATGATTCATTAATGAAATTTGTGTACTAATATAAAAATTTTGTATGATTTTTAGTTTTATATAAATTTTATATCAATTGATTAGATATTTAATTTTTTAAGTTATGAATTATGTCAATTTTGACACTATCCACTACATGACTTTTTTAGAAAAATCATGACAACTTGATTAATTGGAAAAACTACATTAACAATACCATAACATGTCAATGTAATTTATAAAATTAATATATTTCATAAAATATTTCCAATCATATTTATTTTTATATTATTAATATCATTTATTCGATTCTTTATTCAATAAAACTATTACTCCATTGTCATTATGTCATTAATACATTAAATTATATAGTGTAAAAAAATTATAAATAAATCATAATTATTTAGTTAATTGGTTAATTTTTCTTGGGACTATTTATAGTGCAATATATTAGTTATATAACCCCATATTAAAATTGTTTTAGTAATAAGAGAAATGTTTAAGACATCTTTGTTTTTTTACTTTTAATAAAATGTTATTAATGTCATAATCACACCCAAGTGGCATCCAAAAGGCCAAAATTTCAGATTATGTATTTTATTCGTCGAAAATAAGTCTTTCAATAATATTTTTAAAAGTTTTAGGGTATTTTTAAAACATTAAAATATTATTTTAACCATTAATTATCTGATTTACCATTTATCGAATAAAATAAACTTCTAAAGTAACTATTCACCAAAAATTAATTTGATCCTATTGAACCCTAATTTCCATACTAATTAAAACCATGTATGTAAATTTTTACAAATTAAACTCATTGAAGTTGTTAAATAAGGATTAACACAAATCCTATTGATGGATTGATAAAACATTTTTTCATGTAAAAAGCCATTCAAAGTCTACAATGTTTTTCTATCCAATTTCAATGTGATATTAATTCCAATAACATAAATTGAATTAATTGATAAAAAATTAATCCAATTGAACTTTAAACCCACATAAAATTATAAACTAACCATATAAATAAATTATACATAATATATTTTTTGAATAAAAATGCATTATTTTTTATTATTCATTAGAATATGAAATTTATCAAAAAAATATCAAATCCTTATTCAAAGTAAATTTTTATTTCACACTTTCAAAAAGGAAGTTTTTTTGTTCAATAGAATATATTAATGTTTCAAAAAAATATTAAAAAAGTTCTCCCCATTAAAAGGCTGTAAAACTACCTTTTAAAAATATTAAAGTATTTTATTCTTAAAATTGGAATTATTGTCATTTTAAGCCTATAAAATTTATTGGAAGAAAGTAAAAATATTTAATAAACATGGGTAAACATAATACAATTTTTTCTATTTATTCCTGATAATACAACAACAAGGTGATAACTAACATTTAAAATAAAAAATAATAATAATATATTATTTTTCGATATAACTCATTCTTGTGTGAAACATAAAATTTTAGAGAAACCGGTCGTTGAGTGTCAAGTACTGTAATATATAACACACCCATTGAATTAAATCCACTCAATAATTCATAATTATTAGTATATATTGAAAACATTATTCTATAATTACATGGGATGTTACAAAATCTATTGCTGAACCTTATCATTCCATCACAATCAATGTTTATCTCATGAAAATATATCACCTTGTTTTTCATCTCTAGATATCTCTTCTACACATATATAATATTAAAATTGATATATATTTTGATATTATTTTATGTAAGATAATATTTCTACCCTTTCTTCAATATTTCTAGATCTGTCCTTTAAGAATCCCTTAATATTGGATCTTTTTTATCCTCAATATAGATAAGTTATAATGATACTTTGGGATAAGAGAATCTACCACAAATTTTTCTTTCCTAGGGTGGTATCATATTTATTAGTTTTAATAATTAATAAAATCTAACTATCTTCTCTGGGGCATATTAAACTCCTTCTGAGTAAATATATACTTAAATATTTTATGATCAGTTTATACAACACACCTTTCTCTGTAAAGATAATTCATATATATCTTTATTGAAAACAATACACCAGATAACTCCAAATCATGAGTTGAGAATTTTTTTCACGAACCATCAATTTTGATGAGGCATATGCTATCACCATATCATTTTTCATGTGGCTACATCCCCATACACTCTTAAATGCAAAAAAAGTAATCACAACCCCTTATCTACTACTCGGTAGTGTAAGAAAAGGTTGGATGGCTAGTCTTATTTTCATTTCTTTGAAATCCTCATCATATTGATAATTCAAAAGGAACATTCATCACTTCTAAGTTAACATGATGAGTGTATTATATATCCATTATAAATTATAAAAAAATTGTTAATAATATGCATGAAAACTAGGAAATCTATGGATCACATTCATAGTTGTTGGTCTGGGCCAACATTAAATAACATATCTTTGATGGATCTACTGATACACCCTATCTTGAGATTATATAAACAAAAACTGAAACATTTTATAGTACAAATCAATATTTCATAAATTGTAATATACTTACTCTTTTATAATTTCCTTTATTGTAGACGTCAATCGATCTTCATGATATTACTTACTCTTATAATTTATAATGATATCATCTATAAAAATTACCACAAACCAGCCAAGGTAATGTATAAATATATTGTTCATTAAATCAATGAATATAGAATGGGAATTAGCAAGACCAATTGGAATCACTATAAATTTGTATTTTACATAACTTATATGAAATTTTCTCTTGGATATATTCAACTTCTTGAACATCAATTGATAATATCAATAATGAAATTAAATCATGGAAAATTATTAATCAACATGAAGTTCATAAAACAAGTTATCAATATTGTAACGTCCTAACATTAGATATAGTACAATGGATCCTTAATCTGGTTAGTCATAGAGAATTAAGGGAACCTCCTTGTATACTAGAGGATTTCGGAAAATAACATGGTTCTAGTGTTTGTATGGTGAGGAGACTATACCCTCATAATAAGAGATATACAACATTATATGATAAATGAATCCATAAGGGAAGAAATATATATTTATATATATAAGAGCAGTGTAAGAAAATGATAATTGAATGTCAATTTAAATTATGAATTATTATTCATTCATGAACATGTTGAGACATAATTCAAGTGTTAAACTATGAAAAATACATACATATATGATAGGACTATAATAAAGAAACAAATAAATAAGAGACACTAACTGTGGAACAAATCAGGAGAATATTCTCAACCTATAATCTCAAGATCCAACATCAAACCACAATCCATAATGTGAAATTGAACATATAAAGGTCCCATCCCATAGACATGAAATCATCTAGGGTACCAAATAGAAGCCTAAAAAGGTTGTGATATAAACATATTAGTCCACTACAAATAATGTTTAATGAAATAATTTCTATTAATTTAAAATTATCTAATTGAAGGTATAATAATAAGGAAATGTATAAATAAAAGTAATCAATTTGGGATCATGTTCCATAAAGGTCACCTGGTTGACCATTCCTACTTTGGCCTAATCCAAAATGTGTTTAAACATGCCATGATGTGTATATATTAAAATATGTAACCATTTATATTAAATGATATACATGCACTATATAGGAACCATGGCATAAGGATAAGGTATACATATATAATAATAATAATATATTATATGTCTCTTTATTTAATTTGGGTACAAGAACTAGCATCTGAAAAAGGAATACCAATTTCCATGCTCGACCATCCCAAAACAGATTTGAAACATCATTTAGAGCATCCTCATCAAGGTATATGAAACATCATGTCCAACCACCCTTAGAGATTTAAAACTCCATGTACAACATCCCTAAACAAGGGGGTATGAATGCCAAGGAAAAAGAACCTAACCAAGGCCTCTTAATAATAATCATATATAAGGTAATCCCACATTACAAATGATCCCATAACCATGAAAATATATAAAGAGGAACTTGTTATCCCTCAATATATAACGTCATTCTTTTCAATCTATGAGGCCATACAAGGTATTCCTACCTGGAAGCCAAGGCAATATCAAGGTTTAATATTAATGTATAGGTAGTTCAATTTAAATAACTAACATCAACCATGAGAATTTATTCATCACATAATAAATATCTTCATGATTCACTCCGATAATTAATAGAGTTAAAAAGGAATACAAGGTTCATGTCCATAAGCACACCACATCACTCTTCATGTATTCATTTTGGTTGATCAATTATAATGTCAAAAATGATAAAAGACCATGGACCCAGGGGGAACTATACTACCCATTTATCATTTTACTCCATTTTTATATTATTTAACTATAAAGTGAAGGGTATAAATTCAAGGTTTATAAAAATGATACAATTCATCCATGTTATCTAATTAATTACACATGAATCTACTTAACAATTTTTAACCATTTCATCAAGCATTTGATGAAATTATTGTACTCACTACCATATAGAAATCTCAACAGACCCAAGGGGTCATTTAGCACAACAGGAAACCACAATCACTATAATAATTTTGAAAAATATATCCTTAAGTGGTTCTTCTATTTTTGGCCCATCACTATCTAAACATTTATGAGGGTGTCATAGCATTTATCTATGAGGAACTAGTATTCAATTAGATGTATTTAATGTTTTAGGAGGAATTTTTTGGATATCTGGTGTGTGGAATAATGAAATATATATATATATATAAATAATTAAACCTTAAGGGAAAGGTAACTATGAACCCTACATCATTATAAAGAATCATCAGTCATCCAATGCTGAGATTTTATTCGAGTCGGAATGTGAAAAATAAAATGATTATAAAAACATTCTTATAATTGGGTATATGAGGTTAGATCAAAATAAAATCGAATATAGACAGTTAAAATGATATAATAATGAATAGG
Source organism: Viscum album (assembly GCA_963277665.1). NCBI lineage: Eukaryota > Viridiplantae > Streptophyta > Magnoliopsida > Santalales > Viscaceae > Viscum > Viscum album. Next base: position 281,655,057 of record OY728167.1, read on the forward strand.
AATCATAAACTAACTATTAACAATCCATTTCAATGGATGCACTTGAATCGGAGCACATATGGAGGAGGTATTCTAAAGCATAAGGTATAGAAATTGGAGGGATAACATAAGTGGAGGTGTTGTACATGAATGGTAGAAGGTGCAGATTTTCGAATAAATTGAGGAAGGGAAAATTTTCATTTACATACATTTTAAGAGACAAATTGTTTTGATACCTAGTTTGGATGACCATGAAACAACCATTGAATTTCATTATCAAAAGGCCCATCTTCCTCGCAAAATTAGGTGCATGGTTAGAGAAATTGTTTGCAGCTAATGTAATGAATCTATACAAATGGAACACGCCTCACAAAATTGTAGAACATGATTTTAGAAACTATGCACCCATTGTGAAATTCGCTTTTATATCTCTACACCAAAACAAATTATTTATTTTGCCCTTCATTTTGTTAAAAAAAACATGTCCCTCATTATAACCTTCCACATTGTTGTGCTACGTGGTTTAAACAAATCATGCACCAAATGTGTCCATAAGTCTGTCTCTCCAAGAAATTAGATTTAAAACTCCAACACTCCCTAAATTAATATAGGATTCCAAGACACATATAAGTTATTTAATACCATCCAAAAACATCACATTTATGTGTTATATTGATCGTATTTATAAAATGAGGCTCTGTTTATGATTCGGGCCACTCTCCAAATGAAAAGTTCATATTCTCATTGAATTTTTAACAGGTTCAAAAATAGAGATGATTAAACCTTCCCATCGTAGATCTAAGCATCCTCAATAATCCTTTGTGGATAACGAAAAAATCACTCGACCAACTCTGGTCATGAAATTAACACTAAAAATTCCTCATTATGTTTAAAATCCCAACATGCCTCCAAGCATCACTTATATCATAAGGAACTTAAACCACCACAACTCGATCCAATTCCAATATTCAAAAATGAGTCCTCAAGATAACACATACCTAATCCCACATTACCTAACACATTATCATCCTATCATCTCCTTCATTGGTTTTCCTATGGAACTCCCCACAACATGCTCTATCATTCCAAGGAAAACTCCGGGGCAAGGTACTCCCACTATCACAATAGATCATTAAACCTTTACCTAGAATCCAAAATATGGTCATCACATGATTCATAACTCATGACATCAATTCATACAAGATTACCCCAATCTTAGTCTTTTTTTCTATATGAAGTAAAATTTATATCGATCACGTGTTATTGGTCATAATAGATTTTCCATCAAATGAATCGTCCAACCCTTACAGTGCACTCATCTCCTCCACTCACATGCCCAATTTGGCTTATCACATGATTACATTCATCCAAAAAGGGAAACCAATTCGATCCAATTGTAGCCAACTATCATTAGAGGATTCAATTCTGGAGTAGATGCATTATTGAAACCATGTAATGATTCCTCTATAGAAGGCACATCATGATCATTTCATAGATGATCGTCAATGTTTATATACAATCCACGACCAATAATTCTCCATGGAATTCAATTGCAATCAATTCAATTTATACAAAAACACACTATGTTAACAAAAATGACCATCAGAAGACCAGTTCCAAGATAGAATATTCTCACATGAGGGTACATCTGTCAAATTAGAAGCTCATTTGATTATCTCATTTTAAGGATGATGTGGTCCCAACATACAAATGATGATGTCAATATATGGGATATTATCATCTCTTAATAAAGAGTACATAAATATGTCATTGTGGGTTACCATCAGAACCCATTCATCTATGGGTATTTCAGACTTCCCCTGAATGACCTTTGTCCAAAACCTGAGGCACTTCTATTATAACCGAAATTATGTTCTCGACCAGTTTGAAACAAACCATGCCCAAATTACCAAGGAGAGAATAGTCAAACCACAACTAGTTGACTCTATTGAGATAGAACGACTATATCTTATGAGACATCTCCACCAATTAAATACTATACTATACCATATAAGGAATACCATGATCATCCAACATGATCCCCGAGTCTCATACACAACTCTTAGGGGAATTCTTGATCAAAACACACTTATGGCACCCTATATTAACATGAGTAAAACAAAAGGTAAAAATATTTATGAATTCTTGTTTCATAAATAAAATATGATTAAAGATATTGGTCATGGTATCTTAGCCTTAACTTGGTAAATGAAACCATTTGAGATACCCAACATATTCAAATAATAAATCATGATATTTTTCAATGCTATTGTACACAACCAAACATTTAATAATAATAATGAATCATTGTGAACATCTACATGCATCCAAAACATCTTAATATCAGGTCTCTCACACCCTCTAATCCTGAATTTTTCATCTAGACTTAATCAAAATCCAAAATCTGGTTTTTTATGTTGAGTATCATCTCAAGCGTATAAAAAATCAACCTTACAAGCATCACGAGATTCCAAAACCTGTAAAAAAAAATGTCCCACTGGTGCTCCTTGATTTCATTCCCTCTACATTGGAGGATACTCTCATACATGATCAATTTGATTCTCCCAACCATATAATATTCCTTGAAATCCCCCTTCAAAAAACAAGAACTCATTCCATGATATCATTCGTTGATGACCGAATGTAGGCCCAAATCGTTTCTAACATGCTTATATAAAGCTCCAAATATGAAATGAGTATAAAAATTTATTATAAGAGTGCTAGATAATATTATATTTAGATATACGTATGATTATATCTTGATAGACACTCATACATGTCAATAAAATCAATCATACGAGCCAAACCAAAACTGAGTGACAAGTTACAATACCCAATACATTTATAACAACATCAAATGAACTGGGAAGAGGCTGATTTTTTTAAAACCAATGTCACTCTACTCTAGAGATAACCTATGAACATAATATAATATATCAAGCCTTATAATATTACAACCAAACACATATCGTTCACTTTACAATATTATCAACTCAATGGGTAGCGCATGTATCAATGTGTACCACATGTATCAACACGTAGCACCTTGATATCACAAATCTATAATAAAAAACTGATAAACACTATTTGCAGTCCTATCGAGCCTATTATCCAAGTATTTAAATGTACCCATGAGGGATTTAACCCTTACTCAAAATACCCCATATGAATATCTTTTTAGATGATGACATATAGAGCCATCCATCTTTGTAATGGAAGGGTCACATAAAATAATAATCATCCTAAAATTCCCTAGGGATGTATAAAAACTAAACTCAGGTATCAAAAGATTATTACAAATTCCAATAATTCTCAACAGATCACATGACTACCCACCCTACTCAGGGGCCATTCAATAAACTCATAGTACAACTGGAGTCAATGACACCTCTCACATGATGGATAAACACAATAATTTAATAATTATTTTTAATCTAATGGATGTACCTAAACTGGGATTTCCATTAATGTATTTAAAAGAATCATCCTTAAAACTAAGGAAATTCTGAAAAGTTCACTAGGCTCACCACCTAACCTCGATGTCAAAAAACAAAATGTTCAAGAAATCCATGAAAAATTCTACATTCCCATTCATGGAATATATAATGGAAACATTTGATATATAAAAACACAATATTTTATAATTTTTTTCAAATAAATATTATTTCATAAATATCAGGCATTACACACATCATTGATTTTTTGAAAATCGCTATATATAATTAATATTATTTTTTAATATCAAAGTTATCTCATAGATGTTGAATTTTTAAATATGAACAGGACTAACTAAAATATAAAAATTATATTGAGTAAACATGTATAAAATAAATTTAGTAGATATAAATCAATTTAAAATATAAATATAAATCATTTGAATGTAAATGATCTAATTTTCTGGAAAATTATTTTTATACACATAAAGTGTTATTGACGTAACAAATAGAATTAATTACTTTTAAATATTTATTTTATTTCATCCTCAATATTCTATATTTGAAAAATTATTATATCATTCATGTAATATTTTTTATGAATGAAATTAAAAAATCAAGACTTATTCTTAAAAACTATTTTTTAAAACAACTTCACCACATTTCATGCACATTTCAAAAAAATGTTAATATTGATAAATTATATAAATTATATTTGATGAAATGAAAATTATTTATGAAATATACTGGTCAAATTTATATTTTAATTAGGTTTTGATAATTTTTTGGAATAGATTTATTATTTGGTGAATAATAATAATTAAGGATTTTATACAAAAAATATCTTTTTGAATAAACTATATAAAACGTTAAATTTTGTTTTAAAACATATAAAACATTTAAATAGTCTAATGATATTATTATTAATCTAATTTAATCCATTGGAATAAATTTCATATTAAATTTTAATGTAAAAAATTTTATATTTTTGATATATTTTTCCTTGAAAATCCATTTTCTTCATGTTTATGGTTTTAATTATAATTTAAATTCTACCAATTTTGGGAATTAAATTTAGAAATGTGGAATCATTATTTTGAGACAGAATAATAAATATTATATAGTATTGTCAATTTAATTTTTATTCATATTGAATAGTAAAACCCATTTAAAATTAATTACCATAGTTGAGGGTTAAAAAGGGTACTCTTCCATACATGCACTGGGGTAAAAATATTTTTTCCGCAAAAATACGATTTTTATTTAATAGATTTGATTTAAAAATTAGAATTAGTGGAACCAAATTATTTAATTTGAATCATTTTATTTTTAGGATTAAGGGATAAATCACCAAGGCCAATAAATAAAAATCTAGTTACCATGGTGAAAGATAAAATGGAAAAAAACTAAACATAAGGGAAAATGTCGAATAAGTTTAAATTTGACACCATAAAATTCTAAAGTAAGAACTTTTTATTTGATAATGTTTATTACACACATCACCAAGAGTGTAAGTGAATATAATAACCTAAGGCATTACAATATATTTACTATTTTAAATAAGTTAAATTTATGATATATCTTGAAATGAATGTGATATTGAGTTAGAATACGTTGCACACAACAATGAGTTTCTTCAAATGGATTGTGTTACATGCAAGAATGATTTTTACCAAATAATGATATATTAGAAACAATTATTTAATATAATCTGGTGATAAAATTATTAGTTATAGAAAATGTTGAATAACTAATTAAAATCTATGGTCTAAAAAAATATAAAATGAATTCATTAGTTACAAATTAATTAAAAAATTATATGAAAACTGAATGAATATAAAGTAAAATATTATTATTTATATTTTCACAAAGCCATTTTACCCTAATAAATTAAATTAATAAATATTAGTGACTGATATTTATTTAATATATATATTATATATTCAATAAAATATTTTTGATATTCATCGATTAGATTTTATTGGTTTAAGATAAAAACAAAGCCAATGTAATACCTGAAATACTATATTTTTAAGGCATTTTTACTGACTTTTAATAGAGAACCAATCTTAACACCAATTCATGGAACTTTTATTGATTATATATGTCTAAATAAACTAAATATTTGAAATATAGAAATATAAATTTTGTTAGGGAATTTTTTTTAGTATTTTTCTATCATGCCACATATTTAATTTGTAGTGAAAATTACTAAAGAGTGGTTCAAAAATGTGTTTTCAAAAAATTTATTTGATAGCTAAAATTAAATATTAAATTTTTTTAATAGTATAATTATATCATAAATTTATCAATTACTAAAATTTATCTAATTATAATCAATTTCAAGTTTAAATTGGCTATAAAAATAATGTAAACTTTCGATCATTTTTTATTTTAAAAACATGCATTGTCACCCTGTGTGTGGGAATAAATTTAAATTAATTTCTACCCCTTCTGTGATTGGAATTTGAAAAAAAATTGTTACATATTGTGTATAAGAATTATTTATAATTTTTAATATTTTTATCTTAGTTTTTGACCTAAAATATTTGTGGATGAAATTAAAATTAATTAAAAGGATTAAGGTGAAATTAAACATAATAAGGGACTAAACCATAATCTTAAAGGCCCAAATGAACTATAATCATGTACAAAATCTTTTTTTATCCATATTTATAACCTATCCTCCATTTTCTATACATTTTCCTATTATTATATCCACTTTCATTGAAAAAATTTGGGTGGAATTCCCTTTCCCACAATTCATAAGAGTGCCACTACTCCTCCACTATAAAAGGACCCCTCTCATCCTACTTCCTCAAACCTATCAAGCCACATTGGATCGACAAATATCTAAATAATATATATCATATACATCCCTAAAATTATACTAGAATCCCACCTTGGTCATAAATCAATCCAAGAAAGACCATTAGTGAAATCCAAATGGAGTTGCCTGATAAAGAGGTAACGTCTTTTTTCAAGTTATTTTATTTTATTACCATTATCAACCTCATAAACTCTTATTATTAAAAAATTATATGAAAAAAACTGTAACCTAAATATAATATAATTTTTCTTCCAATTATTTTAAATACACTGAGACACAATTCCATCTAATGGGTAACAAACATATTGTTTTTTATATGACGAACTACTACATTACGAAATGATAATTGTTTGTTTTTTATTTTACCTAATTAATTGAGGGAAATTATAATAGAAAATGTGTTTATATATCATATATATTATATTTCTTATGTGTTTGTTCTTATAAAACAATTTTATAACACATACCTATATACTTTCTATTTTTTAATTACGATAACAACATTTGGGGATGTGTGGACTACCCCCTCCTCAAAGCGATGTGATTCGTTCACATTATAAATGGAATACATTAAGGTTAATTTTTATAAAACTATATAACCAATATGAACTAGTTCAGATAATGTAATTATAATATACATATTTATCATATAATTTTCATTCTTTTAATATGACAAAAAATGGGAGTTGTGTTTATGTGTACGTACGATCTACCATTTCCATGAACAGTGAACTTTATTTCTTATGTAAAAATATTATGTATTATTATAAATACATATATACTAAATATATATGATAATTAAATAAGGGAATAAATTATGGGAATAATGAAATCATAATCTATGTAATAGGATGAAAAAATAACATGTCAAAACATAATTGATAATACTAGGCAATTAACAGACAAAACAGTGAAAATAATGAAAGATTGTTATCAAACGGGAAATAAGATATTATATGATTTTGATATATGATATTATAAAAATTAGTACAGTTATTTTTTATTTTATTTACATATTTTAAACCACTATATAAGAGGATAATTACCACACAACAAAATGGCAGTTTAGGGCATGAGATTTCATCTCAATTTACATTCCATTGAGACTCATTTGTTATTTTGAACCAAATAACATGTATATGGTGTTTATATTTACATTTTACATGTTATATCAAGAATATCCTTATTTTAATGATATTATAGGAATTATTATATTTCTTTATGGGTATTGGGATTCAAATTTTCAATGTGTTATGGGACACTTTGGATGTTTAAAGAATAATTTCCTCAAGAATATCCTTATTGATTTTCATTACAATCTCACTTCCTTTTTGTGATTGTTAAATTTCCCTTGAAACAATCACATTATGGTAATAATTGTTTTCATATAAATTGATTTATATATCCATGTTATCGTAAATTAGATATTGATATTACTAAAATAGTATCTCACTTTAACAAATGGCGTTCACTTTGATATTTATTTGATAAACTATGGAATAAGTGATAAATATGTACCATTCCTTCAATATAGATATTTGTTATGGAATATTTACTATTTGAATAGATTATTCGATATGAGGAATCCTTTTGAAAAGTACTACATGGGTGTTTCTTGATTACATATATCCCCTTGGCGTGTTAGTTGTCTCATTAGATGAAATAGTTGTACAAAATAGATGGGTTTTTACTCAATATGCTAAACTGTCTTGGGAAATATTCAAACAGTAATGGTTCTATGTACATAGGAAATGTGGAATCCAATAATTAAGAATGTTCCCCATTTATTTTTATTTATAATTCATCTAATAGATTTTTCATCATTATTTATATGGATATATTTCATTTTCAGTTCATTAATTATATGGCATGTGTTTTAGTTTCTTACCTTTCCATAATTATTTTTCCTTATCCTTTTATTTTACTGGAATTTGTTATTAGTTAATCGCCTTTCCATGTTTATTTATTCTCATTGATTCAATATTTATTCCTTTTTACATACACTTACTGAGCATTCAAATTCACCCTTATTATGTCTTCTTTACCATGGTTATTATGATGAATCCTATGAATCAGTTTCAAGGATGAAGTTAATTTAATTTTATTAGGTATCATGATTTTATTTCGTATTTCCAAAAATATTATAGGTATCATATATTTAATCTTTCTTTTTAAGACTGCTAAACTGATTATTCCTTTGATATTTCATTCTGTATAGTAATACCAATGTAATAAAATAATACACTCATTCCATGCTTCTTGGGCCAGGGTGTTACAGTTGGTATGAAATGATGTTTAGAAGAAACCTTGGATAGTGGAATCATAAAACATAGATAAGGTATAATAACCCTATGATAGACTTTGAGTATAAGTATAGAAGAATAGCCTAAAATTATAGTAAGATAGAGATTAAGTGTGTATTCCAAGAAACACATCCCTAACTAGATATAGAAATTGGATGAGGTTCTGGAACAAATGTACCTAGGAGTAACAACATAGAGAAGGTGTGTCGGCCCTAACTCGGGGAAACCTAGACTATGAAAATGAACCTTATAGCACACGTAGTTCAACACTCCTAGGTGATAATCTTAGGATAGCTCACATTCTATTTACCTACCTTTATGTTGGATTTGAAGTAAATATTTCCCTGAAGTAACCAATGTTTATGATTTAAGGATTTATGATGCATAAATTTATGTCATGTGATATATAATCTTTGTAATTATAGATTATCATTTTATGAGTTGACCCAATATATTCCATTGTTTAGAAACGGAACATGGAAGGAAGAATAATGTTAATAATCATGAAATTTTTTTATATTTCCGTGTTGAGGAAATTGATATCGCTTGTGTTAGAATGGGGAAAATCATAGTGATATTTGGGAAACATAATCAGGTTATAAAAAATAACTTTTCCCAAATGGAAAAAACTTATTACACGAAGAGATTCTACTATATTAGATCACTTAATGCAGAATAATCCCCCGTCGTTTAGTGGTACTACTAATCCAACCATATCTGATAAATGGATTATGTATCTCAAAGAGATATTTATGGCCATGGAATGAAATGAAAATGGGAAGGTGAAACTTGTGTCCTATTGACTAAAATGTGATGCTGATCAACGAGGGTCTATCATTCAGAATACAATGAAGGTAGATGAAATTGAAAAAATGGGATGAAGAACATTAAATGATATATTCATTGAAAAATACATCCTTAATGATCAATAAATTGACAAAATAAAACGGTTAATTTAATTAAATAGAAAGAATGAAGAAAGTGTTGTAGAGTATAAGGAAACCTTTACTATGTTCGCAAGGTATAAAACAAAATTTAAATGCAACATGGAATTTAATATTGGTAATTTCATTGAAGGACATAATACAATTATCTGAATGAATTTATTTTCTCTAAAATTTTCATCCTATTAAGATATATTTTTATGCGCTATGAAGACAGAGAAGGAAATGTTTATGTCTTATGGATTTAAAGGTAATTAAGAGAAAAAGACAAAGGAATAGAAAATTAAAGATAATATGAGGAATGGAAAGAAGGATTTTCCAAAATATTATAAATATGGAAAGAATCAACCCTGTAAATGATTGAATTGATAAGTAGTTTTTTATAAGTGTGAAAAAATGATCACCATGAAAAATAATGCAAAAGAAATAAGGAAAACAGTACTGTTAAATGATAAATCCTTAAGGAGATGGGGAACTACAGAAAGTCATTACCCATGCATCGAGAGAATATACATCAGAATATGTAAAGGGGTCAAGGTTTAGCATATGTTATTGACACAACTTAAATTGAATTAATAATTTGATTATGTATTTGGATAAAAGAAATATATTGTAAACATATTTTACATGTGATTTTCTAATCATATGATTTATATATTATATAAGGATTGTACTATTGTACTTTTTCATTATGGATTTGATATCATATACAAAATTGTACTAGGAAATATTATTCAGTATAAAGCTATAATTTTCAGAAAACACATGATTAATGGAAATACATACATTAATATTTTCCATCTGTAGAGAAAATGATGAAGAAAATATTGACTTGGAAAAGTTTGAACATCTATTGAACTATTTAATAACTTGTCAACAAGTAGTCAATAGTATAATTTGTGGAGTTTAAAACACTTTTTTATTTTACGGAATATATCAAATAACATGTGTCGTACCAAAGGAAAAAATAAAAATTCATGTTTACAATAATGTTTTATGGTGATTAAAGTTATTACTATAGTTCAAGAGAATTCATGATGATGTTATTCACATATTTCGAATGTGAAATATTAGAGTTGCTTCATGTTGAATAAATTTTAATGGTATGTTAATTTTGGAAATTCATTTACCTTCAATATAAATTGTTGGACAATAACATTATGGAAATGTTAAATATTTATGAAATGGTTTATGTTGAACTTTAGATCTTTTTTTGGAGACTGATATATTATATTACTATATGATGATCCTTTTTAAGAGATTATATAGAATTAATTAAAGGCACAAATAAAGGATAATATTTTTATCGTGTAAATGTACTAAGTATGTATATTTAATAATATTCATATAGAGTTAATGAATTCATAAAATATAGGAAAAATGATCTTGAAACCAGAAATGGTGTCCTATTACCTTCATTTCAGTGAATAAAATGGACCCTTAGATCATCACAGATTTATGGCCTTGTGATTGTTATAATTCACCTAACCATGATGTTTAAAACTCCCCATCCGAACATGATTGTTATATCTTTATTTTTTATCCATGGTTCAATTTTCAGAATATGTTCTCCTACTAGAGAAGCTAGTTACCTAACCTATGTACTTTCTATTATATCTTATTAAGAAGATGTGTTATTATCCCTATTTACAATGTGTGTTTTTCAAAAATATTTTATTTTCCAATATAAATCCATCGATTACATATATCATGTCTAAATTGTGAGTATTATGTTTAAATAATGTGGGGATAATGTAACTCCCCGAAACTCTAAGGTAAGAACATTATATTTGATATCATGTGTCAGACGCATCATCAAGCGCCTAAGGGGATATAATACCTTGAGAAATTATTATATATTTACCAATTTAAATAAATTAAATCTATAATATATCTCTGAATGAATGTGATACTAATTCAACGTACATCTCACACAACAATCAGTTAAATCAAATATCTTGCGTTACACACAATACTGAGATTACCTAATAACGATAAATTATTAGAATATTATTTAATATAACATTTTTGTTAAAATAATTTTTATGAAAATGGTTAAATAAGGTATGAAATAATATTATTTACACAAATATGAAATGAGTTCATTGGTAACAAATTAAATATAAATGAATATGAAAGACAATTGAATATAAATGAAAATATTATTATTTTTATGCTCAAAAAGCATTTTTATCCAAATAAATTAAATTAATTAAAATTAATAACTGATATTATTGTGATATATATTATATATTCAATAATATATTTTTGATATTCATCCAATATATTTCATAGGCTTATGATAAAAAACCCAATTTTAGGCATAAACTACTATATTATTATTAAGACATTTTTATCACCTTTTAGTGGAGAACATATTTTGAACATAATTTTTGTAACATTTGTGGATAATATATGTCAAAATAAACTTCATCATTGAAATAGAAACATAAAAAATAGTTTAGGGTGAATATTTTATATTTTTCTATGAAGTTTAATTTTTTAATGAATAATGAAAATTACTGAATTTTAGATCCAAACCGCTTTTTCCTAAAAATTATTAATAATTAAAAATTAGAGATTAAATTAGTTTTTAGGATTAATTATATCAAATATTTTTCAATTTATCTAATTTAGGTCATTTTATTCAATTTTATTTTGAATTGGATTATAAAAAACATATCAATCGTTCGAATGTTTTTACCTGAAAACCCCGCATTATTGTCATGTTTGTAGGATTAAATTTAAATTATTTTAGGACACATATATGATTTAAATTTGGAAAAATGGACTCCATATTTTTATTAATAATTATTTATTATTTTAATAAGTTCAAATTAGTTTCTGACATAAAATATTAGTGAATGTAATTAAAATTAATTACAATGATTAAGGTGAAATTATACTTAACAAGGGACTAAACCGTAATATTAAGGGCCCAAATGACCTATAAATGTGTCCAAAATAAATTTTAAGTCCATATTTCGACCCTTTATTCCATTTTCGTGAATTATTTAGATTATTTTATCCACATTAATTGTGGAAAATGTGGTCAGAATTCCATTTCCCAAAATTTAGAAGAGTGCCACTCATCCTCCACTATAAAATGGCCTCCTCTCCTCTCACTTCCTCACAACTCTGAAGGCACATTTTCTAGACCATGATATGAAAAAATAGATCATAAAAATACATCCCCTAATCATAGAATTCTCCCGTTGGGTAGAAATCATCCCAAGGATGCCCTTTGGATAAAACTAAACTGAGTTACCCAATTAAGAGGTAACATCTTTATTCAAGTTCATTTATTTTATTTCCCATTATCAACACCTCAGATCTTCATATTCTGGGATAATAAAAAAATTATCATAATTATAATAATATTTTTTTATTCTACGTTTTTAAACTATACTCTCACACACTCCCATCTAATTGGTTACGAGCATACTGTGTTTTTGTACGGAAAACTACCACCTCACCGAACCATGATTGTTCATTTTTAACATTACCACCTTTTAGGGATAGTATTTATGATATAAAATATGTTTATTAATGATATATATGATATTTATTATTTATTTATTCTTATATAATTATTTTAAAACACATACCTTTATACTTTCCATTTTGTGTAAATATGATAACAACATTTGTGGAAGTGTGGAATACCGCCTCCCCAAAGTGATGTGATTCATTAACGCTATACATGTAACATGATAAGGATCATTTTAATAAACCTATATATCATATATGACATATATTTTATACTTTAATTATAATATACATATGTATTATATACTTTTATTTCTTTTAATTCGACAAAGAAATTAATGTAGCTTTAATGCATACGTACGACTTACCGTCTCCATGAATAGTGCACTTCACTTCTTATATCCATATATTATGGATTATTATAAATATGTATATACTGATTATTTATGATATTTACATCATGATTTACATTTATGATATTATTAAAACATTATCTAAGTAATAGTAACAACTAATATGAAGACAAACCCCATTTGAAAAAACTACACAATTAAAAACCAAAATAGTGAAAATAATGAATGATTGTTAACAAAAGGGTAATAAGATTTTATAATAAGATGATTTTTGATATTATTAACAATATTACAATAATTTTTTATGTTATTAACATATTTCTAACTATTATAATGATGTATTAATACCACAAAACAAAAAGGAAGGTCATTGTAAGGGATTTAATGTCAATTAATATTCCATTGAAACTTATTTATTATTATGCCAAAATTTAATTTTATATGGTCCTTATACTACCCATTTAAATGTTATATAACTAATATAATTATTCATAGGATATTATATGTTTTATTTTAATCTTTAATGGCGACTACGATTCAAATTTATAAAAGTGTAATGGGACACTTTGGAATGTCTAATGAATAATTTCCGAATGAATATCCTTAATGGATTTTATTATAATATAACATCCATTTTTATATTTAACAATATATTGAAACAAAAAAATTATGGAAATAAATTATCTATAAAAATTTCATCCAATATCCACATTCCCATACAATAAATAATGTTATTTCCTAAACCATATCTCATTTTTACATACAGTGTTCACTTTGACAGTTTTTAGATTAACTATAGAATAATTGATTAATATGTATCCTTTAATAAATAAAGATATTTGATAAGGAAAATTTTATTATTATTATCATAGATTATTTTATCTAAGGAATTATTTGGACAAGAATGACACACATGGGGCCTTGTTATAGATATCCTCTTAATGCATCAATAGTCTTGTTAGATGAAATAATTTCCGAAATAGATTGTTTTTATTAATATTCTAAACCATATTGTGAATGGTATTAATGGTAATAGTTCCACATACATAAGAATCTTGTAATCCAATAATTATGAAGTTACCTCATCTAATTTTACTTACTTTTCATCGATGATTTTTTCATTGTCATATCTATGAATACATTTCATTTTCTATTCATTGATTACTCGTCATGTGTTTCGGTTTCATGCATTTCCGTATTGATTTTTCTTATATTGTTATTTGAATGGAATTTATTATGAGTTATTTATCTTTACATGTTTATTTATTCTCATTGATTCATTATTTCTTTTTTTACTTAACCTTACTATGAATTTGATCTCACCCTTATTATGATTCCTTTCCCCTTATTATGAAGAGTAATCCTTTAAATGAGATTCAAGGATGTAGTTTATTTCATTTTATTATGTATTAAATTTTTATTTCTTATTATCCAATATATTATGGGTATCATTTACGTAATATGTGTTTCAAATACAGCGAAACTGATCGGTCCTTCGACTGTTGATTCATTGTAATTATGCTAATGTGATTAACTAATTCATAGAATCTAGGATTTTGGGGACATGGAGTTACATTAAAACATGTGTTTTTTTGATGGATGACAAGATAGAACATATATTCTCTTCACTCCTTTAATTAGAAATTTGTTTTTGTGTTTGGGGTGAATGTGACATTAGGTTATTGAATAGTTTTTGTTATTTACAAAAAATACATTCCTCAATTATAAAAAAGGAACACACTTACCTAAAATGTTTACACCTATTATGACCATTGGATCAACAAAAACCTACCAAAATATCCTCCCATTATCATTATAGAGGTCATAGATCTACTATTCATAAAAAAATTAACACCCTATAGTCCTTAATAAGTGATCCAAATGAGGTTGGTCAAACTGATGTTAATTGGCTTCTCTGTGCTATTTCATTTTAAATCTTCTATTACCACCCTCTTTTATAACATAAAAATTACAACATAAAAAACAAGTATGTACCATATACTGATATTTTCTGATGTTGGTGTAATAACATATATCTAAATTATCTTCCATCAAATGGGATTTTAAAATTACGCTCGTGTGTACAGTGGATCATCGTCTTGCGAACTGATGTGATTTTTTCCATCCCCACTTTCCATAGATGGATATAATGATGGATTAAAAAAATTTGTATGATATTTATATCATATTTATAATCATTTTGTTATAATATCAAATATATCTTCTTAATTTCCATTCATTGGGAATATGATAACATCACTCGTGTGTACGGAAGACTACCACCTCGTGAGGCGATGTGATTTATTTTTCAGTTACACATTGCATGGATGGTAATAATAAAACATTTAATAAATATATCTCATTTATATAAAATCATAATGACTCTATAATGGGGATATATTATTTAAATTTCATTTATTACATCTTTCAATAAAATGGAAACATCATTCATGTGTACGTACGACCTACCATCTCCATGAATGATGTAATTAATAATTGATCACAAATTTTAATAGATTAATATAGAAAATATATAATGAAAATATGATATATATATATATATATATGTATATATCAGTTGACATTCTGGATATTATTTTTATAGGATAAAAGTAAAAGAACGAAAAATACCAAACCTAAACAGTCCTGAAAAACAAAGCAGTTATTACGCCATACATGATTTTAAAAATAAATTATTAATAAACAGGTAATAAAAGGTCATAATTAAATAATATATTGTATGAATAAATATAATTTCTTTTATTTATAATAATAAAATATTTATCATACATGAGTTTCTAATGTGTATGAAATAATTCATGACTTAAGGGAAGGCATTTCTAGTAACTCTTTAATTTTTGGAAGACACATTACATATTTAACACTCTTTTATTTTGTGCGGTGAATATACTATGCCACTGACATGTTATTTCATGAATTTATTTATTCAAATGATATTTAAAGATTCATTTAATGTGATTATTCCATGGTTCTCATGATTCAATAGATTTTAAAGTAGTAATTTATTTTTGTCTCACTTTTATTTCAAGGGGACATATGGCTTATACACCCCCAGTTTTTATGTGCTCAATATATGACCCGTTGATGTATTTTATGATAATTATATTGTTAACTATGTGATATGAATGTCCATATAATTTCATTTCATTCATAGGACATAAAATTCCAAATATTCCATTTTGGTAAATATTTAATGTTACAATATCATATTTTATCAGGATTATTTATGATATGATTCTAATGATGACATCTTACGATAAAAATTTCCAGAAAAAAATGAATTTTCTTATAATTAGGTTTTTTCATGAAAATAGATTGTTTATTTTCATTTTCCCTAAATTATTTACCATGGTTCCAAAACATTTTTTTATGGAAAACCAATATTATTCCTATCTTTGTGAGATAATCATATTTTTTGAGGTCTTTGTTTTCAAAAAAAATTATGAATGGTTTTACAATTCACCAAATTTTTTAAATAAAATTTTAACTATTATTTATTTTTTACAATGTGGATAAAAATTAATCATCATATCATTTATTGAATATATTCCATTTTTATTTTACTGATAATGCTAAAAAAATTCATCATTTTAATGTTCATGACATGAATGATATTTCCAACTCTCTTGACTATAAAATGATTTAATTATTCCTTATCATATTTCAAAATTGTATTTCCATATAAAATACTTTTATTATTATTAGGTATTTCTTTTATTTTAATGAATTGTTTTCAATATGGAAATTATATTTTTCTCAATAATGTTTTAATGATATTTTATGTAATTTATTTTCATCAATAACAACAACCTCTAGTATTTAATATGTTTTTGTTAGGATATGATCCAATTTAAACATCTATATTCTATCTATAGATGGTTATGATTGTGAAATCCATTCCATCTCCAAGGGGGTTTCTATGATAAATTTATGAGATGATTATGATACTCATTTCCTTTCAATGCATTATTCTCATATTGAATGTTTATAAACCCCTTTTCTATTATTCGGTTTTGATATATTGAAAAATGTTTGATCGTGTGGAACAAATTTTCATTATTTTCATTATGTGATGGTCAGGGCCTATATCTTCCTCTAATGTATTGGGAAAAGTGTTATATCTCATGATATAGTTATGGGAATTGAGATGATGTGGTTGAGAAACTATGGGAAATGGGTTTATATTCTTGATACACAATGGGAAATAGGTTATGATGCCTGATCCATTTTGAAGTGGGGAATATGTAGTGATGCTTGATCAATTATAAAATAGGAAACATGGGCTGTTTCCATATCCATTAGGATTTGATGTTATATATTTTTACCCTTAATATATGAAATTTTCAATACCTATGATGGTTCTACACTTATATAAAATCCACATATGGATCATGATTGATTTATAATGAAATATCACTCATATGATTCATGTATTTTTGAAATGATAATGTTTTATACCAGGAATCAAGTTTAAAATCCAAGATATATTGGGTATATAATTTTTAAGTTGTATTTATGATCTCATACCATAATTTTTATCTTATGATATCATCTGATCATTTATTCATATATCCCTTGTTTACCCACACTGAGTATCTATGCTCACCCTTCTTTATGTATCCATTTCCCTAATTATGAAAAAAAATAATTAGGGTGTGTATATGAAGAGTACCAAATGTGAAATTCATTATGGAATATTTTGAATATATTTCATTAAATAATAATATAGTGTATCTATTCTAAAAATACATCAAACCTTTAGGGACCTTACGTGAGTTTTTGTTAAATGAATTGAATATTAATAAATTAAGATGTAATATCTATGTATGAAATGTTTGGGTCACTGTAGTTGTATTCAAAGAAATGGATCAATCAATCATTGGATATTAGGTTTGGAAAAACCTACTAATACCAATAAATATAAATCTAATGATAGGAAAATATCCTAGAATTTTGGTGAAGGATATAGTGAGTGGTTTCCAAAAAGTATATCCTTATCTAGATAATACAGGTGTATGTGGCTCCAGAATACTTGTATCTTGGAGTAATATCTCCAATAATGGAATGATGAAATCTGACTAGATCATCACCTGGTGAATAAAAATGAGCCTTACTGCACACCAGATTTAATACTCCCAAAGTATATGCTTTTCAAATTCACAAACTCTCTAAACACCATCATGAATTATTTGAAAAGATGATGACCATGAATGAAATATTTAAAACCTAAGGTGTCATATTTGGAAAATCATGTGTTAGGATTTAGACATCCTATAATTGATATTTCATGATTATACGGGTCTCCCACTATAATTTTTGTTTCTCAAACATTTTTTTAGTTTTAGGAAAAGGTGGGAACTAGATGAAATTGTGATAATGTTCGATGTGATAGAGAATTCTTTGATGACAAACCAAATGGGGTAATTACTAGTGTTAAGGATAATGTGATTATTACTAATTATTTATTATGATACATGATTAAAATCATGAACCTAAAATAACCTTAAGAGTAATAAAAAAAGGGAATGATATAGTTCAATTAGAGATAAGGTTGTGGAGACCATATAGGAATGAAGATTTAGTTTCCTTTATATTGACATTTAGGGAAGAATCACTAATGATAATGTATTAAAGGGTAAATGGGATGTTTTATATGTGGAGAATAAGCGTAAATGGTATGTAACATAAAAGGATAAATGAAATTTTATATTAACATAATGGATTATAATAATGGTTTACCAAATGAATCATTAATGATTAAATGTTTAAAAATTTGAAGGTATGGGGAAAGATCAAGAAGGGGATCAACAAGGTTTCCGGAGTAATGATTTTATTATTGATGATAAAGATAAAAAAATGAAATATTAATGGAATGATGTATTATAGAAAATAAGATGAAACCTTGTTCATGGTTTAAGAAATATGTGGAATGAATGTAGTGTTTATGTATATGAATACAATAATTATGTTACATTAATGATGAAATATATATGGATTTTTTGCACATGTTTTTTAGTATGGATTCATAATAATATGTATAATGGTACTAATGACCTAGAAAATTTATTTAATACATATGAGGTATTTTATAAAAGACACATGGCTAAGGGGAAGATAACCCTAATTTTATTTATAATGTTGGGATAATGGTGTTTAGTTTGTATAATTATATGATTCACATTGATAAATTAAATTGGATATTATTAATAAACATGTGGATAATTAATGATATGATGAATAAGTGGGTTATGATATCATTGAGGATGTTTGTAACATTTTTTTATTTATGCAATATATTAAATAATATATGGTTTTATTGAAGGAATGAGGAAGCATGTATTTGTTTGCTGATATTTTATGGTACTTCTGGATAATACCATGTTTTCGGAGAATACATGACCAATGTAATCACATATATGGTATGTTAAAATTAAATTCTAATTTAGGATATTTGGGGGAATAATTTTTTGTTTATTTTAAAAATTTAGGTACACTTTTTATAATGTTTGGAATTTTTCATGGGTTTTAAGTTTTACAATGTATGGAATAAAATTTTTAAAACTTGTGTTTTCTATGGTTTATTATTTTCCCAACTATATATTTCATCACGTAGTTAATTATAATATATTTAGTCACTTTATGTATGACTGACAACCCATTATGAAATTGTATTGGGTATTTCAAAAATGGCACTACTCGTTAATTATAGAAGAGATCATCGTCCTCTGAATTAATCACACATCTTAACACATTTCGATTTACCAAAACCTACTAAACTCTCTCTAAACATCCTTATCCATGGTGTAGAGATATTGGTATTTCAAAAATCCCATACATAGGGTCCTTAATAAGATATCTAAATGAGGTTTCTCTAAGAAAACATAATTGTCTTCTCAAAGAAATTCCTTTTTTTACATCTTATATTACCACAATCATAAATTTACATATAATTACAACATAATTACACCATTGTATAAAATATACTGAACTTTTATTACCATTTTTAACTATTATCCATATCCTCCTTAATCAAATGGGAAACGAAAACGTTGTTACTATGTAAGACGAACTACTGCCTCGCGAAACGACAAATTTAATTTCCTATAAAAACCAATAATAAATATAGATAGTTATGGATTTAAAATATTTATATTATATTAATATAAAATTACACTTATGTAATTATATTATCACATATATCTTATAACATTCCAAGCCGCGGGAATGTGATAACATCACTCATGTGTACAGTGAACTACCGCCTCGCGAAGCGATGTGATAATTTTTTCAAATAATATTTATATGGAATTTAAAAGGTATAAATTTAATGAATACATGTGATTTATATGAAATCATAATTACTCTATAAAGATGATATATTATATACCATTCTTTTTTAATATGTCTAGAAAATTAAAACAACATTAATTTGTATATATAACTTACAATCTCTATAAATGGGGTAAATCAATTTCAATAAATAACATAATTGGATTAAAAAAGAAGAATATTTATTTCATATTTTTAATATTAACTACTACCTCACCCGTGCATTCGCACGACACTATAAATCAACTCTTAATTTCAAAAGGCAATC
The DNA here is from genome assembly GCA_963277665.1 of Viscum album. Lineage (NCBI taxonomy): Eukaryota > Viridiplantae > Streptophyta > Magnoliopsida > Santalales > Viscaceae > Viscum > Viscum album. Next base: position 281,676,007 of record OY728167.1, read on the forward strand.
ATAGTTTGAAAAGTTAAGAATGAAAATTATTTTAAAATATGTTAAAATTAAAAGTTATCCAGAGATAAGATTGGGAAAATTTTAAAACATGCAGAAAAATAAAAAAATGAGATATGAAGAAGAGAGAAATTTTATTTTGAACATGGGGAAATAATATATAATATGCAACATAAATTTCAAATAAGAACAAATAATAATGAATATTTAATTACATGCATTTCATTGTGATTGGAAACATAAAATAAAAATAATGAAATGAAGAGAGCATTAAAAAATGTGATATTATGATAGATTCCAAACATATTCTCATAATACATCTCATTTCATGTGATAATTTTTTGATCATTTCATGTGATATGATGATAGTTTCCAAACATATTCTCATAATACATCTAGTTTGTGATTATCAATGGATATCAAATGCATGAATTTTTTATATATACGAAAATTGAAGTTACAGGAATGATTGTGAGTGATGTTTCTGAAAACAATAGTTGAATAAATATAAGAAAATGTAGTTATTTAAATTAATTTATTAAAGAATGTTCATGATACAGAATGAAAAATTCTCAAATAAAATATCTGGGAACAATTTTGAATTTTCCGAAAAAACCAAAATCCAGTAATTCAAGGAAATCTTTACCACAATGAACAAATTTATTAAAATACCACTCGACTCGGTGGGCTCCCCATAGATTCCGTCTCACCATCGACGTGTCAGCGCATAACTAATCTTCACACCCAGCGATCATAGGCATGGCTTTTGCATTCCACACGTAGTCCTGCCATGGCGTGGGAAGCTATTCAGAGTCCCCAACCCATCCTGGACAAAATATATGTAATCACAAAATAAATTATCTGTAATGTAAACTAATGTGAAGTTTTTTAGTCTACAATGGATACTAAAATAACAATATTGAAGAATTTTTTTAATCATTAAAATAAATGTGTACAATAAGAAAACAAACATGGTAAATGATAGACATCTGATTTGTCACCAGTTTTGTAAGTATAGGGATGTCTAGTCCTATATTCGAATTGGAAGTTTGGTTTTGATAATCAGAAGCTAAGGTAGTTGAGGTAATAGGTAAACCTTTAATGTGAGTGATCAATTAAATAGAAAATATATCATTGGAGACAAGAACATTAAATATAATAAAAAATAAAGCATTGCAATCACTTTTTGCATTCCTCATAATTTAGGTGTGTAATAAACTGTTATCTATCGAAGTTAATAAAGAACATGAATATTCAATAGTACATTGTGGTCGTAGCAGAAAACATTACTAAAAATTTTCACTCCCTGTTGAAATTTTCCATCGTTGGCATGTCCAGGTGACTATGATGACTTGATGTTCCTGGGGTGACTTGAAAAATCAACAGATTATGTTAAATCACATCATCATTTTCAAAATCATGCTACAAGATTTTTTTCATAGAAAAAAAGTTAGAAGAATATATAGGTAACATATTATGGCATGTGTGATCATTAGAGCTCATATCATATAATTAATAGTAGATAGGTGAAATTGAAAAGGATTGTGCTTTGAAATATGTAATGAATATAAAACCACTTAATAGTAATGAATGTAATTAAATAATAGTGCAATGAATATAATAGTTATTGTAGTTATCATTTTTGTACCTGAGTAGTTTTCATGTCTGAGGTTGAAGCAACTATTGTCGACCCAACGTACAAAGTAGAAGACCTATTAGTATGATAATGCTACCAGGAATAGAAGAATAGAATATTAGATTTCGGTGACTTTAGGTTGCCGAATATAGAAATTGGAAATGTTGAAGAACATTGCACCTTGATATTTTCAACCCATTTACTTACCTCTGAAGTCCCACTACAATGATGTTACTGTATTGTGTCAAACAAAACAAAAATGTAATGTGCATAATCAGTGTTATAGTATTGACAAATTTGTAAACATTATTACTGCATTTTGTCGAAGGTGTCAGTGAAGCTGTAAATGTAATGGTCATTATAATTGATAAAAATAAATTTTTATGTGTTATGTTCATAAGAATGAATACAGTTTTGAATATTAAAATTTGTTACATCCATTTTTGAACATGTAATTATCCAACACAAGGCCCAGGCCCTATTGGTGTCTATCACATCTCAACCTAAAAATTGAAATTGAAATTCAAAAAGAGTAAATGCACATGGTCCAATGCTCTTAAAAATCAGCCAGTCATGATCTGTATAATAAACTGTAATTGAAGTAGAATTAAAAAAATAATTGCCCCAAAAAATCCATGAGCAGTATAATTTGAGGAACCAAAACATCATATCGCCACTGAATGTCACCCATACCATGAGAAGCATAAAAACCACTATCGAAGAACACCTTCACAGACAATCCAAGAATTACATTTTCATAATGAAAATCCTTGGAATGATGCGAGAATATTCCTATTGTAGAATCTGGATCTGAAGATATATAGGTGAATAAATAGGTAAACATTATAGTTTTATGAAGTCATATTGAAACTGTACATTAATGGGGATCCTAAATGCCCAATACATCAATGTAGTTTGATTGAAAGTACTTAGTACATTATAATTAACTAATGCAGAATAATGTTTATGAAAATTCATATTTTACATGATTTTGGAAGTTCAAAATTTCAATGTTACATGAAACTATATATGATAGACAACTGATGATTTTGTAAATGAAACTGGGACAATGATGACTTCAAAAACAGTGGTAAATTGGGAAATCCAATCTTATTTGTACTGCATTCTAAAAACTAAGTTAACAAAAAAACACAAAATAATAAAAAGCATTAATTTCACAATCACTCCAACTGATATTACTGAAAACTGTTTAATTTGATATTGTGCTAAAAATATGTATCAATCTTAATAATATTCTTAGTCTATTGAATGATTTGGGCCTCAAACCTTTGTAACAATAACATCATCTTTGTACCAACATTTGCAATAGAAATTGGATTTTTAAACTTTATAATAGATGTATTGTCCCAAAAAAGTAACGCAGCTCCTCCTTGGTTAAAGCCAAAGAATTCATGAAATAATTGACATAAATTCAGCTGTTATGATAAATAATTTTTTAATGGATTGATGCTATTCAATAGAATAATAACTATTGGTTGTTCAATCAAATATAAGTAAATTTCAGATTAAACAGTTCACTTAATGTAATAGAGAAGAGGGTACCTCATGGATTTCAGTGGAAGAATGGGCAACCAACAGTTAGTTTGATTCGACAACAATTTTAGTAAATCTTCAACTTCAGGCCCAGTATTAAGAATGGAAGGGGATCTAATGATCATTTTAGAACATATTCCAGGACCACCTTCCTTGGAAGCAAGCTGTGGAATAGAACGCTCAATATCAATGCCCTGAATCTGGCTTAAAAAAGAGATTCAGTGAATAATATAATGAAGGCCACCGACTAATCCTGGACTCCACCATTCTGTCTAGTAGAATTGTTTGCCATGAAAATAACCTCTACACATGTTCCCCAAGACTAATCATGGACTCCAAATTTCAGTCCAGTAGCATTCTTTTTAATGAATTTTCAAGGGGTTCAAGAAAATCATGTTATGCATAATTATGAGTATATTTGAACTAATATATCATTGTAAGTCAAATAGTAATTTGACTAAAGCATATAACCTTAGACGATTATAAAAAATTCAAAGACCAATACATAATGTATGCATGATTGAAACATGAAAATGTTTTTATTGAATGAAAAAATCTAGGGTTAACTAATGTGGTTCACGATTTGATGTGTAGGAGGAAGTTGTCTACATTGGTAAAAAATGAAAATGTTGAAAGACTCATCGACCAAAAGAAACTGGATAACATGGTAGAAATAATAGCATATTACTATAAAAAGTAATTTTTAATGCAAATAATAGTATAATAAGAAGTTTGAAGAAACAAAATGTATACATAATGATTGAAGAGTAGGCGAAAAATAGTATACTAAGCAGTTATAATAAGCAGTCAGAAGGCTAATTGTGTACAAATTGTATCAGCAAATTGTATGCATAAATAGTATAATTAGCAGTTTGAATGCAAATTGTATACAATTTGTGAAAAAAAAATTTTGTCATAAATAATATAATAAGCTATTTGAAAGCAAAAAATATAATGAGAAAAGTAGGCAAGTACCTTTGGTTCCACTCACATGGAGAGGATGTATTGAATAGACATTGATTGAATATTGCAATTAGAGTAGTAGTATACCCAGGTTCCTGTATGTTCTACATTTAGAATATAAAATTAAATATGAAGATATAAAATTATAAACAATGGGGTAAACATTAAATGAATTCCCTCTCCTATGTTGCTACTATGTTCTTGTGAAGTCTTTGGGAGCTTCAATAGACATCTCTGGGCAAGGGACACAGCGAGTACAAATTGGTTTTGTAGAACCCCTTTTATTTCTTGGAGTGGTCAAAGATTTTCCCAGATCGGTCGCTTGAACTGCAGATCTACATCATTAATCATTTCGAAAATTTGAGAAAACAAAGGCAGTCTTGAAAATGTAGAAATTCCTTTGTATTATGATATGAACTACTGGTTTTATCATATTGAGAAAGAACTGTGGAAACTGATCATAAGTTAAAAGCATCAACCCCAAACTGGGAAAAAATATGACTTTATATACATCATAACATCCAGTATCCTCAAACAATACAGTTAGAAATATTTATTTTAGGATTAATTAAAGTGAAATAAAGTAATGTAGCAACAGATATTGATGAAACTTTGTCAGTGGTCCATGTGAAGAAATTGAGTGAATGAAAGGGAGAATGGTGTGAGATGGTAACAAAGATATTGTGTGCATGGAAAAATAAAACCAATGGAAGAAACTGTATATATGGAAGAAAAAATAGTAATCATTGTAAAATACATAAATCGAGGTTACCATCGAAACTCACTATGAACATGCCTGATAATGCATGCTTGCAGAAGGAAATTGTATTCTGCACAAGAAAACAACATGCATGATAATATAATCTACAAGGGAAATGTCATCTCAGTACATGATAATGCAATATAAACTTCAATATAAACTGCAATATGAAGTTATATTGAAATAGCTATGAAAACAGGAATGTAAAGTACAATTTTGGTATAACATTAACTAATATAGAGTGCAATATAAAGTGAAATATGATATGAAATATAAATAGACGTGTAATGTAATATATAAAACAGTTCTAGTTAATGTTAGAATCACTAAATAACTATGAAAGTCATGGTATTCAAGAACAACTATGTTCTTACTTACCATAAGTACTGCCATGTGTCATTATATGAACAGAAAGGCTTTGAGATAATCATGCATGAATTATGACCAGAGTGGATTGGAAATGGTGAATATATTCCTGAAACAACTTCAATCAATGTACAGAATTATGCAACAAAAACCATTTCATTACTACTCAAATATGTCAATTAAATGTTTCTTTCCGAGACGTATTTGAGAGACGTGGAAGGATGTGGATGTTACACGTCAGCTTGGAGAAGCCAAGATTAGTATATATAATATAATAATAGAAATCAACAGAGGAAAAAAGATAAATAACTAAAATTAGACATGCTAAAAAATAAATTGTCAAAGGATTTCATGTATTAAATGAATTGAAATAAAATCAGCCTTACCCCCAGGGAAAACAAAAAAGCGGTTTCCAGATCATACCTATTGTGATCCCAAATGTCCACATGAGAACCAGTGGTGAAAAATACGTATCTTTCCCAATGATACCAGCCGTGACACGTAATGAATTTGAATAGAGGAAATAAGATATAGAACTCATATTAGATAAGAGACGATATAAATTGACATTGGATTACTTGTCTTTAAAGAAGTGAAATGAAATCATAGTCTTACCAGAATTCATTATTCAGAACATAAACTCTCAGTGGCTGATAGAAAGGAAAAAATATATCCCACAAGGGGGAGATAAATAACAAAAGGGTTCACTGCAGAAGATATGCCTATACTGAGAAAGTGTTTACCTTGAAAGGATTTTCAGATGCATTATTAGTGCCTACATCGTGATTATAATATGAGACATTTGATCCAATGACACCCGGTTGAGGAAACATATGTATTTTAATGACATAATAATATTTATTAAGCACAATGATATGATGTAGAATACACAAATATGTTTCTATTTTCAGCAATCTGTAAGACCAATGCAATAGATGGATGCTTTTCAAGCATTGACATGGTTAATACAAGAGAAACATAGAAAGAAACTAATGAAAACAATTTATATTAATATCTCTACTACTCAATAACATTCAATTTTATTAATATACCTTCAAATCAAACCGTCAATGCATATATTAGGGTTGAAACCATTGTTTTTGGCTTCGTTATCATAGTAGAAACCATTACAGTTGCTAATCTACAGACAAATTGCAGTTATTTGATCGAATCAGTTTTTTCATTGTTAAGAACTAAGGGCTAAACTATGATGTAGAGTACATAAATATGATTTTATTTCATCAATATATAAAACCAATGCATATAGATGGATGGTTTTCCAGAATTGACATTATTAATAAATGATCTAAAAAGTAATTCAAGTATCTGAACTTATATACTGCAAAATATTTTTATTTTGCATGTACATAATAACTATTGAACATATAAAAATAAAAAAACATATTTAATAGTTGAAAAAATTTAATTATATTATTTGACAAATATTTTAAATCATATGAAACACATAAATTGATGTTTTTTCAGAGAAATAAAGAATTCATTGAAAGGTTCACCTTAAGAGTTCCCATGCACAACAAATCATTCTCTGGTTGAGCTCTATACATATTATTTATCATCTCTATCATCTATTTATTTGATCCATTTTTGGCTGAAAAGTCTTTAGTTTTCGGTAGATAATATCATATACGGATGAACTAATGGGTTACCAGAGGGAAAACAAAGGATAGTGGTTGTAGAATGCTTCGACGGACTAAGTCATGTCACTAATAGAGCTGTCGCACATAGATATGAGAATAAAATGATGTATAACTGTGAAAATTTCTACAGAAATGAAAGAATATACCTGTTGCAGAGATGCAGATATGTAAAAATTTTGAATATGCTGTTGGTGATGGTAAAATGGGTTCGCGAAGAGGTTGTTGCGGGTAATCTTCGGCAGATGACAGTGGTGCAGGTTTTGGAACAGAGTATGTTCTAAGGGGTAAATCGAAGGTACTGGTAGACAAAGGAGGTGAAGGTGAATAGAGATAGGGATCCGATATGTTTTGAAGGAATTCCGGATTTTAGGAGAAGGATTTCTGTAAACGGAGATGGAGATGAATAGATGAGGAGACGAGGAGTGATGGATACGGGAAGCAGCCGGAGGCTGAGATGAGGATCCATGCATTCCAGAGATGGGGAGCCGAAGTGCGGTGTACAAAGAAGGAGTTCTGAAGGTGGGAGCGAAGATATGAATGGAGGCAGCTGGATGCGAGGAATGCAGAAACCCTAGAACGATAGGAATGATAATCGAGGGAGGTAGGGTTTGTGAACGGAGGAAAGAAATCGGGAAAATTGAATTGGAGCGGCGTGGAAGAATGTGGTGGTGACACGTTAGCAGAAAAAATCCAAGTTTAGAAGATATATAGATATCATGGTTAATTTTATAAAGATTATGGAACCATGATCAATGTTAATGTTTTGAAATTAGAAAACCAATACATACATGCAAAACAAAGAATTTATTAACAGAAATGTTTTTTTAACAAGGAAGTGTAAATAAATGGTTAAAAAAATATCATAATTAAATAATATATGGTATGATACATATAATTATGTTTCATTAATTTATTCATAATAAAAATATATTTAGTTTATAGTAAGTTTGAATGTGTACGATTGATGTCGATATTTTAAAGTATGGGATTTCTAGCCTCTCTTTTATTTCTTGCAAACACATTCCATATATACCAATTGTTTTTTTTGTAATAATAATACCCCTTTGAAATTTTATGTAATTAATTAATATATTATAATTATATATAATGGTTAATTTATTTTTTACTTCCCTTTCTAATATAAATCAAATGTTATCAATGTGGTAAGAGATTTTCATCTCTGTTTTATTTGAATGAGACACATGCCATATACACCACATGTTTCTTTTTTTGGGGTGTATATAATATCCATGAATGAATTCTATGATACATATAAAAATAATTATGGGATATAAAAATCAACCAATTTTTCTTTCATTCATGGGATTTAAAATTCAAATGATACGAAAGCGGTGAAGGTTTAATGTTTCAATAACATTGTTTATCGACAATATTTAGGATATGCTCTCAATGATGATATATTATGATATAAATTTCATGAAACTCATTAAAATACTCATCAATGATATATTTCCTGAAAATATATATTTTCCTTTCAATTTCCCTTCTTTATATACTCAAGGGTATAAAAAATATTTTTATGTAAAACCGAAATTATTTCTATCTATTTCAAAAAATAGTTTTTTTTTACATTTCCATGTATTCTAATTTTTTTAAACAAATATTTTCAATTATTCATTTATTTTTATAGAAATTTATACTGATTTTTTAATTTAAAAAAATGGATTAAATGAAAGATTCATATTTCTTATAAAAAACGCCTTTTGTATTTTACCTAAAATAAGAAGAGAATCATTCTTTTAAAGTGTATGATAAGAACGATATTTACTATAATCATTAGTAAAAAATTATTTAAAGAATAAATTACATTTTTAATATGATATTTTCAAAGAAAATATTTTCCTTTATATTTTTTAAATTTTTACATTTAAAATAAGTGTTTTCAAAATTGAAAGGATATTTTTTTGAAGTAATTTTTGATGATGTTTTATATAATTTATAGTCATCAATGAAAAAATACATTGGTGTTTCTTATGTTTTACTGGGGATATCATCAAATTTTAATATAATTATTCTTTATCTGTAAGGTTTTTAATTAATGAAGAGGTTATTATGTCTTCCATTCGGTTTCCATGGGATATCCAATGATGAGTTGGTGAGATGATTATGAGACCTATTTCCTTTCATGGGGTTATACAATGATAAAATGTTTATGAAAACCTTTTCACTACATGGATCAGGATATTATGAATGATGTTTTATCTTATGGTACAAATATGTATGATTTTCATTATGTGATCGATGGGACCTATATCTCCCTCAAATGCATGGAGAAAAGTTTGATATCTTATGAGATAACTATGAGAAACATGCCAATGTACAGGATCCACCATCAAAAATAGGTTAATGGGATTGATCCACAATGGGAAATAGTTGTTGATGCTTAATCCAATATAAAATGGGAAATAGGTGGTGACACTTAATCCATTATGAAATGGAAAACAAGTTTTAATACATGATTTGTATTTATTTTATTGTCTATTTTTTACAATCGACATATGAAATAGTTTCTATACTTATGATGGATCTATAACTATATGACATGAAATTATGGTTTATTGTTGATTTATGATTATTTATCACTCTTACGATTCATGTATTTTTAAATGATAATATATTATACCACAAATATTGGTCAAAAACCATGACACATTTGCTATGAATATTTTAATTTACATTCATCATCTCACACACTTATTCTTATCTTATGATTTCAGATGGTCATTGATTGATATATCACTTGTTTACACGTAGTGTGAATATTCTCTCACAATTTATTATGTTAAATTTCCCTAGATTACAAATAAATGATTGAAGAAGGGCATGTTTATAAAGAGTACTAAATGGGATGATATTTTTGGTATATTTTGAGGATCTTTGATGATATAAAAAGTCAGTGTATCTGGCCTCCTAAGACACATAATATTTACCATCCTTTAGAGTGTTTTTATGTTATTTGTTAACAATTAATCAATTATGATATAAAATCTTTGAATCAAATTCTTTTTTGTTAATATAAACAACCATTACATGAGGTTATACTATAAGAACACCACATAATGGTTTCATTCGTAGGGAATTTCATTTATTCTCATTAATAAAAAAATTTATAAAAGCTCATATATAAAGGATATAAATTACTTTTTAAAATAAAAAACTGTACTAATCACATTAATTATTTGAAACCCTAAATCCTGGTAAGAAAATTTTCTAATAATTTAATTTCTATAATTTTAATAATAATTTATTTTACACTAAAATTTTCATAAAAAGTTTACATATATAAAAAATAAATTTCTAGATATAGTGGAAAACTCCATTTAGGTTTAAACTAGAATTTCTATTAACTAAATCCCCCTAATAATAATATACAAATGAAGACTACATTGTCTTAATCATTTTAAAGAGATCTTTTCAGAAAGATTACACCATACATTTATACATAACCCATATAAGTTGTTTCTAAATCATTAAATAATTATCAGATAAAACATAATAATACCCACATCAGGTCGATAAACAAGGCATATGAAGATAAAAGTGACATGTTAGGGTCCCATCAATACAACATGGGTCCATCTAAGTGCAACCCAACAATAGTTGACTATTAAAATATTAATCACACCCTTATCGGGAACATATAATTAACATAAAGTATCATGACTAACCAAATTTTGTTGAGTAATGTATATAATCCATACATAAAGACATCATATATGAGTCATAGTTTATCAATTTTTCTATTTACACCATGGTCTGGCTAGATTATTCACCACTCACAAATTATTAGGGTAAATTCCTTTATGAGTTACAATTGGAACTTTATGTAACTTTAACTAGATCATTACATCTGGTTATTATAATATAACAAGTTATATAATATGATTCTATTTGATGGGTCACCATTCCTAATTTATAGAAGTACATGATTCATAAATTACAATAGGAATCCATGCCAATCGATGTTAACTAACATTTCATCCGAGTTAATTGTAGTTCCATGACCTAATGATATGATAATAGATTATTTAAGGTTCTACCAAATAGCTATATAGGAAAATGTCATTTTGGTTTATGAAAATACTTTAATAAGAAAATATACATAGTATTTATCCTATAATAAAAAATATGAGAATATGTAATATCATATTATAGGAACTTATGACAGCTACATGAAAAAAAAATAACCAAAATAAATATTTCAGAACATATTCATGATATTTAAATCATCAACTACTGAAAACGATGCATAAAAAATACTTCCTTATGATACAAGGAAAAGGGTAAAAAATAAAAATCCCATAAATCATTAAATAGTGGATCGTACGATAATAATAAATGGTGAAATAATAATCAATAGTAATTATATAAAATATGAACAATAAAATCATCCTTGTCTATTTTATCTTTCATCTATGTCATAGTCGGTCCAATGTAGAAATCTTTTATTTACCAATTTCCTACACACTAGTAGTATCTTCTCTATCAATACATAATATAATTGAAAAAATAATAAAGAAGGGTTTGATACCTCATTGTAACATCTTGAACTGAGAGCCACCAAAATGTTTCCCTAATATAGTTATCTACATGGCCACAAGCATGCCTTCCTATATATTAGATTGTATCAACTAGAAGTGATGGTCTAGTGATTCTATGGTGGGGAGACTATAAACTCAAAATCAGAGTGTGACAGTATTATATCATAGATGAAGTAACATGAGAATATATAAAAGACCAGTGGAATATAATGATAACTGATAGTTAATATAAATGATGAATGAATAACCATTCATGAATATGTTGAGTTATAATATATAAAGTAAAATATACTTTATAATATACATATACAAATAGACACAACTAAATAAAGAAATAAATAAAATAAACCATCTCCATATTGTTTCCTGATTATATTCTCAACCATTACTCTTGATCTCCCATATAAATCCATAGTCTTTAATTTAAAGTAAAACATAATAAGGTCCCATTCTGCATCAATGAAATCTATCTACGTACAAAAAAATGGACCAAAAATTGTGTGAAATAAACTCAATAGACAACTCCCACTTGTATTTATTAAAATATATTATGTAATATAAAACCAACTATGTGTAGATATTCTAATAAGTTAGTCCATAAAAAAGTAATCTTGTCCGGAAAAAGATCATCAATGGACACCTGTCCAACCATATTAACTTTGTCCTAAGCTAGAATTTATTTTAACATCCCACCATGTCTATAAATACATATATTCATATATGTAATTATATATATATATGTGTGTGTTTTAAGAGATATACATGCACTGGGGAGGAAAGATGGCATATGACCAAGGAATCAACATATTATAATAATATTATAAAAGATGTCTCATTTTTTAATATAAGTACAAGTCCATAGATATTAATAGAGGATGCATAGTTCCATTCCCAATAATCTATAATTTGATGTGAAACATCATGTCCATAATCATCTTTTTAAGGTGTGAAATATCCTGTAAAACCACCCAAATGGATATGAAAATCAATTTCCCATATCGCATACAAAGCAATTGTGAAGAATCATGTCCAAAAATCATAACCAAGGCCTCTTAATAATGACCATATTTAAGTTAATCCCACTTTACCTATTTGTCACAACCTATTCCCCGAGACCTATGCTGTGACAACCCCAAGCCCGCCTTCCATAGGCCAAGGGCTGGTTACTAGCACTAGAAAGACATATCCCAAAAACAAGGAAGGCATTGCTTTTTTAACCAGAAAACTCACACAATCAAAGAAAACAACAAGATACAAGCATAAGGTAAACTATATAGTAAATAGGGTTAGTACAATATGTATAGGGGTCGAAATACAAGCACAACTGGAAAGTACATGTAAAACTGAAAACAACTCTTGTGAACACTTACCAAGGATCCTACCTGAAGGGTAGGTACAGCTCTCGAATGGTTGTCTCTATGGTACGTCTCGTCTAATGGTCCACCTCCGAGCAGCCTCCAGTCTTGGCTCCCTCATCCTCGATCAATGTTGTTCATCATCTACACAAGACACATCAAAGTGTGGGCATAACCTGTGTAGGGGTGAGTATAACAATACTCAGTAGGGACCACCGAGACCCCCGAAGGTCTCTCAGAATCCACAAAGGATAAACCAAAAAGAAATTCTATAATCACAAAGAACAAAAAAATACTTTGACCAACTTAGGCATATGCACAAATATTTACCTAAGTTATCAAGTATATAAAGGTTCTGAGCTCAGCGGTTGCTCGTGGGTGGATGTTCCCACTTAGCTTTTTTTCATTAGCAATGATCAATCTGGGATCAATACTACAATAAATGCCAGACTCCATGGATCGATTCACAGAAACAGAAAAAGGAGAAGAATAGTCCCAGAACCACAAAGTGAATCATCACAGGTTGATTATAATTAATTTAATTAATTGACTATAAGTACCATTTTTAGCTTTCTTTCTTCCTTGATATTTTTATCATGTTCCGATGTGATTCGCCATTGTGTCGCAGAAGCTAAGGATAGACTTCCTTTAGTGGGGATCCACACGTGCACTACGTATCTCTTGACGTCACCAAAGGATTCTCCGGGTTCTAGAGTGGAGAAACCTTTGTTTGTATTGTCCTCCTTAGATCGTCTTGATCCAATGGAAAAGGATCTCTCTTGGACTTGAGAGCATTCTTGGAGGAAGGAGTTCTTTCGGTCATGAGGGAATTCTCCAAAATTGTTGTGCACAACGATTAAGGAAAAGTGTTGGGGTTGTGAGGATATTTATAATCGAGTTTCAGGCTGTAGAGTTATGACAATAAATAAACGCGTTATGGGTTTTATTTATTTCATTAACTCTTATGGAAAACCCCCATGTCGAATCATTAATTCCTTGACATGCGCCCATGCTGATTATAATATATATCCTTAAATAAAACAATATTATTTTCTCAAAATCCCGAATGGAAAAACTATAAAGCATGTAATCATTAATACATGGTGTGTACTTTTTTTCATAAAACTACATGGTGTGTAATCATTAATACATGGTGTGTAATTTTTTTCTTTTCAATTCCGAAATGAAAACTACAGATCGTGTAATCATTAATAAATGGTGTGTATATCTTGTTTTCATCTTATTCTTCCTCCATCATTAAAATGATTTAGGATTCCTCGAATAATTATTAAACCACGTATGGGAATAATCATTATTCTAAATGAGATAATTGGGTACACTTAGTGTGTGACCATATTGCCCTCTTTCTCATTGGAATTAGGTGGGGTTGCCTAATGTCCAAGATTACTGTCTAGCAATGGGTCAAGGCACCCAAGAGAAAGAAGTTGATGCCACATTGACATGTCACCTCATACGAATGCTTACCATGTAAATTAATCCCTTTGTCTAAATATCTCTTCAAGCAGGTTTCATGGCAGTGTCATAAACCTATATACTTGATTTTTCATTCTTTAACTTCTATAAATAAACTCACATTGACACCATGGACATGGAATTTGTGAAACAGTTCTATTTCAATCAAAGGGCCCGAGATATCTACTTCCATAAATATGGAAGGTAAAAATCCTTCCTCGACTTATCCATTAACAACATTTCATTCGTGACGCATCTAAAATACCCTACTTCCCGTCAACTTTCTTTGTGATTTTTTTGTCAACAAATATAAGGGCACGGGTCATGACATCAGTTAGTGATAATATTCCATTCTAAGGACCATTACACACGCTCATATATTGAAATGACTTATAACACCAAGAAATGCAGAATTAGTACTGGTGGGTCTGTTCTCATAATCTCTCATCTTGGAGATTACCAAGTACTAACTCTATGAGAGAGAGTCTCGCCTTCATACGAGGAATCACACACAACGGTCTGTATATTATGTGTCTTATCATTCTATTTCATCCAACCATAGAAATTTATTTAAGAATATTGTTATAGAATTTCAATGTTCTCATCATAGCGAGGATCTTCCATGACTTATCAATGCAACAAATATTACAGGTCATTGTTATGTTATAGTCATGAAGAAAATTGAACAATATATAATATGTGTACTTTCATGTAATCAAAGTAAAAATAGCTAGTTCTCAAGACACCAACTTTAACAAACTCCCACTTGTACTAGAGCCAACTTCCTTTGACATTTAGTCCCCTAGACATCATATGATGATCATGTTTCTTCTTAGTCAAGGCTTTAGTCAAGGGGTCTGCCAAGTTGTCTTTCATAGAAATACTGCTCACTAAAACATCATGTCTCTGAGAAAAATGCCAAAAGAGATGATACTTCCAAAGTATGTGCTTTTTCCGCTGATGTGACCTTAGCTCTTTTTCAAGTGCCACCGCTGTAGTATTATCACAATAGAGTGTGATAGGATCTTTACTATTAGGTATTACATCTAGCTCTTGCAAAAAGCTTCACATCCATGCTGCTTCTTTAGCTGCCTTAGAAGCTGTAATATACTTAGACTCTACTGTAGAATATTCCACCACAACTTGCTTTCAGCTCTTCTAGCTCACTGCACCTCCATTCGATCTAAATATGTATCCAGTTTGCAACATCATGTCATCTTGATTAGTAAGGAAACTAGCATCTACATGTCCTATGACGACTAGTTCCTTATGTCCTCCATAAACCAGGAACATATCCTTAGTATGCCTCAGACACTTAAGGATAGTATTGACTTCTATCCAATTGTGGTCTCTGGGATCAGCTTGATATCTTCCTACTGCACTTAATGCGTAAGCAACATCTATCATTTTATATAGCATAACATACATGACTGACCCAATCGTGGATATATAAGGGATCCTTTCCATTTTCTTTCTTTCCTCATGTGTCTGAGGACACATTTTCATGGAATGATTAATGCCATGTGACACTGGAAAAAATTCCCTCTTGGACTGCTCCATTCTAAATCTCTTCAGTATCTTGTCAATTTATGTACTTTGACTTAGGCCCATCATTCTCTTGGATCTATCATGATGTATCTTGATCCCAAGAATATATGCTTCCTCGCCCATGTCTTTCAAAGAGAATCATTTATCCAACCATGCATTAACTGACTGTAAGACAGGTACTTCGTTTCTAATTAGTAATATGTCATCGACATATACTATTAGGAAAACTACTACACTTCCACTAAACCACTTCTAGACACAAGGCTCACACTCGTTCTTAATAAATCCAAACTCAGTTACGGCTTCATCAAAATGAATGTTCCATGACCTTGATGCTTGCTTTAATCTATAAATCAATTTCTGCAACTTGCATACCATGTTGGCATCCTTTGGAGTCACAAACCCTTCGGGTTGTGTCAGGTAGACATCTTCTTATAGGTTCCATTTAAGGAATGTTGTTTTGACATCCATTTTCCAAAGTTCATAGTCAAGGTAAGAGGAAATGGCCAATAGGATTCTGATGGATTTCAGCATCACAACAAGTGAAAATGTTTCATCATAGTCAATTTTTTCAGGATTTCTAAAACCTTTTGTAACCAGTCCTGCCGTATAGGTGCTGACTTGTCCCTCTATGTCCAGTTTATTTTAGAATACCCATTTATTAGCAATAGGCTTTACATCAACTGGAAGATCTACCAAAATCCAGACTTGGTTTGGGTACATGAAATCCTTTTAAGAATTCACGGATTCTTGCCACATGGAAATGTATGTGCCTTCAACTGCATCCTTGTAGGTAAGAGGATCATCATTGTCAACCAAAAATTAGTCACCATCCTCAGTGACAAGAAAACCATATCGTTCTAGTTCTCTCACCTCTCTCGTGCTCCTACACAATTCTTATGTCTCTTATATAGATTTTTCTTCCACAAAGATTTGTGTAATCTATTCTTGTACCAACTCCTATGTATCATGATCCTTGACTTCATCGAATTATATCTCACTCCCACTATCTCTTTTGGAGATCTGCTCCCTCTCATGAAATATGGCATGTCATTCCACTGTAACCTTTTATGTGAGGGGTTGTAAGGTAATATCCCCCAGTTTCCTTGGGATATCCTATAAAGACACACTTTGTGCCTCGGGGAGCATGTTTGTTACCTAAAGAGGCATTAACAAATGCTTCCCTACCCCACACATGTATATTTGATAACATGGATTTGCATCCATGCCATAAATCGTATGGAATACCATTTATTGATTTAGTTGGAACATAGTTTATTATGTGTGCTGCTATTTGTAATGCATATCCCCAAAAGGAGAATGGAAGACTCACATAAATCATCATTGATCGCACCTTGTCCAATAGGGTGAGGTTCCTCCTTTCACTTACACCATTCCACTGAGGCGTGTAAGGGGGAGTTAGTTGAGATAGAATCTCAAATTCTTGTAAGAAATAAATGAAATCTGGATTAAGATATTAAGCTTTTATATCTGAATAGATTTTCTTAATCTCCTAACCAAGCTGGTTCTCAACATCATTCTTTTATTCTTTGAACTGATCCAAAGATTCTGACTTATACATCATTGATTAAATATATCAATATCTACTAAAATCATCAGTAAAAGTTATTAAGTACAAGAACCCACCCATTGCTTCAACTGGAAATGGTCCACACAAATCTATGTGAACTAATTCTAGAATCTCTTTATACCATTAACCTTTCCCACTAAATGGGGAATTGGTAATTTTTACTTGTAGATAAGCACGACATACACTAAGTGGTTTTAGATCAAAATAATCTAAATAACCCTCATGATGTAATTTTTTCAAACCTTTCTCATTGACATGACCTAGCCGGTGATTCCAATGTTGGGTGTGGTATGAGTCATGTGAATTAACTTTTTCATCGATTTCCATTACATATTTTGTGCAGTCTAACACATAATTTCTGTTATATAAATATGCCCTACCAAAACAAATGCTATCTTTATAAAATTAGCAACATCCACTTCCATACATGAAGATGAATCCATCAGTATCAAATATGGATACTGAAATAATGTTTTTGGTTATAGAGGGTACATAATAACAACCTTTTAATACCAAGAATAACCCAGTAGGCTATGTTTGGTGGTAGTCTCTGACAGCTACAACATCAATTCTGGCTCTGTTGGCTACTCGCAGATCCACATCACCTCAGTCAATCTTTTTGAATCTACTTAGTTACTATATTTCGATATAGATGTGAGCACCACGGGCAGTATCTAATACCCAATTGGTAGAAACAGATAGATTGCATTCGATAACAAATGCACCTAAAGCTTCACCTTTCTTCCTTGGATGGGTACGGTATTTCTTCCAATGGCCCTTCTTGCCACATGCAAAACAAACAACCTCATGTTCTCTTGACTCACCTTTGATCTTACTTTTCATGGAAGACATTGGAGAAGGTTTAGGCTTATATATCTTAGCCTTCCCTTTCCTTTTATTCACAAGGAGGACAGAAGGATTTCCACACATCATATCATTGTCCACTTGGAGAATGAGGATAAGAAGATCAGATAGAGACTTCTCAATGTTGTTCATGATAAAATTTACAACAAAGTTAGAGAAGCTCTAGGGGAGTGATGCAAGAATGAGATCAGTACCCAGTTTTTTGGGGATATTAAACCCTAGAACCTCTAATCGCTCAATGTAGCCAATGATATTGACTACATGAGGCCCATCTAGGGAACCCTCTCCATGAATTCTCTGAAAAAGAGCATTAGATATCTCAAACCTTTCCTGTCTTTCTCTCTCCTGGTATAGACCATAGAGGCGCTCGAGCATTCTATAGGCATCCATGTCTTCTTGAGAAATCATGTGTAATGCCACGACCCCAGTTACCGAGATTCAGTGCATTATTAAATAACATTGGCATGATAACAAAAGATCAAGTCTCGAAAGACCGATTAGTTTAGTGTCCTTGGAAACACTAGATACATTCATAAGGTATTCATTACAACATAAAATGGAAAACTACAACAAAATTATTTCCAAAGACAACACTAAGATCCCATAGACTCTCCCTGCAGGTCAGTCATAATATAGTTCTTCACATACTAGGAAAAATAAAACATAGAAAAGGGTGAACTCAGATGCTCAGTAAGGATAACAATATAGTTGAAACTTTCATAAATAAGCATAAACATTTAAGGCAATGTATAACTAAAACAAAAGACTTTTAAACTTGAAATTTAGCATAATATGGAAATATTAAAATGAAATAATTCCATTTACTTATTCACATGGATATTCTAATTGTCTAATAATCACATGAAATATCAATAACCACTTTCATAATGATGGAATGCATAATTAAAGACTTTCATAACCACATAGTCAAGGCCTTGTGCCAAGACTACAAATAATATTTTTTCAAGGCCTTGAGCCAAGACACCGGTTTTTCTCATGAGGCCTATGGATGCATCGAGGAGCTATAGAAGGCTCCACCCATCAATTAAAAAGTCCAATGCATTCCTCATATGAACATGTTTAAACATAACATAAACATTCATATTTAAAATACCATATGAAATGTCAATACTTTCTCTATAAACCATGACTGTTATAAAAATAACACATCCACAATCAGAAATATCACAAAACCAGCAATATAATATGGATGTTTTGTATCACAATAAATCAATTTCAATTAAGTTTAAAATCTATAAAAGTATGTTGACATAGATGAAATCAAAAGTATTTGGGAGTAATATCTCTTTTTTGAAATAATTTAAAAGTCACATAATTATAAAAGAAAAAAATTACTTTGAAAATATTCGAATAATCATGTAAGGGAAGCTTCGATGATTTTATAGTGGTGGAAAATATCCTCACCCACCGTATAAGTTAAAAAAATACATTCTTACCTTAATTTTGTCAAAAAGGATATAAAGGACTTTGTTTGGAAAATGATAGAAAGATTACTTTATAAACATCTTATAAAAATTCAAACAAGGATATAAATGAATTTAACCCATATTCTATAAAATAGTAAGAATGGTTTGAAATAAATTTTTATGAAACATGGATGCGGATGATAAGGAGGTCCCAGTAGATAATTATGTATAAACAACCTCGGATAATGAAGTGATTGTGAAATAAAACCTTAATTTAGAATTTTCTATAGTCGAGGTTAGGTTAATATCTTGTATAATAGTTAAATAATTTTTATTAAATTATAAAATAATCATATACATAAATATGATATCATATATGTTCTTCTAACATTGCTGTGTTAATATTATTTTAGTATTATCATCGTTTTAGGTGTTCACTTACTCGTTTTCTTTTATATGTTTTGTTACATAAGGCGTGTTTGTTATGGATTATGTCACGACCCGCCCTCGGGGTCCGTGCTGTGACTACCCCAAGCCCGCCTTCCATAGGCCAGGGGCTGGCGACTAGCACCAAAGGCGTAAAATCCCGATAACTGGGAAGGCATTGCCTTTATAAAGAAAACAAGCACCACAGAGTACAAGCGGAAGTAAAACACTAAGTACAAAAAGAAGAGCTGAAAAGTAAAAAGGGGCCGGAAATACAAGCCCAACTGTAAAGTACAACTCGAAAGGGAAAACAGCGACTGAAAAGTAAAGCTGCTACGCTGAGATGTCCACTGGAAATCCCACCTGAAGGGTGGGTACAGATAGCTCCTCTGCTCCTCGGGTCCCGCCATCCACTCCGAGTATGTCCCGCCCAGTGGTCCACCTCCGGGTACCGCCTCGTCGTATAGTCCACCTCCAGGTACCGTCCAGTCCTCGAACCTTCGGCTTCTGTCAGCACTGTCCGTCGTCTGCAACCTACACAACGAGGTGCGGGCATAGCCCGTGCAGGGGTGAGTATAACGATACTCAGTAGGGACCCCGAGACCCTCAAGGTCTCACTAAAACCAACAAGGATAACCACAAGAAGATCTCAACAGATAAACTGTACTTAGGTATATGCCCATACATATACCTAAGTTATCAAGTAACCCATCTCAAGCATGAGGAAACACAAGGATTGTGAAAATGACGGATAACCACTACCCGGGTATATGCCCATACATATACCAAAGTTAGCAGGTGACCCATCTCAATCATGAGGTAAACACAAGGTCAAAAGTCTCAGCTCAAACCAGGATTTTCATTATCGAAACCGTAACTGCTGAAGAGCTCCGTCTCTAGAGTGTACAGTGGTCCTGTCACGACTCCGAGGTACTGCTCACTAACCTAAGACTGCTGAAGTACTCCTCCTGTCGAGTACTGCGGGCCAGCCACCCAAACACAGTAGTGCTTCCCGCCGAGGTATGTCACCCAAACTCCGAAGTGCACACCCCCTAGTAGCCTGCTGAGGTACTCTCCGGACGAGCACCGCGGGTCTGCACTGTCACACAGGTAGTGCTCCGTCCGCCATGGGTCTGCACCTCAGAAAGTAGTGCTCCGTCCACTGGTCTAGTCGACTCACTCCAAGTCGAGTCGGTCAAGCAGTCGTCAGGTCTCAGCCAGCTACACGGTCTCCGTACTTCGCACGCTCGTCACTAGGAGGGTCCGCTCCACGAGCTACAGGTCGATACTCCAAGTATCACAAAGTCCCGCGAAGAAGTGTCTCAAAGGACCGTCTCGTCACAGGGGTCTCAACGCAACAGACGGCGCGTCGATCGGACGCCCGGTCTGTGAGTTATTAGCCTTTTCGTCCCAGGGGCCCGGTTGGTTTCGAGAGCGAAACCAATCCCGGCCGTATCTCAACTGTACCCCGAACTCCCATAGGGTAAAATCAAAGGGACCGTTACTCAACGTAACCACCAACGCCGCTGACGGTTCGTCAAGCGGACGTCCTGTCAGAAAGATATCAGCTTTCCCGTTCTAGGGGCCCGGTTGGATTTCGGGTACAATCCAACCCGGCCATACTCCGACTACATCCAAAACTCGGGCGGAGTATGTCAAAAGTTCCGTCTCATCAAGAGGAAGTCAACGAAACAGACGGCGCGTCAATCGGACGCCCGGTCTGTGAGTTATTGGCATTTTCGTCTCCGGGGCCCGGTTGGTTTTTAAGGCAAAACCAACCCGACCGTACTCCACCTGCGTCCAAACCTCGGGCGGAGTATGCCAAAAGATCCTTCTCACTAAAAGGAACACAACGCGACTGACGGTGCGTCAATCGGACGTTCGTAGCTCAAGATATGAGCGTTTCCGCTCCGAAGGCCCGGTTGGTTTCGTGAACGAACCAACCCGGCCGAACTCAAAGTAATCCGAAACCTTGAGTGCGATATACCGAAACGACCGTCTCGATCCAAGGATCGCGTTGCCGCAGACGGTTCGTCGTTCGGAGGTCCGAGGCTCAAGTTATGAGCCAAAAACCAAATCTGGTTCGAAACGGGGGGGTCCGGGTCCGGGCCGACCCGGCCCGACCCCCCCCCCCCCCCCCCCGGGGCGGCGCGGCGGCGGCGGCGCGGCGGCGGCGGCGGCGGGCCGCGGTGGCGGCGGTGGCGGTGGGCCGCGGTGGCGGCGGCGGCGGCGCCGCCTGGCGCCGCTCGTGGGGGGCACGCGGGGGGCTTGATTGCCCCCGCTGTTGGATGGTGGCGCGGCTTTGCCGCGCCGATTTTGAAGAGACGGACCCCGCACGTGGGGGCCGGTTGGTCACGAACCGGGGGGCTGTTGCCCCCCCCCCCCCTCCTTAAAGAACCGCCCCCCTCTTAAAGAGGGGGGTTTTCAAGGGTTGGCCGGGGAATTAAATTCCCCGGTTTTAAGTCATCCGGCCGGCCAGCTGGCCGGCCGGTTTTCTCAAACGGGACCTGAATTTCCGGTCCCCTTCTTCGGCTTCCGACGCCGGCGGCCCGGCCGCCGGTCTTTTCTTCCGCCGCGGCCCGGAACCGGCCGCGGTCTCCTCGTCCCGCCGCGGCCCGGAACCGGCCGCGGCGTTCGTCATCCGGCGCGGTGCGACGGCACCGCGCCCCTTTCGCCGTGCCATGATTTCTTTCAACACGGCGCGACGGCGTCGCGTTCTTGAAGATTTCTCCTCGTCGTGGCGCGACGGCGCCACGTAAAATATATGCACGATCAACCGCGTGGTGCGACGGCACCACGCCACTTGCTTTCTTCCGCAAAAACAAACAAGAACGTTGGAGGGGGTTCGGCCGTGTTCGTACGGTCCGGCCCCCTCACGTTAAATTAATAACGCAACTTTAAATAAACAACATCCTCACGTTAGTCATACGAACCTCGAGCAAGAATGAGATAATTAAATATTAAACAACATCCCCTACCTTGGTATAAGGTTCGAAGATCGTTCTACGTTCCGCGGAAGACGACGTCGCGGAGGTCGGGCGACGCGGTCGTCGTTCGTCAATTTCAACGACGAAGAGGCGCGTCCGAAGAGGCACGTCGTTGGCGAATCCTTGTACGCCGACGAAGGTTGTCCGAGGAAGGTGCGGTGTTCTCTCTCGTTGACACCGAAGACGAAGAAGAGCGGAGCGGCGTTCTTCGTCGGAAACTTGAGCGTTCTACGTCAAGTCTTGAGGAAAGTCAAATAAAAAGGAAACAACAAACTCAAGAACCCCTACCTCGATAGTCGCACGTTGACGGAGTCGTGGAATATCGGTGTCGATTCCTTTAACGTCGGAGGAAGAGTCGTTGTCGAAGGCGTTCGTCGCGGAAAAGATGATGCGGAAGAAGTACGTCACGTCGCGGATATGGCGTCGCGGGAAGACCGTGTTCTTCGGCGAAGAAGTTCTTCGTTGAAGAACGACGTTCTTCGTGTTCTTCGTCAAGTTGAAGAAGAAGAAGAAAAGCTTCCAAAGCTCTCAAGAAATCCTCCCAAGGTGGTAAAAGAATCCCCTAGAATAATATAAGCCTTGACTTATATTATTACATAACTTAACCACAAGAATTTCAAAGGTTTGAAATTCAAAAAGGGTTTAACTCCCTTAATTAATTAAGTAACTCAAGTTGACAACATTAAATGAAACGAGTTTAAGGGGAGGTTTTGAGAGAATTTGAGGAGTTGGGTTCGTGTGGACCCCACCTCACTTAATCCTTCCAAGGGAGGTTAAGTGGATGTGGGTCCCACTCCCAACTCCCTTTGGTAGGACTTAACTTACAAATAAAATAAAATAAAAACAATTCACACTTTTTATTCAACTTTTTTTATAAATCTCCCAAAAACTAACTTTTAAACGGAAACAAACGCAACTCCCGAAAAGGTCTCTTTAAGCGAATATCGGCGCTGCGAGTTCATCGGTGCCCTCGGATTTCAATTCCCAGCACCGGATCAAAAGTTAGGAAATCCCGCTCGTTCGTTCACTGAACGTACCCGAGCCAAACTTCGGAAATTAATTCCGGGCACTCCGGGCCTCGGAATCAGGTGCCGTCTGAAACCGCGCTCTTGTAAAATTCTAAAGAAAATTAAGAAAAAATTTTCCTTGAATTTTACGGGTCTTTACAGATTAGTCGTGTATTATTCATATTAATAATGATATCAAGTCCTTAAAAATTATTTTTAATCATCAAATGAAAATTAGTCTTTAATGGATAAAATGGGGAATGAATCTCATCGCGTTCATGGAGACGGTAATCCATATGTACGCACGAGCGACAATATCATTCTTTTGATATAAAAATATTATATAATTGGATTGTATATCATATATACAGAATCATTATTATGATATATTTATTATTTACAACAATTATACATAATTATTATACCCATCCAAAAAACAATGTATTGAATAACAACTACACCATAACATAGAGATGGTATGCCATACGTACAAACGTATGGTGACATGTCATTAAAATGATGGACAGAATAATGAATATGGTTGTACCATATTTATAATAAAATCTCAGTATATAGAAGATACTGTAGTTATTATTTTATAATGGAAACAACAAGGAAAGAAGAAGTGGAAGAAGAAACGAACTTAAAAGAGGTGATGAAATATTTACCTCTTCTTCGTGTTCTTCCTTTTGATTTGATCACAAGGTTTCCTTAAGTTGCCTTTATGACTAAAGGAAGGCCTCTAGGATGAAGTAAGATAAGTTGAGAGGATATTTGGTTAGGGTTTGGATAAATAAAATTTAATTTATTGTGTTAATTAGTGAGAAGGGAGAGTGCCCTTTTATAAGAGGGGTGAGGGGAACCATAGGAAAAGCTAGAAATATTATATTATAATAAAATCATTTTCTGTTTCTAATGGCTCCAAAATGTATTATTTAAAGTCTTAGGTGGGGATGGGTCCAAAACCACTCAACCAATAGGTTTTATATAGGTTTGTGTCACTATATTAACATTAACTTTTAGATTTAACACTTAGTAAATAGTTTGACATTTACCAGGTATCTCTTTATTTTTATATTATTTGGTTAATAAACATACTATATACAACAAATGTAACCCCATGTGGTTCATTAATGATAAAAATATAATTATATAAGTCTTTTGGGTTAACCTTATATTTTTAGGAAAATAATATCAATTAATAATTTAATATTTGTTTTAAAAATTCTTTTATGTCAATTTTGACACTATTTGGTATTTTATTTTTTCTAAATTCATAACAACATTATTACTTCTAAAACAATTCATCTAACCAACTATAATATGTCATATTAAGCTATAAAATTAGTAGAATTAAAAAAAAGTCTCAAATTACATTTATTTGGGTATTTATAATTTCAATTATTTTAATATTTCATTAATACGGTAATTACTGCATCATCATAGTGTCATTAAAAAAATTTAATTATTTAATGTCTAAAAATTATATATAAAATATCATTATGTAGGAAATATTTTTTTTATTTCTAACGAATACTTGTAGTAGAATTTATCTTATGTATAACCCTTTATTAAAATTATTTTAGTTATTAAACATTGATTTTAACTCTTTTAACTATTCTTTGAATTAAACAATAATAATTGTCCTAATCTAATCCATGTGGGCCTAAAGAATCATATTTTATTACTAAGTTGTTCTTCATCGAATTATATATATCCAATAGAATTAGGACATGTGTTATGGTAATAAGAATATCATTTTTACCCTTAATTACCATATCTACTTTTAACCGTGGTAAATAAAAGTAAAAAGTTACTATTCATAAAAAATTATTTTCATCTTATTGAACCAAATTTTACTTACTTATATCAACCATGACTCTTGGAGTTTGTAAATTCAACCTACAGAAGCGGTAAAATTATTTTTTAGGTGAATTTGCAAATTCTCCTAGGTGGTGGGTAAAAGACGGTGAAAAGTTTAATAAAATTTTTATATATCTATAATTATTATAAATTGACTTTAAGGAATTATATTAAAATTATATAGGTATTATGTATCTATTTTGATCTAAAATAAATTTAAATAAAATAAATAATTATTTAAATAAAAATTCTGTTTTAAACTTTAACATAGAGATTTTCACTATTTATCAGAAATTTAATGTTTTCATATAAATACCAAAAATTCACCCTAAGATAATTTTGATATTCCAAATTCAAAAATTAATTATATTTTACAAATTTAAAAACATATATGTTTCATTAATTAATTTAAAATTATTTCCAGTTTTCAAAACCAAAAGGCATATTTTTAAGAAATAATAACTATCAAAAGATTGACAATTGTTTATATCCAATTTCAAATTGAAATTAATTAAAGTCACCATAATTGGATTAAAGGGTAAAAATATAATCTAATTATACTTATAAACCATTAAAATGTATAATTCGATAGTATAATTGTTTTTATTAAAGAAGTTGTCTTCAGTTGAAATATAGTATTTTTCACTATTCACCCAAATATGAAAGTTCTCAAAAAAAGACCAAAAATATTTTGAAACTAAATTCATATGTCCCGATTCTAATGATGAATATTATTTTGTAAAATTGATTATATAAAAGTTTCAAATATTTTATTTAAAAAGGGTTCGCTATTAAATGGTGGTAAAATTGCATTTTTGAAAAATAATTCTTTTATCTGAAAAAAAATTATTTTTTCTTACATTATGTCTAAGAAAATCATAATATGGATTATAAAATTATAAGTATTATATAAAGTTAAAAATTCAATTAATACAAATCATAACCGCTTTTGAACGGCTATTTTGGTAAGTCGGGGTGCGGTTGAACTCAGTGTTGCATGTGGTGGAAGTTATTGTATTACATTGAAGAAATAATGTACTATGAAATATTGGTTTGTTACATTCTTCCCTCCTTCAATAAATTGTATCCTCACAATTTGAAAATTTTTTTAAAATAAAAGGTTGAAAATAGAAAATACCTTTGTGGGAAAACCCACATCAGAAATTGGGTTAAGAAAATTTAGTCTTAATAAGAGGAAAAGGGAAATGAAAAAGTCACCACCCATTTATGATCTCGATTTAGAGAACATTGGTGGAAATTAGAGAGACATAATTGGAGGAAAAAATTAAATATTTATAGGGAGTTATTGAGGTCATCAGTCATAAAAAATGTAGTATTGAGGGATTCAAAGCCATTAATCTATGGTGATTTAAATTATCATCGGTTAAACAAAACATAAGGTATTAGGATAACACATTTTTGGTTTTAAGATCCCTTACCTAAATTTTAAAGATTAATTTCTTCCTATAATAAGAGAATAAGAAATATATACTTGACAAAAAGAGTTCCATCAATTAACTAATTTATTCCAAAAACTCATCTGTCACTCTAAATGATAAGACAACTAAAAAATATATTTTATTCATCCTATAAGTATAGGGTTTAAAAAATGAAATTATAATTCATCTACAAGAACATTTAAAAAAACTAAATTATTCAATCTATGACATCATGTGGGCCAGTGGTAGGTGATACACCCTTGTCGCCATTCGGTAGTGGGTTCAAGTCTCATGATGTTGTCGGACGCGACAGGTTGCCGCCCGACCAACAGGTTTTCCTTTTTATGGAAATAAAAAAATAATTTCAAACTAGACTTATCCAAAATACATCTTTCCAAACTCAGAGTCCAAAACTTATAAGTAAGTTAAAAACAATAATTATCCTTTTTTCCTTGTAATAACATTTGAACACCTTCATCATGTATACTTTAAAAACACTACAACATCCTGAATTACCATAAAACATTATTGATTAAATTCATTCTCAGTTATTCCTTGTGGAATACTGGATATACTCCTTCTATCCAAAAATGTTGTAAAC
Organism: Viscum album; assembly: GCA_963277665.1. Lineage (NCBI taxonomy): Eukaryota > Viridiplantae > Streptophyta > Magnoliopsida > Santalales > Viscaceae > Viscum > Viscum album. Next base: position 281,704,084 of record OY728167.1, read on the forward strand.
TCCAACAATGATGGAATGTACAAATCATTAATCAGTTTCAAGGTAGTTAAGAATATCCACTATAATTTATCTAAATCAATCATGTAGTATTCCAAAATCACTACCTTAGTATCAGAACTATATTATTGTTTATCTTTCTCTCAACCTTATATTTTCTAAACATTTAACCTGATATTGAGTCACTTTTCATAGTTCCACACAACATTAAGTCCTTAATTAAATAGTACTGCAGTACAATCCTTATATACTCTATAATTCTTATAACATGTACATCAATAATATAATACTCAAATGACACAATACATTAATAAAAACATAAGAAATATAATCATTCCTCTTCATCTTCGGTAGTATCATAACTGGATTATTATCCAATAGCAGCATTTGGGTTATACTCTAATGATTTGGACATTGATTCATATATTTTCCCAACACCTTGCAGATGAATCAATGTACATTTGCAACTGTTTTCTTACCCTTTCAATCACATACTTGGTGTCCTTTTTCTCCACCCTTATAACAAACTCACATTCTCTTCAAGTATTTACCAAGGCGATTCTTTCCAAATTTATCACATATGTGAAAATCCTTCTTTCCCATTTTCCCGTTATCCATATTTCACTCTTCCATACTTTTCTTCTCTTGATTCCCTTCAAGGTCATAGGACTCTGATAATTCTTTACTTATCTTTTTAACAGATTATATTATTTCTTCATATGTTGAGAATACGTGGGAGTCTATTTCCCTTCTAAATGTTGTCTTAATACCTTCAAAGATATGATCCTTCTTACTCGTTGGATCATAAGTATTGCTACAATTCTCATTCCTTCTATTGGGCACCATCTCTATACAATGGCATAAACTAGCCTAGTTTAGGAATTGCATTGAATAAATCCAATCTAAAAAAATACCTAACGTAAATTGAATAGTTTATGGATATAATCCATAATCATAAAAATATATTCTTTGTGGAGGTATATACTCGTAAATCCTTCATAATGATTTGAAAATAAAATGAGAATTATCCTAAGCATATCCCCCGGGAGTGTCGTAACCAAGAGTGCAGCAAGGCCCATCATCGTGAACCAGTTCTCGTTCGAGTCTAGCTCAAAGTGGTGGTTTTGGGTTTTACCCCTAGGTAAATCTGTGCCAGATCCACCTCTACCTGCTCATATCCATACAAGGATTTATTTCATTGAAAACTCACAAAATCTATAAAATAAAAAAATTCTAGAAGTTCTTCAATACTAATCCTCAAAGTCTATCTTAGGGATATGTGATCTAATCAGATTTTATCTAAATATAGTTTCCATGGTTTATACAAATTGTTCTCTGATACCAACTATAACGCCCCGACCCAAGTTACCCAGATTAAGTTCATTATTACATAACATTGGCATGATCACAAAAGGTCAAGTCTCAAAATACCAATTAGTTTACTTGCCTTGGAAACACAAGATACATTCATAAGGTTTTCATTATATCATAAAATGAAAAAAACAACATTGTTTCCAAATAAAACACTGATATCCCATAGACTATCCCTAAATGTCAGTCATAATATACTTCTTCGCATCCTGGAAAAAATAAAACATAAAAAAGGGTGAGCTCAGATACTGATTAAGGATAATAATATATTGAAAACTTTTATAAATAATAATGAATATTTAAGGCAATGTATAACTAAAACAAAAACCTTTTAAACATGAACATCATGATAATATTTCAAAAATAAAATGAAATAATGCCATTTACTTATTCACATGGATGTTCTTCTAGTCTAATAATCACATGAAATATCAATAACCACTTTCATAATGATGGAATTCATAATGCCAGACTTTCACAACCAGAAGTCAAGGTATTGCGCCAAGACTAAAAATAATATTTTTTCAAGGCCTTGTGCCAAGACACTAGTTTCTCTCGTGAGACCTATAGATGCATTGAGGAGCTATAGCGGGCTCCACCCATCACATACTAAGTCCAATGCAATACTCATATGAACAGGTTTAAACATAACATAAAAATTCGTATTAAAACTAGCATATGAAATGTCAATACTTTTTCTATAAAACATGAATGGTATAAAAATAACACATCCACAGTCAAACATATCCCAAAAACATCAATACAAAATGGATGTTTTGTTTCGTAATAAATCAACTTCAAATAATCTTAAAATCTGTCAAAGGATGTTGACATTGATGAAATCAAAACTATTTGAGACAAATATCCCTTTTTTGAAATCATTTAAAAGTCACATAATTATAAAAGAAAAAATATACCTCGAAAATATTCATATAAGCTTGTATGGGAATCTTCGATTATTTTATAATGGTGAAAAATAGCCGCACCCACCGTATAAGTTAAAAAAGACATTCTTACCTTAATTTTTTCGAAATGGATAAAAGGACCTTGTTTGGAAAATGACGAAAATATTCCTTTATAAAAATATTATAAAAATTAGAAAAAATTATAAATTAATTTAACAAATAGTCTATAAAATAGTAATAATGTTTTGAAATACATTTTTAAGAAACATGGATATGGTTGATAAAGAGGCCCCAGTAGATAATTACTTATAAACAACGTCGGATAATGAACAGATTGTGAAATAAACCCTTACCTTGTAGTTTTACTTGGTCGAGGGTAGGTCAAACTACTATATAAGAGTTAAATAATTTTAATTAAATTATAAAATAATCATATACATAAATATGATATCATATATGATCTTCTAACATTGCTTTGTTAATAATATTTTAGTATTCTCGTCTTTCAGGTGTTCACTTACTCATTTTCTATTATATGTCTTGTTACATAATTCGTGTTTGTTATGGATAGGTTGTATATTATTCATATACGGAATGATATCATGTCCTTGAAAATTATTTTTAATTATCAAATGAAAATTATTCTTGAATGGATACGATGGGGAATGAATCTCATCACGTTCGTGGAGACGGTAATCCGTACGTACGCACGAGTGACAATATCAGTATTTTGATATTAAAACCTTATATAATTGGATGGTATATCATATATAAAGAATAATTATCATGTTATATTTATTATTTACATCAATTATACATCATTATTATACCCATCCAAATAATAATGTATTGAATATCAACTACACCACAACGTGGAGACGGTAAACCATACGTATGCAAGTATGGTGACATGTCATTCAAAGGATGCATAGAATAATGAATATGGTTTTACCATATTTATAATAACATAATAGTATATATAAGATATTGGAGTTATTATTTTAGAATGGAAAGAACAAGGAAAGAATAAGTGGAATAAGAAAAGAACTTCAAAGTGGTGATGAAATATTTACCTCTTCTTCGGGTTCTTCCTTTTGATTTGATCAAAAGGGCTCCTTTAGTTGGCTTTCTGACTAAAGGAAGGCCTATAGGATGATTTTAGTGAATTTGATAGGATATATGGGCAGGGTTTGACAGATCCAAATGGCTTTGAAGGTTTGAATTATAGGGAAAGGGGAGTTCCATTTTACAAGAGGGGTTAGGGGCACCTTAGGAAAAGCTAGAAATATTATTTTATAATAAAATAATTTTCGGTTTCTAATTGCTCCAAAATGGATTATTTAAAGGATAACATAGGGATGGGTTGAAAAGCACTAAACCAATAGGTTTTAGATAGGTTTATGTCACTATATTTACCTTAACATTTAGATTTAACTCTTAGCTAAATAGTTTGACATTTAACATGTATCTTTGTAATTTTATATTATATGGTTAATAAACATATTATATACTTCTAAGTGAACCCCAAGAAGTTCATTAATGATTGAACTATCATTATATATTTATTTTTTCCTAACCTTAGATTTTTAGGAGTAGAATATCAATTGATAATATAATATTTGTTTTAAAAACTCTTTTATGTCAATTTTGACAGTATTTTGTTTTTTTCTAAATTCATAACAGCATTATTACTTCAAAAACAATTCATATAACCAACCCTAATATGTCATATTAACCTATAGAATTAGTTTAATTAATAAATATTCTCAAATTACATTTATTTGGATATTTATTATATATATTATTTTAATATTTCATTAATACTATAATTACTGCATCATCATTGTGTCAGAAATAAATTTAATTATTTAATGTCTAAAAATTATAAATAAAATACCATTATGTAGGAAATATTTTCTAATTTCTAATGGATATTTATAGTCGAATTTATCTTTTGTATAACCCTTTATTAAAAATGTTTTACTTATTAAATATTGATTTTAACTCTTTTAACTCTTCTTTGAAATAAATAAAAATAATTGTCTTGATCTAATCCAAGTGGGCCTAAAGGATAATATTTTATTACTAAGTTGTTTTTGGTCGAAATATACTTAGCCAATAGAATTAGGAGATGTGTTAGGGTTAAATAATATCATTTTTAGGCTTAATTATTATATTTACTTTTAACCGTGGTAAATAAGAGTAAAAGGTTACTATTAATCAAAAATTATTTTCATAGTATTGAACAAAATATTACATACTGATATCAACCGTATCTCTCAGATTTTTTAAATTCAACCCACAGAAGCGGTAAAATTATGTTTTAAGTGAATTTGAAAATTCTCCTAGGAGGTGGGTAAAAGACGATGAAAAGTTCAATAAAATTTTTAAATATAAAAAATTATTATAAACTGACTCCAATGAATTACATTAAAAATATATAGGTATTATTTATCTATATTGACCTAAAATAAATTTAAATAAAATAAAAAATTATTTAAATAAAAATTCAGTTTCAAACTATAACTAAGTGTTTTTCACTATTCATCAAAAATTGAAAGCTTTCATAAAAATACCAAAAATTCATCCTAATATAATTTTGATATTCTGAATTGAAAAATGATTTCTATTTTACCAATTTAAAAACATATAAGTTTAATTAATTAATATAAAATTAATTCCCGCTGTCAAAACCAAAAAGCGTATTTTTAAGAAATAATAACTATCAAAATATTGACGCTTGTTTATGTCCAGTTTCAAAGTGAAATTACTTAAAATGACCATGAATGGAATAAATGGAAAAAATATAATCTAATTACACTTATAAACCATTAAAATGTATAATTCAACACAAAAATGTTTTTTATTAAAGAAGTTGTTTTTAGTTAAAATATAGTATTTTTCACTATTCACCCAAATATGAAAGTAATCAGAAAAACACCAAAAATTTATTGAAACTAAATTATTATGTCCTTATTCTGAAGAAAAATTTTATTTTGTCAAATTTAATATATAATAGTTTCAATTATTGGATTTCAAAAGGGTTCTCCATTAAAAGGCGATAAAATTTCATTTTTAAAAAAATAATTCTTTTATCTGAAAAAATTTAATTTGTTCTTACATTATTTCTAAGAAAATCATGAAATGGATTATAAAATTATAAGGACTATATAGAGTTCAAAATTCAATTAATACAATTCATAAGTACTTTTGAACTGATAGTTTGGTAAGTCGGGGATGCGGTTGAACTCAATGTTGCGTATAGTGTAAGTTATAGCATTACTTTAAAGAAATAAGGTACTATGAAATCTTGGGGTGTAACATCATGATATCACTAGACATTGTTGACAACATCAATCATTTAACGTCGATTTCATCACTCAAATGTTGATCATAGACCAGTAAATCATCATCACTTTCCCCTTGGGCAGGCGAATCAGGAAGTGAGGACTCCAACACGTAAAACTTTTGTTCATAGCGTAGGATAACCCGAAGGCAACTTAACCATTGCTGAAACTTACTGCCGGTGAGGATATTGTGTTTATCCATAATTGATCATAGAGAAAATTTGGTTGATGAGTTTTTCATATTGATTCTACAAATTAAAAAGATCAGATTTATCAGTACTTTCTTGATTACATTTAATGAGAAATAATAAATTTTATTAAGTCTCCCACTATTTTATCAAGTCCTAATGTCCATCACCATTGAACTCACAATGTCCAGTTTCTTTGACATTCTAATGGAAAGGATCCATATTCCCCTTTGCATAACGCAAACAAGGGTTGGTCAAGCAATTTGAAGTTATTTAGGTAGGAATGTCTTTGCCAACTATGAGCTTACAGTTCCTTGATCTGTTGAGTAGACTCCACAATCCTGAAATCTGGACATGGATTTTCTCAACACTTTCCTCCAATATTACATCCAATCTAGTATGTGCTACTCCTCTTGATGTAATATGGTTATGTAAACCCTATTCATTTCATAAGGTCTTCCATTATAAAAGTATGTGTCCCAAGAATGGTTGGTCAAACACATAATTTTATTGAGTCTTTCCCTTAATCAAGTAACTGAAGGCTTGGTCTGAATTAATATGGTATTTGAGGGTTTTTAATCTTTTATGCGTATTTTCTGATTATCACATTCTTGTTAATATTAAGTGATGCTTTCTTAAGTGATTAACCATGTTCTGATACTATTTACGTATAGTCCAGTTTTTATTTTATTCCATATTTCATTATTGATTATTTCATTAATTATGTGATCGTGACAACAAATACATAATAAATAAACCATGTAATCATTCAGAAATAAATTAAGGTGGCATGATCATGAGTTTCTATTGGTTAGCTAATCTTGTGGTTTTGATAAGCTAACCCTGACCTAGGGAAAACACCTTGAACCTGATGGTTCATGTTTTACAGCACCCACGTGTCCACCTTTCTATCTTCTTGTATTAGTTTCACCTCAACTTCATTTATTGAACCATCTCCTCTGACATGGGAGATCCTCCATTACATGGGGTTTACATTAAAGAATCCATTGGCATGCAGAACCTATATTTTATTAGAAGAAGGCTCACAGACCAATGAATTTAAATAAATTTAAATGAACCATACACACACAAACGTTCTTTGGTCTGGCTCATGATCGTCGATAGCATGCAATGAAATTTACGCATATTTAGAATTCAAATTGTTTTAATCATTCTATTATTTAAGATATGTCGCTCTTGAATTCAATTAATTATGATCTTATAATTAATCAATTCATTATCTTAAATTCCATTATGAATTTCCTTAATATTCTTCTCATCCATATTCCTTTTATGGTGTCTTTGTACTTTTGGAGGAAACCTGTTGAAATTTCATTTCTAGAAAGTACACGGCATGTAGGCTATATTTACACGATGTTTATTTTTTTCACCATTTATTCAAAGTACATGCCGGGGGATTTGGTGTGTTTTATGTACTTTGGAATTTTTGGAGTACACGGCATGTAGATTAATCTGACACGGCGTGTACTTCCTTGTTATGTAGTTACCGGCCCTAGAAATCCCATGTACGCGGTACGTAGCTTCTCCTTGCACACAGTTTCACCTGGGCCGGATCGGACTACACAGCGTGTTGATCCAACATACACGTCGTGTATTCTGGTTTCCACACACCATTCAGTTCTAGTCAACACGGTGTAATAAATACTTAGGCATGCTCCATTCACACGGCATGGTTTGGAGGACCAGTTCCAGTTTGTTGAACCTAAGTACACGATTTGTAGTTTTCACTACACATCGTGTATTCTTGTGTTGTACAGACAGATTGAGCGGCTCCTCCGGATGAGTTTCACATTTTTATTTTAATCAAAATTAATATTAAAAGGTAATTTCTGTGATGTGAATCGAGAAACAAAGGAGTAAGAACAGATCTCTTTCATTAAGTTTTATAGAACGATTTATCTCAAATTGAATCAAATATAAATGCATAAATTATCAATGAAAATTAAATATATATAATAAATGTTGTAACCTCCCTCTGATACCAATTGAAGGTTCTGGGCGCAACGGTTGCTCAAGGTTGGATGTTCCCACTTGGATTCTTTTCATTATCAATTATCAATCCGAGATCAATACAAAGATAAATGCCAGACTCCACGGATCGAATCATATAAATAGAAAAAGAATAAGAATAGTCATGGAACCACAAAGTGTATCATCACAGGTTGATTATAATTTATTTAATTAATTTACAATCAGTACCTTTTATGGCGTTCCTTCTTCATTGATATTTCTGATCACATTCAGATTTGATTCATCATTATGTCACAGAAGCTAATGATAGACTTCCTCTAGAAGTGATCCATATGTGAACCACATATCTCTAGATGTCACCAAAGAATTCTTTGGGTGCTAGCGTAGAGAAACCTTTGTTTGTGTTGTCCGCCTTATATCGTCTTGATCCAATGGAAGAGGATCTCTCTTGGTCTTGAGAGAATTCTTGGAGGAAGGAGTTCTTTCAGTCTTGAGAGAATTATCCAGAATTTTTGTGCACAACTATTAAGGAAGAGTGTTGGCGTTGTGAGGATATTTATAATCGGGCTTGAGGTTATAGAGTTATGACAATAAATAAATGTGTTACGCATTTTATTTATTTCCTTAAATCTTATTGAAAAACCCCATGCAGAATCATTAATTCCTTGACATGTGTCCATGCTGATTATAATAAATATCATTTAATAAAACAATATTATTTCCTCAAAATCATGAATGAAAAAACTATACGTCTTGAAATCATTAATACACAGTGCATACTTATTTTTCAAAAAACAACACGGCGTGTAATCAATAATACATGGTGTGTACTTGTTTTTCATTTCCATTCCAAAAATGAAAACTAACAGCGTGTAATCATTAATACACGGTGTGTATATATTTTTTTCATTTAATTCGTCCTCCATCATTAAACCAATTTATGATTCCTTGAATAATTATTAAACGACGTATAGGAATAATCTTTATTCTACTTGAGATACTTGGATACACTTAGTGTGTGACCCTCTAGGCCTCTTTCTCATTGGAATTATATGGGCTTTCCTAAATTCCAAGATTACTATCTAGAAATGGGTCAAGGCACCCAAGAGAAAGAAGTTGAAGCTGCATTGACGTGTCCCCTAATACGAACGCTTACCATGTAATTTAATCCCTTTGTCTGAATTTCTCATCAATCAAGTTTCATGGTAGTGTCATAAAACTATATCCTTGATCTGTCATTCCTTGACTTCTAGAAATAAAATCGTCGTGGCAACATGGCCATGGAATTTGTGTGACAGGTTGATTTCAATCAAAGGGCCCCAGATATCTACTTCCATAAATTTGGAATGGAAAAATCCTTCCTCGACTTATCCATTAACAACAATTCATTCGTGACACACCCTACGTACCCTACTTCCCGCCAACTGTCTTCGTGACGGTTTTTGTAACCAAATCTAAGTGTGTGGGACATGACATGGGTTAATGATAATCTTTCAGTCTAAGGACCATTACACATGCTCATAGATAGCAATGTCCGATGACACCAAGACATGCAGAATTACTACTAGCGGGTATGTTCTCATAATCTCTCATCTTGGAGATTACGATGTGTGAACTCCATGAGAGAGAGTCTCATCTTCTTACAAGTACTCGTACATGATGGTTTGTATAATATGTGTCCTATCATAGTATGTTATCTTACCGTAGAACATTATTTAAGGATATTGTTATTGAATTTCAAGGTTCTCATCATAGTGGGGATCTACCATAACCTTGTAAATGCAACAAATATTCCATCACATTATTTTGTTATTATCATGGAGAACAATGAACAATATATAATATGTTTACATTCTTGTAATCAAAGTAAAAAACAGTTGGTTCTCAGGACACAAACTCTAATAGTATACCCATCTGGTTCACGAGGAAACACAAGACCCAACTCCTTAGCCAATAGAACAACTATTCCACGAAGAAAAGAATACCATGAAGGTAACACCATGAAGGTAAGTACCACATAGGTAACCCCACATAGAATAGTACAATGCTTGTATCACCACACAAAAGTGTACCACAAAGGTAAAGACTCAGATCACACCTGGTATAACATAAGTATGAAAGTATAGATGATTAGCTATATTGCTAGATCATCTTCCTTCGTTGAGAAGCTCTACTATTTACCCACATAGGATCGAACATGATCCACACAGGATCTGAAGATGGTGACCCACATAGGATCTGAAAATGACCCATACAGGATCTGAAGATTACCCACACAAGATCGGTAGATGACCAATACAGGATCTGAAGATGACCCACATAGGATTAGTAGATGCTGACACACACATGATCCGAAGAATCTCCATGTATGGTCATCCACAGTGTTCCCACACTAAGCTTGTTGATTATGACAGGATATTCTCCTCAATCCATTAGTCGATACTTCAACTGCCATGAAGTCCCACAAAAAAGTATCACAAAGATCCATAATGTCATAAGGGACCCAACGCAACTGACATCATGTTAATCGGATGCCTGTTCTATAAGTTATTAGTGTTTCCGTTCCATGGGCCCGGTTGGATTCGGGTTCGATCCAACCCTTACATAGTCAAAATTTATCCAAACATCAAGCAGATTATACCAAAAGTACTGTCTTGATATAAGGTTTCCAGCACCATAGACGGTTCATTAAACGGAACCATGATTCTTAACATATGGCCAAGAAGGCATATCTGTGTCCCGATGGGCCCCGATCTGGTCCGACCCAGTCAGATCGACCCGGTTGGAATAACCCGATCCAGGTTCGACCTGGTTGGGCTGGACCATGGTGGGTCCGGCCCACTAGGCCGTAGTTCGGCCTGACCCAAAAAGGGGGCAGCGCGACCCTTAGCACTCGGCCATCGGCTGGGTGCGGTCAGCCGTGGCGGAGCTTTCCCTATGCCGCCTCCTAGGGGAGGCACCCCCAGGTTTCCCAAATGGTCCAGCTAGACCATTCTATTTTGGGAACCTGGCGGCGCCACGTGGCACCGACAGTTCGCACACGGGACACGCCGGAGCGGGTCCTGCTCAGCGTGACACAGCGGGCCGGGATTCTGGCTGGCTCACCTTCCAGCGGTGCGATGACACCGTTGCTCCTCCCGGGGATGGCCGAGTGTCGGCTGCCCTGGTGGGCTATAGTGGCTCGAGAGCCGCAGCCTCCTCCTCTACCAGTGATACGAACGCTTGCTGCCCTGCTTCCACATGGCCGACCGGAGTGTTGGCCGCTACCATCCGCTATCGCGGCCGACAAGCTGCTGCCTCCTTCGATGACGTGGTTGCACCGCCACCGCCATCACGGCTGGTCGGTGTACCGACAACTGCTGATACCCTACCGGCGTCAGTCATTGGCGTCGTTTTTCGGAAGACTACTATGGGCCTCCGGGTGAGCTCCAATGGCTCGTTCTTTAATCTGAATGAGCCATTGTGAGTCCCGGGATGTCGCCTTTGAATCTATCCTAACGTGGTCAGGTTCTACTCAACCTGATAATCCGCCCACGATGAACACATCAATCCATGGGGTAGTGGAGGGATCAGGCTGTGTTCGTTTGGCTCGTGCCCTCTGTGTTAGTTTGATAACATGCTGCTCAAGAAGATTAAATCAACGTAAAACTTAACGAAGAACAATCATGAGTAAACCCTACCTGGAAGAATTGATGAATCATTCGTGCATGTCAGTGGATTGTGCTCTTCGTTCCTGTGACCATCTCCCATAGACGACACTCACACTTCCCCTTTTGGTTAGGCATCTTTTGTCACCTCCCGTTGGGTCTCCTTCGTCTTCTAAGAGTCTAGAATCATGGTGATCTAACAATACTTCGTTGCTTTGTGAACAATTTCTAATACCCCTCCCCAAGCTCTATATTTATAGGAGAGTGGGAGAGTATGTAACGAAATGGGAAGTTAATGGAGCCCACTAATTAGAAGCTTCTTAATTTCTCCCAACATTTCTATTACATAGATTGGAGGGTCAAGACATTAATTGGATTGACACAACACTAGTCCCACCTTACCTCTTGTCCGTTGGGGGAATAGAATAAAAATAAAACAATAATGTTATTTTATTTATTCTATTAAAAAGTTCCAAAATTTAACTTTTTCTTCGGACCAACTGTGGTTGAAGTGAAGCCCCCCCCCCCTTAAGTGAATCTCAGTGTCGAGGATTCAACAGTGCCCTCATATTTTTAATCTGAGCAATGGTTCAAAAGTTATAAAATTCTGCTCATGCGTTTATAGAACGTACCCGAAACAATGTTTTGAATTTTTATTCCGGGCACACCAGGCCTCGGAATCAGGCAACATAAATTTTTGGAGACTCAAAATAATTCCATATAATTAAAAAACATTACATGGAAAATCTGGGTCTTTACATTCTCCCACCCTCATGGCTTTTCATCCTTTAAATCTCCAACACAAACTAGGGAAACAAGTGGGGGTACAAAGCACAAATATGAGCCTCCCTCTCCCATGTGATCTCCTAGAGGTTCTCGTGCTTCCAACGTACGCGCACTAGAGGTATCAATTTCCCCTAAAGGACTCTCTCATGGGGATCCTCAATCTCTATTGGAAGATCAGAAAATGCCGCCCCATCCTCGATGTCTCGCTCTCCCTAGTCTATAAGGTGCGAAGGATGTTGCACGTACCTCCTCAGCTATGATACATAGAAAATGTCATGCACCGGTGCAACTGAGGGGGAAGGGATATGCGGTATGCCACCTTGCCAACTCTGTTGAGGACCTGAAAGGGTCCTATGAACCTCGGAGATAACATGCCGCCCCGGCCAAATCTCTGAAAACCTCGTCAAGGTGAGACCCATAGAAAGACATGGTCACCATCTTAAAACATTAGAGGTGTCTGTATCCTATCAGCATAAGACTAATGTATGCCCTATGCAGTCTTCATGTGCTCTGGAATGATATGCACCTTCTCCATGGTAACCCGTACAATATATGTTCCCATGAGTGCTGACTCCGCTGGGTCAGTCCAGCACAGTGGCGATCTGCATGGTCGACTATACAATTCCTCGAATGGTTCAGTATTGATAGTGGATTGATAAATGTTATTGTATGCAAAATCCACCAAGGGCAAGTGATCCTCCCACCTGTGGCCAAAATCAAGGATGCACGCATGCAACATGTCCTTGAGCAAAGAAATGGTCCCCTATGACTGTCCATCCGAATAAGGATGAAAGGAGTGCTCAATCAACGTTTTTTCATGAACAAATCATGCGACCCCTTCCATAGCTGTGAAGTAAAATGTGCCTCACGATCGGAGACAATCTTCGAAGGCACTCCATGAAGCTGTAAAATCTCCTTTATGTAGAGGCATCCCAAACCCACTACTTATCCCTACTATCTGATAGGTAGGAAGTGTGCTGACTTGCTGAGTCGGTCAACGATCACCCAGATTGAATCCTAACCCATGGACATGCGTGGAATTCCTATCATGAAGTCTATGGAAATTCCATCCCACTCCCACTCTGGCACCTCTAGTCGCTGAACTAAGCCTATTGGAACCTGATGTTCGACCCTCACTTGCTGATAAGTGACACACCATGAGAAAAACTCTACCACAACATTTTTCATTCCTAGCCACCAGTGGTGATGCTATAGGTCATGAGGCATCTTTTCCGATCTGGGATGTACCACTAGAGGGTACGTATGGAACTCCCTCAAAACATCCTCTCATAGCGCCACTGGTAGCATAGTACACCCTATCAAGAAGATGGCGGGCTCCGAACCATTAGAAAATCCATTAGGTGCATGTCCTATAGATATCTGAGCACATCGAGCCTCATAGTTAGTGTACTCAAGTTGGGCATCCCTGATTCGTTGAAGAAGTGGGGAAGTGACAATCAAAGACTGAATATAATCTGCTCCATCTCGGTCCTTGTAGGATATCTGCAAAGTGGCCCGCTTTTCTATCGTGTCACTCAGCATTTGTATACCATATCTTCTGCTGAGTGCATCTGATATAATGATCCCCTTCTGAGGAGTATAGACTATCTCTAAGTAATAGTCCTGGAAGCACTCAAGCCAAAGTTGATGTCTCATGTTCAGGTCCTTCTTAGATAAGATATACCTGGGACTCTTGTGATCAGATTAAACTTTAAAACATTTTCCCATCAAGTAATGTCTCCACATCTTCAAGTGAATACCACTGCTTCTAACTCCATGTCATGGGTAGCATAGTTCTGCTCATGCTTTCTCAGCTGTCGAGAACAATAAGCGATAACTGCTCACTCCCACATCATGAGACACCCAAACCCGGTCCCCGATATATCGTAATAGACTGCGTACCCAACACCATCCTACGATAGCCTCATGATGGTGGAACTTCTCACTCTCTGCCTCAACTCCTGGAAGCTCCATTGGAATCTCTCTAACCACAAAAGGGTTTCCCGCCCTTCTTCAATTCTGATAATGGTGCCACAACTCTGGAAAAGTCAGGTACAAACCTCCGGTAGTAACCGGCTATACCCAAGAAACTTCATACCTCTATCACACTTCTGGGTGGCTCCCAAGCAAGAACCGCATCAATATTCACTGGATCTACCCAACTCCAGCCTTCGAGATGACGTATCCCATGAAGTGAACCTCTCGGATCTAGAACATGCACTTTGAGAACTTACCATAAAGCTGGTGCTCTCTGAGTGTGTCCAGAAAAATCTACCAACGATAGGAATTCTCCTCCTCTGTACCAAAGTATACCAGGACTTCATCCATGAAGACTACTACAAAGAGATCAAGGTATGGCAGGAAGATTCTGTTAATGAGTCCCATGAAGACTGTGGGGTCATTGGTCATGCCAAATGGCATAACCAAGAACTCATAATGGCTATACCGACATCTGAATGTCATCTTCTACACATCCTCATATCGTACTACGAGCTAGTGATAGCTTGATCTAAGGTCTATTTTCAAAACCCACTATGATCCCTTCAGTAGATCCAAGAGATTGTCAATCCCTAGGAGTGGGTACTTGTTCTTCATGGTCACCTAGTTCAGGAACTGATAGTCCACATAGAGTCTCAAACTCCTAGACACCTTCTTGGAGAACAAAATCGGGGTTTCCCAAGGAGAAACACTAGGCCTAATGAACCCCTTGCTCTGCAAGTCCTCCAGTTGTACTCGAAACTATCGAATCTCCTTGGGATATATCCTATATGATGGTGTATATATCATTTCCATCCTAGGGTACAAGTCGATAAAAAAGTCCACCTCTCTACGATGAGGTATACCCGGAACATAATCAGGGAAACCATGAGCGTACTAGTCCACCTCTACAGGATAACTGAGACTCTCAACATTAAATGCTCCAAGGGTAATGTTATCCAACTAATAATTCATTGGTTTCTCCCTCCTCTGGGTAAGTCCATCCTATTCTTCAAAGGTTCTCTTCTCTCCGGTGATGTTAAACATGGTCCCACCCATACAGACACACCGCACCTTGCGCCTAATACAGTCGATCTGAGCATGGATTGTAGATTACCAATCCATACCCAAGATGATGTCGTAAGGCCTAGGCGCCACTACTAGAAGATCCCAGCCGAAGCTCTTTCCTTCTAGAGTAAGCTCACACTACCGGCACCAGTGCCTAATCATCGAATCCTCTCCTGTAGGTGTCTCTATCCGTAAGGATCGAGCCAACAACTCCATCGGAATCTCCGAGCTCCGGACGATGGTTGTGGCAATAAAAGAGTGACTGGAACCTAGGTCTATAAGTGTTTCATAAAAGGTGGATTAGACACAGATCGACCTTTTATAATCTATGGAGTTACATGGTTGTAATCCTCAGCTTGCTGGAGCTGAGGTCGTCCTGGTCCGCATGCTCCCTCTGGTTAGGTTGGACCACCTGGAGGTGGTGGCGATAGAACCTTGAATCGCCACCCACCGCCTGCTGCACGGCCAGCTCCTCTGCCACGTCCTCCACCTGCTTGTGGACCTCCTCGATCAAATAATTACTTCTGCCCAGGTAGTCCTTTGACCATCTTTTGGTCATCCGTATGATAGGTCGAGCAGTCGCGAGCCATGTCACCCTATTCGCCGCACGATTAACATTGTCTAATCCTCGCCTATCCAGCTCTATCTCGAGAGCCCCGTACAACCAAACCTATATCCTGTGGTCATCCACCTATAGATTTTTTCATCTTGGACCATTGTGTCATCTATCTATTGCCAGCTGTAGATGACTCTGCTATGTGTCATCCCGTGGTGGGTCTCACTGCTGGTGGCTACTCAGCAAGGAAGCTATCCACTAAGAGTGATTTCTCTAACACCCCCTCCTACGTTTGGATGCTGAGAGAAATCATCAAAGATCTAATCTCCTATTTTAGCCCAAACTCGAATGTCCGGGCCTTAAAGAAAGGGTCCCACCACTACGTCAGTGGAGTAGCGCGAGAGGTCGGTGAACCTCGCTGAATACTGAGCCACAATCATGATACCCTGTTGCAAGTGGGGAAGCTCATGTATATGCACAGAGTGTAAGGTCAGTGGGATGAACTCTACCCTAAAAATGCTCTTGCAGTCCGCCCAGATGAGAGTCACCTCGTTGTGAACCTAGAGCATCAAGTTCCACCATCTGTCGGCTGATCCTTGTAGAATGTTGGCATCAAGGATCACCATGAGATCACCTGGTGTCCCTACTAGTCGAAAAACCTCAACCACGGCCTCCAGCATGTCCTTAGCTACCTGTGGATCCGTCTCTCCAAAAAACCTTGGTGGAATTTGGTGCTGAAACTCGTGAAATGTGCTCAAGTGGCGTGCACCCTCTACTGTTGGATCTGGTGGAAATAGTGGCCCCATAGGTAGTGATGCTGCTGGTACGTTAGTTGTAAGAGGTCCTTGCACCGAAGCCTCATCACTCGGTGGGCCATCATCGTATACTCTACCCGGAACCCTGGCTGGCTGCCTGTGTGGAGGCATCTTGAAAAGAAAAACGTGCGCCACTGTCAATAATTTATACCTGGTGAGCTGATTCAAAGATATCACAAAGAAATTTTTTCAAAAAAACACACACAATCAGTGTTTTCATGCACGGATTCAGAAATCAGAAGGCAGAGTCCTAGTGTATGGATACGTCAACCACCACACCAACATTGGATTTTCCAAACCGATTACCACACTCATAACACTTTAACCATATTGTTGATTAAAATATTAGATACCAAGTTTTTAGTAGAACCGACTCCTCTGATACTAATTTATTAGGACCCATTCCCCGGGACCCATGTCGTGACTACCCCAAGCCTGCCTTCCATAGGCCACGGGCTGGATACTAGCACCAGAAAGGTATATCCCTAAAACTGAGAAGGAATTTCCTTTTTTATCCTATAAACTCACACAATCCAAGAACACAAAAAGATACAAGAATAAGGTAAACTATATAGTAAATAGGGTGAGTATAGTAAGTAAAGCGGTTGGAATACAACCCCAACTAGAAAGTACAATTAAAACTGAAAACAACTACTACGAACACCCACCAGTGATCATACCTAAAGGGTAGGTACAACTCTCGCACGGTCGTCTCTGTGGTACGTGTCGTCTAATGGTCCACCTCCGAGTGGCCTCCAGTCCTTGCTCCCTCAGCCTAGATCAATGTTGTCCACCGTCTGTAAAAGACATAGCAAGTGGTGGATGTAGCCCATACAGGGGTGAGTATAAAAATACTCAGTAGGGTCCCCGAGACCCCGAAGGTCTCTTAGAATCCACAATGGATAAACCACAAATCAATTCCACAATCCCAAAGCACGAAAACAATAGTTTAATCTAATTAGGTATATGCCCATACATTTACCTAAGTTATCAAGTATACCCATCTCGTTAAAGAGGAAACACAAGGCCTAACTCCCTAGCCAATAGCACAACTATTCCACAAAGAAAATAATACCACAAAGGTAACACCACGAAGGTATGTACCAAAAAGGTAACACCACACTGAAGAATACCACGATGGTATCACCACACAGAAGTGTACAAAAATGTAAAGACTCAGATTACACTGGGTATAACTTAAGAACAAAATTATATATGACTAGCTGTATTGCTAGATCATCTTACTTCGTTGAGAAGATCTTATGTTTACCCACATAGGATCGAAGATGAACCACACAGGATCCGAAGATGCTGACCCACATAGGATCTGAATATGCCTCACATAGGATCTAAATATGACCCACATAGGATCATTATATGAACCACACAGGATCTCAAGATGACCCACACAGGATCGGTAGATGCTGACCCTCAGAGGATCCGATGATTCTCCAAGTACATCGAGCCCCAGGGTTCTCACATTAAACATGCTTGATTCTAGGAGGATTTACTCATAAATCCATCATTAGATACTTCAACTACCACAAATTCCTAAAAATAATTATTACAAAGACCTTCCATGTCATAAGGGACCAAACGCGTCTGACGGCATGTCTATCGGATGCCCGGTCTGTAAGTTATTTGGATTTCTGTTCTGAGGGCCCGAATGGATTCTGGTGTGATCCAACCAGGTTGTACTCCAAAATTATCCAAAACTCAAGTGGATTATATAGAAAGGACGGTCTCTGTCCATGGTTTCTGGTGCCATAGACAGTTCGTCAAATGGAAACACGGTTCTCAAGGTATGGCCAATAGGCATATCTGCGTCCAGATGGGCCCAGGTCCGATCTGACCCGGTCAGATTGACCTGCCCCAAATCGGCCTAGGTTGGACCGCGACCGGCCCGACCCACAAATGGGGTGGCATGAACTTCTTGGTGTGGCCCACGGCGCTCGTCCCGTGGCTAGGTGAGGTCCTCCGAAGCACGGTCCACCCTAGCCGCCACCTGAGGGAGGCGCCCCCCAGGTTTCCTGAACTGTCCAGTTGGACCGTTCGGTTTTGGCCAACCTAGTGGTGCCACATGGTGCCGCCTGCTGGAATGCGGGACCTGCCGGAGCAGGTCCTGCTCAGCGTGATGCGGCCGGATGGGATTCCGGCCGGCTCCCCTTCTAGCAGTGCGACGACGCCACTGCTCCTCCCACGACCAGCTATGTGCTGGCCACCCGAGTGTGCTGCCACGGATCGACAGTCGCAACCTCCTCCTCTACCAGCAGTGCGGACGCGCACTGCCCTGCTTCCACACGGTCGGCCGGTGTGTCTGCTGCCACCCTCCTCCGCAGTGGCCGATGGGACATGGCCGCCATCAGCGGTACGGTTTTTCTGCCATCACCATCACAGCTGGCCGATGTGTCGGCCGCCACCTGTACCCTGTCAGCATCAGTCACCGGCAACGGTCACCTGCGGAATTCTGCGGGTCATCGGGTGAGCATTGGTGGCCCGTTCTTCAATCCGTTGGAGTCGTTGTGTGTCCTAGGACGTCACCTTTGCATCTATCTTAAAGTGGTCAGGTTCCGATCTACCCGACGATACGACCGCGAAGAACACATCAATCCATGAGGTAGTGGAGGGATCATGCCATATTTTTTTCGCCTGCTCCCTTCGCGTTAGTTTGATAACATGCGGCTTAGGATGATTGAATCGACTTAAAATTTAATGAAGAACAATTAAGAGTAAACCATACCATGAAATGTCAGAGAATCATCCTCTCTTGTTAGTGGATTGTGCTCTTCATTCCCGCCATCAGCTCCCAAAGACCACACCCGTACGTCCCCTTTTGGTTCGGCATCGTCTATCACCTCCCGCTGGGTCAGCTTCATCTTCTAAGATTCTGGCATCACGGTGTTCCAATAGAACTTCATTGCTTGGCGAAGCTTGTCTGATACCCCTCCCTCAAGCTCTATATTTATAGGAGAGGGGGAGAGTATGTAACGACACATGGAGTTAATGGGGATTATTAGTAGGAAGCTTCCTAATTTCCCCAAACATTTTTGTTACATAGATTTGAGGGTCAAGACATTTATTGTCTTGACACGTCACCAGTCCCACCTTACCACTTGTCCATTGGAAGAATAGAATAAAAATACAATAATAATGTTATTTTATTTATTCTATTAAAATGTTCATAAAACTAAGTTTTTCTCTGGACCTACTACGGTCGAAGTGAGGCCTCCCTTAAGTGAATCTTGGCACTACAGATTCAGTGGTCCAGTTGGATTTTTAATTCGAGCAACAGTTCAAAATTAAGAAAACATCACTCATGCATTTACGAAACGTACCTGAAAAAATGTTCAAAATTCTTTCTGGGCACACCAGGCCTCGGAATCACACTCCGTTAATTTTTGCAGACCCTTAATAATTCCATAAAACTAAAAAAATTATATGGAAATTCTGGGACTTTACACTATGATTCATTATCCATGGAATTGTGGAAAGATGAACCCAATATTGCTGAAGGTGTAGTGTAATTCCTTTTTAACTTTTATCCAATCCAAGGTATTCTATCTTGGGAATCCTTGGATCACTCAAGGATTCAAATAAAAGTGTAGGAAGTTCACTTTCAATAATTAACATAGGCCATGAGAAGTCATTCATGCTATTATATTTGATATCATGTTTCATTTTTTAATAAATCCAATTACAACCGAATGTGAGGGTAATGTTTATAAGAATTCCATATCACCATTGAAGTATGGAATAATTTAGATTAATTATAATGATCAAACTAATAAAATGATAAGGACCAATGGGTACCTATCCTAAAAATTTAACATGTTCCTCAATTATAGATATTATTTCACATACTTGTAAATACAATCAATTAAATGCATACAACCGTGAGAAAATTCATCAATATTATCATAATAATTTGACATGAATAGTGTCAATCAATTATATTTTGAATTTCATTAAACAGTATTGGAAATAAAAATACCCACTACCAAGTTGAAATCTCAACACACCCAATGGGTGATTCGACACCATAGCTAACAATGGTTGTTAAAAGAATTTTAACCAAAATCACCTTAGGTGGTAATTCGTGTTGGGTAATGAGACTCCAAACATTAATAAGGGTGTAATAGTGTGTCTATAAGAAGTATAGGTATTCCATTTATGATTTTTCATGTATTTTGAGAAACATGTTGGACGTATGACATGAGAGACAAAGAAAATCATTTATAAATGATGTAACATTAGGGGAATAGAAACTAGATTACATAACCCATTCTTAATAAGATTCATATGTCCAATATCAGGCTTTTATTCAAACTAGAACTAAAGATATTTAAATAATAAAAAATAATAAAAATAAGGAATATAAGCTCTCATGGAAATATCATCTAATATGTTATGAGAAAACAATATAGGAATTAAGGGGATTCATAGAATCATCATTTGGTGTCCAATGCAGTGAATGAAACACAAATAATAGTTAGGATATGGGAGGTATTCAATATAATAGGGAGGAGAAAAGGTATATCTCTAAATAGTGGTAATGTTGTGCATGAGTTGATGTTCATGGGGGTGGATTTTAGGTTAAAAGGAGGAAGGAAAAATAAGGTCATTTCCATATCATTTAAGAGTTTCATGTTATGGGAACATTGTTTGGGTAAACACATACCAATTGTGTAGTTCCATTATCGAGAGGGATATCTCCCTCACACAATATGTTTCATGATTAGAAAAACATTGTGTAAACCTTGCAGTACTATTTCTTGAATGGCACACCCCATCACACAGTTGGAGTTCATGGTTATACAACCCATTCACCCATGATGTGATTAAATTTTACAACTTTAAAAAACTAACATGTTTTAATGGTCCCTTTTCATATTAATAAAAGTTGGGTCCCCCAATAAACTAGTATGAAATGTTGTGATTCATAGTTATTGCTAACTGTAAACCAGTCGTGGGCCTGAAGTCGCCTCTTCCAAAAAAATATTTTCAAAGACTGAGTCTCCCAAAACTCATTTGGGCTTCTACTACACTACTCTATACATTATCCCCATTGATAAAATCATATTTATTTTTTTAAATGCATGTATTTATACTATGAGGCTCAATTTAAGATTCATCCCCGCCATCAAATGAAAATTAAAAATTATCTTGGAATTTTCAACCATTTTAAATCATGGAATGTTACAAATATGGGGTATATGATACTTTCCCGTGATTTTGGATCATATTTAATTCCCTATAAACAATTTATAGTTATATCAATCAATTTTTTTATAAAAAAATAATATGTTTACCCCATGGTGATTGACATGAAAAAATGAATAACTTATTAAGAATATCATGGAGTTTAATCTTTAATTCATTCAACTAACATAGGGAAATTCTGTATGGAGTATTCAAAATATGTGTAACACCATATATGTGTTCTAATGAAACCCCAAATTCACAATTACTATGAAGACAAGGAAACTATTTCGAAAATACATAAATAAATATCAAAAAAATGAATATATTTGATGTTGATCCTTTCCCCAACCATATGTGGTAAAGTATCCTTATAAATATGAATCAATACTGACATAATGGAATTAATTTCCATTGGATTTTCATATTTAACAATTCCCTGATCGGAAATCATTGGTAGGTATATAATAAAAAACTCAACTTCCCTTACTTAGAAATTGATGTGGGATCAATGTAATGAAAGGAAATCAAGGACTAATACAAAATCAAAATCCACCATAGGGATAATAACAAGGTATAGTGGAATATGATTCCCAAAATCGACAACCAAATAAGAATCATATACCTGAAATGAAATAATCATACCATTAATGGTTTTTATCAATAGTGATCATGTTATATTTCATGTTGTCTATGGGAGTAAGAGGTTTTTAATGTTGAACAACTTCATTAACCATTGGTATTGAGCAATAGTTATAATAATTCCTATAATCCTTATATTTCAAACACCAAAGTGCGGATGGTGCATTTTGTTATGCTCTTCCCCAATAATTGAATAAATATATCCCATTATTTCAACATTTGATTACACATTGACCATCTTTCCACACATGAAAGATTTACTAGACCCCTAAAGAAAATCTCCACTATGTACCCTTCAATAGTTTGAGATTAATAGAAGGCTCACAATCTTCTATCAATGGATTTTATTATTATAATTTCCTTTGAATTCAATTATTGTTTTTTTTCAAAACCATGAGATTGAAGCACAAATCTAATATCCATTTGCAACATCATTTCACATTAAATAATTTATTCATTTATACTAAATTAGGATATAGGTAACACCCTCCAAGGACTTGGTTTTAGGCCACTAAATAATCAATCAACCTTAATTTAATTTTGGATTATTATAACAGAATCATACCACAAAAGTCTTATAAAATTATCCTCATATACAATAATGGATCCATCATCCTATTTCCTTAACATAGGTAACTTATATAAATTCCTAAAAAGAAGAAAAGGCCAGTAATTTATGAAAAATAACCTTATAAACTAATACCACTCAATATAGTTAATATCATCCTATTACATCATGTTATGTATATGATTCCACCATTGATCTAGATCAGCTTCAAAATCATAAATAAAAAAAATAAAATTTTCATGTCCTAAATACTAGATATTAGAAAATATCACTTCAATGGAACTCATCAATTTCTAAGTATCGAGTTTATTAGCATACAAACAAAAATAATGTTCATGTTTCCTCATAAAGGACTAAAACCAAACATTGTTCCGTGATTTTTTCATTTGGATATTCAACATGATTCTCATTTTGAGGAAGTTTCATAAGAATATAAATGAAAATTTTCATCACATCTCCTATAAAGGTTGGTTTTCGAATATTAAAACCATTATATTTTCTATCATATTCACTATTAACAAGGTTTGTTTCGTTTTTACACATTGAGTAAAACTACAAACCATTTTATGAGAAATGAAAGTCATACAGGGAAACTAGATAATCAAAAAAATTCATTAATATCGGTTTTATATTGTGACACATTCTTTTCAATATTTTAAACCATAATATAAACCAATTCCAGTCATGGTAACCATCTATTCAAATCCATCATCATGATTCAAAATGGAAATGTGAATTATCCAAGATATAACCTCTTAGAGTTTCAAAATAAGTGTTTAGTAAGAGAACACTAACCATACACTTTAATGTGTGATGATATATACTAACCCAAATAATTTCAGGGTGATTACTTGTATTTTAATCCATCTAAAAAACATGTCGACTTATAATATTAAGAAATGAATGTTTTTTTTGGGAAAAATCTATTCCATTATTTACCATAAAATTGGATATTATCCAATATATTGGATTATCATTTGGGGTCTCACTAATGTTTTCTTGTGTTAGTTTTCAAATAAAACTAAACCTTTATTTGATACTAACTATAGTGAATCATATTTTTCACAGATATATATCACATCTTTTTACATGAATATTCAATACATAGCATTTTAATTCATGTTATAATCATACATTTTTATTGTTTTTAGAAAATTATATACATTAACAACTAGTTCCTAAAATGCTTAAATTATTTCCCACTCAGTTACTCTCAAAATATACCCTTCTTAAAAACATCACACAAACCAAAAATCCATCCCATCATAGGGAAATAAAATATAATAATGGGTGACATAAGATTCCCATTAATAGTAAAAAAGGGAGATCTCAATGATCATTTAAACCTGACATGATCTTAAAGCGTTAGATAACATGATATTATCATTTGAAAATCATACCCATCAATTATTAGATCATAAATTCGAGTCACGAAATAAATTATGGAGGTCAATAAGATATAAATCACAAAGGGATCCAAGAACTTGATCCATGAGAACATATCATTTTTATAAGATCATGTTATAAAAGAAATTCAAAAATTGTTGAATATTCATAAACATAGATATATTATGTCAAAGTTGTCAAACAAGACACTCATAACATTATATTCTTTGGATAACCGCATGTGTACCTGATTCAAGCTAAGGAAAACCTCCAGTGTATGCTCTTTTAGGATTGGAAAAACTGACTTTCTACCCATAGAGATCATAGAACACTGATCTTTAATTGATGAATTTTATGGAAATATAATTTTAGACCCAAGTGAAACATAATAAAATATGGATTAAAATAAATTTTAAAGGATTAAAAAAATTCATCATGACTTTAACCAAAGGAAAGAAAATGGGATTCATAGATATTTTATCTTCATGGTGATAAAATATCTATAGGCGTAATAAATATGGTATCATTGTATCATATCACTAGTAAAGCCCATTTAGAATCAAAAGATGTTATCATAGTTGAAAAATTCATTTAAAATCTAACTATAATATTTTTTTGATAAAAATAACAATTTTTAGAAAGATGAAACCATACTAAGAAAAGAAAAGTTCCTTTAATTAAAAATAAAGTCCAACATACATAATCCTGAAAAAAAAGGAGATCTATCAAAATCCCTCTTAATAAGAGGTAAAATGTCTTTATGGGGATTATAATACTAGTTGATATCATCCCCATAGAATCCATTGTTATAAAGTCTATCCGCAACTAAGTTAGCTTCTCTATAAGTGTGGGTGATGATATGATTCATGGTGAGAAGAGAATCCAAGCAGCTAATCCATATGTTAGTAATCTTCTAAGATAAATGGTAAAAACCCATTCTGAAGGAAGAATCAATAACAGAATAATCAATTTCTATCCAAATATTTTCCCATACAAGAATCATAGCTTGCTCCACCGCAATAATTATTCCAAGGATTTAAGCTTAAATTGCAAAGGCTATTCCAAAGGAACCATGAAAGTGGCCAATAACCTTCCGTTGGTGACCCCTAAAAATAGCACTATATCCATAGGGACCAGAATTACCACCTGTGGCCCCATAATAATTAACTATAATCCTTATAACAAATGGATTATTCCATAATACCTCAAAAGTACCATACGGAGGCTTGAAAGTACCTTTGATTCAAATTCGAGTAAGAACAGAGAAATCATGAATTGAATTAAAGAATAAGTGCTTAGTGGTTAATCTTTCATCACAAATAGAAGAAAGAATGCTTGGGAAAGTAGCATTGATGAAGAAATGTTTACCACCATGAAGGATTTGATTCCAAAAAAGACCAGATATAATGAAGTAATTTATAAGAAGCTACCTAAAAAAGATCCATCAATTGAGGTGAAAGTTGAAGCCAACGCTATGTCTGAAGAAAATTGTAATGGAGACCATATTTGGGATGTAAAATTCCAAAATGTCTGCCAATGATTTCTACATTGAGGCAGATGTAACACAACAAAGAAAAATATGATCAAAATCATCTCTATTCTAAAGAAAAAGAACACAAGAGGAACACAAAGAGATTCCACAATTGGGAAGGTAAGAATCGGTATGGATTTTCCTCTAAGAAATTCTCCACACCAAAATAGGGAGAGAGGGACTAATAAAATTTATATACAAGTCTCTCATCCAAATTGCATTAGAGAAACCGGACAATGAGAACCTGTAATAATGTTTTGATGAATGCATACCATTAGTCGCAGGTTCCCATGTGTAAAAATCCTTTCTGTTGGAGAAATAATATTTATGAACCATGTTCAAAACATGACATGGAATACCCTCTGTGTTATCAAGATGATCCATGATAGAGACAAACAGATCATAATTATCAACATCTAAAACCATGAAAATAATGTGGTACCCATCCAATTAGTTTTCCGAAAGAAAATTGATGAATCTTTCCAAACAATCCATCTGGAGTTAGAATCAATTGAAGAAATGATGAACTTAAAGGCTAGCCAAATAGATGAATCAAGATGATTAAAAACACAATTTTGAGATGATTCATAATTTTTTTCAAAATAAAAATAAGAGCCTCAGAATTTTTGTTAGAGTCCCTAAATAAACAAGGCTTGCATGGAATCATTAAAAGGTACAAGATTTTTAATTCCCAAACCTCCTGCATCACAAGTCTTACAAAAACCATTCCATGAAATTGTTTCCAACTTTTGTTCCATTATGTTACCACTCCAAATGATTTTTTTGAGGGACACAATTATGTTCCTAATCAATGATATAGTCCATTTATACACAATAAAGGAGTAAAAAAGTTTTGAGATAATGACAGATTTAACCAACCAAACCCGATAAGCCATAGATATAGACATTCCATTCCATGTAGCAATTTGACATCGAATATTCCTAATGATATCAGAGAAATAACTGGCTTTTGGTCTTCCAAAAAACAATGGAACCCCTAAATATTTGAAGGGAAGAAGCCTTCATGATTTCCCAACTCTGGAAAAATGGCATTCATCCTTTAGATATTAAGGTTTTTTCGAAAATAATCAAAGGACATGTCACATCTAATCTATTGGCTAGAGATAGAAGTATAGTGAAAAATATCCCTTTTGATATTTTTAATTTTTCTCTTGTCCCCCGTAGTTAAGTGGATACATTCATCAGCATATAATAAGTGGATAAGAGCATTAATCCCTCGTCCATCATTAATTGATTTCATTTCCCCATTTTCAGCCATAATGGATAGGAGTCTGCTAAGATAATACTCTACAATGGAGAAAATGATAGTAGATAGAGGATCACCTTATCTGAACCTTCTAGAACAAGTAAACTGTCAATTGGGTGATCCATTAATAAGAATGGAAATATGAGTAGAGCTATGAATGGACATGACCCATGAAATAAAAGTGTTATCAAACCTGAACATATGAAGAACCTTGAAAATGAATCCCCAATCCATGGTGTCAAAGGCCTTCCTAACATCAAGCTTAATAGAAAAGTTTCCACCTATAGAACATTTCTTGAAAAAATTCACACATTCAGAAGCACTAACAAGAAAATCCTGAATACATATCTCTTTGATAAAACAAAACTGATTAAAGGAAATAATCATTCTAACAATTTAAGTAAATATTATGGCCATGACTTTCCAAATTATTTTGTAATTAGTATTGACCAATGCAACTGGCCTGAACAAATGAATTTCATTGGCATTTTACACTTTAGGTATAAGAGAAAGGAATTTAGAATTGATTCATTAGGGTAGGACACCACCCTTGAAGAAATGAATGACAAGTATATAAATCAAATTTGGAATGATATCCCAATAGGTTTGAAAGAAATAATTTCCCAAACCATCCATACCTGGAGAGATTTCAGATTTGAGACTGAAAGTTGCATCTTTAATTTCAATTTTCAAGGGAACATAGGTGAGAAAGACAATATCCTGCTGATTAACCAATTTAGGAACGATGCCCTCCACTAGATCATTTTGGATAGGGGAACAATTAAAAAGTTCACTGAAATAGGAAGTGATATGCTCTGAGAGATCCTTGTCATTATCAATAATCTGATAACCATTATTAATCAATGAAAGAGGTTTATAAACATTTCTAATTATCTAATGAGTGTTAAAGAAATTATAGTTCTTATCCCAATCCTTCAACCATTTAGCCTTGGAGATGTCCCTTTACAGGGCATTTTTAATGTCCAAGAGGACATTAAGATTGTTAACAATCTCAGATTCCCCTTGAAGACCATCAAAAAAATTATTCCTGGTATTATGCTCTTGAATATGCTGCAAATAATTTTCATGAGAATAAATATCTTGGTCAATAGAGCTGAATTGATCTTTATTCCAAACTCTCAAAGATCTTTTTCGATTTTTAATCTTGAAAACACCATAAATGCCATCATTATTGTAATTAATATAATTCCAAGAGTGCTATGTGATGGACTTACAATATGAATGATTAACCTAGCCTTGTAAAATTTGAATGGAAGGGGAGATCTAGAATCCCTACAAATAAGATCCACTAAAATAGGGTGATGTCGAAGTTCAGCCTTGGAAGTGTTGTTGCATAAATAGAACCTAAAAAGTCAAGACAAACTTCATTGATGGATGATCTGTCAATCTTAGTAGCCACAAATCTGTTTAATAATTTACTGTACCATGTAAAATTTTAGCTGACCAAGCCTACCTCCAATAAGCCATTAGATTCAATGCATGATCTGAATTATCTAGAATAAATAACATTAGACAAAGATACCATTTTGTCATAAGGATACATGATATAATTGAAGTCACCAAGAATGACCCAAGGACTAGATATGGTAGAGTTGAGAACACTAATATCCATCGATAACCGACTTCGATCCTGATAGCTTTTGAAAGAATACACAAAAGCGCAGATGTGCTGATAAACAAGAAACCTGAAGGAATTAGTGACTTGATGCTCACTATTATCAACGAAATAAATTTATGTCAACGAATAATAAGGCAAGAACGAAAGGCTTTTGACATAATAAAAAAAAATATTATAGTCCACTAAATAGAAGCCTAAAATATGGATTAAAATGATATTGGAACATAAATCCTCTACCTCATGTTAAACATAACTCGAAGAGACTCTATTGAAATAAACTCAAACCCATTAGACTTGAACAAATATCTTCATTGTTAAATTATCATATGATACATGGAATCGAATCCCAAATGGATGAATAATTTAGTAGTCATGGTAAACTAGATTCATACTTGAGTCTTCAATTACATTTGAAAACAAAAATCAGACCATAATTTTTTCATGAATATAATTATTCATTATAGAATATCATTTCATATCATTCATATTAAAATTCTTAGATTCATGGGAAAGTAAAAACAACAAGGGTGATATTAGTTGCACCTCAAATCTCTTTTTTTTGAATTTTCTGAATGTTACTTTATGGATAGTGGTAACCATACACGAGGATTACAAAATTAAAATTTTTGGATTCAAAATTTAAAATTAAAACCAAACAAGTTTCAGGAATTAAAAATATAGTGTTTCTCAATTCCAACCAAATCGTTGCCTCGAAGGCTGCGAGATCCATTGTGTGACCAAGGACAGGATTTTTGAGTCGCATACATATAGTCACCACCATCATCACATCACCTTAGGCACATTCCCTTCAACTTCATCCCCTCTCCAAGTGCCATCGTCATGAACATCGACGACTGTCATCTAGAGGAACCACCAGAATGTATCAGTACCACAAGAACAGAAACAAGAGAAAATCGATGAAAGAGGAAACCCAATTACCATCACACCACCATCCTCATCACCAAATGAACACATCATTGTCATGTCACAAACTTTACATCAACACAAGAAACACTATAATTGTAACCTCAAAACATCAACAAATACCACCATCGAATAGAGAACCCTATTAAGAAACACCAACCAATATTGCCACCATCACCACTGTCTCATCATCACACCACCAACGACCAAAACTAGATAACTAAAAAACCACCTTAGATCATGAATCTAGAGATACTATCATTATGAAAATATATGGGATAATAATAAATTAGTTCACAATGAATGAAATTCATAATTTTTTAACATCATGATCTTAGGAATCATGTTACCACTATAATCAAGAACATTCAAAAGATAGTTCAAAACAATCGATAAAACCCCATTTAATGATATCTTACTAATTCACCTCATGATACTACTAATGAAATGAGGGGATATATAATTTTAGGCCCCACACATCAATTAATTTTCAAACAATTATTAAAATCTCTATTAATCTTTTTAATTGAGGAAGAATTTTCTTTATCATCAAATATCTGTAATGATTATTGAATATATATTTGTAAATATTTTTTCAGGTAATCAAATAATTTTAAATATGGAACATATTAAATAGAAATGATATAAAATTTAGAAAAACATATACATGATAGATAATATGGATATTAATGGGAAATTAAATGTTCAATGATCACTAAAAAGTGAATATATCAAGGTAAAGTTAATGACTCCAAAAATGAATCAATAATGTGAATGTCAACACTCTCCATGTTAAAAATTAACATAAACCAACCATAAAATTAATAATTATGGTATCAATAAAATGTATCCCTAATTAATTATACATAAAATAATGGATTTTTTCTGTGAATAATATTAATACCATAAAAATATCATTAAGTACAATTTTGGGGAAAAAAATCATTTTTTTACATTAAATTTTTTAAACTAAATATTCAAAAAATATTTTTTAAATAATTTTCATTGAATATAATGTTTTAAAATAATAATGTAATATTTAAAAAATTTACTGATTATGACATTACGAAATTACATACATGTCGTACACATCAAAACAAATATTCCTTTTACATTTTTGATAAAAAAACAAATTGACCTTGTATATAAAACGATTTGAATATTCCATTAATTTTATTTGTAAAAAGAAAAAAATGTTTAAAATTTTATTTAATTAATTATTCCAATAATGTTAAAATCATTTAATAATTTTTTTAGAAAAAAATGGTTATATAATAAGAATCATTTTCAATCATAAGAGAGGAATGAAGTCATAAATTATTCAAAACATTGTTTAAAAAATTTTAATTTCCAAAGAGTGTAAAAATGGTACTATCACTTGAAAATACTATGAATAAAAATATTAGAAAATAATTTATGGATTTTTTTATTCAATTATAAAATAATTTCATTCAATTAAAATCAAGCATAAATAATCCAAATTAAAATGAGATTTGGAATAATCCCTAAAAAAGATCAAATTGTAGTTGTGATAAATAGCCAACGAATCGATTGTGAGTATTAAATGTGAATAAAAATTAAATAGGTTTATATAAATAATAGTATAATCAATATTAAATATAATCATAATCATTTAATATTAAATAAAATAATGAATTAAAAATGTTCAATAAATAGAAAATGAGTTATGAAAGTTATCACCACTTGGTAATTTTCATGTTAAATCAACCTACATGAAATAATTCAAACTGAAACATAAAATACCATGAATTATTAACTATAAGGATATTTAATTTAAATGTTGATGTATATAGACCATATAAATAAATTTTGGTGCATGAAATTTCAATATTCCCCAATGAAGGTAAATCGAGATAAAATCACTTTCCTTGTTCTTACTTTTGGATGAACATGATTTAACCTCATCTAAAATTGTTTAAATAATGTTTTTAATTTATTCCAGAACCATGTTCATATTTATAATAAGATATATGATCCTCTTGTAACATCTGATCACTAATGTTTTAAGGATCATTAATTATTTTAACTATTTCCGGGGTTGACTGGATTATTTTCTCACTCCATATTGTCATGAAAATTATGGTTATTATGTATAGGATATAGATATATCATATAATTAATTATTTTAATGTTTTAAATATAATTTTTTTCCTTAGATAAATTTTCAGAAGAATTATTAATATTTGAAATGAAGAATGGATCATATCGCTTCCTGGAGACAATTGGCCATACGTATGCAACAGTGTTTTTGTCATTTACATAATGGGTGAAAGTGTAAAAAAAGTTAGTGATTTATTAACATTAAAAAAATAATTTCAAACATATCACATGTGTTCACTAAATTTTACCTTATTACCTTCCTTGTAAAGCATTTTTGTTAAAAAAATTAATCTCTTCACAAGGTGGTAGTTTGCCGTACACACGAGCGACTTTATAATGTTTTAGAAAGATTGAAATGTAATAAGGTATATTATATAATAAAATTAAATAATTATAATACTATTATATATATATAAACATGTTTTAAATCCATCTTTATTTAAATCCATGAAATTTGGTGATAGAAAATGATTTATATCGGTTTGTGAGGCGGTGGTTCTCCAGACACATAGTTAAATATTTCGTTTCTCATTTGATGAAAGATGAAAGGGATATATTTTAATACATTAATATAATAACATATAAGTTTATGGGATATAGTTTTGTTATTATAATATCATTATTGAATAACATTTGAAGGAGTTGGTGGATAAAATAAAATAAAAAAATATTGCTTAAGAACAATACATCTTCTTCAGATGACCTCAAAAGGTTTTCCACAAAAGACTTCATAAGATGAATTCTTATCAATAAAATTTATATATAAAGTTTATATTGGAATACATAATATATTTTTTAACTCATTTTAAAACAAAATTTCCTTGTAAGCCTCAATAGGGGAGGAGATGGAGTGGACTTTTAAAAGTTGGGGAGAGTACACACATTGAATTTTTGAAAATATTCATTTAAACATTTGTTTTTATCATTCTAAGAGTATAAAAAATGGATCATTATAAAATATAATATTATATATAGTCAACATATTTCAATACAATGGGATTTTTAAAAGCTTGAGTTTATTTTTTACCTTTATATTCTTAGTATAACACCCGGTAAACCCATTTTTTACCAGAACCACAATAATTATTCTTCCCAATTTTTAATATTAATTATTGTCAAAAAGAAAATTAAACTTATTATACAACATAAACTATTATTATACCAAAAATGTAATCAACATTTCCAAATTAAATTCTTAAAATTGGTAGAATTTAGTTTAAAATTATACGCATAGACACGTTGAAAAGACGAGTTTCCAAAGAGAAAATTCTCAAATGTAAAAAGGGTTTTAATTTAAAAATTAATATAAAATTGATTATAATGACAAAAATTAAATATA
This sequence comes from Viscum album, assembly GCA_963277665.1. Lineage (NCBI taxonomy): Eukaryota > Viridiplantae > Streptophyta > Magnoliopsida > Santalales > Viscaceae > Viscum > Viscum album. The sequence goes on from OY728167.1 coordinate 281,737,349, forward strand.
TTGTAATATAATTATATTAATTTTATTTTAAAACCAATTTAAAATATAATTTTTCCTTTTAAAGTATTTAAATGAAAATGTAGTTTTCAATAAATATTAGTATTTTCACTATTCATCAAAATTGAAACGTTTTAGAAAAATCCCAAAAAATTAAACTTAATGTAATTTATATATTTTGATTTAATAAATGAAACTAAATTTTTATAATATATTCCTTATAAGTTTTAAAAATAAATTTTAAATTATGTGGGAAATTGAAACTAAACACATTTTTGAAAAATAATGTTTTTTCAAAAAAAATTATTTTTCTCTTAAATGATTATTATTTTATTTTTAGTCAATATATATTCATAATTATAATAATTTTTTATTAATATTTATTCACACAAATCTAATGTCTATTTTATAATGGTATACTATATTACAGTCCATTTAAGCTCGAGTTTCCATGTTCGATAAGCTATTAAATATATTAAATTTTGTGAAATAAATTTTGTGAGTTGTTTAAGATAGTTGTTTCATGTGTCATATGATATAGAATAAAATATTCTTATTTTAGTATTTCAAGCTGTAAAATTCTTCCCACATTAAATAAATATTTTCTTCTCAATTTTATCTAGCGATAAGAAATCTGTGGTTTAATATTTGAAAATTTCTTGTTTGAAACGCCACATTGTAAGAAAATTTAATAAAACATCCTCTTAATAAGAGTGAAATGGAAGTAAAAATTTTAAATTTAATAACACGTAAGTATATTTATATTTAGTTTATCTTTTTTGGAAAGTGACGATATGAACATGGAGAAAAAGTTAAAATAATTATAGAGAGTGAAAGAGATTATTGATTACAAGAAAATAAATGATCAATGGGAAGTTAAGAACATCAAAACCATAAATATCTTCTGATTTAAAATAAAATTTGATCCATATTATATTAATTTAATGGGATTTAATTATTTTCAAGATCCTTTTACTAATATTAAGGAATTATTTTATTGTCTAATAATATAATGAAATATATTTTCTTGATATATATATATTTTATAGACATAGTTTAATCATATGATTATGCCTCAATAAATTTACAATTCATCACTTACTCAATGAAATAGATATCCAAAAGGAAATTTTTTATTCTTGAAGCTCTAATATTAACATTTAATAGATCATAATATCTATAAATAGTGACAGGTATTTTCTTCTATATATAATTATTTTCCAATCCCAATATGGTTTGCACAAGTTACACACTATAATACATTAATCTCTAAACCTCCACTATAACTCCACCTGTTCATCAACAATATTTACTCATAAAATAATTTAAGTAAAAAATGAAATATTATCCACAAAAACTAATTGGATGGTGTTTTCATTATAACTTATCTCCCTTAGGTTATTGATTAAAGCCCCATGGCCTTGTCCAATGCGAAGGGTTGTCATCGGGTATAAGGGTTATACTTTCTCTATAACCATATAAATATAATTTATATAACATTCCAAAAGAGTGACAACCCATAATTATCTCAACATTAAATATTATATAAAAATTAAACGTTATAGTACCTATAAAATTATTCCTATAATAGATTGGGAATTCATCTTTAAATAAAATATTTCACAAAAAACATATCATAAGAATAAGATTGGTTTCCTTTCAAAGTAGTCTACATTTTTCCGTAGAAATTAATTGCATAATTCAAATATTTTCCATATATAAAACATTTTCCATACCTCTGAGACACTATCCTAGGTGTCCCTTTCAATATTTATTACATGGATGAAATCAAAAATATTTTCTCTATGGTCTCCAACACATGTGCTCTTAGGAAACTCTAAAATTTTCTACCTTGATGAGTTCGAGAGTTGGTTATGGTATAAGTTGTTAATCATATATTTTGAAAATTGATTAGGAATAATGATGATATATTTCAACCTATTTATCATCCCATTTGGTCTATTATATTCAGAACATGGTCCTTCATATTCAATGTTATCATGTTTCTATTGGGTTTCCGACATTGACTAAAAATACAAATCGAAGTGTGAGAAAAAAAATCATAGTGGAAAACAATATAATCATTTATAGAATTTATAAATATTGAAGAAATATTTTCAATATAATACACCATAATATTATCCTCGGTCATTCATTTTCATCATATATTATAATTATTCATAAAAGTTTTTATATAAATTTTTTTTTATCCCAATCATATCTTCATGAAGTGTCAAATGAGGTTCAAAATAAGAACCATTATCTTGTACATAGTAATACATGAGTAATGTAACATGAAACTTTTAATTATTTATTAATATTAGGTATTTTTATGCTAGAACGATGTCCATCCTTTGTATCAATATTGGGATGTATTATAAGGAAAATTTTCACAATCCCATCCTACCAAAATTTTAGGGCTTTCTTCTATAATTATCCGCAATGCTTGTGATATGGTAATCTTCACTAATCTATGTTTTCCTAAATGTATTCATCAAATATTATACCAAAATTCATCAGATAGAAACTATAACGACCTCGACCTACATATCCCAGATTTTATGACTTCTTTATTACATTGGTATAAGGTACAACGAATCTCATTATGATGTTCGTAACATTTTAGTAGTATTGATAAAGTTGAAACGTACTTCAGTCTTGGATTATATTTTAATAAAAAAATAACACAATTTTTTTAAAGATTATCATTATCCCCTATAGTATATCCTTCCATGTAATTCATTGTATAGTTCTTGGATTCCTGGAAAAGAAAACAAAATACCAATGTGCTCAAATGCTTAGTGGATCTACATAAAGTGAAAGTTTTCATGAGTAAATGAAGATTAGTTAATATAGAATAATCAATATGTAAAGATAAATAAATTAACATAATTTCCATTTAAATAACCTGAATATCATGAATATATATGTAATAAGAAATATATAAATTTAAAAAATAGACACATATTCCATTTAAATAACTTATCTATCATTAATAGATAGGGAATAATTAATATGAAAATGTAAAAAAATAAATACCCATTTAATTTAAATAAAATTTTAATCATTAATAAAAAAGTAATAATCAATATGGGAGGGTAAATAACAAAACATGCATTAATGTCAAATAAGTTAAATATCATGAATAGATAAGTCAAAATCAATAGGGAAATGTAAATAACAAAAAAACATGACTTTAAATCAATAACGAAGTAATAAATGATTCAATAGATTATATCATTGAAAAAACTCATGAATAATTAAAAATAAATTCTTAGTAAAAGAAATTCTTAATTAATAGCAGTCATGATCTTAGACATTATGATACCTCTTCAATCAAGGCTTTTCATAAGCAAAATTAAAAAATGTGGTTAAAAATAGGATTAATACTAACTTATTAATTCTCTTCATGTGATAACAAATTCATTATGGAGTTATAAAATTGTTTCCCAACCCATTACTTCTTGTATAAAGGAAGTACTCATATATCGTATAATCTATTATCATCAAATATCCTTAAATAGAAAATAGTACATTTTTATCAAATTTTCCCTTGAAAAAAATTAATTTCAATGTAGAACAATATTTTTATAATTGATATATGGTTTAAGAAATAAAAAAACCCATTTTAAATAATATTGAAATTTATTGTAAATTTGAATATCGAGGATTAAATGAAAGATGATATTTCATGGAAAAGATAACGACATAAAAAATCAATCAAGGAAGTGAATTTTAATAATTTCATTGGTCATAATGATAATAAAACATGCATATAATTAATGTGGATTGAATAAATGCAACATATACCATGTGGTTTATAAGGAAAATAAATGGGCTTTTTCATTCAAAAATAGAAATAAAATTAAAATTTCATTAAAAACAATATTGAGTAAAATAACATTTTACATTGGAAATCATTTTATAACTAAAAGTTAAAAAAATGTTTTGAAAATAATATTATTTTAAAATAAACTTTTATAATTATAAATTAAACTTTAAAGCAAATTTTTGTAATGAAAATATGACATTATTTACCCATCGTACATTCTAAAACAATAAATTTATGCACCTTTTTGGTAAAATCCTAATATACATTTTAAAAAAAATGACATAATGATTCCATTCAAAAAAATTTGAAAAAATTTTAAAATGGGAAAAAATTTAAATAATAAATAAATTAGATAATGATAAAAAATTGAAAATAATTTTCTAAATCACAGTTTTTTAAGTAGAGGTACATTCAAATGAAGAGTCAAATGGAGTATGATTTTATTAAAAACAGTTTCTCTATAATTTTATGTTCCAAAGAGTTGAAATGATATTATTAATTTAAAAAAAAAATTTACTATAGGTGGAGAAAAGTAAAATTGTTTATTAACCAATGATCAAATATATTTCATTAATGGAAATTTGAGCATAAATAGTCCAGATTAAAATGAGATTGTGAAATTAACCATTACAAATATCATTTTTTTGAAGTGTTAATTAAACAATGAATCGATTATGTGTATGAAATTTAAATCAACAAAAAATAAGTGTATATACAAAATAATAAATTTAAATATAAATACACACATAATCATATAATATCAATGAAAAATATAATGTATTATAACCCAATCAAAATAAATCTTGTTACAAATGTCATTATAACTTGGTAATTTTCATGTCAAATCACTTTGGTTAAGATAATTCAAATTAATAATCAAAATATCATTATTAGATAATTATTAATTATATTACTTGTGAAAGGGGATTTATATACATAATATAGAATAAATTAGGTGCATAACATTTCAATATGCCTTAACAAAGGGAAATTATGTTAAAGTCCCTTACCTTACCGATCCTTTTGGTTTTACATTCCTTAAACTCCTATATAATTTTATTAAACTTAAAATTAATTTATAAAAGAACCATATTCATATTTATAATATCATATATCATCATCTTATTAAATATTATCAATAATTTTAATGATATTTTATTATTTTTGTTGTTCCTGGTGTTAATTTCTTTCTTTTCTCATGCGTGTTTTAATTTCTATTCATTATATACATTTTTATAATCATTATTGAAATGTGAACATGATAAATGGATCATATCACTTCATGGAGATGGCAGGTCGTACATAAGGATGAGCGACATTGTCATTTCCTTAATGGGTAAAAGGGTAAGAAAGTGTGAGATATATAAATTATAAAGAATAAATATAATTTCTCATATATTTCATATATCAAATAAATTTATCATTATTATATTCCATGTAATGTCTATGTGAAAAATTAATCGCATCACTTTGTGAGGTGGTAGTTTTTTGTACATAAGAGGGATGTTGTCATTTTTAAAATGGAATGGAATGTATTAAGGTATGTTTGATACTAAAATTAAATAAAATGAATAAAATAATAAATATAATATACATGTTTTAAATATATCATTATATCTATATTTTAATGGTGGTTATCTAAAATGAATTAAATCGGTTCACAAGTTGGTAGTTGTCCTTGCACACACTCTATAGTTATTATTCCCATTTGGTAAAAGATGATATAGATAAATTTTATTCCATTAATATAATATAATATGTTTATATGTGAGATAATTTATTTTATACTATCATAATTGATAAATATTTGAAGGATGTGGAAGAATAAATAAAATAAATATAATTGTTTAAGAACATTGCCTCTTCATTAGACGACCTCAATAGGTTTTCAACAAAAGCATTTATAGGATATATTTATAATCAAATAGCTATAGGTTGTTGTTTTTTACTATTTAAGTGGTTTTTTTTTGGATTATTATATCCAAATGGCTTTGGAATTCTGAAGAGAAGAGGATTCAGGGAGACTATTTATCAGTGGGGGAGATGGCACACATGGAATATTCAAAAATATTCAATTACACCAATATTTTTATCAAGGAACGAGCCCTAAAAATGGCCATTATAAAATATTAGAGATTATGTTGTATAAATATGGACTTCAAATGCATTGTGGACAAGTTTTTGGTCATTTTTAACCCTTATAAGCTTTGTATAACCCCTTGTAAAACCATTTTTACCATAACTGTATAAATTAATTTTTTGAATTTTAAATATTCACTATGTGAAAAAACTATTTTGAATATATTAGTTAATTTATATTAATTTTATTAATAATATGGAATAAATAATTCCAAAATATTCTCATATATGTGGAACCGTCTAATTTAAAAATATACCCAAAAAAGCAAAAGCGGTCTTCTAAAGAGGAAACTATCATCACTATAGAAAATATTAATATCAAAATTTAATATGAAATTGATAACAATGTCCTACATTAGATAAATTGTCTTCAAAATATATTTTAACATTTTTGATTAATTAAATGAAATTATTGTCTTCAATAAAAATCAATATTCTTCACAATTCATCGTAAAATTATACATTGCTAAAAGATCGCCAAATATCACCATTTGATAGTTTTGAAAATATAATTTCAATAAGGATAATATTTTTTCAAAAAAAATTCCAAAAGTGTAAAAAATTAATGTAATATTTTTTGGGAAAATCACTACTGCAAAATTTTTTTTAGAAAAATAAAGGTTTTCCTAGACAATTTATTTTGCTATTAAATTATTATTATTATATTTCTAATTAATAAATAACCATATTATTTAAAATATATTAATTAAAATTCTTAATATTTAATTTAATGTCTAGGTTATACCATTATAATATATCTGGGTTCATTTAGTCTCGTGGTTATCTGTTCCTCAAATCATTGCAGAGATTATGTTTAAATAAATAAATTGTGTTTTCTGTTTTAACTCGGTGTTGTGTGTCGCATATGCTATCGAATATGAAGTTATTTTATTTTAATTCCAGGTTGTTGCATATAAACCAATACATTATAAATATAAATCTTTTATAATCCTATAACAGAATCATGTAAATACTTATAATATCATTTATTTTCCACTTATTACATTTTAACACCCATTTAATAATTATTCCTTGTTAACTATATCATTTTCAAGAATTCACTATTTCATTTTGCATGAGAATTTAGGTTTCGTAGATCTGGTACTTGTAACTGGATCAGGATTCCCTAATTTTTTGAATGTTTAATATGATATAAATATAACATATATTCATTATATATACACACACACATTTTTAGTCATTCATACAAAGTATAGGTTGAAAAATAAATTACATTGTTCATGGAGACCGTTAATTGTATGTACAGATGAACGTTGTTTTCATCATTCAACAGATGGAATCATATAATGTCGAATAATAATTCAACTTTCCAAAAATAATTATTATATCATGTATATTAATTAAATATATCTTTATTTCCATCCATATAAATCATATATGAATAACTTATAACATCACTTCTTGGAGGTGGTAGTCCACACACACAGAATGGAAACGTTATCATTTTCCAAAGGATATGAAGATAATAATATAGATAATATATTATAAATATATAAGTATAATAATTTCTTAAATATCATGTATAAACATTAATCCCATAATAGATACCATCAATGATAAATGGTGATAGAAATTGAATTGTATCTCTATGTGGAGGTGATAGTCCACACATATACATGAGAAATACTCCCACTAATAATTTTTTAGAGAAGTGGGTGTGCATTGGTAGTTTTAAAATCATAAAGGTATTTAAGTATTTTTATGAAATTGAAGTTATTATTATAGGATGAATTCCACATATTTAGAGGAGGTAGAAAAAGAAATAAATTGAAATAGGTCTGGTAAGAATATTACCACTTCTTCGACAATCCACCTTTAGATTTATTCTTAAGGACCATTGAAATGGTATTTCAAGAATAAAATAATATCCAAGTCATGGGTATATAATTTTATAAGGGAATTGGGATGTTTCTGGTTGAGCTAGATGGATCATGTTTTGTAATGAAAATATATGAGGGGTGTCCTTTTATAAGGGAATGAAAGGAAACACATGGAATTACAAAAAAGGTAAAAATATAATTGAATCAATATGAAGAAAAGTCATTCAAAATGGATATATATAAAATTAAAAAAAGAATATGTATGAAATATAATCATTCGATGAAAATTATATAGGTTTTGGTGTCATTTTATACTTTTTTTAGGTTTAACCCCTTGGTTAACAAATTTTAATTATAATTATATTAATGAATTTTTTAATATTAAAGGATTATAATTTTACTTATACTATTACAATTGAATCATAAATTTAAATATTACGATTTTTAATTAATTTCTCATATTACTTATACACATTAAATATTTTTATTATTTCTAAATAATTTCAAAAATATAATTTTTTCGTAAAATATTATTAATGTAATTTTAAGAACTCATCACATAATTTAACGTTGAAAACAACGTGATAGAAATTTAATTCTAATATAAATCTTTAACAATTATATAAAATGTTATATTAATCTATAAAATATTTTTTGGAACCATAATTCACCGAAAAGATAGTACATATATGGTTTTTAAAAACATTTACATGATTTTTTTACTTCTTGCACAAGAACTATGCTGACATTGTGAAAGAATTTAAGGTAATTATTTGATCACATAAAATAAAAATTAAACTTGTATTATAATAAAATTTATGTATATTTCAATTAAAAATTTAAAACTGAACCCATCATCAAATTTTACTTATATGAAAATTATATATATATATATAATTCAAGAGTGGAATTTTAAATTTTACTTACATAAAATATAAAATTCATTAGAAAATGGATCAAAAATGGAATATATTATAATTTTGGAAGTATATGATTGAATTTATTGCATCTAGTAAAATAAATTAATGTTTTGGGTTGATTGTGAGTCTTTATTCTATGTTTTTAACCCTAATTTACACATTTTACCCTTTCCGTGGTGAAAAATATTTACCCTTACTACTATTCAAAAAGTCCAAAAATAATGGGGACCTATTTAAAAAAAATATAAAAACATGATTCAAGATGTTGAATCCATTTTCACGATTTAATTCATATAAGTGGCTGAAATTAACTTTCAAATAAGTCCACAAAATATGATGATTTTTTTTACAAAATCATATTTCTAAGATTAAAACATGATTTGTTGTAATTTCATGCATAGAGAAAAATTTATGAATGTTATAAAAATTATTGAATATTATATATATATTTATATATATATATATTAAATTAATTCACCATTAGTTATTAATTTATTTCATTAATATAAAAACACATTTCCCATGTAAACTAGTTTTAAAAAAAATCTCATTTACTTTCAAATGTTTTTTATTTTCATTTGAAATTAGTTGGAAAAAATTTTATCAGATTATAAATATGTAAACCATAAAATTTTAATAATTTACCTAGTCATATTCTTACTCGACAATCCAATGTTTAGGTGATAACTTTCAAATTAATTAATAATATTTCAGTAGTATAATATAGTTCATTCAAAATTGATGATATATGTTATTTATAGAAATATATATAATAAAATATCTAGGTGTTGCAAACATGATCTTTTGGGATTGTATTATGGTATACTATTTTAATAAATTCTGAAATATATTTTATAAAAGATAAATTATTTCATATTAGGTGATAAGGAACATGATGGTAAAAAGATTTAACTTTTGATATGTCTATATTTTGGGAATCAAAACCAAGGTAAATTTGGTAAAAGATCATAAAGATACTTCACTTGTTGTAGAGGATATAATAGATTCATAAAACTCCAAGGAAAATGAGGAAATATTGATAATGAAATCAGTAAGACCATACACTTATTTTTTAAGGAAATATTATAATAGTTATAAATTATTTTAACTATTTAAATTAGGTTTCATTATTTGATTGAGATTGATGAATATTATGAAATGATTAATTTTATTGACTATAAGAAGGATGTATTAAGGAATAATATGGGAAATAAATATTAATATATTATAAAGGACATTGAATGATTGATGTGTCCCCATATATATATTCCTGAGTTTTGATGTAGAGCTATGTTATTTAAGGTTTTATAATTTTATGTATGATCATAATTTTAAAGAAAATAATATTATTTTTATGTTTTATTTGATGAGAAAACATATGAGTGATTTTGTGAGTTTTAATATATGTTTGATGTTTATATAACACCTATGTTTAACATCTGTTTTATTTAAAATGTTATTTTTGGAAGAATGATTTTATATTTTATAAATTTAAGTTAAAAGATATTGATAACCATTATTGTTAATAAGATCCATGATTTTGAGGTAATGATGGAAAATTTGGTAAAATGGTTTATTAGATTTTGGGAAATAGGTTTTATCATATTGATAATCATGGGATTTGAATTTGATTTGGTGACTAATTTGTTTCAAGATATTTTTGATGAATTTCACTATATTGGGAACATTATACGATCATGGTAAACTAAAATTTTGTTGAATATGATGATAATTTATTTTCCAAATTATGGGTAAATTATCTTTTGTAATAATAATTTTTTTAATTTTTTATTTATTATTATTTGTGATAATTATATATTATCACACATTAGATATTATATAATTTGGACATATGCATTCTTGGTATGTGACATTAGGAGTGAGTGATGTTTTTTGGATATGAAGTTTAAATTAATCTTGGATGAATATGTGATAAAATCATCCCCATATTTGGGTTTCAATTTGGTTCTGACATATTTTCAAGAGTTTTAAAATGATATATGTTGAACATTCGGAGTTATTTCTCAAGTATTTTGATATAAATATATAATTTCTTTATTCCATATTTTATTGGGACTTTTGGTAAAAAAAAATTGTATTGATTAGTGGAAATAACTAATAGAAATAACTTTTCATCATTTTATAGATCATGTGATCTATTAGAAGCATATTTTATTGAATTAGGGATGCTAATTTATCTTTAATATTTATAGCTCGATGTATGATATGTGGTAGAAGTGGAAACTAAATGAATCACAAATGTTGGATGAAATTCCACAAATATAATTGAACATGATAGGGTATGTAGATTTTCATAAAATGTTTATCTCGAGGGTAAAATAATTTATCAAATCTATAGAGTCTTATTCCAAAAGGAACACTCAGCTACCATGAATGATTTTAGAAAATAATCTAAAATGAAGACTCTTATAGTGGTAAATTATTTTATGAAATAAAAAGTTTCTGAATCCTTACATAGAAATTAAAGTTCATTTTAAATTCTATATTTTAATATATTAATATATTTTGATAAATTATTTTTTAGAGAATAAAAATAAAATTTTGAGGACACCGTTTATTTTGTTGGATGGTGGATTGGGATATAACACACCATTATTTTAGATTAAAAAGGAAAAAATTCCTAATTTCATTTACCGCATGCAATACCAAGATTAAAATAAATTGTTACATATTATTGAAGTATTGGAATTAAAATTTTATAGGTATAACATAATGTTTGGATTGGAGGGTATAATAATGAGTAACATAATTATGAAACATATTTATATTTTTTTTAAAAATGAATTAATTAATTACTTGTATATAAGAACTACGTTTCAAATAGTATAATATAATATTCAAGTAGTTGTTTTTCCACAAACTGATTTTTACTCAAAATATTTTTTTACCAAAAAAAATAAGTTAATATCTATAATTGAATGACATTAATGAATTTTATAGATCATAAATCTAATAATATAAATTAACATTCATAAAATAGTTGTTAATAAATATGTAATATGTGTAAATTCATTTTATACACCTCAAATTCATTTTCATTAAAAATGGTTTTTTTTGCCTTTTCTGCAAAAAATTATGATTAAATTATTCCACATTTAGAAATTATATTTAATTAAAATGGAATAACATTAAAAATCATCATGTAAAAATATTCTTAATATTATTTTTTCTTATTTTTCTATAAACATTTATGTTTTGATGAATATATAAAAATACCATTTTTTTAGAAAGTATCGTTACATTACTTTTAATTAGTGTTATTTCAATGATCCATTTTGTTTTGGATTTGTTTTAAGGCCACATGTTCTTTATTTTATTAAATATATTCCAATTATTTGCATGTAAATCGTCATTATAAATGATTTTGGTCTGAAATAAATTTTGATCAAATGTATAATTTTTCTAAAAACAATTTTTTTATTTTTTTCGCAAATTTATGTTAATTTTTTTACCATTTTTGGGAAATTAAATATTATAATTTTTTTCCCTTATTCTGTATATCCATTTCAAAATTAGGTAATTTAATTCATTTAATTTTTATATACAGTGAATATGAACCTTAATAATGGTTTTTCACAATAGTAATGTGTAAAATGGGTTAATCGATATTGAAACTATGGGATAAGAATTTAGAATATCTAAAAAAAATCTCGTTAACATTTTATGCATATATATCATCCATCATCATCACCATAACTATGAAAGTATGTTAATTTGTTACCACTTTCTTTTGATTACAACCTTTATTTTATTTTATCTAAATATTAATTTAAAAACATTACTCTCTACCTTATTATGTTATAAAAATATAGTTATAGATAAAAATTATATATTAATTAATAGATATTATAGAATAGGTGCAGAATAAACTATGTTTATGATTGTAATTTTTCTATTTTTTCATGATTGTAGAATAACCTTGAATTCTTACCAAATGATGGTGCATCTCTTGCGCAAGTAATTGAAAAATTAATAAACTAATTTTAAAAATATTAACAACAATATTATTGTATGATATAAGGATTTCAATGAAATTTATTTATAATTAATAAGTATAATTGATTTTTAATGTTTTTAGATTATAATTCAATTATTATGAAAATACCTTTAATGTAAATATATATTAATAGTTATTAAAATGAGTTTACCTTAAATTTAATATTTAAAAATTACATTTAAATCATTATGATGTCATAAAAACACCATCACAACTCAATTAAATTGACAATGTTCGAATCTTCATGAATATTCCATGTTTGTTCATTAAGATTCCCAAACATTACATAAATAAATATCATATCTTATTAGATGAATATTTATTACATATCCCTAAAATTCATTCTATAACCGTAAAGGATTAGTATCCCTAGAAAATTGGATACCTAAACTTCTAGTTTATAAACAATTTATGTCACCACCTATTAATTTCTTAAAAACTAGATCCATTCATAGAAATATCTTACTTAAAATCATTATTCATATCCAATATAATTGTAAAAATAATGAAAGGTGATCACATATTATTAGTAGTTATAAAAATAGAGATATCAATAATCATTTATGAATAATATTATCATAAGGGTATTTGAACATGAGTTTACCATTTGAAAATGATACACATGAATTCATAGATCATAATCATGATTCATGGAATAAGGAATGGTAGTTCAGAAGGCACAAATAATAAATGAATCAAAGAACATTATCCATGAAAGCATAAAATTTGAATAGGATCATTTCATTAAATATTTTAATTACCCTAATAATAAAAATATTATGTCTACGATACCCATTATGATTTTTATGACATATCGAGATTACAACAACCAACTATGTACCCTCTTTGGGATTGGTATAACCTATTATATACACTTTTTTAGTCTTGGGAAAATATCTCATATACCCTTTGATCACATAAAAAAAATAATATTTTCTTAAGTCATTGGAGGGTTATAACGGACCCACCCATGATATAATCATAACTGATTCATAAGTATACACACAGGATGATAGAAATATTTATCATTTCACTATAGATTATCTTATGGAAATGAAAATTGGTTTAATCAATATTTAATTTTTAAAATCATAAACCATCCATAGAAAGAATACATATGGTAAAATTGGATTGTATTCCAATTAAGTTATAGGAAACATCAAAAGATGTTGTTATAGATGACAGTACATTTAAATTATTAGTGGATCATTTTAGGAGGAAAATATCATTTTAATTTTGAAATAAATTATTTAAAATCATAATATTTCAAAAATATTACATGAAATTAAAAAAATAAAATTATAATCATATAAATGAATATTAAAATATAATATAGTTCAAGATTGTGGTAATATCCATTGATGTAGTGTACTTTAAAAAAAGTATTATTTTCACACAATTAATAAAATGTACCTTGTTTTGAAAATGATAATAAGTTTCTTTTTAAAAATATTCATATAATGTAATAGAAGAATACTAATGAAATAAATAAATATTTTTAGAATAGTAAAAAAATCATTAAAATCAATTTAAATAATATATTTACATAGATGAATGGTTAACCAACAGAATAAAAAAACATAGTTGGTTTTCCTAAAAAAGATTCTTATAGACTTTTGAGTACATGGAGAGAAGAACATTAATTATTATTTTTATTTTAAAAAAATAACCATATTAAAAGAAAATAAATTATATATTTTATTTATACACCATATAATTTTATCATAAATAATTTTATTATAGTCAATCATGGTAAAAAATGGGATTGTAACGTAAAACCATTACCAAAAGTATAAATTTATTCATTAGCTCTATAAACCTGTGTATGATAAAATAAAATTCATTATAATTATATATTAGAACCATATTAATACCTATAAAAGTTTATATATTCTAATAATAACATTTCAGTAACTATTTATCAATAATATTTTATTAAAATCTCCATTTTGGGTGTTATTCGTTTCTTATATATATATATTAGTTTTGAAAGTTACAGTCCTTGTACATTGATCATGGTTACATCATATTAAAAATGTAAATAGTCATATAATATATATATATATATTCCTTATATATATATATATATATTAATGAAATTCTATAATAGGAAGATATATGAAAACGAATTACACTATTCATGGAGAGGGTAGTCAATAGGTACGCATGAACATTGTTTTTGTTTTTTAATGGAAATATCGATGTAAAGAAAAAATAGATTTTTTCCATTATATATTCATAAATATATCATACATATTATATATTATATTAATGCATAATTATAACCATCAATGATAGATTGTGATGGAGAATGAATCATATCACTGTGTGGAGGCGGTAGTCTAGACGTACAAACAAGGGCTACTTTCATTTCATATTTATAGGAAATAAATGGAAAAATGTATTTATATAATAATAATAAAATCTAAAAATACTTAATATAATATATTAATCACGTTATCTTATATACAATAATTTTAAAGAATGTGGAAGAGGAAATAAATTTTAAATAGAATATTAAAGATTTATACTTCTTCATTGAGAGTCTTCCATTAGATTAAAATTTAAGCCTTGAAATATTGGTCTCAAGAGAAGAGAAATGGATATAAGATGAAGGGAAAGAATCTTGTAAGGTTTTTTAGAAGGTATTGTCTAAGATAGAGGGCTTAAAATCTATTTACAAGGTTTGAGAAGATGTTCCCATTTACATGTGGTGGAGATGACACACTTGATATTATATAGTAGAACAGAATATAATAATGTGTTTCTCAATAAAAATGATTAAAATTTTACAATAATTAAAATTTAATAAAATTTAAGGCAAGAAAAATATTCAACCAATAATAATTAGATATCGTTATATGTTATTGTTACCCTTATATCATTGATCACCAGTTAATAAAATTGTATTAACATTAATCGTGGTAACACATTTTTAATATTTTTCCTATGGTTTATGACAAAAAATAAAAGTATCCTCATTAACTAATATTAACATTATAAACAATAAATATTGAACCCATTTTATCAAATTTAATTCTTATATGTGGATGAAAATATTTTTAAAATAATCACACACAGTGAAATGGAAACCTGTTTTGAAAAAAATACATTATTTATCATAAAACTAATTATAAGTTCATTCCATTCTTATTAAAAACAACAAAATGACAGTTGAAATATTTTTATGGAATATATAATATGTATATGTAATTAAAAATATCAATAAAAATTATTTATTTAATTTATTATGAAAAAAATACAGGG
Organism: Viscum album; assembly: GCA_963277665.1. Taxonomy (NCBI): domain Eukaryota; kingdom Viridiplantae; phylum Streptophyta; class Magnoliopsida; order Santalales; family Viscaceae; genus Viscum; species Viscum album. The sequence continues at coordinate 281,753,363 of OY728167.1, forward strand.
CACACATCGAAGTAGTTTTATTAAAAATAATTGTTTCTATATTTAAATGATACTATATTTATTCTGAACCTTTACATAACTCTTGTTTGAATGTGTATTAATATATTAAAAACAAATCTACTCAAAATAAATTGTTAATAGTGACCAATATACTTTGTTTATAAGATAATTCCTAACATTTATATAACTAAATTTCATTGAACGAAATAGGTTGTCTAATCATTAAATGATTTTATTGAAAATTTAATCCTTATTTATTAGAAATTAATGAATATATTTTAATTTTGGAAAGTATTTCTATATATACTTCATAATTTTGTTGATTATATTCATACATTTCAATCCAATTACTTGGTTATAATGTTGTACTATGTCAATGGATAATTTAGAATTAGTGTTTCATATAAAACAATATACCAAACACATCAAATTTATTTCAAAATAATATATTTAATATATTGGGGTGTTACATTATACCTCCATAAAGATGAATTTAGACCCCGATATTATGGAACATTGGCAAAAATAAATGACTATATCTCATATTCATTACATCTTATGGGTCCCATGTAGTTTCCTCAAATTTATAATTCATCCAGATAAGTTTAGCTAGATGAGTAGTTTTGTTCTGTAGAACTTTATAAATATTATACTTAATTTCTACTTGTTTTTCGTATTTTGAAATATCATTATACAGTATAAAAACATCTTATTTTAGTACATCTGATAGATCATGTATGTTCTTCCATATGATATATATGTGGAACACATCATTTAATTGTGAGAGGTTCAGTGGATGTACCAGGTAATAAGATATAATCTATACTCAATCAAGTTTCCAAAAGTGAAAATTATACACATGTATAATCATTACCTACCTTTTGAAACCCATAACATACATCCATGTATAAATTCATAGGAATACATTCTCACTAACATTATGTAACACCTCAAAATTTTATAATATTTTTCTTTAGGAATAAATTTAATGTTGCTCCATTGCTTCATTATACAAAACACCATGTTAATATTATGATACAAATGATAATAATGCCTATCATTCTCTACATGGAGCAACATGGTTAGCCTGAATTATACACAACAATGCCTTTACCGAATTTCTTGCATAACACAGAAGGCTGAGTTCTACGAGTAAATAATAAAATATTATTTAATATAATAAGATATTACATATCTCTTAAATTATAGGTTATTAATAGGAATTAATAACTTATTAAATTATCTGGTTTATAAAAATAAAAAATTAATTAACTAGAAAAAATTTATTAGATATGAGTATAATAACCAATTAAATATAAAAAGAATATTTTATAGAAAAATACTCATTGGCTCACAAAGCTGTTTTATCCATACCCATTAAAGTAATTAATATTTCGGGTGATATTTATGTAATATATATGTGTTTGTTAAATTAAATCACATATTTTTTATATTCATCTAATATATTTGATAAAAATAAGATAAGAACAAAGCCAATATTACATTAAAATCCAACATTTTTATTAAGTCACACTTACCATATTTTAATTGAAAACAAATATTTAATCCAAATTTTTGAACATTTATAAATATTATATATCAATATAAACTTAATATAATAATTTAGAACAAAAAGGTAGGGTACGGTGATTTTTTTTTATTTTTATATGAACTATCATTTTATTATTAATAATGAAAATTATTAAATTTTGATTGAAAACTTATTTTTCTTCTAATTTATTGATAAGGATAAATTTATTTTTTATCTATTTTAAACCATAATTTGATCAATTTTATATCATTTCATCGATTTTAGATCATTTGAATCAGTTTCACTAAGAAATTATATATAAAAACATGGAAAACATATAAACATTTTTACATTAAAAACCCGATTAGTCGTCCCGTTTGCTAGATGATATTTAAATTAATTTCTTCCACTTATATGAATAGAATTAAAAAAATGGATTCCATATTTGGAATCATAATAATATATTATTTATAATAATTTGAAATTAGTTTATTACAAAAAAAAATATTAGTGAAATTATTTAAAATTAATTACAATAATTAAGGTGAAACTAATTTTACCAAGGGATAAAAATATTAATATTAAGGGATAAAATGACATATAAACATGTTCAAAAGGATTTTTATAAAAATATTAAGTCCCTATAATACATTTAATTGACTTTGGTACATTATTGGATCTATATTCAATAGAAAACATTTGTGTTGAATTCTCTTTTCCAAAATTTACAAGAGTGACACTCCTCCCCCACTATAAAAAGGCCTCCTCTCTCCCACTTCCTCACACCTCTAAAGACATTTTTTCTAGAAAAATATTTTACAAAACATATCCACAATATCCCTCCCCTAAATCTATAAGTTTCAAATTAGGAATAAATAAAACCATGGAATCCCTTTTGTGCAAACCAAAAGGAGTTACCCTAAGAAGAGATCATATCTTTCCTCAGGATCTTTAGATTTTTTCCATTATCCATTACATAAACTATCCTATTTACAACATTATATAAAAAAAGTATATTAAATTTAAATAAAATTTTTATGAATAGGTTTCTTTCCACGCCTACACACCTCCGTATAATGGGTGACAAACTTATTGTTTATGTGTACGACGAACTACTGCCTCACAAAATGTTGTTATTAGTTTTTCCTTTACCAACTCTCATGGATGGTAATTATGATGAAAAAATTATATATATATATTATATAATATATTTATAATGTTCTTATACTTCTATAATTATTTTTAACACATTACTTTTTTCAATCCATTTTGTGGGAATATGATAACATCGTTTGTGGAAGTGTGGACTATCGTCCCCTCAAAGCGATGTGATTATTTCATGTTATATGTGGAATGTATAAATGATGTTTTTTAATAAAAAATATGTGAAATAAATTAAATATTTATTATATTAATTAAATAATTACCTTTCTGAAAATATAATATATCATTTTATATTTTATCATATCCACACACTAAAAAGTGATAATATCGGTTATGGACGTGGGGATTACCGCCTCCTCCACACGATGTGATTCCTTTTATATCACAAGAATTATATATACATGTTTATATGATTAGATAAAATTTTATTCATGATATAATAATATTTTTGAAAGATTTAATATTACATACCATTTTCTATAACGATCACTGAAACATATGAAGGTTACTCATGCATATGTACGACCTATTGTCTCCATGATTGTAACATTGGATCATTTTTCATAACAATCATTCGTGATTGGTATTAAAAGTATAATTAAGGTATAAGTATAATAATTATTTTATTATTATTAATCTAGATATGTTTATACAGTGACCCCTTTAACCATATTTTACCTTCCAAAGTCATTTTTGACACATAAACTGAATTTGGTCAAAACATCCGACGTAAAAATAAATGTTTAAGTAGTTGTATAAAACATGGGAAAAATTTAAATAAAATTAATTCTAAACATGAAATAAGTTTTTCATAATTTAAAATTTTAAATAAGTTTATTATTCAATAATTTAAATAAACACGTGATAAGTCGTACTCTTGTTTAGATATTGTGTCTCAATTTACATTTCATTGAGACTTATTTTTTTATGCACCAATTAACATTCCATGGACATGTTACATCATCAATTTTTTTATCCCTGGGATATTATAAATTTCATTTTATTCTATCATGGGGACTTTTATTTAAATATTTCATGTAGTATTGGGTTTTTTGGAATTTTTAATGATAATTATTAATGATTATCTTTGCAATCACACTTCCTTTTGTGATTGATAACTTTATCATGAAATAATAACTTTATTGTAATAATTTTTAATTATAAATTACCTTCAATATCCATATTCTTACTAAATGGATATTATAATTTCCTAAATAATATATTATTTTATATTTGGTGTTCACTTTAATTATTATTTTATTAAATGGTGAAATATTGATAAAACCGTATTATTTATTCAATACTAGAATGTGCGAAGGCTTGTTATTTATTTGGATTATTAGATATAAAGAATCTTTTTGTCTAGAAATTACGAGTGGGACCATACATTACGTATCCCCTCATTATATTGAAATTTTATCATGAGATGAATAAGCTAGACAAATAAAATGGATTTAAATCTATAGATATAACCATCATGTGAAATGACTTGATGGTATAGGTTTTCATGTTCCTCAAACATAACATACAATAATTAAGAATTTCTTTCATTTTGATCCATTTATTACTTTCCCATGAGATTTCTCATTGAAATATATATGGACACATTATATTCTCAAATTATTTATTAAGTGACAAGTGATTTAGTTTCATACCTTTCCATGTTGATTATACCTTGTATATTTATTTTAATGACTTGTGTTATCAGTTATTTAACTTATAATTTTAATTTATGCTCATTTATTCATTATTTCATATACTTTTCATACCCATATTGATCATTTTAGATCACCCTGATTATATTTCCTTTCTGCATGTTATGTAGAATAATACTTTTAATGAGTATCAAGGATGTTATTTATTTTATATTCTTATATATCATGTTTTTATTTTCTATTTCCCAATGTATAATGGGTATCATGTATGAAAAATTGATTTCCAAGACTGATAAACTTATTGTTCCTTTGATATTTTATTCCTTATAATCATGGTAATTAAATATCATAATGCACTTAATCCATGATTCTGTGGTCGGGGCATCATAGTTGATATCAAAAGATGTTTAGTATCAACCTTGGAAACTACATTTAGAAAACATAGATTAAGTATCATAACCCGAAGATAGATGTTGAGGATTATTATAGAAGGACATAAATTAATTTTGGTAATATAGAGATTATGTGTTTATTCCTAGTAATTATTTCTTATCTGGATACTAAAAGTGGATGTGTTTCTGGAACAAATGTACTTAGGAGTAACAACTCCGACAAGGTGTACCCGTCCTTACTCGGTATAACATGGGACATGAAAACGTGACTTACTACTCACCTAGTTTAAAACAACTGGGGTATACTCATACGATAGATCACATTTTCATTAACTACCATTAAGAAGGATTTAAAAAAAATATATCTCCAAAGAATCCATGTTTAGGATTATTAGGTTAACAATCAATAAATTTTTTGATTTATGTTAATTTTTTCAAAGGTTTTGGGGGTATACATTTTGTTATAATTTAATCCAATATATTATATTGTTTAGAAATAGAACCTATCAAAATTAATGTTAACTCCACAAGTTCATGTGATCCAAAGAGTAACAAGGATCATATATGTTATGGTCATAAGACATCATTTCGAAGATAAATAGTCTCCTAAGTATTCTATTCATATGATGAAATAGTATCATGTGTTAACAAGATAGGCAGTGAATTATCCATGTCATATGTCTTTGAAGGGAAGAAAGATATGAAGAGGATGGTAGAGAAAAATATGGATAAATGGAATAAGGGAAAGATGTACATTCCCACATGTGATAATTGTGGAAAGAAACACCCTGGTAATTTGAAAAAGGAATGAGAGGTTTCTATAAGTGTGGAAATAAAGGCTACCATGCTTGTGATTTCAAGGGTATAAAAAATTTTCCAATATAAAATAAATTAATTTCAAGGAGATGGAACACAACTCAAATCGATGTATGAAGAGTAAAATGAATGTACCCAAAACATGCTAATGGATAATGGTCAAGTTATGCTACTAATAGAGATCAAAAGGACTGATTAATATTTGTATTAATGAAATATTCCTTCTTAATATTTAATTATTTATTTACTTGTTATAAAAATTATGTAATATATTAGGATATTACTATCGTACTTTTTCTCTTAAGGACATGAGATCATATACTGAATTGTACCATGAAAAATTATTCAATAGAGAGTAAAACATTTTAAAAAATATTTTTGATGGAAAGATAACTATTAATATGTTCCTAATTTTAACACAATGATGTATTAATAACGAAATTATTTCCTTGGATATGTGCTGACTACCTTGGAACATAATAATGATTTATTGAAAAATTGTTTCATGCTATGATTTATTTAGTTTAAACACTCTTTGATTTTTGTAATATCTCCGATAACACGTGTTACACTTAATTAATAAGGAATAATTCATATTCCCAAAAATATATTTTTGTAATTAACATTATTAACATCATTCCAGAGAATACATTATTAAGGATTTAACATACTTGGTACGATAAAATAGAAATTTCATGTTTCTTAATGGCTAATGAGATGTTTATTTTTGAATTTTAGTGACCTACCATCCAAATATTTGATCATAATTTATTTTAAAAGTTAGTTGTTTATAAATGGTTTAATTTTATCATTTGAGGAGGTTTTAGAGATTTATTTATTACATCACACTATGATACAAATTATGCTAAGTGGAGAAGATGAAAGTGTTCAATATGAAATGAAATAAAATTATTGTGTTTATAGAAACGTATTTTTACTTATATTATAAGATAATGACACAATTCCTCAACTCTCTAAAAACTGTCTGAAATAAAAATGTTGTTCTTCAATCATGATTTTGATAATATCAGTGACCTTTTTCATAACCATAGTTTAAGGCATTGAGGCCATCAAATTTAATCTAAAATTGTTCTCTATCACTCTTCATTATAAGTTGATAGTTATATTTTCCTTTCATACCCATGTTTTGACTAATGTTATGTTATTTGAATGTATAGTTTCCTTATGAAATTCAAAATTTTCCTTTCCTAATTATTAATAAGATGTGTTAATAGATCTATTTACATTATGGCATATTTGAAAATAGTTTATTCTCACATATCAATCCCTTAATTACTGAGATCAATATTAATTTTCATGGATGCAATTTAATAAATATGGGTAGATTGTTACACCCCAAGATATTATAATATTTTCCTTTTAGAATAAATTTAATGATTTTCGTTGAATACTTTGAACGAATTTATTTTTTAAGATTACGTTACAGATGAAAAATATATTTATCTGTTTCTACAAGGAACATCAAGGTTAGATTGTGTTACACACAACAATGACATTCCTTGATGGATTGTATAACATAGAAGGCCATGTTCTATGACAATGTAATATATTATTCAAAATATTATTATTTAATATAATTAGATATTACCTAGACATTCAAATTTCAGTTTTGAATAGGATTCACATACATATTGAAATATATTTTAAAAAAATATAAAATTAATTCATTGATCATAAATAAATTATAAATGAATATAAGAACCTATTGATTATAAAAAGAATACTTTTATAGGAAACTATTATTATACTCATAATTCTATTTTATCCAAATAAGTTAAATTAATTACCCATTGTGAGTTTTATTAATGTAATATATATATATATATATATATTAAATATTCAATGAGATATTTTTGATATTCATAAAATAGATTTGATAATAATAACATAAGAATAAACCCAATATTAGACAATGAAACCTATTTTTTTATTAAGGCAGATTTAGAATACATTAATGGAGAACCTTGTTTAAATCCATTTTTTGGAAAATAAGAAATATTATATATACATATAAACATAATAATTGAAATAGGAACATTAAAATTCTGTTAGGGTTATTTTTTTTATTTTTCTATGAGGTTTCATTTTTTGGTCAATAGTGAAAAATACTGAATTTTAACTCAAAAAATAATTTTTAAAAATTTTATTTTGAAGGTTAAATTTTATTTTTTATTAGTTTTAAATATTAATTAAATCATTTTTATATAAATTTATAAAATTTTGGTCGTTTTAATAAATTTCACTTTGAAATTGGATATAAAATATTTGAAAATATTTGAACCTTTTTTCATTAAAACCCTACTTTGTAGACCCCTCTATAGGATTAAATTTTAATTAACATATGCCTCTTATTTAATTTGAAAATAGAAAAATGGATTTCATATTTGTAATAATAATAATAAATAATTTATAATAAGGTCAAATTATTTTTTAAATAGAAATATTAGTGAAAGTAATTGAAATTAATCACAATGATAAATGTTATTTTAAGATTAACAGGGGACTAAACTCAATCTTAAGGGCTCAAATGGTATATAATCTTGTAGAAAATCAATTTTATTTCCATATATAGAACCAATTGTCCATTGGATAGATTTAGGTAAATTATTAGATCAACTTTCAATAGAAAAAACTTTGGTGGCATTCCATTTTCCAAAATTTACAAAAGTGTCACTCCTCCTCGACCATAAAAAGGCTTCATCTCCTCCCACTTCCTCCCACATATCAAGAAACATTGTCTAAACTAATGTTAGACAAAATATTTCTTCAAAGTACCTCCCCTAATTCTATATGCCTCACATTGGGATGAATTCACGCCATGAATTCTCTTTGGTGCAAACCAAAAGTAGTTACCCTAAAAAGAGGTAACCTGTTTCCTCGAGCTCTTTAGATTTATTTCCATTATCCACCCCATCAAATATCATTATTACATGATTATATAAAATAAAAAATATCATAAATATATTTAAATTTTTTGATGAAAATTCTTCAACATGAAATTACAGACACCTCCACCTAATGGGTAAAAAACACACCTTTTATGAGTATAGTGAACTACCGCCTCACGAAACAAAGTTGTTTATTTATCCATTACCACCTCTCGTGGTTTGGAATTATGATGGAAACTATGTTTATATACTCAATATATGATATTTATAATATATTTATACTTATATAATTATTTTATAACACCTAACAATATACACTCCAAATTTGGGAATACGATAACATCATTTGTGGAAGTGTGGACTACCGACCCATCAAAGGGATGTGATCCGTTCGGGCTATACATGGTATGTATGATGGGATTTTTTTAATTAAAAATATTTGTCTTAATTTATATATATATTATCTGAATTACATAATTATATTTCTGTAAATATAATATATCATTTTCTTTATTACCATTTTCACACATTAAAATGTTATAGTATCGGTCGTGGAAATGTGGACCACCACATCCTTGACACAATGTTATTCCTTTTACAACACAATAATTCTATATAAAAGTATATATAATTAGATAAAATTTTATTTACTATAAAATAAACATTCGTTAATGTTATAATTTTACATAGCTTTTTTCCATAACGATCATTGAAAAATTAGAACGTTACTTATGCATTTGTATGACCTGCCATCTCCATGACTATGAAATTTGTTAATATTTCATTACCATATTCCATGTTTGGTCTAAAAAAAATATTTTATGTATACATATGATAATTATTTCAGGATTGTTTTTCTAGATAAGATTATATAGAGACCCCATTTACCATTGTTGACCTACCAGAGTCATTTTTGACACATATACCGGATTTTTTGAAAACACCTAAAGTAAAATTATTCGTTTAAGTAGTTATATAAACATGATAATAAGTGAAATAAATGTAATAATAAATATCAATTTTTTATGAAATTAAATAATTAACAAAAGTTTATTATTTATGAATATTAAGACACACATGATAATCCAGACACAAGGTAATGGATTTCATCTCAATTTACATTCCATTAAGACTTATTTGTTTTTATGCACCAATTAAATTTATTTTTGACAGGTTATATCATGATTATACATATACACATGATATTATATGTTTCATTATATTCCTTCATTGGTATTATGAATTTTATTATTCAAGTGGTATGAGACACATTGTAATGATTAATAATTATTTCCCAAGAGTGTTCTTAATAATTATATTCACAATATCACTTACTTTTGTGATTGTTAAATTTATATTGAAATAATCACATTATTATAATCCTTTTTAAAAGGAAAATACCTTGAATTTTAATATTCTAACACAATGGATATCATTTTTTCCAAGACATCATATCATTTTTACATATTGTTTTTACATTGAGAATAATTTGACTAGGTGGGGATAAATTGATAAAACTATATTCTTTATTAAGAATGGGTATTTGATCCGGAATATTATTTATATTGATTATTTGATATGAAGAATTTTTTTGAATGGATATTATGGGTGGGGTCTGAACTTTATATGGCCCCTTAACGCATCGACAGGTTTTCATGAGATAAATAAATTGGAAAACATAAGCATCTTTTTATCCATAGTTTTAACCGTATTAAGAAAGGTATTTATAATGATGGTTTTCATGTGCCTCAGATATGAAATCCAATAATTAATAATTTACTTAATTTTGTATCAATTATTAATTATCGATGATAATTTGTATCAACATATCTATAGAATCATTCTATTCTCACTTTATTAATAAAGATCAATGTGTTTCAATTTTAATCATTTCTTTATTGATTATTCCTTATCTAATTATTTGAATGGCATGTTTTATCTATTATTTACCCTTCCATGTTAATTTATTCTCATCGATTCATTATTTATTCCACTTTAGTTACCCAGATTGATCATTTGAGCTCACCCATATTATGTTTCCCATCCCCATGTTATAAAAAATAATCCTTTGAATGATTATCAAGGATGTTATTTATTTAATTTTATTGGTTATCATATTTTTATTTAATATTTCCCAATATATAAGGGTATCATGTATTAAATTAAGATATACAATACAGTAAAACCGACCAGTCTTCTAATATTTGATTCCTTGCAATCATACGAATGTAATAAAAGAATTCACCAGCTCATGGCTTCTAGGGTCGGGGTATTACACATTAATGTCTACATCTCACCAAATATTATGATTATAAATAAAAAATATAATCTAAGATTCCTGGATGTGCTAGTAAATGTTTATAACCTTGCATATAATTTATTTGGATTACTCATTTCCAAATATCCTTTATTCTCCATCTTTATCCTATCATGTAAGAGTTTTACACTTATTTCTGTAGTGGAATTCATGAGGATCCATCTGAATAATTATGTGAATACTATTATTATAGGATAATTTAAAAAAGGAAGGCATTTATCCAATCCAACTATGAAATATAAGGAAAAGGATTATAGAATATCATCCAGGATTGAATTTTTCACTTAGACTAACCATATTTCATTGGATAATATTTCGTCTTGAAACACAACAATGTATCCAGATCTTGATTATAAATTTTCTAGTAAATTTATGTAAATGTAATGACCCTAGTTTTCCCAAGACATTATTTTATTAAAATCCAGTGGTTAGGGTGTTCTGGGTGGAAGTGACAGCTCTTTCAAGAGTTTACCAAATTTCTAGGTTTCCATCAGTGACTCAGGAAAATTTCCAATTTTTTCATCAGTGACTAAGGGCATAAGGGTCGGCATGTCAGGGCATTGGTGAGTCATGATTGTCTGCATTGGTGAGTTAGTGGTGTCAATATCAGTGAGTCAGGGGCATCGACATTAGTGAGTCTTGGGTGTTAGTGAATTGTTGCGTCAGTAGCTCAAATGTCAGTGGCTCAACACCAGTAGATTGTATCGGTATCTCATATATCGGTGGCTCAGCTTCAGTAGGCCACATCGGTAGCTCACACACTAGTGGATAAGTGTGGGTAGGTTGTGTTGGTAGCTCACCCATCGGTGGAACAGAGTCGGTAGATCAGTGTTGGTTGGCCACATCGGTATCTCGCCCATTGGTGGCTCAACGTTGGTGACTCACCCATCAGTGACTCATTTAGATTTTCTCTTGTTTTTATAAATTTTGTAGTTTTTCCCCTCTTACATCTTATTTTATATCAACTATGTTTAAATCCTTGTTTGGGAAATTTTATGGTGGGTTTTAAGGATATTAAGTATATATTTAATATCCAATCGTTTTGGGGGATTTGAGATGCTCAAACCACGTGATATTGACCACGATCTCATGATAATGACTTTGGAAATTATCTCCTTCATTTTAGGATCTAGCCCTTTCATAAGATGAGATCCTCTATTCCTTAGAACCATTCAGTTTTCCCTTTCTACACCCAGAGCATCTCCCCTCATTGTAGTCATGCATCTGTGCGGAAGTCCTTATTGGGTTTTCTTGGAGTTCTTTCATGTTTCTTGCTCGATCCACTTTTCTTGGAGCAAGGAGGAGTTTTGGTTTCCTATTTTTAAAATATGGATTTCTTCTTTGTCCCTTTAATTGTGTATCATCATGGGTGGGTGTACTAATGATTCTTTTTGAAGAACGAATGAATAATTTTTCTAAAAACAAGAAATAAATAAAAGCGGAATATGATCAAAAGATTATGGGGTCAACAAAATAATGGGATATGTGTGGTTTAATTTTTTATCACTTATTTTATTTATTAATCTTTGTTTCTTTATGGATGTTTGTTGTCATATTCCTTCTGAAAATCATGGCCATTGGTGGTCTTTTCATGCACACTAATGGTGTTCTGTTTTTTTATTATGATGTTTTATAATTGGCTATAATATGAACTTGGATTTATCATGTATACTTAGTTAATTAAATGGATTCCCCATTATCAACAATGATTTTTGATGATGGTGGTTATTTAAAGTGGAATTAATAAATCCTTTTTAGCTAAATTTGAATACCCTTGGCTTGATGGTGTGGTCGTTTGTTGTGTGATTTATGGGGTTCTGGCCTTGTGTAGGTTGTGGGTACAAGGGTGGATAGAGGAGTTGGTCATGATAGAAGGGTATGGTATATGTGTGTAGTAGGGATATTGTTAATGGTGGTATCTATGGGCCTTGTTTGTGTGGGGGGGAGTACATGTGGTGTGTTGGTATTGTTGAGTCAATAAGGTTTCCTTATGAATTTTCCATTTCTCTATGTTTTGAAAATCACAAACACTCAATCTTAACGAAAATTATTTTTTCCATTAATATTTTCTTAATAACGAAGATTTTCCTTCCCGAAGTAAATTTTATCCTTACATATGTTTTAATTGTTCATTTTATAGTTTCTCTAAATATATCTTTTTTAATTCCAAAAGTTAAAATTTGGTTTCATATCTAAAACCTCATAATCCTAGAAATCCTTTACTATAGAGTATTTTGTTTTCATACTCTGAATTCTCTGAAAATCAGAATCTAAATTCTCTAAAAATTAGACTTCAAATTCTTTGAAATGAAGACTCTGAATTCATGGAAACTGAGACTCTGAATTCTCTGAAATTAGGACTCTAAATTCTCTGAAATTCTGACATCGAATTCTCTGAAATTAATACTCTGAATTCTGTGAAATCCAAACTACGAATTCTTTGAACTTCGGACGCTGAATTCTTTAGAATTCAGACTCTGAATTCCTCTGAATTCAGACTTTAAAGTCCTCAGAATTTAGACTCCAAACTCTTGAGAATTCTAACACTAAATTACTCTGAATTTAGAATCCGAATTCATTGGAATTCAGATTCCAGAATCTATAGAATTGATGTTCCAAATTCATTGGAAAAAATAATCTGAATATCAATGATTTATAGTCTCAAAATTATTATATGGTTAGACTCCGAACATTATTTTTTCTTATACTACATAAAATTAGATTGGGTTAATCAATTTTATTTTCCTTATACTTATTATAGTTATGGAACGATGTCATACTTTCTATTTCTAACTAATTATTGTTTCAGTGACATGTGTACATATCCCACCTAAATTCAAGTAAAAATATGATAATTGGGGGAGGGAAATTACCGTTGGTTAAGTTCCTATAAATAGGATCTATTTTGAATGAGCTCAAAAACTTTTTGATCACTCTAGAGACTGAATGCTGCTGAAGTGATTTATAGAGAGAGAGAGACTCTCATGCCTTGTGCATATTGAACATCTTTTTCAGCTTTTTTCTTGCGACTTCTATTGTTGTTATGTACAATCTAGGAATTTCATGGATAGGAAGACCGAGGTGTCGACTACCTTAATTTTTGAGGACTTCCATGTATATAAAGAGAGAGGTTCCTAGTACCTTAAAGTCTGAGGGTTTGCGGGGATATCAAGACAAATTCTGCTATTCCTGTCGAGGGAATACCCCGGTATGGGTAAGATATACTTTCATGAAAGTATAAATCAAGGAACCATTATCAATGGTTTTTGGATACCAGGCTCTTTGGGTTAAAATATTTAATGCTTGTTACTTGTTTTTTTCAATTTTATTTCTGTTTCATTGTGATAATCAAATAAAGTATAACCTTCATATACTTTCATTATATTTTGTATACTCTAATAAGTAAGATTCTTTATGATTTAAGGTAGAATATTTTCTATGTAAAAATTCAATAAGGATATTTTCTGGAAACTAGAACGATTTTAGAACTATAATAGGTCTTGTGAATTTACTGTGTTTAACATTGTTAAACATAACATTCCTTAAAGTTAAAAACGAGGTTTTTTAAACTTACAATTCACCCCTCCCCCCTCTGGTAATTGAGCATATATATTAATATTTTGTTCCTACAAATGGTATTAAATAAGCTCTCTAAAATACTTATATTCATATATATGTTTTTTTTATCAGTTTTCATTAATCTAGATATTTTCCTTTCTTGGTATTTTTATCCTTGTTTACAAATTTTTACTATTAATAGGTTTTTTGGAATTATATTTTCTTATAGATGGCAGGAATGAATGTTGGTTTGATTGAAAATATATATCCTACTAGACCACCTATATTTGATGGAAAGGATTATAAATATTGGATAGATTGTATGAAGAATTTTTTTATTACTAGGGTGGAAATCTTTTTTATTCTTACTGGAGATTACAAGATTCATGATAAGGAAGTCAGAAATTTTACAAATCAAGAAATGTCTGAAGATCAAATAAACTAAAAGGTACAAAATACGTTTTTGTTTTCCATAACCAGGAATATATATAGTAAGTTTTATTCGTGTGAAGCTGTTAACTGTATCTGGAAGAAATTAGTTGTTACACATTTTGGTACATCAAATGTTATAGAAAATAGAAAATCTATGCTTAGAGAAGAATGTCATGGATTTCAAAATCCTTATGGAGAACTAGTGTGAAAGGTAAAACAAAGTTTTATGAATATTGTTAAAAGTTTAAAATCTATGGGTGAGAAAGGTTTTAGATGGTGAGGCACTTGTGGACAAGATTATAGAAATCATGACTAATGAGTGGGAATCTAAGAGAAATGCTATTTATGAGAATAGGAATGTACCTCAAATATATCCTGATGAGATTTTTGGAACTCTTCTTCAACATGAGACAAAAATGAAAAGAGATGTTGATATGAATAAGAAGAATAATGGTAATGGAAGTGTAGCCTTTACAAATAGTAAAGTCAAGACTCCTAAAAGGGTTACAAGATCCAAGTCTAAGAAAATTACTGTTTTATCGGAATCTAGTGAATGTGAACATTTTGAGAATAAGCTAGATAATCTTGCTCGAAGGATGAACAAGATAGTTGGAAATAATGATTTTTAGTATAAATATAAGAAGAAATAAATAAAAGACAATACAGAATCAGAATTTACTTGTTATGAAGGCAAAAGAGAAGGTCATATAACGCCAAATTGTCATATGCTTAAGAAAAAGGATAGAAAGGAAAAGAATATTGGTAGGAATAGAGAAAAGTATTACAAAGTTAATTCTAATAATGTTGTTAATGAAAATGACACCTATAGTGCCCGTGGTGGTGACTCTTATGATGAATCCTCAGAGTATGAATCATCTGATCAAAAGAATCTTGGTCTACTAGCTAGACTACCCATTTAAAATCATTGTCTAATGGATATGGTACACAATGCTGAATCTCTCACAAATTTATCCTTGAATGCAAATTATACTGATGATAAATAATATTAGTCTTCAGATGATGAATCTTTATCTAATGAAGAAAATATATTACCTACTTATGAAGAAGTATCATGGTTTTCTAAACTTCTTGAGAATAAAAATTATAAACTCTAGAAAAATATGGATAAAGGAAAATTCTAGAATTTCTATTTTATCTAAATAAGTATCAGATCTTTCTAATGATCATGATAAGAAAATGTATTATTTTTATAGTATTTCCAAAAACCATGAGGAAGATAATTCTGAGAAGTATAAACTTTCTAAGGATATTGAAAATGTAATTTCAAAGAAATATACTATAGAGACTAACTATATTTGTAACCCTAATTTTTTTAGGATAAAAACGTGGTTATTAAACTAAATTTAGAAATATTTTCCTTGAGGAAGTTTTTTTAAACATTAACTCTAGTAATAAAAACATTGATAAGATGTATTCCAAAATTCAACCTCTATAAAATAATTCTAGATTTGGTTATACTCATTCTAATTTGGTTTTTAGTAATAACTATTTTGTTCCTAAATGTACTCATTTCTACACTAATTGTCAGTGTGGTGGACATTGGGGAAAATTTTGTCTTTAACAAAATCTCAATCATTAGCTTTTCATAAAGCTTATTTTTCTAAGAAAATGTGGATTATTAAAATATTTCTTTCTGAAATTTACAGATCTAAGAAAATTTAGATTCCAAAAGTCTGAAACTGTTATTTTTAGTAAAATAATGAAAGTACTAACATCAATTCATGGTACATGGAGAGTGGATGTTCCCAGCACATGACTGGTAACAAAAAATTCTTTGAAAAGATTATCAAGACGAAAGTCGGAAAAGTAACTTTCTGAGATAATGCTCAGGGTGAAATTATTGGTATATGTAACATTGATCTTCATGGAAAAACATTGATTTAAAATGTTTTATTTCTCAAAGGCCTTAATCACAACCTCATTAGCATAATTCAATTATTTGATGAAGGTTACCTTGTGTATTTTAGGAATGATAAGTGCTCAGTACACAATTCCAAGGAAGATTTTCCCATAGGAAATAGAATCTATACACACTAAACATAGAAGACCTTAGAAGACAAGATCTAACTTTTCATAGTGCAATGGACGATTAATCTTGGTTATGGAATAAACGGTTAGGACACTGTATCCTTAGAAACCTTTGTAAAATCTCTAAGAAGATACTTGTTAAGGATCTACTAGAGCTTATATATGATTACTCTAAAGTTTGTGATCCATTTCAATATGTAAAGAAACATAAATAATGTTTTAAATAAATTGGGGAAGTATCAACTATTGATGCATTACAGTTGGTGCATATGGATCTTTTCGTTCCAACTCAAACTAGAAGCAACGGAGGAAAATATTATGTATTTTTCTTAGTTTATTATTACACTATATTTACGTGGGTCTATTTTCTAGAAAATAAATCTGAATATTTTTCTTATTTTAAAATCATTAGTTCCCAAGTTAAAAATTAGAAAAATATTTCATTGATAACTATTCCTAGTGATTATGGAAGATAATTTCAAAATTCTGATTTTGAAACTTTTTGTAGTAAAAGAGGCATTACTCATAACTTCTCATCACCAAGAACTCCTCTACAGAATGGTGTTGTTGAAGTAGGAAAAAGAATCATTCAAAAGATAACTAGAACCATGTAGAGTGAATATTCAATAGAAAAAAAAATTGGGATGAAGCTGTAAGTAATTCATGTTATACTATAAATTGAGTTTTGATTAGACCTTTCTTAATAAAACCCCTATGAATTGTGGAATGGTAGAAAACCTAGACTTTCCTACTTAAATGTATTTGGATTCAAAGTATTCATTACTAAAGATAATTTACATAAATTTTCATACAAATCTGATGAAGGAATTTTCTTAAGATACCCCACAACTTCTAAGGCTTATAGAGTTTTTAATAAAAATAATTGTACTATAGAAGAAACAGTACATGTTAAATTTGAAGAAAATGATCCATTTGTTTTTAAAAAAACCCCAACCTTCATCTTCGAATGTGTTTTCAAAAACTGATTAGCAACCCTTGTTAGGAGATCCTCCAAATAAGTAAAATGTTGAAGAAAATGTTTCTGAAGGAATTACCCGAGAAGATTTCCTACCATATATTGATGACCATGTTTTACAAAACACAAATCAGTTTTTTATTAAGAATCATCCCAGTGATAGTATCATTGGTGGTGTAAACCAACTTATATGGACTAGAAGTTCCTTAAGAAATGAATTAGAACATCTATCATTAATTTCTCAATTAGAACCAAAAATCACTGATGAATCTTTAATGGATGATGATTAGATAAAATCCATGCAAGATGAGTTAAATGAATTTGAATGGAATAATGTCTGGACCTTGGTTGAATGAACTAAGGAAACCTCTTTTATTGGAGTAAAATGAGTTTTCTAAAATAAGGGTGATGAAAATGGAATCATCGTATGAAACAATGATAGATTAGTTTCTAAAGGCTATAATCAACAAGAAGGAATACACTCTGAATTAACATATGCTCCAGTAGCTAGTCTTGAATCTATTCATATTTAACATTCCATTGTAGCATTGTTTAATTTCAAACCTTCTCAAATGGATGTTAAATGTGCTTTCCTTAATGGTTATGTTCATGAGGATGTTTTTGTTGAACAACCTCCTGGTTTTGAAAATACAAAATATCTTGAACATGTTTTCAAATGTACCAATGATATATATGGGCATAAACAAGACCCTAGAGCTGGGTATGATAGAACTACAAGATTTTTGTTACAAAATAATTATGTTAATGGAAATGTTGATCCAAAACTCTTTATAAAAAAAGATAATAAAAATGTATTTATTGTTCAAATTTATGTTGATGACATTATATTAGGATAAACTCAACAATCATTAACTGATTCAATTGTGAATTTAATGAAATATGAGTTTGAAATTAGTATGATGGGTGAGTTAACATTTTTCATAGGTTTTCAAATCTCTCAAAAAAAGGAACTTATATATCTCAACATAATGGTATTAAACATCTTCTTAAAAATTATGGATATGAAAACACTAATAGTATAATTACAATCATTGGTACCTCAAATTCACTTGATCTTGATAAGGCTGGGAAACCAGTTGATCAATAATCAATTATATGTATGATAAGAAGTCAACTATACTTTATTGATATTCATCCAGACTTAATGTTATCATTATGCTTATGTGAAAGATATCAATCCAACCCTATGGAATCTCATTTAAAGGTAATGAAAATAAGTTTTCACTAATTAAAGGGATACATTGATTTAGGACTATTTATACTTCCGGAAATGGTTTTGTTTTAAAATGTTTTTCCATATGCTGACTTTGGTGGATGTATAATGGATAGGAAAAGTACATCCAAAACATTTCATTTATTAGGAGATTCATTATTTTCTTGGTCATGAAAAAATCAACACTCTGTAGCACTTTCCACTACTTAAGCTGAATATGTAGCTGTTGGAAGTTGTTGTGCTAAAGTTTTACGTCCCAATTCCGGAAACCACCCAAAAGCGCCCCGTACCCAGTTGGTCACATGGCCTCAAGTGCGTTTCCCCAAACGCCAAAGGATATCGACTAGTAGAGAGGGACTTGGGTGTGATAGTAGGGAAACTATGCCCTCATTGGAAGAGTAACACAGTGAATGTAAATTAGATATACAATAGGGGAAGCAGTAATAATACCAAACAAAAGTAAACAACAGAAGACTGAAAGTAAATAACAACTGGAGTACATATATATGATGCATGATACATATGTCTTGGAAATCTGCTAAACAAGTCACAATGTTGGTATACAGTATAAACCAATTTACAAAAGAAACGTATAAACTCCTCAGCATCACAAGCATCAGCTTGGTCCCATGCTCTCCAGCTCCTCATCAAATCGTATACCTGAAGTAGAAGGGAACTTGACCTTGTCTATACCTGAAATAATGTAATCTTTTTGGGCCCAAAAGCATGACCCAAACAGGGCATGAGACTAAATCCCATTGGGAAACCACCAAAACATCTGTTACTAAAAATCAGTGAATTTATATAGCAGGAAATAAGTAAAGAGATGCAGTAACAAGGAAGTACTCTGTACTAAACAACCCACAGTTTCAAAGCATTCAATTTCAAATGTCAAGAAAATAGCTAATCAGAGCAGGTAACCCTCTCGGAGGTACACACACAGCCTATCACCTCTGGTTTAACAAAAAAGTACAATCAACCCTCTGGGAAGCACACACAGTCTAACCCCTCTGGTATAGCTTTAGTATAGACTCTCTGAGGAAGAACTCACCGTCATTTCCCCCTATAGTCTCGTATCGGTACTAAAAGCGCTCTGGGGAAATACTCAATACCTCATTCCCCATGTGTCCCATGTACAGGAACTTTAGACACTCTAATGAAGCACTTACATCAATATCCTCTTTGGTATCGCAATTTAATATTATAAAAGTCACTCTGGAGAAGACCTTATGTCCATTCTCCTTATGGTCTACTACACTAGGTTCTCACCGCCCAGTGTATGTCAATCGAGCCTAGCAATGCATATCAGCCAAAGTAAACCATAAGAACTAGTTGGAATATGAAAAGAGATCATTGTGGAATCATTGGTCTATAAATTTCAAGCACACTCCTTATAATAAACTTAAAGCATATAGATAGTGAAACTTAAAATATCTAAAGAAGGAAAGGGTATCTACCCAATTTATATAACCCCAACTACCTAATTAAGTGGATAGGTAATTTTAAGTTCTAATGTATAATATTCATTTCATTTTATACTTAGTTACAAGGTTCACTCCTTTACCTTTCATAAACATGACATGTTGGGATAATTATGTGAAACCATTTCACATTATATTTTCATTTTCGTAGAACATGTATCAATGTTCCTTTAAAATGTACTATTATTCCCAGTGAATCAGTTCCCATACAATGTATCATTGAAAATGAGGCCCATTTATATATTACAAAATGGCTTGCCTCTATAAATTAATCATCCAAACCCATGAGGGCTAATAACACCTCATGAATTGAAATAGGAACCCCTCAATCACATCCTAATACAGAAAAAGTAATATATAAACCAGGAATTTTTCACTCATCAATCCCATGCATAGCAAGCAATGAAAAGTTGAAAAATTCTCTTATATGGCATAGAAATATGCATCACATGAAAATTCTTGGTGCATATGTGATACATGTAACAATTCTCCTTACCATAAAATCATCAGTCCAAGGATAAAATAGAATCTCAATTAGAATAATAATCAAAAATAAAAAATAGCATGTGCATCACTGAACGGTGAAATAATATCAACTGCAACAGGAAAAACAGAACAAAAAATTATATGTTGGCTAATTTGGATTTTACCCCAAACATGGGTTAACAATGCCCCTACATGACTTATAACCAAGTCCCATATCATTCGTAATCCCCAATATATTATCTCCAAATATTAATTAATTAATTAACATGATTTGATTCCACATTTTATCATCTCCGACTCGAATGCCACTTAATAGGCCCCCTAAGCCTGGTGGGCCACATGACCTCAAGCGCATCTCCCCAAATGTCGGAGGCTACTAGATTGTAGTGAGGGCCTAACGTGTGTCTCTGGGGAGACTATTCCCTCATTACCAGAGTGTATAATAGCAGATAAATAATAAAATAGCTAAATATCAGAAGTAATATAAGTAAACAATAGAAGTAGAAAAAAGTAATAGATATACAACGATAAAAATAATTGAATGAACTGCAATAACATATGATGATATTTCATTTTACTAGAAACTAGAAAACATGGATACCAGACTACATTCAAAAAATGTTCTACAAAAGTATAAATGAAATCAAAAGACAATCTCAAGAATCTTGAGCTCTGGGTCAGTCATATACTAACAACCTCAATCCTACATATCATGAAATCAATTTTTTGAAGTAGTATGCTTCCCTTTATCAAGACCTAAATTCATGTAATATGTATCAGGTACCAAACAGTTCACTGATAGGGTGTCTGATAAATCTCAATGGGACACCACCAATGGTGTCTATATCATTTGTCCCATGTAATGTAAATTTAACAGTTTGAAATCATTCATATATAAAGTAATTCATTACAATGTTAATAAATACACAAGTAATATCTTTAGTCCTTAGTTTTTGTCTACAAATGTAACCAATTCATTAAATTATTATTAATAGTGTATAAATATGTTATATGTTAGAAATTGTGAAGGTTCCATGATGTAATAAGGAAACCTGTATTGATATTCAATAATAATGTTCCATGTTAATATCCAAGGTAACGTAGACCTCAAGGGTTTCAAAGTCAGTAATGAATGTATCCCAGCTAGGGGTAAGAGTGTAATACAAGGATCATATTTCAAGTAATTCCTTAATAATATGCCTACCGAGTCAATGGAGTTTATCCAAGGGAAACCAAGGATAATCAATGACTGGGCATGATGATATTAGACCACAGAAACTACTTTTCAATGTTATATCAAATAAGTGAATCCAACGAATCCTATAGTACTACATGAGGGATCCTACGATGTCATACTGGGCATCCAAAGATATTATATTATTAAGTTATAGGTGGGTATTAACCTAAGGAAGTCATATCCATGAATTTAGTAGGGGTTTCTCGAGTGTTCAAGGAATTACCTTGGGAATCCAATGTGAGATCGAGTCAGTCCACTCATGTTTATGATAATGAAGTCATATATAATTCACAAGCTTCAGGACATTACCTTTAATTAGTGTGACAAGGCTAATTGAGCATGAAAACATCCATTTAATACATTTTGACATTTTTATAAATTGATGTTCACTTTGGTTCCTTCTATTAACATGGTAATGGTTGAAACAGACATACAACCTATTATTCAATTAAATTTTAAAAGTCCAAGTCATATACATAGTATACATTCCGATTTCCATTTCATATTTAATTATCAAATAGAAGAACCTACCTAAGGCGGGTCAAGGGGTGAACATACATGGTATTTCCATTATGCAATTCACAATTTAGATAAATCCATTTAATATAGAAAATAATACCTTTAGAAATGTCAATCCAAGGCACACCCGAACTATGGCTCAAATGTGTCAAAAACGAGAATGGAAGTTATGAAAAAACATCCTACATGGAATTGACAGAGTTGTGGGAATCACGAAAAATAAATAAACCCATATTTTTAAAGGTCATAACCATAATGTTATAAAAATTATATTCATGTAACATAAATTAAATAAAATACACCTGATGAAATCAGCGGGCCCCAAACAAAATATACAAAAATAGAGAACTTGAGGGATGTGTTATATACCACCAACCCTAGAATTGTATGACCCTCCTCATCCAGTATTATCCTCTAATTTGGATTGGAATTGATTATATCTGATAAAAGATTAAAAATGATTACACCTAGATTACTAGGTCGAACACAAGAGGGATGACGAATATCTATAAAGACTCAAGTACTTATCGTTGCGCATCCAATGTGATGAACAAAACCTCGAATGGAACCCGGATGAAGAAGATATATTGATCCCTATGTTGGGCCTTCAAAAGCAAAAAAATATGTGGAGAAAGAGTTTTTCCACTAGAAATCATATATTCTAATAAGGAAGGAATAATTGGATCATTTAAGGGTATGATTGTAAAACTGCCCAAAAATTGGTCTCTTCACAGTTTGTCTGCACGGTTTTGCAACCATATGCCAACCATGAACAATTACCAAGAGAAATTAAAATACCACACAATTGGGTTTCATTGTTAGTGAAATAGTGTACCAACCAATCGATATGTCTCTTCTAAAAAAATAAATTCCACCCCCACAAGTTTCTATAACGATGCAGCCTCCCAAAACTGTTTACTATAAACCGTGTTCCATGCCTCGTTTTTAAAATATGATGGTTTCTTGGCTCCAAACACGACCTAGACACCCTAGGGAAATTAAATAACTCATTAGGAAACCATATAAGGTAAAAAATAAATAATTATACCAATATTTAAAGGATATATACATGTGTGAAGAATCGAGTTCTTATAATTGAGCTCCCACTCCCATGTCTCGTCGAGTACAGGGCTATTTTTCCATAGCATCGGGACCAGTGGAACTGACCAACCTTGGAGATCCTTTATGGTCCATTAAATTCTATTTATTTTATGTTCCTTTAAGGATACATATTACTTTATCTCAATACCCTCTTGGTTAAATAAATTAGATTTATTACTGTGATATCAGTGAAGTTATGATATGTAGAATACAACGTGCATGGAATTCTACCTCTACGGTAACTCCAACCAATAGTCTATTGGCTCAAGTCTCCCCATGATTTCAAAAGGTTTGACATAACAAGGGGATATATTTCCCTATCTTAGTATACATCAACAAACAAATCTATCAGAAACTAATAGAAATACATTATGTCCCACCTTAAACATCAGAGGTCAATGGGGATGATCAGTTTATGACATCTTCCTAGACGGAGTTGGAACCATAAATTAATTTAATACACTGTACATTCTTTGAGGTCTCCGAAATTTGATAAGAACCCAATATTTCTGTCTCAACTACATTTAACAAGAACATGGATGAATGACATGACATACCATAAAGGTGCTCATACATATCCATTTGAATCATTTCCTGAAATAACTAATTTTATAAAAATTAAACAAGATGTATATGTTTTCTCATGAAGCTCCAAAATTTTGAATGCATGCCCAGAGCATGTCCTCCAATATCTATACCATATTCTTGAATTTCTCGTTAGTTTGAGGGTGATATTTTGAACTAAGAAGCACTTATTAACCAAGTTCATTCTACCACCCCAACCATGACCATGATGTAAATAAGTATTATTGATCTTATATGATGTAATGAGAAACTCCATGTAGGTATAAAATCTCTCGGTTATAATTCTTCAAAATCTCATCAACCTTGAGGGACTATCATATTTTAATGAAGTTTGTGAACATATTTAACCTTTCAACAGACACCCATACATCATCATTTCCTCATTGTGATCTTGTAAAACCTATCATAGTGTCCATATTGAAATCATTCCAATTACACATGTGGATATATAGAATCATTAAATAAGATACATTCCATTGGTGTTCCACCTTCACCTGATGGCAGGTGGATCACCATGTTAAGAAACCTAAAATCTATCTCTTTATACAGGGACACGAATATGGATGACATATATCTTGGTTCATCTTGCTAATACCAAGGTGAAATTCACAAACAAGGGAATGATATTCATGCGTGAACTCTTCCAATTTGTTAGCATGAACGCACCAATTCCCATAGAATAGTATAATATCACTCTCATCGACAACCCAACCTAAGAGTGGGTTCTCACTCGAGACACTCTCCTTTAGGAAGAGGACCATGGGATTCAAAATTTTTATAATACGCACCCATTCCATAAGGGAGTATTTCACTGCTAAAGATTCCAGAATAGGTATCCCCCTACATTCCTAAACCTCCAAATAAATCCATGAAAATAGTGTCACTAACTGAAACTCACTAGGAAACTCCTAGATGGGCTATGTATGAGTCTTTCGGATCTAGGTGGCAGCTACATCATTTCCCTTTCCAGGTGTATATGAAAGAAAACATTCAAATGAATTTTGGTATCACACCAACATGTTCTTTCTCATATTCATATACTGATGGGTGGATATATATTTGAGACTTTTATGGTCCATGTAAATGATGAACCGCTCTGAAAATAAGTATTTCTTCCAATAACGTAAGTAATGAAGCATGTCAGCTGGATCTTTGGCATGCATAGAGTAGTTCGGCTCAAGAGGTCTCAATTGACGGGACCCATAAACCATAACCCGGTCTCCCTATATCAGTACAAATCTCAACCATATTTCTGATGCATTATAAGTTGCAGTGTAGCTTCTATGTTGCTCAGGACGAATAATGATCAACACTGAAGTCAGTCACGACATCAACTCTTGAAAGGATATCTCACAATCTTTGGACCATATGAATTTCACAATGTTCATATTCAATCCAATAAATGGTGCTGCTAAGCATGATAAATCCATGATGAATCACATTTAATATCCAATTAGCGCCAATATGTTTTTTATGTGAAATCAATAATTGTGATACTTTTAGTAAACCATAGTGCACACATTCTCTGGTTCAATAGAGATTCCTTCATCTGATATGATATATCCCAGGCAGTGAATCTTATTAATCAAAAAGTTGCATTTCATGAGAAAATCATATAGCTGGTGCTCTTTCAGTGTATTCAAATAAATCTCAACATGCATGTCATGGTCATATATGGTGTGAGAATACAAATGGATTTTGTCAATGAAGACTACCAAAAATGAATCCAAGTATGGGTTGAAAACTCATTTCATCAAGGATATGAAGACTGTTTTCATGTACGTAAGTCCAAACAACATAAAATTATACTGGTAAACATTGTACCTACTTCAAAATGAAGTTCATGGTAAGTTTGATGGCCTCACACTCACATAATTGTATCCTGACCTAAAATTGATATTAGAGAAAATAGTTGATCCTCATAGCTGGGTGAAAAGGTCGTCTATATGAGGAAGTTGATACAAATTCTTAACTGTAATCTATTTCAAGAATCAATAATCCATTAAAAACATGAGTGCAGAATGTATCTTTATGAAATAATAGATAGGTGAAACCCATAGAAATGTATTGGATTGTATAATAACCATTATCTCCAAGTAATCTTATATATTTTTAAGTTCATAGATGTTAGTGGGTTCCATCCTATAGGGAGGAATGGAAACTAGCCTAGCACCTAGTACTATCTCAATGGTGAACTACAACTATATCATAAGAGGTAAATCAGAGCAACCATAAGTAAATATGTCCCTGAAATGATTAACTAGGGGATGTAAGTCCACTAGATACTTCCCATCATCACTCATAAAGAGGCTATCCATCTAGGATATCACCCTTCCCATACCATGATACACTAGTCTATCTCGACATTCTT
The DNA here is from genome assembly GCA_963277665.1 of Viscum album. Taxonomy (NCBI): domain Eukaryota; kingdom Viridiplantae; phylum Streptophyta; class Magnoliopsida; order Santalales; family Viscaceae; genus Viscum; species Viscum album. The sequence goes on from OY728167.1 coordinate 281,780,176, forward strand.
GGATATCTTATTCTACTTTATGAATATAATAATTTATATCAGGTGATGTAAAAGAAACCCTATGGTTATAAAAATAAACATGGGAATAATATGGAACCATCTAGTCTATTCTGATAATGACATCTTAGATGTTCATCTAGGGGAAAAATAAATTCCATAAGAATCGATACCCACCAATCATAAGGGGGATCCTCTGGAAATGGTTTAAACTCTTTGATCGAACTCATAACAGTGTGTATATGCTCATAAGAATATAGAAATAATCCATCTCTAGGTCCAGTGTTCCATAATTAAAGCCGATATAGAGGACTATGATGCACCGATATAAAATACTTAAAAACAAAATTAATGGATACCCAAATAGTATCTCACAACATAGAGGGACTTGGAATCTCCACATAGGGAGTAGTTTACACTATATAAATATATATATCCCAAATTGAGGCCCTAATATGTAACATCAGTAACTTGGAAAGGTTTTCTCATGCTCAGAACTAGATGTGAATCCAATGATCGTATCCTAAAATTCATGTCGGCAGAAATCCATTATCATTTGGTACATGAGGGAATGTCTAGACGAATATCCAAAGGTTACTCATCCTTCTTCAAGATCAGCACTTGATTAGGATCCTTGTATATTTTGTCTTATTATTCCTTCTCCTACTACACTGGTGTCTAACCACATAGCTATCAGTGTTTCCATATTGTAGGTACTTCCCCCCAAGGTCACTGTCAAAATGATGTTTCATACTACAATATAATCTTTCTCACTTCCTAGAAGCTGAACTACCCTAGATCCCAATTCTATATTCCCTTACATTCCACATATTGATGGGGGTCTAGATCAAAATTTAATAAAAAATTGTCATCCTAAAAAAAATCAATTGTGATATGATTGTGTAGATAAGACCATTCTCAAAACATCTCGTAGTCATCAACTCCTCACTGGTAAGGGTGACTGAAAAATGATGATTCTCAGTGTAATGAGACGAGTACTCCATCATACACATATAACCCATTGTAGGTTTATATACTCTCAATAATGGTATTCTCGCAACATATGGTGGAAGAAGAAATCATAGAATTATTTTTGAAACCCTTCCCAGACCATACCTTTATGACATCTATCCTAGGGGATGACATCCAACCAATGTTTATTATAGTTTCATAACCTATATTTAGTGATATTGACCCTTAACTTTAGAGGCATCTCTATATTCTCAATGATCAGAAGCATGGTCTCTAGCCAATATTTTGCATCTTGAGGACTTCTATCTCCCGAGAAGGTGGGAGGATGTTGCTGTTATGATTCTTCAATCAAATTCTTCCATAGAATGGGAATTCCAAATTACTCCCTATAAAGGCTTAAATAAGAGGAAGACACTATCTCGAAACTGAGAAGTAGTGCCTACTGGAATATTTATGTGAGGTTCCTCATGTGGTACTATAGAAGGTAACATTAGTGGATCAGTGTCCACCACAGCTGGAGCACAGTCATCGCAACCCACCGAGACTATGACATAATGATGACGAGGAGGCATAGATCTGTAATCATGAACTACCCACCTCAGATAATATTTACAATAGATAGGAAACAATGAAAGAAGGAATGGATAGGCACACAACCTTACTATAATGAGTCACAACCCTCAGTATGCTTCTAAATCTAGGTTTAGGTGATATGGGTGATCATAGAAGACTAAAGAGACACATTCTACATCTCACTACAAAGTTCATTTTAGGGTCAAGGCCTCATACAACACATCATAGGTTCCGGTATGCATAGTTTAAATTCCAATGAATATAAGAAAACACCATTTACCTCCAAATGATTTTTTTATTTTCTAATGAATATTTATGGTTTATTAGTAACAACACATTCAAAATTGAGAAACAAAACCGAACATCCAAAGTCAAAATACATCACAGCCTGGCATAAGATTCAAGATCTTCACTGATATTCAAAATTCAAATTCAATCATTAAACTCAAAAATACCAATACTTTTATTCCTACCCCAACAAGCCACCCCAGGCTGTAAGATCCAGAGCCAAGAAACATCTTGATCCCTATACCCTCAAACTGAAAACAATAACTCCCAAAATAGATTCGACCACCCATCTTCCCAAAGAAAATGAACGTACCTCACTCTATCACGGACACAAAATACATAGAAGAATATGAGTCATTTTCACTGGCATAGAGAGTCAAAAGACATCAACATCGGATAAAGAAAACACCATCAGCTACAAAACATTTCCCAAAAAAACCAGGGCACCATATTTTTTTAAACATGATCTAGAACTGTCATCATCATGAAAAAATATCAATTCAAAAAGTAACCTACATTATAATAAATCAAAATAAGAAATATCACTGAAATAACCCCACAAGCGGGAATAATCCGCCACATATCACACCACCTAGAAAATCCATCACTCCCACAAGAACCTCCGAAAACCTTCTTGGGATCCATCACACCCAGATTACCAATAAGGGAGGAAAGAACCTATAATCCAGAGTAGAGAGAGTGTGTGTTTTTGTGTGTTAATAGGACCTCCACAATGAGACATGATCAAGCGACCACCAACATACCCCCAAAATTGCAACAACTTGAAACCTTCACTGGTGAAAAAGTAAATAAAAAACAGATAATGTGAATCCACCAGAACCATACAACCTAATGATTTAGGGATAAAGAACAATAAAAGGAGACAAAAAACCCCAAAACTAAACCCTCAATGCCGATGATTGGAGCTAAATCCACATAAGCCGAATCATCGACACCCGAAGACCCCCACCATGTCACACCATTTCTTGGAGCTGAACCCGATAGTAATGTGTATGCTAAGTAACTACGGCCTGAACATTATGTTTGATATCTATTTTTGAGAGTTCATGTATAGGGATTTGATTTAATTACCTACCATTCCCAATTTATAGAATTACTCTCTTTATAAATTACTGTTAGCATTCATCAAACTAATCAATGAATATTTCAACACATAAAATCTATGGTTCTAGGTGTATTCTTGGATTAAGTAGTTAATTAAGGTTCATTCATCAATATATGATGGAAAAAGAAATTTATATTGATGTAGGAATATTAATTAACCTAGTTATTTAATCCATATAGGAAACATAGGTACATTTCAATATGTAATAATCAAGGCGCCCAAAAATCACATGTAATACAAGCAGTGAAAACAGAAAATATAAATATACAATAGGATAATTTATAAAATTTATGTCCTATAGTTCCTAGTAAAATGAAATAGTTGATAATCCCTCATGTTATAGAGCCAAGGTAAAGAAATTTCATTACTAAAATATCAACAATAGTAACATCGCCCAAAATGTGTCTCAACCGATAGTAAGAACAATGAAACTATAACAAGCACAATCAAAAACAGAAATAACCCCTACCATGTAATTTGGGTTTCCCCTATACATGGGATAACTACTCCCAAGAATAATCTAATCAATATATCCCATTATATCCTAGAATCTGGTATAACACCCAAATATTAAGACAAAATAAAAAGTGGCTCTGATACCATTATTTAGTGTCTCAGCCCAAAATCCACTAATTAGTTCCCTAAGATGGTTCACCACATGACCTCGAGAGTTCCTCCCTAGACGCTAGGGGAATCCAACTAGAAATTGTTTCATTGGGTGTCTCTATGTGGAGACTACTCCCTCATGAGTTATAATGTATCACAATGATAAATAATAAATTGAAATATAGAAAGCAGTTACATAAAAGAATAATAATAATAATAATAATGCATCGTGATAAATGTACGGGTGGATGATGAATCAATAAAAAATACAAAAATGTTGAATATGATCACAACATATATCTATAAATAAAGGTAAAAGAGTTAAATTGGAGAAGGAATATTCAACATCCTATAACAAATAAATATATAAAAAAGGAAAAAATCATTCACGGATAGAATCGTGAGAAAAGGCTCAATCCTCTTCCCCCATACTTCATTATATTACTCAAAAGAAAACATCAGAAGATGGATGCTTCCCTTTATCTATAACAATAATCATGAAGAATTATTAGGTAAAAATGGAGTCCCAAGAAGGGTGTTAGATATACTTAGTAGTCTTCCACAAATGGTTTCTAGATCAACCGTGTCCAGGGTTATAAAATGGGAAGTGTTCCAATCATAATAAAGTCAAGGAAATATTTAAATATAAACATCAGATCTGGTTTTTCATGGGATACATGACCAATAATACCTGTTTTGGCATTATACATATGCCTCTTAATCGAGGTTACATGTACATGTATTATCTTATATAGTAATTGGTTTTCATAAATAACGTACCATAATTGGATCTAGCCAAGCATCTGATTTGGAATGTTAGCAACGTATTTTAAATTAATAAATTAACATTTTTAAAATTTAAAAGGAAGGAATCACTTGAATTTAGTTAAGACACGTCCCCGGAATATATATGTTGAACCATGTTAAGGAACCAAAGTACCACACCATGAGTTCATTAGATACTCAATTTCATAAGAGACCATCCCAGACGATCCGTAAATGGAATCCCATGAATCACTCTTGTTATGATGTGATTTGAAAACACCTCCATGTTCATCTTTGGTGTCTCATAGAGGGCGTTGAGTATCACTCACGACCTGGTATAACCATCTATCCCCCATGTACATCCATGGTTTCTCCCCTAGGTAACTGCGTTTTCTCATACAGAGGTAAGGAAAATTCATGACGAGCCTTTCCAAGGCATACTAAGCATCATTCATAACATATCTACCATTCATTAGGAAATATAACAATAAATACTAATGATCATATCCATGGAGATCCATACATGGAATCCCAAGTATATCTATTGGCTTCGTAAGAATAAGGTTTTATCCATCAACATCTTATATTATTTCACAAGGCATTATAATTATGATATTAAAACAATATGTAGAAAAAAATTATTTCATGTAATCCAATTATGGAATAATTTGTAGGGACCTATTTCATAGGATATAATTTAAATTAATTCTTGTAGCCTTTAAAAATTATTTATTCATGGGAAAAAATTCACTATAAAGGTAGTATAGACAATTTATGGATAAGGGAAATTATTCCATTAGGGATAGACACACCTAGTGGGGTTTCTCATGGTTAGACGATCAACCAAAGGTTTGATTCGTGACTAGATTAAACAATATTAGACATGTAGAATAATTAAAATTAATTTATTAGACTTTAATAAGGATATGTATAAGTATTTTGGAACGTGGAACAATGACTCATGATATATAAGGACTAAACATGAGAAAATGGAACTAAACCAGATAACGTAGGGTCGTAGAATTTTCCTCATCCAGTGTAGGCACTTGAATAATGCTAGATTGGGAGAAAACAGAAGAATAGATCAATAACCAAAATATTGGGAAATTATATCAACCCTAAATTTCACAATATATAGGAATATAAACCTGGAATAGAATGAAGAGTGTAGAGATTACTGAGAGGAATCAAACAAAAATTATGGGGAATGAAATAGTGATCGAATGGAGGAGAAATGGAAAATCCTTGAGAGGCTTGAGGTATGAGCTTCATGTGTGGGAAATTGAATATTGTGCTGGAGAAATAATGGATGAAGAATGATTAAGGTTTAAAACATTTCCAAAAAAATTAAAATCCCACATAAAAATAGGTCATAATTTTTTGCTGCATGATTGGAAAATCCATGAGCCAACCATGTGCCAACCCTACCCAGAACACACCTTCCACATGCTAGGCACAATGTTTCACTAACCATGCATAGACCAAGAAAATATAAACTCTCAAAAAATCCTTCTATAATCCAGGGGAATACATTTTGGATCATATGGTCACAAACAAACAATGCGAACTCCTCTTTGCATTGGGTGCCTTGCATGGTTGAGTCACAGGGTTAGCACAAACCACGCACTAACCATCAGGCTTAGTCTACCTTCCCATAATTAGATGAAATGGGATTGAAATGAGACCTTGAATCATTTTAACCTCTCCATAGACATTATATGACATTATGATCATAAAATTATAGGTTTTAACTATCATGTATGAGTCTATAGCTCTCCAAAATGCCGGGATATTACATGGTTGGGATGGCCAGTCATGGAATATTGAATTCTGGTTGGATTCCAAGACTAATGCTCTTATTTTTCCCAACCCTGTTCTCTTGAAACATGGTTCAGATGACCAGAATGGACCAATGTAGGTTTGATGAAAAATGGGTAAATCATGGAACTAAGAACAAAAGTTATTAATTTAAATAACATTGAATGATGGAATTTGGTTTACTTATCTGTTTTCATTATTAGATATTATTATATATATATTTATATAATGTATTAGACTAGATTTTTTTCGGCATCGTTGGTTGTGGCCTACTGAATTTTACTCACCCCTAGCTTAAGGCCACCATTGGGTACCCAATCAGGCCTCATGGTTGCAGGTTTAGACAAGTGAAATTGCCCAAAGTGGAGGGATGATTTGAGACATATAGATATACACAAATGTTGGAAAATACATAGTGTTATGGAAAATTTTGGGGATTCTTCAGTGTGTTGTTATTTTGGATTTTCCGTTATATTAAGTAGAGTTTGACAAGATAAGGAATATTTTCTCTTTGGTTGTGCACATATACAAAATTTTGGAAAATTGTTTGAGATGCCTGATTATTGATTACATTTCTCCTACTAGTTATTATATTATCTATAATGGATTACGCTAATAAATATGGTTTAGTATAACCATATGTTTCATCAATCTCTCACTACTTGATAGAAGCCTCTGGTGTATAGGGAGGTGTTCCTGATGTCATGTAGAAATCCATCATGAGGCACCAAATTAGTACCAGCCATGTAATTGAATTATAAAGTGGTATCTATGTGTTTTAGTAATATTATTTATATTATTTTGGTAACATAGACATGAGATGAGGAGGTGTAAATTCTTGGTAATGAGCACACACATGGGAGTATCTTACCCATTTATGGTGGAAAACCTAAGTACCTAGGGTGGGATTGTTATTCCAGATGCTTTCTTTTAAAGGTGGATGTTTTATCACCATAGGTGATGCACCTAACATGTGATGTTATTATTTTCTTAGACTTCATTTATGGATCACTATATAAAAATCTTGGTATATACATTCATCATTTCAGGAAATTAGGGATACATTTTTCATTTATCATATTAGGAACATAAGGGAAAATGGGTTATGTTTAGGTAAGTGAATTGAAAATGAATCTTTATTATTTTGGTATTATAAAGAAAATTTTCCTAATTAAAATGTTATAATTTTATAATTAATTGAATGATGGTTGTGGGATACTCAAAACATCGTCTAATGTAATGTGAAATTTGTGGAGTTGTTTACCCCATGTTAATGATGGCCCAGGTTAGGGATGTTTGAGCGAAGTGTTGGGGTTGTGGTTATATATGATTGGATAGTTTTGGAGAGTGGGTTTTTTAGGCATAGATTTCATAAATATTTTTTAATTGTCGAAATATTATGTGATCTGTTATGATATCAGTGTTTCTAATTGTATAGAGATGTCACCATGATGATGTCTACCATTTAGGTGAAAAGAGAAAATCACTAAGAGTGGTCCTCTAATAGTGGGGGAAACCCTCTGTTGATTATAGGAAATACGGGGAAGAGAAAATCAACAAGAAATTCACCCATTTTTTGCAGTCTATGGATCAAAATCCAATGTAGGATACATTAAGTATGTTTGAATTGACAATAGAATAATTATTGCAGCACCCTCCTACCATTGGTAGAGCGGGTGGAACTAAGGCAATGGAGTTTTGAATTGAATCCAACTAGATGAATCTATATCCCTTAGATACCCATCCCAAGAATAGATTTAAGTTGTTAACTTATATGTTGTGAGGAACAGTGAATCCTTGGTGTGATATAAGAACTTAAGATGAGAAGATGGGGGGAATGTCATGAAAGGACTTCCAAGAGAGGTTCCTGGAACACTTTTACCATGAAAAAATCAGCTAGAGGAACATTGAAGAGTTTATTCCATTGATATAGGGATATATTATAGTGATGGATTATACTAGTCACGTAATATATTTTCATCATTTCTCTCAGACATTAACATGATACGAGGCTTGTATGACTATGATTTTAATGATGGGATTAGATGTGAGATCATGTCCCAGCTAAATATCATTAATTTGAAGAGGTTTTTTTGGTGGTGTACCAACATTTCATTTATAAATGGAACCTAAATGAATATTATAGTGGAATGAAGATCATTTCAGAATGATGAAATAGTGGTACATCTTCTAATAGTAGGAATCACCCTTATAAGAATTTCCACCAGAGTAGTGGTGGAAAATGTAACTATGGAAGAAGAACTATCTCCCATAGAGGTATGTGTGGTTTATGTTATTAGTTTGATAAATTACAACACATGAAAGTTTATTATGGTCAGTGACCAATGATTTTTCAAGCATGAGAGTCATGTAAAGAGGTTTTGTAGGAACCCACAGTGTGGGGGAAATGGTGAAGGATTTATGAAATTATAGATCATCGACATTGGTTCAGTTATTTATATCAGTCGTAAAGTTAGAGTTCCACCATCCCAAAAGTATGAGGAAAGGGAAATGGTATTTTAGGAAAATATAATCCATATTAGTACGGTAGTGCAATCCCTACCACTCATATTGGAGACCAGTTTAGAGGTTGGGGTGGGCTTCATGGAGTTTTACCTACACATGGTGGGGGTAAGGTGGGACCATCGACTATTCAATGTAAAATTCTTTCACCTTCTACTCTTTCTAGTGATTAATTTAACATAGGATCTACAAATTATTTTATATCATCCCAGGTTGTTAATGTTTTGGGTCTAGCAATGGAATATACTTTTGTTTTATGTCAATTGACAGAATATTAGAAGTGAAAACAAAAGGTATCTAGAAATGAAAGGAATATTACATCGAGGATGGTGGGTACCACTTCATTTGGGAATTATTTGTGATTTAAAGGTTTTTTACCAAATATTTGGGATGGATTTCTTTTAGTGGTTTATAAATCCAGTATTTATTGTCACCATTTAAGTGTAACATTCATTCACCTCAAGAGTAACACATATGTTCACCGTGGGGAATGAGATATAGAGGAGGTCTATATAGGGCTTGTTTTCCATCATTTTGGTGGGATCACAGTATAAGTCGTGTTTCATGAGCTTGATGATGGTGGAGTATATAATGATGTCTTTCCTTTTTTGGTGGATTAGTTTTAGGAAATGTTTCCCAATGACTATATGGTTTCCACCTCATAGCGATGTTGAGTTCATGAATGATTTGATGCCTAGATCTGAGCCAGTCTCCATGCCACCATAAAGGATGTCACCTATAGGGTTTAATGATCTAATGAATCTCCTTGAGGAGTTGGATGGAAATTGATTTATTCACCCAAGTAGGTCACCTTAGTGTCCTCTAGTCTTATCTTCCAAGAAAGATGATGGATAGATATGCTTGTGTGTAGATTATAGGATGTTAAATGGGATGATAGTTCTGAAATGATATCCTCCTCCACATATCGATGATATTTTTTACTAATCAAGGGATAATTTTATGATTTAAAAGATTTATTTTAGTTCAAGGTGTCAATATTTGACACTGATACTTTTTGATATACCACAGACCACTTTCATGAAATTGTATGGCCTATATGAGTTCACTATAATGGAATTTAGATTGAAAAACACTCCTACTATGTTTATGGATTTAATGAAGTGAATATTCCATCGGTACGTGGATCCATTTGTGTTTATTTTCATCAATGACATCTTAGTGTAATCCTTGAATCGGAACTTTCATTACTAACATCTTGACATCGTTCTAATAACACTGATATAGCATAGCCTATACACCATGCTATCTATGTTTATATTATGGATCATCATGGTTCTTTTATTGGGTCAAATCACCTTTGAGGATGATGTGTTGGTGGAACTATAGAATGTTAAATTAGGTTTATATTGGGAGTATCCTAATAATGTATTTAATATTAATTTTTTCTGGGTTTGGATGATTATTATCGAAGGTTCGTCAATGAATTTTCATGTTTGGAATTGTTGATTTTGTTTCCAAACAAGAATGGTATAATATTTGAGTGGTATGGAGCATGTGAGAAATCATTTTAGGAGGTGAATAAATTCTTGAACACTACAATAGTCTTGAACCTACCTGATCCTGGTGTGGAGTATTCCTTATTCTGTGATGTAACTAGAATTGTAATTAGAGTAGTGTTGATGCAAGGTGAATGAGTTCTGGACTATGAGTCCTGATAGTTGATACAACATGAGTGATATTAAACTATGTAAGATCTCCAATTTTCCATGATGTCTTATGAAATAATTTTTTGGAGGAAATACCTGTTGGGTGGATGTTTTATTGTATATAATGACCTTAAAAGTTTAAAGTGGATATTTTCTTAATTAGATTTAAATATCTTCAAATAGAGATGGGTTAATTATATGCAGTCATTTGAATTTGAGGTTGCAGATATTCCTAGGATGGGAAATAGTGTAGAAAATTATTTAATCCATAAGACACAAAATCATGCTATTCAAGAGTCTAGTTCTTATTATAAGATGATGGCTTGGTTTTTTGACATGCATGTAGTGGTTCAGAAACAAATTTTTGTTAATATTCCATTAAACGGCCCAGAATATGATCTCTAATCATGTCACAGATGGTTACGGTGGATCTGGGTCTCATTCATAGAGTAGAGACCCAAAATGGGGAAAACACCAGGGGCCACACGGTTTGTCTGAAACCTTGCGACCCAATGTGCACAATAATGCATCCTATTACAAACATGGGACATATCATTTTTTATGGTTTTCACATGGTTTTCTATCCATGTGAGAAACCATGTCTGGTTCCCTTATGTAGTAATGAACTTCACACGATTGGCGCACCATTTGGCCAAACCATGCATAGTGTTGAAAATGGGAGAATTTATCATTTCCCCCATTTTGACTCTAAAACCTAATTCCTATTAATTTTTTTACTTTTCCCATGGGGGATAGTGTTCTTCTCATCAGGTTTATAATTTTTCCTTTATTTTATGGTTCCTAGATAACTCATTCATTTGGCTTCAATTTCTCAATCTGTCAGAAGTGTTGGAGTCTATATGGTCAGGCAAACCTCACGGTTTCCTGCTATCTCAGTTTTCATTTGTATCAATTCACTATTTTGGTGAAATTTATTGTTCATTATTTTTGATATGATTTATGGTTCCATAATTTTATTCTATCCTAGGTCAAATCAAATATTGAAACTGGATGAGGAAAAATTTATGAGGCTAAGGTAGGTGGTCATTTACATTTCCCATAATTTCATCACATATTATAAATCAAGTTTTTGTGACGCTTATCATACCATTTAAGAGAAGCCTCCAAATATTCAATTAATTTACATAGAGTTATTTTGAATGGTTCCTGGTCATTTATTATGGATAATCACATCAGAGGTGGATTTACTTGGCATATGAAATCCCATTGGGTTGAGCCATTCCCATAAGGAAAAAGTTTCTCCTATCTCATGGTTTGATAAGTGATACCGATGTTTTTTTCTTGGTATCAAATTCCTAGAACCTTGTTTTTAATGCCTTAGGTAGTGAACATAGTGGCTAGGATTTCTCCATGCCGCTTATGAATGTTTGGGTTAAATTATTTGGCATAGTTATTTAAGCCTTATACCTAGTGACTTAAATTGAATAGGATAAGTGTCATTTCCATACTCAATGTTACTTGAATGGATAATGATCCATGTAATAAGTTTTCTAATGGGACTTATTTGATTTAATGGAATGAAATAAATTAAATGGATCCCCATTATTGTTTCATTCTAAATACATGGATTTTTTAGTGCTTTCTCCATGCAGGAAAGGGTGAATCAAGGGATTTCGACTTAAGGACCCATTGGATGAACTCATTCACTTTCTGGAATAATTTTTAATGGTTAGTAGACATGCTGTAAATAATACCAGCTATTTCTGGGATGGGTTCACTGTGAATTATTGATATTACCACTAGATGAGTGACAAAAGTTCTCTAGGGGAGACCCATTGGGCAGTCTTGATGGTATGAGTTTTTCATAACATACCAAGAGAGATACTAGGGCCCCTGTGTTCAATACTAGGTAGGGAATCGAAGGATAGTTTGTACTATTTTACACATCATTTCTTGAGTGATAATTTTGACTTCATAATTGGGTAACCTTGGATGGAATCCATGGCATTAGTATTTTATAGATCCCTTCAAGAGATTCTTGTAAAGTCACTCAAAATTTTCATCGATGTGCTCAAGGCATCTTGACATTCTTTATAATGAAACATCTAAAAATATTTTCAAATGATATTAAATGTTTTTAAATGATTATTGAAATGTTGGTTTTAGAAGATGTAGGGATGTATCCTCCATGAAAAATCACAAGCTTGGGAATATTCTAGCCTATTGAATTTCACCTTACATTCATTACCCTTTTGGGTTCTCATCGTTTATACACACTATTTTATGAAAAAAAAGGTTGTTGGGATGGGTTTCCAGGTGGAATCGTTTCCAATGATTGTAATAATTTAATTTTTCTATGAATTTCTAAATAATATGAAACATTGTTTCTATTTACATTGAATGTAATGGAAAGACTTTGAAACTATGGGTGTCGGCCAAAAGAAATTGTGTCTCACACCCTGTTTGGGTGACTATTGTACTCAAGTAGACTTTATGATCATAGGTACTAAGAGAGGGATGTAGGTAGCATCAAATTATTAATTTATATATCTAGAATGGTCTTCGGAGTAGTGTATCGATCATATGCTTGAGATTCTAATTGTATCAGTTTTTGGATTATTTTTTATTTTTGTCATCATATTTTATTTTATTGTATCCCATACCCATGATTTCTCATTTTTGTAAGACACATGAATTATTTTCTTCAATAGTTGATTTAGTTCATTTGTTTCAATTTAGTACCTTATTTAATTACCTTGAATGTGTGATCTTTTAGTTTTCACTACCATATTTATTTTTTCATCACATCTGATTACTTTTCTAGACTCTAATCAATGATGGAATATTCTTCTTATAGAGTTCCCCAAGGCCCCTGATACTAGTCGATATCCTCTAGCATTTGGGGAGATGCACTTGAGTTCTTGTGGCATACCGCCTCTAGGAACTGATACATACCACCTAAGGTAGGATGTTATAAAGTTGTATCAGAGCGACCATTCCAATTTTCATACTGTTTGCGTTAGATAGGATATTAGGATATAGGAATTTGGATATTAGCCAATAGCAATGATTAGCTACCCCACGTTCAAGGGAAACCCAAATTACATGGTATGGGTAAATGATGTATTTATTTCACTGGTTAGGGAATCATGAATTTGACCATTTTGTGACACACTTGGTTTTCATTGTGAAGGGTTTTATAATATATATATATTTCTTAGCCTGATGATAGGAGGGAATAACAGAACCATCCATCAAACTAGGAACATTAGAACTTAATATTCTATTCATTATTCTATTCCATATCTAGTTATAGTGAGCACTGCCTCTATCCATGTTAGTTATGGTTGTTCCTTTTTTGTTATGACTTCAAGTAAAATAATGATTTAGATGATGGAATAACTATTTAATGTGAGCAATTATGCCACATAAGTGTTTTGATTAGTGGGTGAAAATGTCTATTAACTCAATAAAAACACCTCCTGAGGCCTATTACACCCTGTTGTATGGTGTAAAGGTTGGGATATAGTGAATTGATACAAAAAAATCAATTAGTAATGTATATGGGACCTTATTAGATGGAATTGGTGACAAAATTGGCTAGATCTCATTTTTCATATTTGATTAAATAAGAATGAATCTAGTGAATTAAAATGAAAAATTTCTTTTATAATGGTTACTTTTGAATGGAAATGTGGGATTGTGGCCTGAATTGATCTTGGATGTGGGCTAGAGTTGGTTCCTATTTTGATATTTCTATTACTCAATCTATCACCCAGTCCTCGATCATAGAGCAGGAAAAGGGGTATGCTTCTTTATTTGGGTAGCATTGTGTCTGTCCTATATTATATTTTTTCTTATATGTTAAAATTCTTTTACGATCCATGCACATGGAATTTGTAGAGCTATGCCACAATGAAAACCTTATGTTACACACCATCAAAGTGGTGATTAGAATTCTATTGAGGTGTCAGGCCCAGATCCACCTATTATACCTATCATACTGCCATATGGGGAACCTCCTCATATGGATCTTACCCTAGGTGTTGATTCCCCATTCTAATATAGAATTATTCACTTCACGAATTCAGTGAAATTTGTTCCCCAAACTTCCCCTTCTATCGAAGAGGTGATCAGGGAGTTACAGCAACCACATCCTCCTATATTCTCAGGGATGGTAGGAATTTGAATGCTATATTCTGGATGGAGACTATGGTATCTATCTTTGATCACATTGTTATTATAATAGATCATATGGTCAAGCTTATATGACTCCACCAAACATCAGTGGGTTGTTCTGACTTAGGATGGTCAACACCAGGGTATGGTCTGGGAATTCTTATAGAAAACTATTTTGGACTACCTTTTCCTAAAAACCTCGAGAACCAATCATGTTAGAGACTTCATGAACTTGGAGAAAGGTGACATGTCAGTGATGGAGTATTCAGCTCACTTCATTGAATAGCAAGGTTTTTATCGAGATTTTTCTGGTTAAGAGCTGACTACGATAAGGAGTTTTGAGGATGGAATTTCTTATTACACACACTCAAAGGTGAAATTATTCCAGCTAAAAACCATCTTAGATATTACTAACCAGTCCCGCATCACTGATTGGAACCTAAGAGAGATCGGTGATGTGAAAAAATACAATTCAGTTTCTAGGAAGACTAGAAGTGGCATATCTATCTGCAAGAAGCGATGATTTGATGGTGCACATGGGGGATGTACCATCCCGGTGGAATGAAATGATAACTTTATAGCGTCTCACCAGTGTGTAGGGATAGCTAACAAAATTCCCTAGTGTCTGAGGAACCCAATCGAATTCCAAACTTGTAGTAGGATGGGTCACATTAAAAAATTATTCCATTTGTTCCCTTTAATGCCTTGGAAATGGGGTTGCGCTCTAACACCACCTTCAGGTGAAGATTTTGTGAAAACTCATTAGGAATGGATCTAGTTTTCTACAGGCTATTCAGTTTGGGTTGGTAGTCGTGGTTGAGGAAGTCATGCTTCATATTTCTAGTGTCAGCTGAGAGGTCCTACTCAGGTGACATAGAAATCTCCTCAGGATTGTGGTTTGGGACATATCTATGTTTTCATCTTATTCATGAGGAATAGTCACCAAGGACATCTACACTTAGGGTTACTATTTTGGTAGCCTCTACTTTAGTATCTACCTTATTCAATATAGGTGAATCTCACTCCTTTTTATCTATTTCTACTATAGGAGTCGTGGCTTAGTAATTGAATACTTAAGTGGGTTTATGACCCATGAAAGATTTTTGGGAGTTCTAGAAGAGGTTTTACGCCGGTGTAAGGAGTTACCCCGTGACATGAGAGGGAATTTTTTTCTATGTATTTTCTATATCCTCGAGAAGAATGGATTTGATGTAATTCTCGTTATGGTTTTCTTAGTGACTTATTGATCCCAGGTGAATTGTTATCACCATCATGTGTCATCCACATCACTCGAGGGAAACTCATATACCTATAAGGGCCAATGGGATATTCAGGAAAATCGAGATTGAATCAATCATATTGGGATGGAAAGTGTGATAACCAAGATAGCTAGTCTCTTAATGAGTGATCGAGTGATGGAGTTAGTATAATTCCCCCATACGGTGGATCATTTTAGGGAAATATTCCTAATGATTTTTCTATATTACCTCCTGATACAAATATTATTTGACTATCATACTTGTTCCAGGAGAATATCTAGTGTCCATTCCTATTAATAGGATGAAACATACAAAGTTACAGGCATTTAATAGGCCTCTTCAAGAATTATATGATAAGGGTTTCATATGACCCAACACATCACCAAGGGGTTCTCCTATCCTTTTCATGAAAGAGAAAAATGTTACTCTAAAATATTTCATAAATTACTCCCAAATGAACCTATTTATTATGAATAATAGGTATGCACTTACACTTATAGATGACCTCTTCGACCAGATATGAGGAGAATCCATTTTCTCTATTATTGATTTGAGGTTGGGATTTCCTCATGTTCATGTGAGTAATTAGACATACCTTATACTACATTCTAGATCATGTAATGTTTTTATGAGTATCTGGTTATGTCGTTTCATCTAAATAATGTGATAGGAGTCTTCGTGGATCTAATGATTTGGGTTTTCACCCCATATCTGGATTCCTTTGTGGTAGTCTTCATGGATGACATCAAGGTGTACTTGCACTCCAGACATGACCATACCAATCATCCTGATATTATGGTGAGTACAGTAAGAGGGAACCAGCTATATGTAAAGCTTAGTAAATCCCACTTTTGGATTATAATGATTAACTTCATGGGTCATATTATATCTGGGGATGCCGTACAAGTTGACATAGAGAAGGTGAGCATCGTGGTTTCTTGGGATCATCCTAGGAATGTGTTTGACATATCTATCTTTTGGGGTTAGCTGGATATTGTAGGTGATTCATTTATGAATTCTCATGCCTAGAAGCACCACTTAAGGGATTGAACAATAGGGGTATGAAATTTGACATGACTAAAGATTTTGAGATAGCTTTCTAAGAGATTAATGGAAGCCTCACCTCATCTCATATTCTATTTTTTTCCAACAAGGGATAATGTTATAAAGTCTATCGTGATGATTCAGGAATAAAACTGGGGGTAGTTATGATGAAACATGACCTAGTCATGGCTTATAAATCCTTCTAACTGAGGAATCATCTAGGGAAATATCTGACACATAACCTCAAGCTTGTAGTCATGGTTCAGGCTCTTCACTATTAGAGAGACTACTTTTTAGGTGAGTGGTTCATTATTTAGATATACAATACAGTTCTTTAATATATCTCCACTCAGTAGGAATTGAATATGAGGTAGAACAATTGGTAGAACACCTGATTTTTTTTTTGATTTTGAGCATGCTTACACACCCAGGAAGGGTAATGGAGTGGATGACACCTTGATCCCGAAGACTAAGATACAATCCATCGAGGAGGTTGGTAGTGAGTGGCAGTTGCTGACTTTGTTTTCTGAGATGCATATTGACGATCACGAATAGAATGGGAAACTAGTTCTAGAATGGGTTTTAATGAGGAAATTATTTTATTTAGAAGGCCTCAATTTGAGGGATAGTGTCATTGGAGGGAATCACCCTCCTAGTGGGGTTATAAAAGTCATTAAGACTATACTATTCCATGGCCATGTATGGGTACATATAGATATATGAGAATATATGATATGGTAATTTCATGAGTCTGTTTGGGAATTCCATCTCATTCATAACAAGGTGTATAGGGATATAAATCGTCATTACTGGTGACAATGTATGAAGTGGAAGATAGAGGGTTTCAACACTCAGTGCTCCACCTATTAGCAGGTGAAGGTAGAGCTCCTAGGATATACTGCACTTCAATATACTATGTCTATTCTTATGTTTAAATGGATTGATTTCACCATAGATTTTGTTACATGAATTCTAATATATCCTCAAAGAATCATTCTAATTTGGATGATTGTTGATAGGTTAACTTAAGTCGTGCTCTTATTTCCTATAAAGTAGACCTTATATGTTGATGTGTTATGAAAGTTATACATTAGGGAGACAGATAGAATGCATGGTGTAAATTGTTCTATTGATTCGAACTGAGATGGTAATTTTACATCATGGTTCTGGAAAGGATTGAAGAAGGATTTGGGTTCACTACTACTCAGAAGTACTACATATCACCCGCAAACTAACGGGTTGCTAGATAAGACAAAATAAGTTTTAGAGGATATGCTATGAGATTGTATTCTTAATTTTAGAGGTTTGTGGAAGAATCATATTCCTATAGTTTATTTTTTCTATAAGGAAATATCAGTCAACAATTCAGGGGCTCTTTACATGGCTCTCTATTGTAGACTGTGATGATCACCAATGTTCTAGTTATAGGAAGGTGAGGCTGCTCTGCTATATCCCTATACAATTAAGGATATATCCGATTAAGTCCAAATAATTCAAAAGAATATGGACATAGCTCAATCTTGGAAGAAGAATTATACCTATCATCGTCACGTAAATATGGAGTTCGAGGTGGGACATCATGCCTTTCTGTGAGAATCACATATATTGGGTCACATATGATTCATGAGATAGGGACCGTTATCTATGAGGTATGTCAGGAATTTTGATATAGTGGAGAGAGTTTAGATAGTAGCCTGTTGTTTCATATTTCAACAGAGGAACTACTCCATTCCTGACATCTTCCATGTATCTCAGCTTTAAAACTATCATGCCAACCCATCGCATTCGTTTTACCCTAATAATATCATGATGGAAGAAGGTTCATCCTTCGAGGAGTGGCCCATACATTTTGTTTACTGAAGGAAAATGGTTCTACAATATAGATCAGTTCCCCTAGAACAGGTGCTATGGAAGCACATACATGACTAGGAAGAGACTTGGGAGAAAAAGGCTGATGTGAGTGAGTAGTGGAAGGAGGTCTTCCCATATAGAATTCCACTACACAGATAAGGGAAACATGGGGATGAGTTGTCTTATGTATGGGAGGTTGTGTCATCCCATATTTTCATAATCAAATGAACCATTAATTTCTAGTTCATATTCCCTTTAGTGGACCCGAAATATTAATCCAAATCAAGTCATGGAGGGTTCGGGTGCGTCCAGGTCACGTTCCGAGCCTGGATTCCAAAAATAAAAAAAATAGCAGGTGCCACATGGTTTTTCTGAAACCATATGAACATAGGCACAAGACCTTGTTCCCTTTTTAAATCATGGTACAAATAATTTTTCTATATTTTACATGTGGATAGTCACACTGTGTGAAAAAAAAATGCAGGTTCCCCCTGTGTAGTAGTGAACTTCAAAATTTTGGTGCATGGTTTGGCCAAATCGTGTGTAGTGTTAAAAATGTGTAAATTTACCTTCTCACCCTTTAAATTCAAAAACCAAATTCCTCTTTCATTTTAATATTTTCTAGTGGTGGGAAATGTTCATATCCTCGTATATATCATTTTTCCTCCATTTCGTATATACTTTATAACTCTTTCTTCCTACACCCATTTCGCAATCCTTGAGAAGTGTTGGACTCTGTAATATAAGTTTAAACTCACGCTTTCATCCAATATTAGTTTTAATTTGGATTTGTTTCACTTTTCTAAAGAAATTTAATTTTCATTATTTTTGGGTTTTTTGATGATGTTGTTATTTTTTTGAAATCTAGTTAGATTCAAAGCTTAGAATAGGAAGGGAAATCTCTATGAGGATATGCTGTGTGGTAATTCTCTTTCAATATTGGTTCATCAAATTTCAAAAATCATTTTATTGTTCTGCTAACCAGACAATTCCAACAAAGCTTCCAAAATGTCAATTAATTTACTTCGAATTGTTTCACATGTGTTTTACAGCCCTTTTTTATGTAGAATAACCTATGAGGTGGATTTCATTAGATTAGGATACCCCTTTGTGTTGACCCAAGCCTTTAATGTGAAAAATTAACCCCTTTTAATTGGTTTGAGAAATGCTCCTAAGGGGTTTTTCATGGTATCCAATTCCCAAAGCCCTATTTTTAATGCCTTATGTGGTGAACCTAGTGACTAGACGTGCACCATGCCACTTACGGATGGTTGGGATAAATTATTTGTCCTAATATATTAATCCTTATACCTTGTAACTAAAATTTAACTCGTTAGGTGTCCTATCCTTATTCCATGTGACTTACATGGATAATACTCAATGATATGCCTTGTCTAATGGGCCTAATGTGATCTAATGTCTTGAAAAAAATGAATTGGAACATCCTGCTTGAATCTTTATATATTAATTTATTGTTTAGTGATTTTTCATTGTTGAAAAGCATGAATCAAGGGGTTCTGACATAAGGACCCCTTGGATAGACACTTGTTCTTTATGCCCAAATTTTTAATGATTAATATAAATACCTAGACCGATAGTAGCTATTTTTGGGAATGGTTCCCCTTGCGGTATTGATACTACCTCTAGTGGAGTGACAATAATTACCTAGGAGAGAACCCTTATATGGTCTTGATGGCATGGGTTGGTCATCCTCTTCCATGATAGATACTTGGGCTACAATGTGTGATACATGGTACAAATATATAGGATGGTTTACACTATTTTACACACCATGAAAGAGTGATACTTCAGACATTATAAATGAACCACCTTGGAAGAACTCCATGGAATTGATTTTTTAACATTCATTTTAGTTATACTTTGAATTTCTCTCCAAATTGTCATGGATAGGCTCAAATGGCTTAGACGTGCTCTATAAAGAAATGTCTAAAATCACTTTCAAAGGAAATTAAAAAATTTCTAATGAGAATTATCTTGCTTAATTTTGAAGGCGTATTACATCTTCTCCAAACCCAATCACAAGGTTCGGAATAGTCTAGCCTATGGAATTTCACCTTACTCACTATACCATATGTTGGTTCACATGGTTTAGATACATCGACATAGGATGATGTAGGTATATGGGAGAGTGTCCAAATGGAACCCATTCCAGTTATTTTAATAATTTATATCTATTATGAGTTTAAATTAAATATTTCACACAGTTTATATTTTTGTGGAACATAATGGAAAAGACCAAATATGTGGGTATCAGCCTTGTTAGATTTTATCTCACACCCTAATTGGGCAACATTGGCACCCTGTTAGACTTTATGATCACATGTATAGGTAAAGGGATGAAAATAGTTTCAAATGATTGATTTACATTTCTAGAATTTATTTGGGAGTAGGGGACCAAGCCTATGGTTGAGAAGCTAGATATAGAATTTACTGGATTATTATTTATTTTATCAGCATGTTTTATATTCTCTAATCTCGTGCCCATGCATGCTCATTTTTGTAAGACACGTGACATATTTTCATCATCTGTTTATTCTGGTTATTTGTTTAGATTTTTTCATGTTATATCATTATCTTTCATGTTTATGATTTTATTTTCCACTACCATATTGATATTTTCCTTACTTCTCATATTCCATAAATAAATCTGGTGTTGTTCATGACCCTGATCAAAGAGGGAATAGTCTCCCCATGGAAATCCCCAAGTCCCATGCTCCTAGTCGAAGGCCTCTGGACTTTTGGGAGACATGATTGAGGTGTTGTGGCTAACCTCCTTGGGGTACCAATATATGGCACACCAGGCATGTAGTTACAGCTACAAACTGTATCCATTCCAGAATGAATGTGGTACGATTTCCCCATGGGATTCAGGGTAAGAATTTTGATGAAACCTTGGAATAATGAAGTGAAATGGGTAATTATAGACCATTTAACCAAGGTGGAACATTTCATAATGATTCAAGAGAATTTTAATGTGAAATAGTTGGGTGAATAATATGGTTGGGAGATAGTAAGGTTTCATGTGGTCCTATGATGTAAAGTTTTTTATCATGATCTATGTTTAAAATTGAACTTGTTGTAAGGATTGATGAATAATAATTTTAATGAAATGTTTATGATTATAACCTTTCATGCCCGGATAGATAGGAAATTGGAGTGTACTATCTAGGTTCTAGAGGACATGATGATAGAACGATTCCTCGACTTTGATGGAACATGGGAAAAGTACTTTGTGCTTGTTGAGTTCATCTTCAAAAATAGTTACCAGGTGACTATTTAGATGGAACCATATGAGGTTCTCTATGGTAGGCCATATAGATCACTATTTCATTGGATGGAAGCTGGTGAGTCAGATTTAATGGGGAAAAGTATTTTGAAAGAGAAATTTATGAACGGTTAGTCGATTCCAAACATATGGATACTTATTAGAGTTGGGAAAATTCATTTCATGATGGACATCCCTGACCTCCTGAGACTGTAGTGGGTAATTGTGTGTTCCTTTAGGTGTCACCGAGATTATGGAAATGTCATATTTGAAAACAAGGTAAGATGGAACCCAAGTAAATGTGTCTATTTGAGATTATAGAGAGTGTTATACTATTGGAGTATCGATTAACTCTTCTATATCGGTACTGTAGTATGCTTGATTTTTTTTCATGTGTCTTAGATTTAGCAGTATCACCCAAACCCTTCTCAAGTGATTGATGTTAATGATATGAAGATTGAGATATATGATCCCCTTTAGGATCGTTTGATTCATATTATATATTGATGCTAGAATGTTTTATAGTGTATGAATATGTCATTGGTCCGAGTGTTGTGGAATCATAGTAATGTATAAGAGGAAAGATGGGAGGGGGTACAGATATGTGTACCAAGTAGCCTGATCTTTTTACCTTGGAGTCTTAGTGGTTCTTGTGAGAGAAGGTTGAGAAGAAAATGTTAAAAGGTGGTTATTTTGTAAGATCCCAAACATTTATAAGGTTTTTTATTGATTTAATTTTCAGATAAAATCCTTTAATTTTATTTAATGAAATGAAACTTGAGAATAGGATGGGAATTGGTGGTTTTATCTGGGTTCAGGACATGAAATGGAGGGGAAACGTGGTTATCCATTGCATGGAAGATGGTTGGTGTGCAGTTAGAGATAAATGTGCACCATGGTTCATGAGACTGTGTGGAATTGACCTTTAGACAGTGGCATGTACATGACAATGATTAGATTTTTTAAATAGTGTAGGTGTCAAAACAAAAATTCAGGTCATGTTCCCCTACTTGATAGTGGGATTCACATGGTTGGCCAAACTATGATCCATTTAAAATTGGGGATTTTCAACATTTTTTCCTCTTTGAATTTAAATATTCTAACCCTATTTCCCGCTATTTCATCCTATATCATCCTAGGTGGTGAAATATTACCTCTAAATAATTCCATTTATGATTTACCTTCGATTCATAGATGTTTGGAGTTCTTTTGGGTTAAAATCAATGATACAAGTGAGTATAACACTCCTTATCCTTCTATTTTCTGGAAAATGCCTTGTGTAATTGTTATTCTCCATTTGAAGCCCTAAAACTCGGATTTTATTTAAAATTCCATGTTTGGATTTGAAAATTGTTTGATTCAATCCATAGGAAAAGTTTAATTTAGTGTTCATCTAAGAACATAAGGTCGTTGGTCTATAGGTTATATCACATATTCTTAATGTTAGTTATTAGTATGAGGTTGTGATCCAAGTACCATTATACTACAATTTTTTTCCTATGTATGAAATGATTAATTGGTTATTTAAATGATGTGTTATATAAGGCCCTAGCCTTAAACATTACTTAACATTGAATTAAATGAATAATTCCCATTAAGGATCTTTTCAAGTATAGAG
This sequence comes from Viscum album, assembly GCA_963277665.1. NCBI lineage: Eukaryota > Viridiplantae > Streptophyta > Magnoliopsida > Santalales > Viscaceae > Viscum > Viscum album. The sequence goes on from OY728167.1 coordinate 281,803,709, forward strand.
TTTTATAGAATTAGAGCTTAACTATTACATCTCAAAAGATTACAAAGTATACACTTCTACTAAGTTTCCATAAAATAAAAACTCTTAAAAAGAAACATGTCTAGTTCGATGTTTTATATAGCATGACTTCCCTTGATCCCATCCTTGACACTATTCCACATTATGTCCTGTGAAAAACATTTCAAAAAAACATGGGGTGAGCATAAAAAGCTCAGTAAAGGATACACAATGAATGAAAACTATTAGTTTTTTCAAAACAACAAGTAAACCATCTATACTTTATCAAGGTAATACTTTTCACCATTATAAAGTAGTAAAAACTCTTCACTGAATAAATGATCAATACTTACCCTTTTGTAACCAAAAGATTACCATAAAACCCATACAAAGAACACATAATATATAAAGGTAACTGGGGACATAAACATACTTAAATGGAATAACCATACGGTCGACTTCCACAAATATCACTTAATGGAATAGCCATATGGCCGACTTCCATACTCAATGCATTCGAGGTTATAACGTAACCACCCATCCTGGTGTTCACGACACCACTCGTCATATGGTTTATCACTTAACCACAAGTCAAATGTCCAAGTACCATTATAAAATCATAAGACATAAAACAAATATAATTGAAAGAAAACATTCCCACACTTTGATCACAATATATCACTTAAATATATTGACATAAAAAGTCCATTATAAAATCCATTTTCAATACCAAAATACATAAATGTGTATATGGTATTTATTTCATTCTAAAAAACATTATGGCTTGTTGAGGAAGCCAAAGACCAAATAATACTCGCTGCGGCGGAAAAGGGTCGGTGTCACTGCGTATGTTAAAAGAAACATTCCTTTTTTTCGTTTACTAAAATGCTTCGTAGAAAAAGGATTACTTTTGAATAAAAGTAAAAGTCAAAGGGGTTTATACACCGTATAAATGAAAGTTTTGTATAAAACAAAATATGCCTCAATGAACGGAGATTGAGACGAAGTCCCTTACCTTGGGTCCGACTTGACTCGATCGTTCTTTAACGTCCTGAATAATAAACTTGAGTTAATTTCTACTTTCTTAAGAACCTTTTTCAAGTTCATTATTCCTTTTATATCACTTATTACCATGTTATGAACACTATGTAATTTTTTATGTTAATAATGGTCGTTTTGTCGATCAATGGTACTTGAGTCAAAAGTAAACTCTTTATAATTACAAGTTGTTCATGGGGTAAAATATATATTATATCCAGAATAATATTAAAGATGTATATATCATATATGACATATATATCTAGTATAAACATGCATTTATAATATTACATAACATTTAGAGGTAAGAAATGAAATGCACCGTTCATGGAGATGGTAAGCCGTACGTACGCATGAATGCTAATTCCATTTCTATTTCATATTTAATGGAATTAAAACATAATGATACATAATAGTATTATAATTCCAGTATTTTATCATATATAATATCATTAAATATATCCATTATATGTACCACATATGGTATTAACGAATCAAATCACTTTGAGGGGGCGGTAGTCCGCACTTCCTAAAATGAAGATATCGCGTTTACCCATAATGGAAACCATAAAGGTATGACATAAAAGAAAAATACAGAAACTTAAGGAAAACATAAACATATTATATATCATATATAAATATAGTGACATCTTAATGTCCACCTTTGAAGGTGTTATATGAGTGTTGAACAATCATCGTTTCGTGAGGCAGAAATTCGCCATCCACGGAAACAGTTTGTTCTTTAACCATTAGATGTAGGTGTGTGTAAGTGTAGCTCGAATAAATATTATAAAAACATACTAGTATATTGAGTATATTGGTGTTGTTACAAAAGAAATTAATAAAAATAGTTTAGGGGGTTGGAGAAGAAAAATAAAACAAAAGAGCACAGGTGAAGACGTTACCATAAAATCGGGTAACTACCTTTGGTTTGAACCCAAAGGGTTTCATGAAGAGCTTCCTGCCTAAAGTAAGGATTCTAGGATGAGGAGAGGGATGTGTAGAGAAAAAATGATCAGATATTGTTTGACCAAAAGGCTTGAGAGGTGTGGGTAAGGAGGTAGAGGTGGGGGCCTTTTATAAAAGGAGAGGAGGGGCACTCTTGGAATGTTAAGAAAAGATACGTTATTATAAATTGAGTTTCGGTTTTTAAAGGTCCCAAAATTATATATTTCTATGTTAAGATGATAGGGGTTCTAAATACACCCATACAATAGGTTTTTTACAAGTGTAGGTCTTATAGTTTACATTATCATATCATTTTATTTAAATTGCTAAATAATGAGGTAATCACTACATCATCATGATGTCATAAATAATTTAATTTATTTAATGTATAAAAATTATAAAAAAAATACTATGATGTAGGAAATCGTTTTAGCTTTCCAATTACTATTTATAGTCAAAAATATGACTTCTATAACTCCATGTAAAATTTTGTTTAGTAAAACGACTCATGTTTGTGTCATTTTTACTTTTACTTTAAATAAAAGGCATAAATGTCATTATCTTACCCAAGTGGCTCCATGGGGTCCCAAAACTCGACCCAAGGGTTTTCTTGGTCGCCCATGACACATCCAATAAGGGTAGGAAATGTTTCAAGGTCATTTATTATTTGTAAAACATTATTTTTACCTTAAATTACACTAATTAACTCTAATCGTGATTAAAAACTTAAATGTTACAATTCACCCAAAAAAAATATTTTAATCCCATTGAACCACATTTTACTTATTAATGAAAATCATTTATATTGGATTTTTGAAATTCAAATCACAGAAGTGGTAAATTTCCATTTAAACGAAAAATCAGTTTTTGTAACTACCACTTTGTGGTTTCACTATTCATAAAAAATTAAGGTTTTTCAGAAAAATACCAAAACATCACCCTAAGATATATTTGATATTACGAATTAAAAAATGATTTATATTTTACAATAGAATGTAAAAGGGTGACCAAAACTATATTTAAAGAGGTTTCTCCATCAAAAGGCGATAGTTTGACCTTTTAGTGAAAATTAGAGTATATATGCCTAAAATTGAATTATTTTCTTATTTTAAGCCTTTATATTTTATTGGAAAAATATAAAAACATTTAAAAAACATATATAATCATATATTAGTTATTTCTATTCATTCCTGCCAATAACACGGCTATGTGTTAACTACAATTTAAAATACTATTATTTTATTACTAGTGTGCAATGTAAGATTTTAAAGAAACTCTTTGTTGCGTATCGGGTACGCTATCGAACATAGCAACCCCTTTAAAAGAAAAATTAATATTTAATTCGTAAATATTAATAAATATGAAAATGTTTTATTCTTTATTTACCTGGGATGTTACATCCTTCCCCCCTTTTAGGAATTGATTCCTTGCAATTTTATTCACTTATCAAAATAAGTGGGGGTATTTGTCCCTCATAGCATTTTTAGATTCCCATGTTTCCTCTTCAACGATATGGTTTTTCCATAAAACCTTTACCTGGGGAATTACCTTATTCCCCAACACTTTCTCTCTAAGGTCAAGAATCTGGACTGGTTGTTCTTCATAAGAGATATTCTCTTCCAACTAAACTACCTCTGGGTTCAAAACACGAGATGGACCTAGAATATACTTTCTCAACATAGAAACATGAAAAGCATTGTGTACCTGATATAAACTCGGAGGTAAAGCCACCTGGTAAGAAACTAATCCATCTTTCTCCAGAATTTCATATGGTCCAATGAACCTTGGACTCAGCTTTCCATTCTTACCAAATCTCATGACACTTTTTCCATGGTGAAACTTTGAGAAAAACATGATCACCTACCTCGAATGATAGATCCTTCCTCCGGTTATCTACATAACTCTTCTGCCTACTCTGAGCTATTCTCATGTGCTTCTGAATGAACTGAACTATTTCTGCCATCTCTTCTACCAATTCTGGTCCCATCAGCTTCCTTTCACCCACTTCATCCCAAAAAGCTAGAGGTCGACACCGTTTACCATATAATGCCTCAAACAGAGCCATCTGTATACTGGAATGAAGACTATTATTATATGAAAATTCATCCAAAGAAAGATGTTGGTCCCAACTTCCCTGATAATCCATCGAACAAGCACATAGCATATCCTCCAAAGTTTGAATTGTTCGTTCTGACTGCCCATCTGACTGAGGATGAAAAGCTGTACTAAAATTTAATTCAGTACCCAATAACTTCTGAAGGCCCTTACAAAAGTTAGAAGTAAACCTGGGATCACGATCAGATACAATGGATAGGGGAACTCCATGAAACCTGACTATCTCTTTAAGATACAATTGAGAAAGTTGATCTATAGAGATAGTATCTCGAATAGGAAGGAAATGAACAGATTTAGTCAAGCGATCAACAATAACCCATATTGCATTATTACCTCGAGATGTCTTCGGTAATCCCACAACAAAGTCCATGGATATATTTTCCCATTTCCACTCTGGCACTGGTAAAAGCTGAAACATCCTTTTTGGTAACTGACGCTCTGCTATAACCTGCTGACAAGTCAAACACTTCACAGTAAAATCAACAATATCTCTTTTCATTTCATCCCACCAGTAATACTCCTGCAGATCTCTGTACATCTTAGTACTTCTAGGATGAACTGAAAATGGGGAACTACGAGCCTAACATAACAACTCATTCTTCAACTCATTCTGTCTGATAGAGAAGATTTCACTGATACCTGAAACAAAACATAAGGACATCCTGCACCAACAAATTCTATGCCAAAGTTCTTCAAATCAAAAACCAAAGGATCTCGTTCCAAACATAGCATGGTTAATGAAGCATTACTTTTTCGACTCAAAGCATCATCCACTTTATTTGCTTTTCCCGGATAGTAATGAATTGTACAATCATAATCCTTGATTAATTCCAACCATCTCCTTTGTCTCATGTTCAATTATTTCTGAGTGAATATATACTTTAATCTTTTGTGATCAATATATATTTCACACTTTACTCCATACCAATGATTCCTCCAAAATTTTAGATCAAAAACAACAGCAGCTAATTCCAATTCCTGTGTAGGGTAATTTACCTCGTGAGTTTTCAACTGACGTGAAGCATATGAAATTACCTGATCGTTCTTCATAAGGACACAACCATGTCCCTTCAACGAAGCATCACTGTATATAACAAACTCACCATTCCTGGAAGGAAGTGCCAAAACTGGAGCATTCACCAATCGTCTTTTCAAATCCTGAAAACAATCATCACATTCTTTTGTCCAGATAAACTTAACACCCTTCGGAGTTATCTTATTCATTGGACTAGATAACCCTAAAAAAATTTCAACAACCCTTCTGTAGTAACCTGCCAAACCAAGAAAACTATGGATCTCAGTTACATTTGTGGGTCTTGCCCATTCTTCAACAACTTTTGTTTTTGCAGGATCAATAGTTATCCCATCTTTAGAAACAATATGACCAAGGAAAGAAATTTGTTGCAACCAAAACTCACACTTGATGAATTTCCATACAATTTCTTTTATTTTAAGGTTTGCAAAATAACCCTTAAATGACTTTGATTCTCCTCTTTACTTTTAGAAAACACCAAAATATCATCAATGATAACAACCACAAACTTATCCAAGAACTCATGGAAAATTCTATTCATAAGGTCAATGAATACAGCAGGTGCATTGGTTAACCCCAAAGGCATAACTACAAATTCATAATGGCCAAATCTAGTACAGAACACAGTCTTCAGAATGTCTGCTTCTTTTACTTTCGACTAATGGTACCCCGACCTCAAGTCAATCTTCGAAAAATACATAGCTCCCTAGAGCTGATCAAACAAATCATCGATATGCGGTAAAGGATACTTTTTCTTAACAGTAATGCTATTCAAGGCTCTATAATCAATGCAAAGTCTCATTGAACCATCTTTATTTTTAACAAACAAGACCGGAGCACCCCATTGTGATGTGGTAGGTCGAATGGAACCTTTATCTAATAACTCCGGCAATTGTTTCTTTAACTCTACAAGTTCAACATGAGCTATCTGATAAGGGGGTATTGAAATTGGCTTAGAATCAGGAACTAAGTCAGCAGTAAATTCAACTTCCCGATGATGAATAATACGAGGAAACTCATCAGGAAAACATCAAGATACTCATTTACCACTGGCACATCATTAATCTGAACAGTTCCCTTGTATTCAAAGATATGTTCTAGATAACATTAATTTCCATCTTTTAATAGTTTCTCAACTTCCTGATATGTTATCAAAATCAAGGGTTCATTCTTGTACACAAACTGAAAATATTTCTGAAACAAAACCATTTTAGCTCTACAGTCAATCTTAGCATGATAAATAGAAATCCAATCCATGCCCAAAATAACATCAAACTCTACTAGAGGCAAAACAATAAGGTTTGCTGGTAGATTCTTTCCGCACACAATGATATGAAGGTTCTTATAATTTCTTTTTGTCTCAACGTTCCCTCCGGGTTTTTTTTACCATAAGTTCAAGATTCATATCTTGAGATAGAATTTCCAATTTACTAGAAAACTTCTCAGAAATGAAAGAATGTGTAGACCCTGAATCAAACAACACATTGACATAATCTGAACAAATAAACAGTGTACCTGATACTACTTCATTCGATGGCCCAACATCTGCTGAAGTAGTTTCAAAGGATTTCGCCACCCCTTTCTGCTTGTAGCCTGGCTGCTTTCCCCCAGTTGAGTTCTTCATTAGACACTCATTTTCATAATGACCCATTTCAGTGCACTTAAAACATATTACCACTGGCTTTTCATTGCCTACTTTTTCATCTTCCTTACAGTTACGAGCAATATGACTAGACATACCACACTGAAAGCACTTTCCAGACTTTGATAAAAATTATCCAGGATGCATTTTAGCACACTTCTCACAGGATGGATATTTGTTTTTCTTTCCTCCTTGTTTCATTGATGAATTATTCCCCTTTGCCTACCAACTGGACTTCTTATTCTGTTGTTTGTCAAAGATCACCTGATCTTCGGAAAACTCCATTTCCACCTTCTCCGCACATCAAACAAGTTTTTCATAACTTTTTAAATCACAATAATCTAAAGCCCTTTGATACCTTGGATTTAACCCGGAGTAAAAATGGTTGATTTTACTATCAAGATCTCATATGAAGTTTGTAGCATACCTTGCTAGTCGAGTGAACTTTTCTTTATAATCCGCCACTGAATCATCCTCCTGCCTCAATTCTAGGAATTGTTTTTCCATCCTAAGACGAACCACCGTAGGAAAATATTTCTCAAGAAACATAGCTTTGAATTCATCCCAGTGAAGATCATCAATCTCATCACTATCCCTGATATTTTTCACCATCGACCACCACTGATCTTCTTCACCTTCAAAATGGTAAACAACAAGTCTAACCTTTTGATGTTCTGAACACCCCATGACAAAAAAAATCTTCTCGAGTGCTTTAATCCACCCTTCAGCTAGCACAGGGTTAGATGATCCTCTGAATGAAGGGGGGTGTTGCCTCATGAAATGTTCCACCACTGACATGTTCCTCTTTGGTTGATCTGGCTTATCTCGTGCATGGATACCACCACCATTTATAGCCTGAGTCAATTGTGCCATCACTACAACAAACTGTTCAGTTCCAATTCCGACCATCTCAGGTTGCTGATTTGGAAGGTTGTTTTCCTCCTGATGTCGTCCCAACATAGCTTCCTTGTTTCCTCTGTAGAAAAACATTCTGAACACATTAATATCTTAGGCGAAGCAACATGGTAATATTTAAATGCTATATCATTTCAGTCATACCATAAATTAATTTATAATTTAACAATTTTCTAACTCCTAAAGGTTTCTATAACAACCTTTGATACCAACTATAAGGCCCCAGCCTTAAACATTACTTAACATTGAATTAAATGAATAATTCCCATTGAGGATCTTTTCAGGTTTAGAGTTTTAGAGAATTAGATCTTAACTATTACATCTCAAAGGATTACAATGTAGACACTTCTAATAAGTTTCCATAAAATAAATACTCTTAAAAAGAAACATGTCTAGTTCCATGTTTTATATATCATGACTTCCCTTGATCCCATCCTTGACACTATTCCACATTAATTCCTATGAAAAACATTTCAAAAAAACTTGGGGTGAGCATAAAAAGCTCAGTAAGGGAAACACAAAGAATGAAAACTGTTAGTTTTTTCAAAACAACAAGTAAACCATGTATACTTTATCAAGGTAACTCTTTTCACCTTTATGAAGTAGTAAAAACTCTTCACTGAATAAAAGATCAATACTTACCCTTTTGTAACCAAAAGATTACCATAAAACCTATAAAAAGAACACATAACATATAAAGGTAACTTGTGACATAAACATACTTAAATGGAATAACCATATGGTCGACTTCCACACATATCACTTAATGGAATAGTCATACAGCTGACTTCCATACCCAATGCATTGGAGGTTATAATGTAACCACCCATCCTGGTATTCACGGAACCACCCGTCATATGGTTTATCACAGAACCACCTTTCAAATGTCCAAGTACCATTATAAAATCATAAGACATAAAATAAATATAATGGAAAGAAAACATTTCCACACTTTGATCACAATATATCAGATAAATATATTGACATAAAAAATCCATTATAAAAACAATTTTCAATACCAAAATACATAAAAGACTATATGGTATTTATTTTATTTTAAAAAAACATTACGGCATGTTGAGGGATCCAAAGACCAAATAATTCTCGCGACGGCGGGAAAGGGTCGTTGTCACCGCGTACGTTAAAAGAATTATTCCTTTTTTTCATTTAGTAAAACGCTTCATAGAAAATGATTCCTTTTGAATAAATGTAAAATTCAAAGTAGTTTATACACCATATAAAAGAAAGTTGTGTATTAAACAAAATATGCCTCAATGAAAGGAGATTGAGACGATGTCCCTTACCTCGGGTCTGAATTAACTCGATCGTTCTTTAACATCCTGAATAATAAACTTGAGTTAATTTCTTCTTTCTTAAGAACATTTTTCAAGTTCATAATTCCTTTTATATGACTTATTACCATGTTATGAACACTATGTAATTTTTTAATTTAATAATGGTCGTTTTGTTGATCAATGGTACTTGAGTCAAAAGTAGACTCTTTAGAATTACAAGTTGTTCATGGGGTAAAATATCCATTATATCCAGAATTATATTCAAGATGTAGATATAATATATGTAATATATATCCAGGATAAACATGCATTTATAATATTACATAACATTTAGAGGTAAGAAATGAAATGCACTGTTCAAGGAGACGGTAAGCTATACGTACGCATGAACGCTACATCCATCTCTATTTCACATTTAATGAAATTATAACATAATGATAAATAATATTATTATAATTAGATTATTATATCATATATAATATCATTAAATCTATCCTTTATACGTACCACATATGGTATTAACGAATCAAATCACTTTGAGGGGGCGGTAGTCCGCACTTCCTAAAATGAAGATATCGCGTTTACCAATAATGGAAACCATAAAGGTATGACATAATTGAAAAATACAGAAGCTTAAGAAAAACATAAACATATTATATATCATATGTAAATATAGTGACATCTTAATGGACACCTTTGATGGTGTTATATGAGTGTTGAACAATCATCGTTTCGTGAGGCAGAAATTCGCCATCCACGGAAAGAGTTTGTTCATTAACCATTAGATGTAGGTGTGTGTAAGTGCATCTCAAATACTTATTATAACAACATCCTAGTATATTGAGGATACTGGTGTTGTTAAAAAATAAAGGAATAAAAAGAGTTTAGCGGGTTGTAGAAGAAAAATAAAACAAAAGAGCACAAGTGAAGACGTTACCTTAAAATCGGGTAACTCCCTTTGGTTTGAACCAAAAAGGTTTCTTGAAAAAATTCCTGCCTAAAGTAAGGCTTCTAGGATGAGGAGAGGGATTTTTAGAGACAAAATGATCAGATCTTGGCCGAACCAATGGCTTGAGAGGTGTGGGTAAGGAGGTAGAGGTGGGGGCCTTTTATAAGAGGAGAGGAGGGGCACTCTTGGAATGTTAAGAAAATATAGATTATTATAAATGAGTTTCAGTTTTTAAAGGTCCCACAATTATATATTTCGACGATAACGTGTTAAGGGTTCGAAATCCACCAATAAAATTGGTTTTTGACAAGTGTAGGTCTTATATTTTACATTATCGTCTAATTTTATTTAAATCGTTAAATGATGAGGTAATCACTGCATCATCATGATGCCATAAATAATTTAATTTATTTAATGTATAAGAATTATAAAAAAAAACTACTATGATGTGGGAAATATCTTTAGCTTTACAATGTCTATTTATAGTCAAAAATATGACTTGTATAACTCTATGTAAAAAATGTTTTAGTAAAACAACTCAAGTTTGTTTCATTTTTTACTTTTACTTTAAATAAAAGGCCTAAATGTCATTATCTTACCCATGTGTCTCCAATGGGGTCCCAAAACTCGACCCATGAGTTATCTTGGTCGTCCATGACACATCCAATAAGTGTAGGACATGTGTAAATGTCATTTCATATTTTTAAAACATTATTTTTATCTTAAAATACACTAATTACCTCTAATCGCGATTAAAAACATTAAAGTTACTATTCACCAAAAAAATATTTTCATCACATTGAACCACATTTTAATTATTAATGAAAATAATTTATATTGTATTTTTGAAATTCAAATCACAGAAGTGGTAAAGTTCCATTTAAACGAAAAATCAGTTTTTGTAACTACCACTTTGTGGTTTCACTATTCATCAAAAATTAAGGTTTTTCAGAAAAATACCAAAACTTCACCCTAAGCTATATTTGATATTCCTAATTCAAAAATGATGTATATTTTACAAAATTCAAAAAATATAAGTTTCATTAATTAATTTAATAATTAATTCCCGCTGTCAATACAAATAGCGTGTTTTTATGAAACAATATGTATCAAAAGATTGACACTAGTTTAAGTCCATTTTCAATGTGAAATCAATTCCAATGACCACCATTGGATTAAATGGTAAAAATATATTCTAATTGAAATTTAAAACCAATTCAAAAGATAATCTAATCACATAAATAAATTATATTAAAAAGATGATTTGAATTAAAATACGACATTTTTCACTATTCAATAAAAAATGATCTTTATCGGAAAAATACCAAAAATATACACAAAGTAAATTTTGATGTCTCGATTCCAAAGAAGAGTTTTATTTGGTCAAATAGAATGTGTAAGAGTGACCAAAACTATATTTAATAAGGTTTCGGCATAAAAAGGTGATAGTTCGACCTTTTAGTGAAAATTTGAGTATATATGCCTAAAATTGAATTCTTTTCTTATTTTAAGCCTTTATATTTTATTGGATAAATATAAAAACATTTAAAAAACATATATAATCATATTTTAGTTATTTCTACTCATTCCCGTCAATAAAACGGCTACGTCTTAACTACCATTTAAAATAATATTAATTTATTAGTAATGTGCAACATAAGATTTCAAAGAAACTCTTTGATGCGTATCAGGTACACTATCGAACATAGAAACCCCTTTAAAGTAAAATTAATATCTAATTTTTAAATATTAATAAATATGAAAAAAATTTAATCTTTATTTACCTGGGATGTTACATGTTAGACCCATCATGTTCCTTATGGTGTTTGATGAGGATGAATGGACTGGGATTATGGACACCCATGGGGTGTGAAACTGCCTTTAACATGAAAATAGGGATGTTGAATTATGAATTTAAGGATTTATGAGAATAATACAATTCTAAATGTAATTAACATGTTAAAATAAAATTAGGGGCATTTGGCATAATATATAAGAGTTTAATGAGTTATGGAATGTAAATGGATGAGTGTTATAAATGGTTAAGGTGTTTTGGACTCAAGGTTAAATGGAGTGGAAGGGATGATGAATGGTTGTAATGTGTCAAAATGTCAAAATTTGTGTATTATTATAATTGAGAAAATGATCAACGTGATGAACCAGATAAATGTGAAAACATGGAAATTGTGCACCCTTGTAATTATTATGTTATACAAAAAGGTTAAATATGATAATCTATTCAATATGTGAACTAATGGTTGTTGGGATAATGGAATGGTGGTCCACTCTTGAAGGGAAGGCCAAAATGATTCTCAATGGAACTATATGAATATTAGTTTTTAGGGAAATGACTGATGCCCCTAAACCCAAAAGTATGGACATGGAATATCGTGGTTGGGATGGTCAGACATGGAATGTTAATTAGTAGTTGGATATGGGGGATGATACTTCTAGTTTTCCAACCTTTGACCTCTCAACACATGGTTTAGATTACTAAAAAAGGCCAAAATAGGATTGATTAAAAATGGGTAAATCATGGATTTAATAATAAAAGTGATTATTTTATATAATGTTGAGTAATGGAACATTGTTCCGTTTGAGGATTTAATTATTATCTATACTTAAGAATACACATTATTAGACTAGATATTGAGTAGAAATTGTTTTTGGTGGCCTACTAAGTTTTACTCACACTATACTCGACCAGCCCTTTTGTACCCAAGAAGACATCTTAGATGCAGGTTTGGACATGGGAAAAGGCCATATTCTAAAGGGATGATTTGAGTCATAGGGATGTTCATGGATGATGTAACCAGACGTAACATCCCAGGTAAATAATGAAATATGATATTTTTGTATTTATTAATATTTTGGAATTAAATATTAATTATACATTAAAGGGGATGCTATGTTCGGTGGCATACCCGATACGCAACAACGAGTTTCTTTGAAATCTTACGTTATGCACAATATTGAGTTTTACTGAAAAATAATAATATAATATTATTATTTAAAATGGTAGTTAACATATTGTCGTTGTAATGAAGAGAATGAACACAACTATCTAAAATATGATTATACATGTTTGTTAAATGGTTTAATATTTATCAAAAAAATATTGAAGTTTTAAAATAAGAAGGAATCCAATTTTAATAATAAATACTATAATATTCCTTAAAGGGTCGATTTACCACCTTTTGATAGAGAAAAATTTTTAAATCTAGTTTTTTTAAACTTTTATATGTTCTATTTGAAAAAAATATATTCTTATTTGGAATTGAGAAATCAAAATTTACTTTGGAGGAAATTTTGGCAATTTTCTGATAATTATCATTTTTTAAAGAACAGTGAAAATACTATATTTCAATTCAAAACTTCCATTTAATATTACATATTAATATGGAAAGATTATCTTTTTAATTTTTTTAAAGTGTGATTATATTATGTTTTCACCATTTAATCCCATTTTTTTCATTGGAAGTAATTTCACCTTGAAATTAGAAACAAACAAATGTCAATATTTTGATAGTTATTATTTCTTAAAAACACACTTTTTGGTTTGACAACGTGAATTAATTTTAAATTAATTTCGTCAACTTCTGTATTTTGAATTTGGAAAAATGGATTCCATATTTGGAATCATGAGTTCAAAATTGTGTAAATAGGTAAATTTTATTTTTAGACATTATCAATATTTTCTTCAGTAAATATTTTATTTACCATGAAAAATGGGTAAATATGGTAAATAAGGGTAACAAATAACATTATAATAATATAAAATTACCCTAACATGTGTCCTAATACTATTGGTTATTACATTTCCTACCATGGGAATTTTCGGGTTGATTTTGGGACCTCATGGAGCCACTTAATAGTGATAATGGCACTGTATATTAATTAATTTAATGTAAAGGAAAAATGACATAAAAATATATCTTTTAGTAAATCAATATTTACATGGAGTTATATAAGTTATATCTTAGAATATAAATTTTCATTTTAAACTTAAAAATATTTCCTAAATCATGGTATTTTATTTATAATTTTTATAAATCAAATAAATAAAATTATTTATGACACAATGACGATGTAGTGATTACATTATTAATGAGTAATTTTAAAAAATGAGATTATAAATAATAAAACAATATCTGAAACCTGTAAAAAAAATTTGGGATGATTTTATATAGAACAAGAGTCATCTTATATTCGAATTAAATATGTTTTGGACCTTCATAAAATGAAAATTATTATATGATTAAATAATATTTTCAAACTTTTCTAAAGAGCCCCTCCTCCACCTTATAAAATCCCATCACCTCTAACCCATTAACCACACCTCTCTAGCCCCTTGGAGTATCCAAACTCTTCCAAAATAAGCTCTCAAGATCTATATCTTCCACCTATAATCCTTACCTTTGGAAGAGAGTACTTCAAGAAATACTTTTCGTTCAAACTAAAAGAAGTTACCCTATTTAAAGGTAACATATTCTCTTAAGTTATTTTCTTTTATTTTACATCTCCAACCCCCTAAACTCTTGTTATTCCATTATTTTTATGAAACCACCAGTATCCAAAATATACTGGGTTGTTTTTATTAGAATAATTCTAATTACACTTACAGACACCTCCATCTAATTGGTAAAGAACAGACTGTTTCTCTGGACGACGAACTACTCTCTCACGAAACAATGATTGTTCAATATTCTCCTAACAATTCTTGTGGTTTCCATTAAGATAGAACTATATTTTTATGTGATATATATTATATTTATATTGTTTTATGAATATTTATTTTTCATTTATATAATACATTTATGGTTTCCATAGTGGGTAAAAATGATAAATTCTTTTGAGGAAGTGTGGACTACCGCCCTCTCAAAGTGATGTGACTCGTTCATGCCATACGTGGAACATATAAAGGATGAAGTTACTGAAATTATATATGATATTGTAATATAATTATAATATACCTATCTATCATTATTTTTTAATTCCATTAAATACTAAATATAAATGAAAGTAGTGTTCATGCGTACGTATAGCTTACCATCTCCATGAATGGTGCATTTCATTTCTTATTTCCAAATGTTTTGTAATATTATAAATACATATATATACTTGATATATATGATATATATGATATCTAAATCATTAATATAATTTTGGAGATAATATAATTTTGACCACATGGAAAACTTGTAATTATAAGAAGTTCATTTTTTACTCAAGTACCAAATATGGACAAAGTGACCGTTATTAAATTAAATGATTATATAATGTTTACAACTTGGTAATAAATTATATAAAAGGAATAATAAACCTGGAAAAGGTTAGTATGAAAGTATAAGTTAACTTTAGTTTATTATTCAAGAGATTAAAGAATGAATGGGTCAAGTCGGAGACGAGGTAAGGAAACTTCTTAACCAAATTTTCATTCATTGGGTTAATTCTCTGCGTTTTGATTTTGCCATGATATGACTATGTGGGAATTGAATTTTGATATCCTATATTGTATTTATAATTTCTTTATTTGTACTTATATTGAATACACATTACTGATCCATTTTATTTTAAAAATGTTTTTTGTAAAGGACTTCATCTCAATCTCCTTCCATTGAGGCATATTTTGGTTTATACATGGCATTATTTTATACAGTGTATAACTATACCGATTTTATTTTTACATATTTTAATGGTTCTCAAAATTAATCTTCTTTATACAAAGTGTTTTACTAAATTAAAAAATAGAATTTTTCCTTTTAATGCACGCGGTGACAATGACCTTTCCGCCTCCTTCGAGTATTTTTTGATCTTGGGCTTCCATAATAGCCGTAATGTTTTTAAAAGAAAAATAAATACCATATAATCTATTTTTATATTTTGGTATTGAATTTTTTTAATGGATTTATTAAGTCAGTATATTGAAATGATGTATTCTTATTTCAATGTGGAAGTGTTATCTTTCTTTTATTATTATATTATGTGTTATTACTATGTTATGGTTCTTGGGCACTATTTACATATATGGGTGGTTCCATGATAAACCTAGGGAAGGTGAGCCGAAGATATCTCTCCAATGAATTGGGTAACATGACGGAGGAAACGATAGAGTTTCTCCTAAGAGATTTAGGGAATATATTGTGATGGGTATTCCAACGTAACTGTCTACGCAGCCGTGATAGCTACTATGTAAGTATGATATGGATGCCACAAGTTACCTTTATGATTTATGATTCCTATGTGTTATTGATAAATCTTATGATTTAATGAGGTATGTTAAAAATCATATGTTTAGATGGAATAATTTTTTCTTTCTTTATTTTATAACCCTTATTGGAATTTTTAGGCTCATCCCATGTTTTTGAAATATTTTTCACAGGACATAATGATGAATAGGGTCAATGATGGGATCATGGAACTAAAATAGGAAACTATACATGACTCTTTTTTCGAGAGTTTTTATTTTATATAAATAAAATGGATACTAAGTAGAAGTTTGTACGTTGTAATATTTGAGATGTAATGTAATAGTTATGGCATAATTCTCTAAAACTCTAAACTTGAAAAGATCCTCAGTGCGAATTATTAACTTAATTCAAGATTATTTATTGTTTAAGATTGGTCCTTATAGTTGGTATCAAATTTCAGTTTAGACAACTCTAGATGTTAGGATATTATTAAACTAATATCCATAAATATTTTTTTACTTTATGTCAAGATTGATATGATATAGCATTAATAGATTACCATGTTTCCTCGTCTAAGATATTTTTGTGATCATAATGGTTTCTGTAGAAGAAACATGGAAGCTATGATGGGACGACATCAGGAGGAAGAAAACCTTAAAAATTAGAAACATGATATGGTCAGAGTCGGAACTGAAGTGTTTGTTGTAGTGATGGTACATTTGTCTCGGGCTATAAATGGTTGTGGTATCCATGCACGAGATCAGCCATATCAACCAAAAAAAACATGTCAGTATTGGAGAATTCGATGAGGCAACATCCCCCATCATTAATAGGATCATATGACCTTGTACTAGCTAAATGGTGCATAAAAGCACTGGAGAAGATTTTTGATGTCATGGGGTGTTCAAAACATCAAAAGGTTAGTCTTGTTGTATACTATTTTGAAGGTGAAGATAATTAGTGGTGGTAATTGGTGGAAAATAACAGGGATAGTGAGAAGATTACTGCTCTTTTATTGGATGAATTAGAAGGTATGTTTCTTGAGAAATATTTTCCAAAGGAGGTTTTTCTTTGGATGGAAAAACAATTCAAGTAATTGAGGCAGGAGGATGACTCGGTGGTTTCTTATGAATCAAAATTCACTCGACTAGAAAGGTATGATCCAAATTTCACACTAGATATTGATATTAGAATCAACAATTTTTACATAGGATTAAAGCCTATGTATATAAGGGATTTAGCTTCTCCTGAGTTCAAAATTTATGAAAAACCTTTTCAATGTGCAGAGAAGGGGGAAATTGAGTTTTCCAATTATCGGGTGTTCATTAAAAATCAACAGAATAAGAGTTCAAGGTGGAAGGTGAAAGGGAAGAACTCTTCAAAAAAGTCTGATGGTAAGAAACATAAGTTTATAGTTTGTGAAAATTGTGGTAAAAATCATGTTGGGGATTGTCTTTTGAATTCTTTTAAGTGCTACCGATGTGGTAAAATGGGACCCAAGGGTCATAATTGCACTAAAAAAGATCAGGGTAATGGTAAGACAAAATCTAATTTAAAATCCATAAAATGTTTTATGTGCCATGAAATTGGTCATTTTGAAAATGAGTGTCCAAAAAAGAACACAAATGAGGGAAATAAGCTATACTACAAGCAGAAAGGGGTGGTGAAATCCTTTGAAACTACTTTAGTGGATGTTGGGATATCAAATGATGTAGTATTAAGTACACTATTTGGTTGTTCATATTATGCCAATGTGTTGTTTGATTCAGGGTCTACACATTCGTTCATTTCAATGAAAGTTTCTAGTAAATTGGGAATTTGAACTCGAGATATAAATCTGGAACTTATGGTAAAAACACAAGGGGAAATTTAGAGAAGAAAAGAAATTATAAGAAGTTTCATATCCTTGGGTGTGGAAGGAATCTATCTTCAAACCTCATTGTTTTTCCTCTATAAGAGTTTCATGTTAATTTTGGTATGGAATGGATTTCTGTTTATCATTCTAAGATTGACTGCAGAGCTAAAGAGGTTTCTTTTCAGAAATATTTTCAGTTCGTGTACAAGAATAAACCCTTATTTTTGATAACATATCAAGAATATGAGGAACTAGTAAATGATGGAAAGTAATGTTACCTTTCACATATTTTTGAAAACTAAGAATGTGATTAGATTAATGATGTCCGAGTGGTAAATGAGTGCCTTGATGTTTTTCCAGATGATTTGTCTTGTATTATACGTGATCAGGATGTTGAATTTAATGTTTACTTAGTTCCTGATGGTAATCCAATTTCAAAACCCCCTTATCGAATGGCTCAATTTTAACTTTTAGAGTTTAATAAGAAATTGCTTGAGTTATTAGATAAAGGATTAATTGGACCTAGCACATCTCCATGGGGTTCTCCAGTCTTGTTTGTTAAAAAGAAATATGGTCCAATGGGACATTTCATTTTTTATAAAACATTGAATAACATCACTGTTAAGAACAAGTATCATTTTCCTAAAATCGATGATTTGTTTGATCAACTCTAGGGAGCTCTGTATTTTTTGAATATTGACATGAGGTCGGGGTACCATCAGTTGAAAGTAAAGGAAGAATACATTCTGAAGACCACGTTTTGGACAAGATATGTCCATTATAAATTTTTAGTTATTCCTTTTGGGTTAACCAATGTACCTATTGTATTCCTGGATCTTATGAATAGAATATTCCATGAGTTCTTGGATAATTTTTTGGTTGTGTTCATTGATGATATTTTGATTTATTCCAAGAGTAAAGAGGAACATGAATGACAATTAAGGGTTTTCTTGAAAACCTTAAAAGAAAATAAAATGTACGGGAAATTCGGCAAGTGTGAGTTTTGGTTACAACAAATTTCTTTCCTTGGTCACATTGTTTCAAAAAATGGAATTACTGTTGATCCTAATAAAACAAAAGTTGTTGAATAATGGCCAAGATCCACAAATATTACTGAGATCCATAGTTTATTAGTTTGGAAGGTTATTACTGGAGGTTTTTCAAAAAAAATTCACAGTTATCTAGCACACTGAATAAGTTAACTTGAAAAGGAGTTAAGTTCATCTGGACAATAAAATGTGATGATTGTTTTTAGGTATTGAAAAAGAAGACTGGTAAATTGCCTAGTTTTGGCACTGCCTTCCAGAAATGGTGATATTGTTATCTACAATGACGCTTGATTGAAAGGACTTGGTTGTTTCCTTATGCAGAATGATCAGGTAATTTCTTATTCTTCACGTCAGTTGAAACTTCATTTATTAAATTTACCTACACATGATTTGGAATTAGCTTCTATTGTTTTGATTTTAAAAAATTTTAGGCTTCATTTTTACGGGGTAAAATGTGAAATATCTACTGACCACAAATGTTTTATGTATATATTCACTCAGAAATAATTAAACATGAGACAAAGGAGATGGTTGGAAATAATCAAGGATTATGATTTCATGATCCGTTACCATCTGGGAAAATCAAATAATGTGGCTGATGCTTTGAGTCGAAAAAGTAATGCTTCATTAACCATGCTACGTTTGGAACGAGATCATTTGGTTTTTTATTTGATGAACTTTGTCATTGAAGTTGTGGTGCAAGAAATTCATCTGTTTTATTTCAGGTGTCAGTTTTATAAACTCTGTCAGACAGAATTAAGAAAGTATATAAGTAATACACTGAGTTGTAGAAAAAGGTAGAGTTGGTTCAGAAGGGTATGTTTCCTACTTTTAACATTGATAATGATTGTGTTTTGAGGATTGGGAAAAGAAAATTTGTGCCTTGTGATTTTCAGTTGAAGAATGAGTTGTTATATGAAGCTCATAGTTCTCCATTTCTTGTCCATCCTGGATGTACTATGATGTACAGTGATCTTCAGTAGCATTACTGGTGGGATGGAATGAAAAAGGATATTTATGATTTTACTGTGAAATTTTTATCTTGTCATCATGTTAAAGTAGAGCAGCAGTTACGAAAAGGGATGTTTCATCCTTTACCGGTGCCAGAGTGGAAATGGGAAAATATATGCATGGAATTAGTTGTGGGATTATCGAAGACATCTCGAGGTAACAATGAAATCTGGGTGATTGTTGATCGATTGAAAAAATCTGCTCATTTCCTTCCTATTCGAGATAATTTGTATCTAGATCAACTTTCATGGTTGTATGATAAAGAAATAGTCAGGATTTATGGAGTTACCCCCTCCATTTTATCTGATCATGATCTGAGGTTCACTTAAAACTTTTGAAAAGGCCTTCATAAGTCGTTGGGTACAGAATTAAATTTTAGTACAGCTCTTCATCCTCAATCAAATGGGTTTTCAGAAGAAAAATCCAGACAGTGGAGTATATGTTACATTCTTGCTCAATGGATTACTAGGGATGTTGGGACAAACATCTTTATTTTGTTGAATTTTCTTATAATAACAATTTTCATTCCAGTATACAAATGGCTCTGTTTGAGGCACTATATGGGAAGCGGTGTCGAACTCTTGTTTTTTGGGATAAAGTAGGTGAAAGGAAGTTAATGGGACCAAAATTGGTATAAGTGATGGAAGAAAAGGTTCAGTTGATTCATAAGAACATGAGAATAGCTTAGAGCAGGCAGGAAAGTTATGCAGATAACTAGAGGAAGTATATTTCTTTCGAGGTAGGTGATCATGTCTTTCTCAAAGTTTCTCCATTGAAATGTGTGATGCGTTTTGGTAATAAGGGAATGTCGAGTTTGAGGTTCATTGGACCCTATGAAATCCTATAGAAAGTTGGATTAGTTTACTACATAGTGTCTTTACCTCCATGTTTATTCCAGGTACACAATTTTTTTCAAGATTCAATGTTGAGAAAGTATATGCTGAATCCAACTCATTTTTTTAAGCCCAGAGGTAGTTCAGTTGGAAGAGAATCTCTCTTATGAGGAACAACCAGTCCAAATTTTTTGACCGAAGAGTGAAAGTGTTGTGGAATAAGGTAATTCATTAGGTAAAGGATTTTTGGAAAAGCCATATGGTTGAAGAGGAAATTTGAGAATCTAAAAATGCTATGAGGGATAAATACCCCAATTTGTATGATAAGTGAATAAAATTGAGAGGACGCAATTTCCAAAAGGGGGGAAGGATGTAACATCCAGTTAAATAAAGAAATATGAAATTTTCATATTTCATAATATTTTTGAATTAAATATTAATTTTACATTAAAAGGGATTCTATGTTCGATGGCTTACCTGATATGAAACAATGAGTTTCTTTGAAATCTTATGTTGCACACAACGTTGAGTTATATAAAAAAATAATAATATAATATTATTATTTTAAATTGTAGTTAACGCCTAGTTTTTGTAATCAATTTAATGAATAGAACAAACTACAATATGATTATACATGTTTTTTAATTGTTTTTCATTTATCTAATAAATTTTATAGGCTTAAAAAAAGAAAGAATCCAATTTTAAGCATAAATACTCTATATTCCTTAAAGGGTTAATTTACAACGTTTTGATGGAGAATCATGTTTTAATTTAGTTTTTGTCACTTTTATATACTCTATTTGAAAAAAATAATATTCTTCTTTGGAATCGGCTCATCAAAATTTACTTTGGATGAAATTATGGTATTTTTCTAATAATGTTCATTTTTAAAATAATAGTGAAAAATACTATATTTTAATTCAAAACTACCTTTTAATATAATTTATTTATATGGATAAATTATCTTTTTAATTGGTTTTAAAGTTTAATTATGTTATGTTTTTACCATTTAATCCAATCTTGTTCATTGTAAGTTATTTCAACTTAAATTTGACATAAACATGTGTGAATCTTTTGGTAATTATTATTTCTTAAAAACATACTTCTTGTTTTGACAACGTGAATTAATTTTAAATTTATTTCTTCCACTTCTATAATTTGAATTTGTAAAAATTGATTCTATATTTTGAATCATGAGTTCCAAATTGTGTAAATAGGTAACTTTTATTTTTAGACATTATGAATATTTATTTCAGTAAATATTTTTTTTACCATGATAAAAGGGAAAATCTGGTATATAAGGGTAATAAATAATATTATAATAATATTAAATTACCCTAACATTTTTCCTATTTTTATTGGTTAATACATGTCCGACCATGGGAATCCTTGGGTCGATTTGGGGACCCCATTAATCCACTTAAAAGTGATAATGATAGTTTATATTAATTAATTTAAAGAAATGGCAAAAATGACATAAACATGTATCTTTTAGTAAATAAATTTTCACAAGGGTTTTATAAGCTATATATTCAACTATAAATATTCATTTTTAATATGAAAATATTTCCTACATCATGTTATTTTATATATAATTTATATAAATAAAATAAATAAAATTATTTATGACATAATGATGATGTAGTGATTACATTATTAATTAATTATTTAAATAAATGAGATTATAAAAATTAAAAAGTTATCCAAAACCTATCCAATTATTAATGGATGATTTAATTTATAAAAATATTCATCTTATATTCTAATTAAACAATTTTTGGACCATTATAAACCGAAAATCAATATATAATAAAATAATATTTTCAATCTTTCCTAAAGAGCCCCTCCTCCCCCTTATAAAAAGATATCAACTATAACTCATTACTCTCACATATAAATTCCTTTGGCTCATCCAATCTCTGCCAAAATAAGCTCTCAAGATCCCTATATTCCATCTAGAAGCCTAACCTTATGCATAAGGAACGTCAAGAAATCCTTTTGGTTCAAACCAAAGCGAGTTACCTGATTTAAAGGTAATGCCTTCTCTTAAGTTCTATTCTTTTATTTTACTTCTGTAACCCCCTAAAATCTTTTTATTCCATTATTTTATAAATATAACAATATCCATAATATACTCGGTTGTTTTTGTTAGAATTATTAGAACTAAACTTAACACACCTCCATCTAATGCGTAAAGAACATACTGTTTTTTGGACGGCGAACTACTGCCTCACGAAATAATGATTGTTCAATATTCTCATACCACCTATTATGGTGTCTATTAAGATATAAATATATTTATTTTTGATATATATTATATTTATATTTTTCGATTCTTTCGTGTTTTTCATTTATATAATACTTTTATTGTTTCCATAGTGGGTAAAAATGATAATTTCATTTGAGGAAGTGCGGACTATCGAGCCCTCAAAGTGATATGACTCATTCATGCCATACGTGGAATATATAAAGGATTTAATTACTGAAATTATATATTATATTATAATAATATTATAATATACATATTTATCATTATGTTTTCATCTCATTAAAACGAAATAGAAATGAAATTTGAGTTCATGCATATATACGGTTTACCATCTCCATGAACGTTGCATTTCATTTCTTATCTAAAAATGTTATGTACTATAATAAATACATATACATACTAGATATATATGATATATATTATATATAAATCATTAATATCATTCTTTATATAATATAATTTTAACCACCTGGACAACTTGTAATTATAAGATGTTCCTTTTTGACTCACACACAAAATATTGACAAAACGACTGATTTTAACTTAAAAAATTATATAATGTTTATTATGTGGAAATAAATGATATAAAAAGAATAATAAACTTAAAAAGGTTCTGAAGCAAGTATAAATTATCTTTATTTTATTATTCAGGTGATTAAAGAAAGAACGGGTCATGTCGAACCAGAGGTAAGGGAACTACTTAATCCAATTTCCATTCGTTCGGTTAATTTTATACTTCTTGATTATCTCATGCAATGACTATGTGAGAATTGAGTTTTTATATCCCATCTTGTCTTTATACTTGATTTATCTGTACTTATAGTGAATACACATTATTGATCCATTTTATTTAAAAAATGGTCTTTGTAAGGGACTTCGTCTCAATCTCATTCCATTGAGGCATATTTGGGTTTATACATATAATTATTCTATAATGTGTATAATTAATCCCTTTTTCTTTAATCTTAATTCAATGGTTTTCAAAATGAATCTTTTTTATATGAATAATTTTACTAAATGAAAAAAAGTAATGTTTCTTTTTAACGTACGCGGAGACAACGACCTTTCTGCTGCTACAAGAATTATTCGATCTCTAGCTTCCATAAAAATTCGTAATGTTTTTAAATGAAAAATAAATAACATATAATTTTTTTTACGTATTTTGGTATTCAAATGGTTTTTTTAATGGATTGATTATGTCAATATATTCAATTATATATTTTGATTTCAATGTGAAAATTTTATCTTTCCTTTATACATGTGTTATGTGTTATGACAATGTTATGGTTCTTTGGCATTGTTTATGTATGCAGGTGGTTCAATGATAATCCTATGGTGGGTGAGCCTAATATATCTCTTAAATGCATTGGGTAACATGATAGAGGTAAATGTTAATGATTCTTCTAATAGATTTTGGTAATATACAATGATGGGTATTCCAACATAACTCCTTATGTAGTTGTGATACCTACAATGTAAATATGGTATGGATTACATAGGCTACCTTTATGATTTATGGTTTCTATGTGTTATTCATAAATCTAATGATTTCATGAGGTATGTTAAAAAGCTTATTTTTTTTGGACTAATGTTTTCTTTCTTAATTTTATAACCCTTACTGAGATTTTTATTCTCCTCCCATATTTTTGAAATGTTTTTCACATGACATAAAGATGAATAAGGTCAAGGATGTGATCATGGAAAATTCATGCTATCTAAAATATGGAACTAGAAATGACTCTTATTTTCAAGAGTTTTTATTTTATAAAAAAATTGGCACTGAGTATAAGTGTCTACATTGTAATATTTGAGATGTAATGTAATAGTTATGGCCTAATTATCTAAAATTATAAATCTGAAAAGATCCTCAATATGAATTATTAACTTAAATCAAGATTATGTATTGTTTAAACAAGGTCCTTATACCAGACCTAGTGTTGGGACCAATTTTGGGGGGTTTTAGCATGTCCTAATTTTGGATTTTCCTTTACATTAATAACTGTTTGATATTACATGGAATATTTGCTGTTTGGACTTGGGTATGTACCCAATTTTGGGAAATGTTTTGAAATTATTGATTATAGTTTATATTGTTTCCATTATTTCTTGTATTTTTCTTCTGATATGTTATTTCTAAAATGATGAAGGTGTAGCATCTCCCCATGTTTCATTATATCCTCACTCCTAGTAGGTATCCGCTAGTGTATGGTGAGGCATTCTTGAGGTCAGGTGGTGGACCATCATGGGGCAAAGAATTAGTGGCACCAAGGTCATGACATTACAAAATAATGTACATGTTTTGATGTGTGAATGTAGATAGTGATCATGTTTATTGGGTAATATTTAAGTAGAAATAGATGATATGAATTAGATTTTGGAGTAAACCTAATCTCTTGGGGGACTCTATTCACAATTTGATGTTGTCGGGGGTAGTTAGCCATGACATATGGTTATGTAAGGTTTTAATATTGATCGTACATTCATATGTTTCCATGTTA
This sequence comes from Viscum album, assembly GCA_963277665.1. Taxonomy (NCBI): domain Eukaryota; kingdom Viridiplantae; phylum Streptophyta; class Magnoliopsida; order Santalales; family Viscaceae; genus Viscum; species Viscum album. Next base: position 281,829,347 of record OY728167.1, read on the forward strand.
TTATAATTCTATGTTCATTATATAATTCTCCCATATAAATATTAATGAGATTTTTTGTTTATGCTATCATATGACTCCATTGGACTCATATTTTATGATTTTTTATCAAGGTTATTCCCTTAATAGGCTTTTTAGATAACCCATTTATCCTTTTTATTCACCAGGTTAACCAATTTAGTTTTTAAAGATCATTTGGATGGATGATATCATTTTAATAATTAAATAAAGTCGTTTTATTTTGTAATCAACTAAATTTTATATGTACCTACTCTTTCAAATATACCACACCTCTCGATCTTGTGGTTGTGTTTATTGGTTATTTATGTCATGACTTGTTTAATAATATGCATAAAATGCTTGGGTCTCTATATTGATCATGGTTCCATAATCTATGTAACTTTAACTATGATATACATAATATGTACATTCATTATATACATATTTATAATCGTTCATAAAAGGTACCGATGGAAACATTAAATACACTATTCATGGAGATGGTAGTCTGTATGTAAGCATGAACATCGTTTTCATTTTTTGTAATGAAAAGATGGAATGAATGGTAAATAAAATTTTATCATTCTAGAATAATTATTATTTCATTAATATAATATATATTTACTAAATTTAGAATTATATTTATCAATTCAAGGTAATGAGGAAAATAAATCATATTGCTAGGTAGAGGCGGCAGTACAACCATATGCATGAGTGATAATTTCTTTAAAATTTGATGAAAAATAGTTGAAAAGGTGTTTACATCATCAGAATAAAATCTCAGTATATTTATGACATTAGGATCATCAAATAATTATGTATATAATAGGAATATAGAATGTGGAAGAATCAATAAAATGGAAAGATCTCAATTATGATTTATACCTATTCTTTGATAGATTTCCTATGGATTACAAATTAAGACTTGAAAGGATAGAATTAGGAGAAGGAAGTTGGATCTATGTTGAAGGGATGGAATATAAGAAGATTCGGGGGTATGTCTTGGCCAATATATAAGGATCTAAATTTTTAAAAAATGTTGGAGAGGATGTGACCTATTATAAGTGAGGAATATGACACACATGGAATTACATAAAAAATTTAAAAACTATGAATTTTTTATTCATGTATAATTATACATAATGGAAAAGTAATTGATGGTAACATAATATAGCTTCCAAAAACCATAATCTAATAAGAAATAAAATATTTTATATAGAATTATTACCCTTATATCTTAGTTTTATACCCGATAATCTAGTTTAAACCATAACCATGGTAATAAATATCAATTGTTCTCACTATTATTTATTTTAATAAACTAATGTGTGATAAATAAAAAATTTGGAAATGATAATTTTATATTTAGAATCATTTTTTTTGAAATAAAAAACATGTATGTGGTAGAAATTTAATTTCAAAATAGTACTCGAAATAAAAGAAATTTTTTTTTGAAGAATTCATTTTTAAGAATAAAACTGATTTCATATTTATTAAATTCAATGTATTAAATATAAAATTAATGTTGAAATTTATGATTGAATAATCTATTAATTTCATTAAAATAATTAATCTGCGATTATTTATTTAAATTATTATTATAAATACTGATTACACACATAGAATAGGTTTTATAAATGATAACTCCTTTTACCTATAAAAGATTGTATCTTCATTAACAAACATTAGATGACTAATGTGAGGTTTTTTATACAAAAATTACCAATATCTTCCATAAAAATAAATTTTTAATAGTGATCAATATAAATTGTTCAGATAATAATAGATAAAATGAAGACATATAAATTTATTTGAAAAAATAATTCATTTAATATTAAATATTTATATTAAAAATTAATGGATAATTTCTTTTTAATTAATCAATAATGTTTTATTTCAGAAAACATTAATATATATATTTATATAATCAATTTTTTTTCTTATTCATAATTGAAAATAAAATGGCATAGTTATAAAGTTATACTATATCACATGTTCATTTAGACTCAAGGTAGACTCAGGGTTGCATATAGAGAATGCTAAAAAATAAATTAAATATATTTCAAAGGAATACATAAAAAATATTTTTCTATTTTAATGTCTGTTTTATTTTTTAAAATTACATTCATGTCCCTAATAGATTATTTTCATTTACTATATTTACAATTAAAAATACAAATGAGGGGGTAAAACTAAGGGATATGGTTAAAAGAATACACTTAAACGTGTAATCAATTTATTGGATGAGTTTATTTCGATATTATCCTCAATATATTTGAATAAATATTATTTCAAATCAATTTCTCATGAATTACTGAAATATTATATATTAATATTTATTGTATTAACTATATTTCCACCAACCTCACTAATAAAAGGAAACCCCTCTCCTTGATTTCAGACACCCCGGTATCAATTTTGTTTTAACAATATCTTATAAAACCCCTTCAAAAATTTCCTCCCCAAGTTCAATGGGTTTTGGTATCACCAAAATACAATCGATGATAGGTTATGGTCAAAGTTAGAGAATTTTTTCCAAATAAGAGGCATAACTAATAAAATTTTTTATCATTCTTATATATTCTTCCAACTCCGTATTATCATATATAACCATGAGGACATCATAAAACTAGTACCTTAAATCTGGATAATTATTATTATTTTAAGGTTAAATTATTTTTCATCTCTTTTTCTATCTTAAGGGATATTAAAATGTTTCTCATGCGTATGTGTGGACTACCACCTCCACGAAGTGAAGTGTTTAATTTTTCATCACTGCTCCACAAGAATGGATTTTAATATTTATTTAATCAATATATATTATATTCATTTAATTAATATTATTTTAAAGTATAATATATTACATACCTTATTACCCCTCCATCCATTGGAATATGATAACGTCATTCATTCATATGTCTAGATTACCACCTCTAGGAAGCAATGTGATTCATTTCTAATGTCATTCATACATGGATGGGAATAAAGTTTTATTTTATATATGAAAATGATAATTATATAATTATTAATATTATTGAGTTAATGGAACGTTGTCCCTATTAATAATGGTCAACATACAATAGTTATTATAGGAGTATGAACTTAATGTGATCAAAACAACTGATATAAACATTGCGGATTTACTAACGAAATAAGTATTGGAAATAAAGGACATAAAATGAGTGTTGACTATGAGATTCACTTTAAATAGGTTATTAATCAGATGGAAAATAAATATGATTCTATTATTGAGGATTTAGATGATGTATTAAATTATTCAACACTCTTGGTAAGGTAATTCATGTCTCAATTTTTTTTGAGAATCATGAAATGTCCACCAAATGTATTCATTAATTATGGTATGTATAAAAACATATTGATGTATATTATCATTATTTTACTGAAAATATTTTTGTGTAAAAATTCATTTAACATTTGACTATTAATTATCTTTTGATTCAAAATTTACCAATGTTGTTAGAGATATTTTAAAACACTTAATAAAATGATTTAAAAACATTTTCATCAATTTAATGGTTCTATTAATTATTTAATTAATATTTTTATTTATACAAAAAATATTTTTAAAGGAAATTTTCAATTAATTTTCAATTTCTTTAACAATTTTTAAATATGACTCTTTTCAAAATTTCTCATATGGGTTGTGTTGACTTTTTTTAGATAAGTAAAAATAATTACCATCTACAGTATGACTAAATTTTTAAAAAATCAAATACATTTTTCATTGTCAAAATTGCACAATAATTCTCTATGGTATTTCGATATATATATTTTCTGTATGGTTATGGGAGTTTTTTTTTCAAATTATACAAAAAGAAAAGGATATTATCTCTTGTGTTTTAAATCATAAATCCAATGATTTTACAAAATTATTTTTCATCTTTCTCAAAATCCTTTAATTTATTTTATGTTTCACTGAGGTTATACTCTAAATGATACCATCCACCTTATTTCTCTATATTTCATTTGATCATGTTTTTCTATTGACTAGGGAAAATAATAACATTTTAAATTCTTGTTTTCTCAACATTTTTGTTTAATATAAAGGAATTCAGAGTATGTATTATATTATAGATTCAATATATGATGCAATCATTGGAAATTTGTAATTAATGGGTGGGTCTAGGTTATATATAGCCCCATGATGAATCAATATGTCTTATGGTATAAGAAAATGGCATTCCAAGGGTTATATCAGCCCATTCAATGGAAATTTCTACAAAAAGGACTAAATATATATATGATTTCTTCTATCAAGGCCTTTATAGAATGTAAAATGTCTAGGAAAAAGTCCCTAATAAAAAATTTCTTGATGTCTTGGAATGAGGCATGGATAGTAAGATCAGGACGTCTGACATTATGTTTTCCATTATTTCAAAATTAATTATTGTTAACCATGTGATTAATTATATTTTCAAATTTTGATGTATTGAATTATCAAATTAAAGATATATTTTGTGGGAATATTATGATTTCATAAGATAAAAATTTGAAGTTTTAAATTAAAACAAAATTTATGATCTTTTAATGGTGAAATGTCTATTTTTCCAGAAATTTTTTAATGTTTTTCTATAACATGATTATGAATTAAAATTTAACCATTATAATTGTTTATGAAATTATTTATGGTAAAATTTGGGAAAGAAAATTATTTAAATTGTAATAAAATTATTATTTTATATTCAATGCATAAAATGATAAGAAAAAATCATAATGGGTTTTGTCATTCTTTTTGAAGGACTATTGTTTTATTCTTTTAATACCCATTACTGATATTTTTATGGTCATCCCATGTTTTCAATTTTTCTAATAAGGAATATAGATGAGTTGAAACAAAATAATGGTTTATCATTACACTATATGGATCCATAATATAATATGTGAGCATGTTTTGAATGAAACCTAAGTTTAAATTTATGAAAAATATTTTTCTGGAATTAAATGGTCATTTTTTGAGTTTTTTCATTTTATTATAAGGGTTTGGTATGTAATAATTTACCAATTTTTATAAAACTAAAAATGTAAAATATCTATTAAATGTAATATAGTGAATCCTCTAGTGTAAATCATGTAATTCTATGCAATTCAATTTATGATTTGTTATAATTATGATTACTGAGCATCTAATCTCACACTTTTCTTATGTTTACATTTCCTAGATTGTGAAGAAGGATTTAATGTATTTAATTACTAAAATTTTAATTTCAGGTTATTATTATTTATGGTAAATATTAAAGATATTGAAAAATATAATGGTTATGTGCCTAATCACTATAGACCATAAAACATTATGTTATTATATTGTGAGATTGTATTGGGGATTTAATGTTTAATGTATGAAAATTATGTAGTGTATGGATGTTAATTTGGTTCATTACCTTAGATAAATTCTATTATTAATTATTAAATTAAATCATATACTATAATCCCAACTCAAACTATACCTTTCCATTTTTTATTAATACACACTTCTAATACTATATGTGGATAATGGGAATTTTGAATCCTTACTGTAAAAGATACTTGCTGAAAAATATTGTATATAAAATTTTTTAGTTTCAACATATTTTACTCAAATATAAATATTCCATCATAAATGGATCTTGAATAAAATCAAAAAAATAATTTATTGTGTTTTACTGGAGTACAATATGATATTTTCTTGGAAACCATTATGAACTATAAAAATAAATTATGTTGGTATTATTATTTTATATTAAAATCCATTATAAATTTAATCTAAGAAGAGTGTGACTCAAAAAACGAATCCAAGAGGGATGATAAAATCAAAAAAGTTTATATTTTGTTACTCAATTCAACCACTTCTTATATTATATGGTAAAAAACATGGTATATGACAGTCATATAAATATAAATAGTAATAATATAAAATAATTACATAAAATGATAGGAAAAAAATCATGATCTTCATATACACATGAAGGGGGTTTATAGAGATAAAATGAGTAACCGTCATTTAAACATAATTAATTTAATAGTAATATAACAAATATAGTAATATAATAAAATAAGAAAAATGATATTTAAAAGTGATTTTTGTAAAGTGGAATGAAATAATGAATGAGAAGTGGATAAGAATAATCCTTTACCATGTGTAGGACTTCATAAAAATATAAGATTAACTCATTTACCAATTGGGAGATTATTAATGATATAATGGAGTTAGAAAAGAATAATGAATTAAAAAATAGATTTTGGTAAAATATAAATTAGTTATAAAGAGGAATATTTATAGAAAATCATGAGAAATTTAATACATAAATTTTGAATAAAAATTTTAGAAAAACTTACAAACTATAATTGATTTAAAATTACTCACACATGGTTTTATTTATTGGTTTTGGAGTTTTATTACTTTAAACATCGAAATATCTTATTTTATATTATTTAAATCATATAGGTGTCCCTTTTTCCTAAATTTATTATAAAATTTTAATATATTCTATAAATAATAAAAATTACTTTATATAGTTAGAAATTTAAGTTAATATTTAGAAATATATAAATTTAATAAATCAATATGCTCTTGAATTATAAAAAAAATTATTTAAATTACTTACTAATTTTACATCAAAATGATATCCAATAGACAACTTTATAAGAATTCATTATTTTATAATTTATACTCAAATTCATTTATTTTAATAAAAAATCAAATAATCACCCCTACCTAAATTTGAAAAACTTAATCAAAATATGTATTTTATTTAATGAAAATAAGTATCAAAGAATAAAATTTTAATTATTAAATTTAAAAATAAATAAAAAATAACATAATGTTTTGATGTAAAATATATTATTTAACCATTAAACGGTAGGGTTTTTATTATAACATGATTATATATTTTCATAAAATATTAAACATGTATACAGATATATTTTCTAATTGAATTCACTAATCTTAATGGTTAGTTTATAAAAATTAAACTCTTATTACATGATTTATATTAATAATCAAATGATCAGATTCTCTATAAATACTTCACTATATTCCACTGATCATGTAATGATTGTATTAACCCCATTAAACCTTCAATACTATTTTAAAATATACTTAAAATACTTGTAACACCATAAGCTTCTGCGGTACGTTTCCCTTTGAATAATACAATAGTATGCGATGTACGCAACACCGAGTTCAAGCGCACCATGACCTATCAAACTAGTCGTTTAAAAACTAGTTATGAATAGTAATAACAAAATTTTTAATTATATATATATCCCATATAATTTTAACATTATTGTTTTTTTTTCAGAGACCAAATATGTGGATAAATTGTATTTTTCATATAAAAGAATGTTTTTTCAAAAATTCAGTTTTTCTGCCTTTTAATGGAGAACCATTTTATATACTATATTTGGCACATTTATATATTCTATTTTATGACATTAAATTTTTATTCATAAATGGGACATAAAATTTTAGTTTGGATAAATTTTTGGTGTTTTTATGATAACTTTCATATTTTGATGAATAATGAAAGGTACTAAATTTTAATTGAGAATAACTTTTTTAATAAAAAATAGTGTTAAATTATACATTTCAATGGTTTTTAAGTATAATTAGATTATATTTTTATCATTTAATCCAATTTTTATCATTAGAAGTAATTTCACTTTTAAATTGCGTATAAACACATATCAATCTTTTGATAGTTTTTACTTAGCAAAAACCCGCTTTCTGGTTTTGACAATGAGAATTAATTTTAAATTAATTAATGAAACTTCTATGTTTTAAATTTGGTAAAATAGAAATCATTTTTTGATTAGGAATTTAAAAATTATCTTAGGGTGAATTTTTGGTATTTTTTTGAAAAGTTTCAATTTTTGATTAATAGTGAAAAGAACTGCGTTATTATTTAAAAGCGAATTTTATTTTAAATAATTTTTATTTTTATTTAAATTTATTTTAAAGTCTAAATAGATACATAATACCTATATTAGTCAAATTTAATTCATTGGAGTCATTTTATAATAATATTAGATATATAAAATTTTGTTGACCTTTTTAATCTCTTTTACCCATCTACTAGGCACATTTGCAAATTTACCTGAAATGTAATTTTAATTTTCTATGAATTGAATTTTAAAAATACAAGAGGCATGGTTAATATCAGTAAGTAAAATGTAGTTCAATAGGATGAATATAAATTTTTGGTGATTAATAAATATGGAATTTTATTTACCACTATTAAAAGTAAATAGGGTAATTTAAGGTAAAAATGATATTATAATTACCCGAACACATGTCCTTATTCTATTGGATAAGTTCTTTCGACCAAAATGATCATTAGGAATAAAATATGATCCTTTTTGGTCCAATTGTATTAGATTAGGACATTTATAATTATTTTATTTAAAGATTGGTTAGAAGTGTTAAATTCAAATTCTAATAAGTAAACATTTTTAATATGAGATTATACAGAATATAAATACAACTATAAATATTCATTACATATATAAAATGTTTTCCTACATAATTTTATTTTATTTATAATTTTTATACATTAAATAATTTAATTTATTTATGACACAATGATGATGCAGTAATTACATTATAAATGATAGATTAGAATAATTGATATTATAAATATCCAAATAAATGTAAATTGATACTTTAAATACATTACACAAATTTTATAGGTTAATATGACCTTCTTGGATTGATTTATTATATTTGGTTCAAATTAATAATGTTTTTTTTCTTTCACAAAAACCGAATACTAAATAGTATCAAAATTGACATAAATGTGTTTTTAAAACAAATACTATATTATCAAATGATATAATTTTCATAAAAATCTAAGGGTTGGCCAAAGGACACATATAATGATATATATGTCATTTATGAACCACTTGGGGTTCTCTAGGATTTTTATCATAAGTTTATTAACCATTTCTTATAATAATACAAGGAGACAAGGTAAATGATAAACTATTTAACCAAGAGTTAAATCTAAAAGATAAGGTTAATATAATGACATAAACTTGTTTAAAACCGAATTGTTGGGAAGATTTAGACCCATCCCACCATATCCTAAAAATAAATCCATTTGGAGCCATTAGAAACCGAGAATTATTTTATCATAAAACAATATTTCAATCTTTTCCTGAAGTGACCCTCACCTCTCTTATAAAAGGGTACTTTCCATTATCTTAATTTCAAACCTCTAGAGCCATTTGTCTCGGCCAATACCTAATCTTATATCCTTATGAATTCCCTCACATCAACCAAGAGTCCTTACTTTTATTATAAATCCAACCCAAGGAGCCATTTTGATCAAATCAAAAGGAAGAACCCAAAGAAGAGGTAATTATTTCATCACATCTTTCAAGTTCTTTTCTTCTTCCACTTCCTCTTTATTTTTTGTTTCCATGAAAAAATAATAAATCCAGTAACTTATACATACTGTGATGTTATTATAAGTATGGTACACCAATATTCATTATTATATCCATCCTATGAATGACAAAGTCACCAAACATACGTACGTATGGCTTACCGTCTCCATGTCGTGGTGTAGTTTGTTATTCAACACTTCATTATTTGGATGGCTATAATAATGAGTATAATTGATTTAAATAATAAATATAATATGTTAATGATTATGTATATTATATTTATCATCCAATTAAATACGATTTTACCATCAATAGAATGATATTGTCCCTCGTGCGTACGTACAGATTACCATCTCCACGAACGCGATGAGATTAATTCCCCATCATAACCATTCAAGAATAATTTTAATTTTATGAATGAAAATAATTCTTAATAAATTAATATCATTATGGATAAGAATTAAATACATCCTATCCTTAACAAACATGAATTATGTAACAATACATATAAATTAAAATGAATCAGTTAACACCTGAAATGGTGATACTACTGAAATATCATTAACAAAACAATATTAGAAGATCATATATGATATCGTATTTATGTATGTAGTTCATGGATAATTTAATAACAATTATTTCACCATTATAAAAGAGGTTAACCTACCCAAAACTAAGGAAAAGTACAAGGTAAGGGTTAATTTTACAATCTCCTTATTTATCTGAGGTTGTTTATACGTAATTATATACTGGGACTTATTTATCATCCACATCTGTGTTTCTTAAAAATTTCATTCAATTTTTTTTTACTATTTCCTATAATATGGTTTAATGTCATTTATACCCTTGTTTTACTTTTTATAAATTTTTTAAAGGAATCGTTCCATCATTTTCCAAACAAGGTAACTTATTACATTTTCGATGAATTAAGGTAAGAATGTTTTTTAACATATATAGAATCTGTGGATCTTTTCCACCATTATAAAACCTTAAATCATACTTTACAAGATTATAAGAATAATTTAAAAATAAATTTTTTCATTTATAATTTTGTGACTTTTAAATTATTTCAAAATAGAAAGAGACATTTCTCTAAAATAGTTTTGATTTCATTTATGTCATCATACATTGATGGATTTTACACTTGTTTGAAGTTGATTTATTATGAAACAATATTCGTTATTGAATTTAATGTTTTGTGATATGTTTGAATTTAGATGTATTATTTTTATACCATTCATTGTTTATGGTTAAAGTATTAACATTTCATATTCTAGTTTTAATACGAATGTTTATGTTATGTTTCAACCTTTTTATATGAGGAATGTATTAGACTTAGTAAGTGATGGGTGGTTCCCACTATAGCTCCCCGATGCATCGGTAGGTCTCATAAGACAAAATAGTGTCATGGAATAAGGCTTTGACAAAATATTATTTGTAGTCTTGGCATGAGGCTTTGACTATGTGGTTATGATGTACGGCATTAGGCATTCCATCATTATGAAATTTTTTATTGATATTACATGTGATTATTTGACTAGTAGAATATCCATGTGAATTAGTAAATTGAATTATTTGATTTATCCTTTCCATATTTTGCTGAAGTTTACGTTTAAAAGGATTATCTTTTAGTCTTATACATTTCCTTAAATTATTATGTTTATTTATGATAGTTTCCACTATATTGTTATCCTTACTAAGCATCTGAGCTCACCCCATTGTTATTTTTTATTTTTCTCACTATATGAAGAAGTATATTATGATTTACCTATATGAATAGTATAAGGGATATGAGTGTGTTCAAAAGCGGACACAATGTTGTTGTTTTACCATTTCATAATGTAATGTAAAACTTTTATATATATATATATATCTAGTACTTACAAGGATACTAAACTGATCAGTCATTCAGACTTAATATCTTGTGATCGTGTAAATGTTATGTAATAATGCATAGACTTTGGGTAACTAGGTTCGGGCAGTTATAGTTGGTATCATAAGATGTTTAATACCAACCTTGGAAGCTAGATTTAGAAAAACTGTGATTAGAGAACATTACCCTAGTATAGACTTTGAGGATTAGTATAGAATAACTTCCTAAATTTTTTGTAATGTAGTGATTTTGTGAATTTTCCAATCAATACATCCAAGTCTGGATATGAGAAGGTAGACGGGACTCTGGAATAGATGTACCTAGGAGTAAAAACTCTGAAAAGGAGTTTTGGGCTTGACTTGGGGAATCCTGGTACACGACCACGGGTCTTGCGGCACTCTTGGTTACGACACTCCTATGAGATATGTTTAGGATAATTCACATTTTTTTACAAACAATTATGAAATATTTATGAGTAAATAATTCCCCAAATAAAACATTTTTATGATTTTGGATTATATCCATAAACAATTCAATATATGTTAAGTGTTTTACATGTTTGGAATTAATTATTTTGATTCATAAACAAATATAGTGTATTCTATTGCTTAGAAATGGAGCCTAGTGGAAAGAATATGAACTGTATCAATGCACATAATCCATGTAGGTATTTCCATCCTACTCAAGATAATTATATTGTATATGGTGATGCAACTATGGATGAATAGCTTATAACCATACTGGGACAACTAACTTATGTTTGGAATAATAACCTTACACGTGTGGAGCACCCGGATCCACAATGTGTAAGATCAATGTATGACTGTTTCGTGAGACAACAACCACCAACATTCAATGGGACTACAAATCCTTTTATAGTTGTGCAATGGAAAAATTCCTTAGAGAAAATATTTCATGATTTTGGGAGTAGTGAATTTGAAAAAGTTGTGAGGACAGTTTATCACGTCACAGGAGATGCAGATCAATGGTGGTAATTAATTCAAAATAAAAAGGAGAATAAAGAAGTATAAAATATGGAATGGAGGGATTTTAAAGAACTTTTCATAGAAAAATAATTTCCTCGTGAGCATCGAGCAGATATAAAATGGCAATTTCTGAGTCTGAAGCAAATGAATGATGAGAATGATGCAATTTATGAGGCCAACTTTATAAGGTTATCAAGGCGTGTTACAGATTATATACGTAACCCAAGGAGAGGGATAGATCTATTATTTGAGGGTTTAAAACCATTTCTCTGTGGAGCATTAGTCACACAATTTTTCTCATTGTACGAAGATATAGTTTCGTGTGATATCACGAAAAAAAGGGGAATTCTGTATGTATTATGAAATTTAAATAAAGAAAGAGAAGAAGAGAACTATGGAGAAAGAGATAGATAAATGGAAAAAGGGCAAGAAGGATTTTCCCTTTTTTGATAATTATGGGAAGAAACACGCTGGTGCTTTCTTAAAAGGAATGGGAGTTTGCTACAAATGTGGACAAAAAGGTCATCATGATCGTGATTTCAAGGGAAAGAAAGAGGCTTTCAATGTTGAATGCAACAATTGTAGATAAATTGGGAATTAGGAAAATGAATTTCATAAGCTCCAAAGAAACATACCTCAGAAAAGGCCAAGGTAGAAAGACCAAGCTTATGATGTTACTATAGTTGAAGTGGAATAATTAATATTTTTTTGTTGGATCCAATAATTATATTCTGGTTATAAGACAAATGTGATATATATATAAGTATTGTACTACAATAATTTTTTCCATTAATTTTTTAATATGATGAAGGTAATCATATTTATATTATGTGGAAATAAGAGAAACTTATGTTTTTTAGGGAATAAGATATAGCAATTGATTTTGGAATTTAGAAACCTTTTAGAGAGAGTTTGGACAGAAGTATTTTGGATAACTATAATGTTTTGAATGGATTAATTTGGACATTGGATACTATTTTTTAAGGTTAAAATATATCTTAATATTATTTCTAGATTGATGAATAAAGTATAACCCGGAGGTTGGGCGATAACCCGTCGGGTTCGGCAAGGCCGTGAGACTTGAACCTACAACTAAAGTGTGGTAAGGGTGCATCACCTACCACTAGCCTAAGTGATGTATTGTTTTGTATAATGTAGTTTTTTTAAATGGGATGACTGATGAATTATAAATTTTTTTTTGAACCCTACACGATTAGGATAAATAGATTATTTTTGAGTACTATTATCTTTTGGAGTGAAAGATGAATTTCTGGTAGAAATTAGTTAAAGGATTGAACTCTACTTGTCAAGTATTATTTTTTACTTATTCCATGATGAAATTAATTCTTAAACATTAGGGAAATGATATTAAAGAAAAAAATCTCTTATCCTAATATGTTATGTTTTGTTGAACTGATGATATTTTAAATCATCATAGATTTATGTCTTTGAGGAACTCAATTTTCCATTCACTTGTTTATGATTGATTCCCTAAATCAATCCCTATAAATATTTAGGTTTTTCCCCTAACTATAATTTCCACCAATGTTCTCTTTTTTAAATCCTAATTTGGTGGTGACTTTTTCATTTCCCTTTCTCTCTTACTTAGACTAAATTTTATTAACCCTATTTCTGATGTGGGTTTTCCACAAAGGTATTTTCTATTTTTTAACATTTTATTTTTGAAGAACAATTTCAAATTGTGAGGATTCAATTTATTAAAGGAGGAAATAATGTTACACCCCAAGATTCCACAGTACGTTTCACATTGAATAATTAAATAGGGTGTGATGTACGCAATACCGAGTTCAAGTGCACCATGACCTATCAAACTATACATTTAAAAAGTTGTTATGAATATTAATAACCAAATTTTGAATTATATATATATTATATATAATTTTTAAATTCATCTTTTGTGTTGCTTAGATATAATATAGGGATAAAATCAATTTTTCAGATAAAATAAGTATTTTTCATAAATTGAATTTCTCCACCTTTTAATGGAAAACCCTTTTTAAATCAAATATTTGACACTTTTATATATTAAATTTGATGAAATTAATTTCTTCTTTATAATATAGGCATAAATATTTTGTTTGGATAAATTTTTTGTGTTTTTCTGATAACTTTCATATTTTGATGAATAGTGAAAGATACTAAATTTTAATTGAGAACAACTTTTTAATCAAAATAATTTATAGTGTTAAATTATAAATTTGAATGGTTTTGAAGTATAATTATATTATATTTTTATCATTTAATCCAATTTTTATCATTGTATGTAATTTCACTTTTAAATTGGACATAAACACATATCAATCTTATGATTATTTTTACTTCTCAAAAATGCGCTTTCGAGTTTTGACAATGGAAATTGATTTTAAGTTAATTAATGAATCATATATGGTATTAATTTGGTAAAATAGAAAACATTTTTTTATTCTTAATATCAAAATTATATTAGGGTGAATTTTTGGTAGTATTATAAAAACATTCAATTTTTAATGAATAGTGAAAAACACTGCGTTATTGTTTCAAATCGACTTTTATTTAAATAATTGTTATTTTTATTTAAAGTTATTTTAAAGTAAAAATAGATATATAATAACTATAATATTACAATTTAATTCCTTTGAGTCATTTTATAATGATATTAGATGTATAACATTTTATTGAACTTTTTAACGTCTTTAAGTCACCTTCTTGGCACATTTGCAAATTTGCATAAAACGTAATTTTACCGCTTCTGTGAATTGAATTTAAAAATTACAAAAGACATGGTTGACATCATTAAATAAAATTTGGTTCAATAGTATGTGTAACACCCCGAGATTCCACGATACGCCTCTCATTGAATAATGCAATAGCTTGCATTGTACGCAACTTCGAGTTCTAAAACACCGCGAATAATCAAAGTAGCCATTATGAATAGTAATAACCACTTTTTAAAATTATAGAAATTTTATATTTCAAATGGACTTCATTTTTGTATTCGTAATATCGAAATTATCCTAAGTTGAATTTTTTGTAACTTTCTGAGAACTTCCAATTTTTTATGAATAGTGAAAAATACTTAAAACAACTTTTTTAATCAAAATAATTAATTGTGATAAATTATACTATTTAGTGGTTTTAAAGTATAATTAGAACATATTTTTACCATTTTATCCAATGGTGGTCATTAGAATTAATTTAACATTGAAAATGGACATAAACAATTGCCAATCTTTTGATATAAATTGTTTCCTAAAAACACGCTATTTGTTCTGACAGCGGGAATTAATTATAAAATTAATTAATGCAACTTATATGTTTGGAATTTTGTAAAATAGACATCATTTTTGAATTCGGAATATCAATTATAGCTTAGGGTGAAATTTTGGTACTTTTCGGATAACTTTTGTATTTTGATGAATAGTGAAAATTACTAAATTTTAATTAAAAACAACTTTTTTAATCAAAATAATTAATATTGATAAATTATGAATTTGAGTGGTTTTAAAGTATATTTAGAATATATTTTTACCATTCAATTTAATGTTTGTCATTGGACATAATTTTACAATTAAACCGAACATAAACAAGTGTCAATCTTTTGATAGTTATTATCTCTTAAAAACACGCTTTTTGTTTTGACAGCGGGAATTAATTTTAAATTAATTTCTGCCACTTCTGTGTTTTGAATTTAGAAAAATAGATTCCATATTTGGAATCAGTATGTTCAAATTGTGTAAATAGGTAACTTTTATTTTTAGACATTTTGGATAATTACTGCGGTAAATATTTTATTTACCATGGTTAAGGGTAAATCCGGTAAATAAGGGTTAAAAAATAATATTATAATAATACCAAATTACCCTAAAACGTGTCTTAACCCTATTGGTTGATACATGGTCGACCATGGGCATATTTGGGTCTATTTTGGGACCCCATGGATCCACTTGTAAGTGATAATGACACATTATATTAATAAAGTTAAAATAAAAATAAAATTGGCAGAAGCTTACATCTTTTAGAAGAACAATTTTTACAAAGGGTTATACATGTTGGAGTTTTTATTATAAATATTCATTAGAAAGCTAAAACGATTTCCTACATAATGAGATTTTATTTATAATTTTTAGACATTAAATAATTTATTTTATTTATGACACAATGATGATGCAGTAATTACTATAATAGTGAGAAATTAAAATAAGTGATATTATAAATACCCAAATAAATATAATATGAAACTTTTAATGAATTAAACTAATTTTCTAGGATAATATGATATATTAGGATTGATATAATTGACCTTTTTCGAAGTAATCAATCTGTTATGAGTTTCACAAAAATCAACTAATGAATAGTGTCAAAATTGACATAAAAGAGTTCTTAAAAAAACTATTATATTATTAATTGATATTAAATTCCTAAAAAATCTAAGGTTCTGCCAAGATACTTATATCATGATAGGTTAATCATTAATGGACCACTTGGGGGTCTCTTGGATGTATATAGTAAGTTTATTAACCATATTATATAAAAATACAAAGAGACATTGTAAAAGTGAAACTAATTAACTTAGAGTTAATACTTAAAGATAAGGTTAATATAAGTACCCAAACCTGTCTAAATTCTATTGGATAAGTTGTTTTCGACCCATCCCCACCTCAACCTTTGAATAGTCAACTTTGGAGCCATTGGAAACCGAATATGAATTTATTATAAATTAATATTTCTAGCTTTTCCAAAGGTGCCCCTCACCCCTCTTATAAAAGGGAACTCCTCCTTCTCATTTACTCACACCTCTCAAGCCACTTGGATTGTCCAAACTCTGCCCAAATAAGCTCCCCACATCCCTCTCCTCCTCTTTGAAGCTTCCCCTTAGGCAGAAATCATTTCAATAAGTCCTTTGGTTCCAACCAAAGTGAGTTACCTAAATTAAAGGTAACGATTTCTCTTAAATTATTTTCATTTATTTTGCTTCTTCAACCCCCAAACTCTTTTTATTTCCCTTCTTTTGTAACAACACCAGTATCCTCAATATACTAGGATGTTGTTATAAGAAGTATTCAAACTACACATACACACAACTCCATCTAATGGATGATGAACATAATGTTTCTGTGGATGGCAAACTAACATCTCACGAAACGATGATTGTTCAAATACATCTTACCACCTCTCATGGTGGCCATTATGATGGCACTGTAATTAAATATGATATTAATGATATATATTTTATATATAAGCTTCTGTAATTCCATTTTATTTCATACCATTATTCGTTTCATGTTGTATATACATACGATAATTTCATTTGAGGAAGTGCGGACTACCGCCCCCTTAAAATGATATGACTCGTTCATACCACACATGGAACGTATAAAGGATGGTGTTAATGAACTTAAGTAACATATATAAAATATTATATTATACTGGAATAGTAATATACCTATGTATCATTTGGATTCGATTCTTTTAAAATAAAAATTAAATGGAAGTAGCGTTCGTGCGTACGTACGGACTACCATCTCCACGAACGCGATGAGATTCATTCTCCATCGTATCCATTCAAGTATAATTATCATTAAATGATTTAAAAATGATGTTTAAGGACTTGATATCATTCTGGATATGAATAAGATACAACAAACATGACTTATGTAACAAAACATATAAAAGAAAATGAGTAAGTTAACACCCGAAACGACGTTAATACTAAGATATTATTATCAAATCAATATTAAAAGATCATATATGATATCATATTAATGTATATGATTCTTGTATAATTTAATAACAATTATTTCACCATTATACAGGAGGTTAACCTACCCCAACCAAGGAAAAGTAAAAGGTAAGGGTTATTTCACAATCTCTTCATTATCCGAGGTTGTTTATACATAATAATCTACTGGGATTTCTTTATCATCCACATCCATGTTTCTTCGAAATGTATTTCAAAACATATTTATTATTTACAAGAATATGGGTTAAATTCATTTATACCCTTGTTTGACTTTTTGTAAGAGGTTTATAAAGGAATCTTTCCGTCGTTTTCAAAACAAGGTCCTTTTTGACCTTTTCGACAGAATTAAGATAAGAATGTTTTTTTTACTTATACGGCGGGTGCAGTTATTTTCCGCCGTTATAAAATCGTCAAAGCTTTCCTTACAAGATTACAAGAATATTTTCAAGAAAATGTTTTATTTTATATGGCTCTTAAATGATTTCAAAAATAGAAAGAGATATTTCTCTAAAAAGTGTTTTGATTTCATCTATGTCAACATCCTTTAATGGATTTTACACTTATTTGAAGTTGATTTATTATAATACAAAACTTATATATTGTATTGAAGGTTTTGTGATATGTTTGACTCTGGATGTGCTATTTTATACCATTCATAGTTTATGGTGAAACTATTGACATTTCGTATACTAGTTTTAATCCGAATGTTTATGTTATATTTCAAACTTTTCTTCAGATGAATGTTCTAAACAAGTATGTTCCGGGTTGGGGACCGGTAAAAGTAAGCCCTCCAGGTTGGGGACTCATAAAAGTAAGCCCTCCAGGTTGGGGACTGGTTAAAGTAAGACCTCCAGGTTAGGGACTGGTAAAAGTATGCCCTCCGGGTTGGTGTCCGGTTATTAGAGGCACTCTGGGTTGGTGTCCGGTTATTAGAGGCACTCCGGTTTGGTGTCCGGTTATTAGAGGCACTCCGGGTTGGGTTCCGGTTAGAAGTAACCCCTTGGTCTTGGGATGAGGCCTAGACAAAGAAATTAACGTTTAGCATTATGCATTCCAACATTATGAAAGTGGTTATTGATTTTTGCATGTGATTATTCGATTAGTAGAATATCCATATGAATAAGTAAATGGCATTATTTCATTTTATTTATGTCATGCCATGTTGAAAGTTCATGTTTAAAAGGCTTATGTTTTAGTTATACATTGCCTTAAATGTTTATTCTTATTTATGAAAGTTTCCGCTATATTGTTATCCTTACTGGGCATTTGAGCTCACCCCTTTTCTATGTTTTATTTTTCCCAGGAAGTGAAGATGTAAGTTATGTATGACCTGCAGGGATATTATGAGGGGATTATAGTGTGGACTGTGGAAACATTATGTTGTTGTAGTATTTTTTCATTTTATGATGTAATGTAAAACTTATGAATATATCTAGTGTTTCCAAGGCTACTAAACTAATCGGTCTTTCGAGATTTGATCTTTCTTGTGATCATGCCAATGTTACGAAGTAATGCACCGACTCTGGGTAACTGGGGTCGGGGCGTTACAGTTGGTATCAGAGGAAGTTTAGTACAAACTTTGGAAGCTAGATTTAGATAAACTCTGATTAGAGCACGTAGACCTAAGATGAACTTTGAGGATTAGTATAGAAGAACTGCCTAGAATTTTGGTATTGTAGAGATTTTGTGAGTTTTCTGAGCAATACATCCCTGTCTGGATATGAGCAGGTAGAGGCGGCTCTGGCACAGATGTACCTAGGGGTAAAACCCGAAAACACCGCTTTGAGCTAGACTCGAACGGGAAGTGGTGCACGACAACGGGCCTTGCTGCACTCTTGGTTACGACACTCCCGGGGGATATGCTTTGGATAATTCCCATTTCCTTTACAAACCACTATGAAGGGTTATGAGTACATACTTCCTCAAAGAAAACGTTTCTTTTTATGATTATGGATTATATCCATAAATAGTTCAATTTATGTAAAGTGTTTAACAAGTATGGAATTATGTATTTTGATTCATAAAGTAATCTAGTTTATGCCATTGTTTAGAAATGGCGCCTAGTGGAAGAAATGGAAACCGTATCAATGCACATACTCCATGTAGGGATTGCCCTCCTACCCAAGATAATTATAGTGGGGCTGGTGATGCAACTGGTGCCGATCATCTAATCACCATACTGGGACAACTTACTCAGGTTATGAATAATAACCTTACCCGTATGGAGCAACCTGATCCGCAGCGTGGAGGATCAATGTTAGATCGATTCATGAGGCAACAACCACCAACCTTCAATGGGAGTACAAATCCTATAGTAGCTGAGCAATGGATAAATTCCTTAGAGAAAATATTACATGCCTTGGGGAGTAGTGAAAGGGAGAAGGTTGTCATGGCAGTTTACCGCCTCACTGGAGATGCCGATCAGTGGTGGTCGCTGATTCAAAACACAAAGGAAGATGATGACGTATCGAATATGGAATGGAGGGAGTTCAAAGAGCTTTTCTTAGAAAAATACTTTCCTCGTGACCATCGAGCAGATATGGAAAGGCAATTTCTGAGTCTGAGGCAGAAGGAGGATGAGAATGTCGCAAAGTATGAGGCTAACTTTACAAGGTTAGCGAGGCATGCTGCCGATTATATACGTAACCCAAGGAGTAAGATTGATCGTTTCTTTGATGGGTTAAAACCATTTCTCCGTCGAGCTTTGCTATCACAATCCTTCTCATCATACGAAGATATTGTCTCGTGTGCTATCAAGACAGAAAAGGAATTCTCTAAGTCTTATGACAACAAAGTAAAGCAAGAGAAGAAGAGAACGGTGGAACAAGAGACAGATAAAGGGAAAAAGGGAAAGAAGGATTTTCCATTATGTGATAATTGTGGGAAGAATCACCCTGGTACTTGCCTAAAAGGAATGGGAGTTTGTTATAAATGTGGAGAAAAGGGTCACCAGGCTCGTGATTGCAAGGGAAAGAAAGAGGCTATCAAAGTGGAATGCTACAATTGTAGAGAAATGGGTCATTATGCAAATTAATGTCCTAAGCGTCCGGGAAACTTACCTCAGAAAAGGCCAAGGGATCAAGGCCAATCTTATGCTGTGGCTACAGTTGAAGCGGGATAATTAATGTATTGGTGCTTTTGGACTCAAGGATTATATTCTGGTTATAAGAATAATGTGATATATATATGGATTGTACTGCAGTACTTGTTGATTTTAGTAAGGTTTTAATATGATGAAGGTAATTATATTTTTATTATGTGACAATAAGAGAAACTTTACTTCGTTTGGGGAATCTGATAAATTGATTTTGGAATTAAGAAACCTTTTAGAGAAAGTCTGGACAGAGGTATTTTGGATAACTAGAAAGGTTGGAGTGGATTAAGTTGATCTTTGGATAGTATTGTTTAAGGTTAAAAAATTTATGAAGATTATTTTTGGAATATTATAATACTATAGTTTTAGGAAAAGGACAACCTGTAGGGTGGGGCATAACCCGTCGCGTCGGACAAAGTTGCAGGAATCGAACCCACAACCATAGTGTGACAGGCCTTTATTTCCTACCACTAGCCTACAGGGAGTCCATGGTTATTACAAAATAGTTTTCCTATTCTAAATGGTTTGTGGTAAAAATTTATTAATGAACGACTACATGATAAGTAAGTATATTTCCTCACATTCTTAGTAAATCTCTTAAATAATTTCCTCACCTCTATGAAAGGTTACTTAAAACAAAAACGTTGTCGATTAACTTTTCCAACTGGGGATTCAATGAATGTTTAACCAATCACAAGTTTGTGATTTTCTTATTGTTAACTTTCTCCTAATCCTGTTTTCTAGAACTCTTCATCAGACCATGCTAGTTTGTTTTTCCTCCATATCCATATTTTCATAGAACCCTAGTATGGGCTATCTCGGATGACCTTTGTACTTCTCTTTCTTTCTTTTAATGTTATATTTTTATTAATCTTATTTCCGATGTGGGTTTTCCACAAAGGTATTTTCTATTTACAACCTTTTATTTTCAAAGAAAAATTTCAAATTGCGAGGACGCAATTTATTGAAGGAGGGGAGAATGTAACACCCCGAGCTTCAACGATACGCCTCTCATTGAATAATGCAATAGCTTGCATTGTACGCAACTTCGAGTTCTAAAACACCGCGAATAATCAAAGTAGCCGTTATGAATAGTAATAACCACTTTTTAAAATTATAGAAATTTTATATTTCAAATGGACTTCATTTTTGTTTTCTTATTATCGAAATTATCCTGAGTTGAATTTTTTGTAACTTTCTGAGAACTTCCAATTTTTTATGAATAGTGAAAAATACTTAAAATAACTTTTTTAATCAAAATAATTAATTGTGATAAATTATACTATTTAGTGGTTTTAAAGTATAATTAGAACATATTTTTACCATTTTATACAATGGTGGTCATTAGAATTAATTTAACATTGAAAATGGACATAAACAATTGCCAATCTTTTGATATAAATTGTTTCCTAAAAACACGCTATTTGTTCTGACAGCGGGAATTAAGTATAAAATTAATTAATGCAACTTATATGTTTGGAATTTTGTAAAATAGACATCATTTTTGACTTCGGAATATCAATTATAGCTTAGGGTGAAATTTTGGTACTTTTCGGATAACTTTTGTATTTTGATGAATAGTGAAAATTACTAAATTTTAATTAAAAACAACTTTTTTAATCAAAATAATTAATATTGATAAATTATGAATTTGAGTGGTTTTAAAGTATATTTATAATATATTTTTACCATTCAATTTAATGTTTGTCATTGGACATAATTTTACAATTAAACCGAACATAAACAAGTGTCAATCTTTTGATAGTTATTATCTCTTAAAAACACGCTTTTTGTTTTGACAGCGGAAATTAATTTTAAATTAATTTCTGCCACTTATGTGTTTTGAATTTAGAAAAATAGATTCCATATTTGGAATCAGTATGTTCAAATTGTGTAAATAGGTAACTTTTATTTTTAGACATTTTGGATAATTACTGCGGTAAATATTTTATTTACCATGGTTAAGGGTAAATCCGGTAAATAAGGGTTAAAAAATAATATTATAATAATACCAAATTACCCTAAAACGTGTCTTAACCCTATTGGTTGATACATGGTCGACCATGGGCATCTTTGGGTCTATTTTGGCACCCCATGGATCCACTTGTAAGTGATAATGACACATTATATTAATAAAGTTAAAATAAAAATAAAAATGGCATAAGCTTACATCTTTTAGAAGAACAATTTTTACATAGGGTTATACATGTTGGATGTTTTATTATAAATATTCATTAGAAATCTAAAAAGAGTTCCTACATAATGAGATTTTATTTATAATTTTTAGACATTAAATAATTTATTTTATTTATGACACAATGATGATGCAGTAATTACTATAATAGTGAGAAATTAAAATAAGTGATATTATAAATACCCAAATAAATATAATATGAAACTTTTAATGAATTAAACTAATTTTCTAGGATAATATGATATATTATGATTGATTTAATTGACTTTTTTAGAAGTAATCAATCTTTTATGAGTTTCACAAAAATCAACTAATGAATAGTGTCAAAATTGACATAAAAGAGTTCTTAAAACAAATATTATATTATTAATTGATATTAAATTCCTAAAAATCTAAGGTTCGTCCAAGAGACTTATATCATGATAGGTTAATCATTAATGGACCACTTGGGGGTCGCTTGGATGTATATAGTAAGTTTATTAACCATATTATATAAAAATACAAAGAGACATTGTAAAAGTGAAACTAATTAACTTAGAGTTAATACTTAAAGATAAGGTTAATATAAGTACCCAAACCTGTCTAAATTCTATTGGATAAGTTGTTTTCGACCCATCCCCACCTCAACCTTTGAATAGTAAACTTTGGAGCCATTGGAAACCGAATATGAATTTATTATAAATTAATATTTCTAGCTTTTCCAAAGGTGCCCCTCACCCCTCTTATAAAAGGGCACTCCTCCTTCTCATTTAATCACACCTCTCAAGCCACTTGGCTCGTCCAAACTCTGCCCAAATAAGCTCCCCACATCCCTCTCCTCCTCCTTGAAGCTTCCCCTTAGGCAGAAATCATTTCAATAAGTCCTTTGGTTCCAACCAAAGTGAGTTACCTAAATTAAAGGTAACGATTTCTCTTAAATTATTTTCATTTATTTTGCTTCTTCAACCACCAAACTCTTTTTATTTCCCTTCTTTTGTAACAACACCAGTATCCTCAATATACTAGGATGTTGTTATAAGAAGTATTCTAACTACACATACACACAACTCCATCTAATGGATGATGAACATAATGTTTCTGTGGATGGCAAACTAACGCCTCACGAAACGATGATTGTTCAAATACATCTTACCACCTCTCATGGTGGCCATTATGATGGCACTGTAATTAAATATGATATTAATGATATATATTTTATATATGAGCTTCTGTAATTCCATTTTATTTCATACCATTATTCGTTTCATGTTGTATATACATACGATAATTTCATTTGAGGAAGTGCGGACTACCGCCCCCTTAAAATGATATGACTCGTTCATACCACACATGGAACGTATAAAGGATGGTGTTAATGAACTTAAGTAACATATATAAAATATTATATTATACTAGAATATTAATATACCTATGTATCATTTGGATTCGATTCTTTTAAAATAAAAATTAAATGGAAGTAGCGTTCGTGCGTACGTACGGACTACCGTCTCCACGAACGCGATGAGATTCATTCTCCATCGTATCCATTCAAGTATAATTATCATTTAATGATTTAAAAATGATGTTTAAGGACTTGATATCATTCTGGATATGAATAAGATACAACAAACATGACTTATGTAACAAAACATATAAAAGAAAATGAGTAAGTTAACACCCGAAACGGCGTTAATACTAAGATATTATTATCAAATCAATATTAAAAGATCATATATGATATCATATTAATGTATATGATTCTTGTATAATTTAATAACAATTATTTCACCATTATACAGGAGGTTAACCTACCCCAACCAAGGAAAAGTACAAGGTAAGGGTTATTTCACAATCTCTTCATTATCCGAGGTTGTTTATACGTAATAATCTACTGGGATTTCTTTATCATCCACATCCATGTTTCTTTGAAATGTATTTCAAAACATATTTATTATTTACAAGAATATGGGTTAAATTCATTTATACCCTTGTTTGACTTTTTGTAAGAGGTTTATAAAGGAATATTTCCGTCGTTTTCAAAACAAGGTCATTTTTGACCTTTTCGACAGAATTAAGATAAGAATGTTTTTTTTACTTATACGGCGGGTGCGGTTATTTTCCGCCGTTATAAAATCGTCAAAGCTTTCCTTACAAGCTTACAAGAATATTTTCAATAAAATGTTTTATTTTATATGGCTCTTAAATGATTTCAAAAATAGAAAGAGATATTTCTCTAAAAAGTGTTTTGATTTCATCTATGTCAACATCCTTTAATGGATTTTACGCTTATTTGAAGTTGATTTATTATAATACAAAACTTCTATATTGTATTGAAGGTTTTGTGATATGTTTGACTGTGGATGTGCTATTTTATACCATTCATAGTTTATGGTGAAACTATTGACATTTCGTATGCTAGTTTTAATCCGAATGTTTATGTTATATTTCAAACTTTTCTTCAGATGAATGTGCTAAACAAGTATGTTCCGGGTTGGGGACCGGTAAAAGTAAGCCCTCCAGGTTGGGGACTGGTAAAAGTAAGCCCTCCAGGTTGGGGACTGGTTAAAGTAAGCCCTCCAGGTTAGGGACTGGTAAAAGTATGCCCTCCGGGTTGGTGTCCGGTTATTAGAGGCACTCCGGGTTGGTGTCCGGTTATTAGAGGCACTCCGGGTTGGGTTCCGGTTAGACGTAACCCCTAGGTCTTGGGATGAGGCCTAGACAAAGAAATTAACGTTTAGCATTATGAATTCCAACATTATGAAAGTGGTTATTGATTTTTGCATGTGATTATTCGATTAGTAGAATATCCATATGAATAAGTAAATGGCATTATTTCATTTTATTTATGTCATGCCATGTTGAAAGTTCATGTTTAAAAGGCTTATGTTTTAGTTATACATTGCCTTAAATGTTTATTCTTATTTATGAAAGTTTCTGCTATATTGTTATCCTTACTGGGCATTTGAGCTCACCCCTTTTCTATGTTTTATTTTTCCCAGGAAGTGAAGATGTAAGTTATGTATGACCTGCAGGGATATTATGAGGGGATTATAGTGTGGACTGTGGAAACATTATGTTGTTGTAGTAGTTTTTCATTTTATGATGTAATGTAAAACTTATGAATATATCTAGTGTTTCCAAGGCTACTAAACTAATCGGTCTTTCGAGATTTGATCTTTCTTGTGATCATGCCAATGTTACGAAGTAATGCACCGACTCTGGGTAACTGGGGTCGGGGCGTTACTGTATGATAATAATTATTTTGGTGAATAGTAACTTTTGAATTTTATTTACCACAATTAAAAGTAAATAGGGTAATTAATGGTAAAAATGATATTATAATTACCCTAACACGTGTCTTAATTCTATTTAATAAGTTTTTTTCTACCAAAATCAACCTTTGTAATAAAATATTATCCTTTTTGGTCCACTTGTATTAGATTAGAACAATAATTACTATTTTATTTAAAGAAGAGTTAAAAGTGTTAAATTCAAATTTTTATAACTAAAACATTTTTAATATAGGATTATACATAAGTTAAATTTGACTATAAATATTTATTATAAATATAAAAAGTTTTCATACATAGTGGTATTTTATTTATAATTTTTATACATTAAATAGTTTAATATATTTATGACACAATGATGACGTAGTAATTATCTTATTAATGAAATATTAAAATAATTGATATTATAAATAACCAAATAAATGTAAATTAAGACTTCTGATGCATTAAACTAATTTTATAGGTTAATATTACATTTTAATATTTATTTAAATTAATTGGTCCGAAGTAATCATGTTATTTTACTTTTATAAAAACAAAATACTAAATAGTCTAAAAATTGACATAAATGAGTTTTTAAAACAAATACTATATTATTAAATGATATAAAATTCCTAAAAATATATGGTTCGTCCAAAAGACTCATATAATGATATATATGTAATTAATGAACTCCTTGAGGTTATATTCTCATTTTATAGTATGTTTATTAACCATTTATTATAATAATACAAGGAGACTTGGTAAATGATAAATTATTTTACAAGAGTTAAATCTAAGGGATAAAGATATTTTGGTGACCTAAACAAGTTTAAAACCTATTGGTTGAGAATATTTCGACCCATACCCACCTTTTCCTAGATATAAATCCATTTGGAGCCATTATAAACCCAATATATATTTATCATAAAATAATATTTCAAGTTTTTTCTAAAGTGACCATCACCTCTCTTATAAAAAGGCACATTCCCTTCTCTTAATTTCACACCTCAAAATCCATGTTTCTTGGCCAAAACCAGACCAATTATCCTCCCAAACACCCTCACATCAACCTAGGGTCCTTGAATTTATCATAGATCTAACCTAATGAGCCGTTTTGATCCAATAAAAAGGAAGAACTTGAAGAATAGGTAATTATTTCATGACCTCTTTCAAGTTATTTTCTTCATCCACTTCCTCTTTATTTATTGTTTCCATACCAAAATAATAACTAAATTACCTTATAAATACTGACATGTTATTATATTTATTTTACAACCATATTCTTTATTTTATCCATCTTATTAATGAGAAAGCCACCATATGTACGTACGTACATCTTACCATCTTCACGCCGTGGTGTAGTTTGTTATTCAACACTTCATTATTTGGATGTGTATAATAATGAGTATAATTTATTTAAATAATAAATATATTATGTTAATAATTATTTATATATGATATACCATCCAATTAAATTTGATTTTATCATAAATAAAATGATATTGTAGCTCGTGAGTACATACGGATTACCGTCTCCACGAACGCGATGAGATTCATTCACCATCATAACCATTCAAGAATAATTTTCATTTAATGAATGAAAATAATGTTTAAGAACAGAATATCATTTTTTATATTAATAAAATAAATCCTCTCTATAACATACATGACTAACGTAACAAAACATATAAAGGAAAATGGATTACTTAACACCCAAAATAATGATACTACAAAAATATCATTAACAAAACAATATTAGAAGATCATATATGATATCATTTTTATGTATGTGGTTATTTAATAATATAATAACAATGATTTCTGCATTATAGAGTAGGTTAACCTACCCTCGACTAAGGAAAAGTACAAGGTAAGGGTTAATTTTACAATCTCTTTATTTATATGAGATTGTTTATACATAAGTATCTACTGGGAAATCTTTATCATCCACATAAGTGTTTCTTAAAAACGTATTTCAAAACATTTTTACTATTTACTATAATATTGGTAAAATTAATTTATAACTTTTTTTAATTTTTATAAAATGTATTGGAAGGAAATGTATCATCAATTTCCAAACAAGGTACTTTATGACATTTTCGATGAATTAAGGTAAGAATGTTTTTTTAACTTATACGGAGGGTGTGGATATTTTCCTCCGTTATAACACCTTCGATGCTACCCTTACAATATTATAAGAATATTTTAAAAATAAATGTTTTATTTTATAATTATGTGAATTTCAAATGATTTCAAAATAGAAAGAGATATTTATCTCAAATAGTTTTGATTTCATGTACGTCAACATCCTTTGATGAATTTTACACTTATTTGAAGTTGATTAGTTATGATAAAAAATTCCTTATCATATTGAAGGTTTTGTGATATGTTTGACTATGGATGTGTTATTTTTATACCAATCAGGGTTTAAGGTTAAAGTATTAACATTTCATATTCTAGTTTTATTATAAATGTTTATGTTATTATTCAACTTTTTCATATGAGGAATGCATTGGACTTAGTAAGTGACGGGTGTAGCGTGTTATAGCTCCTAGATGCATCAGTAGGTCTCATGAGACAAACTACTGTAATGACACAAGGCCTGGAAAAAATCTTATTTGTAGTCTTGCCACGAGGCCTTGTCTATGTGGTTATGATGTCCAGCCTTATTCATTCCATCGTCATGAAATTATCTATTGATATTAAATGTTATTATTCAACTAGTATAATATCAACATGAATAAGTAAATTAAATTATTTGATTTATCTTTCCCATATCATGATGGAGTTTATATTTAAAAGGATTGTGTTTTATTCTTATACATTTCCTTAAATATTTTTTCTTATTTATGAAAGTTTCCTCTATATTGTCATCCTTACTCAGCATCTGAGCTCACCCCTTTCTTATGTTTTATTTTTCCCAGGATACAAAGAAGTATATTATGATTGAAATGTAGGAATAGGCTAAGGGATATGAGTTTGTTCAAAAGGGCACACAATGTTTTTGTTTTACCATTTCATAAAGTAATGTAAACTTATGTATGTATCTAGTACTTCCAAGGCTACTAAACTAGATGGCCTTTCAGACTTGATCTCTTGTGATCATGCCGATTTTATGTAATAATGCACCGACTCTGGGTAACTATGGGCAGGGCGTTATCACACTCATCATTAACACCTTTAATTTTTTTAATTATATCCATCTACATTATAATATTTTTTCTTTTTCTAATAATATCATGATAGAATCCATTTTTTGATTCATGGTAAAATACATGGTCAGAAGACCATACTATCTAACCCTATCTTATGTAAAAATATTTTTATTTTATTGATATATTCTTCTATAATTTTATATGACCTCTATGCATATTTATAACTCAACTAGAATGTTATGATTAGTATTTTTGAAATCATATGAATATTTTATTAAATTATGGTTTAATTTATGTTATTTGACAGTTTTCAAGTTTTTTATGAAAAATATTTTTTAAAATTAAATAAGTATTCCTTCTAGAAGAACATGAACAAGTCCTTAGGATGAGGTTGTAAGAGTGTTTTTAAGATAAACCCTCCCATTTATTAGAACCTATTAGATACAATGATCTTAATTTTTAATGTTTTTTAAAGAGCTTTTGATTATGGATCATTTCAATTTCGAGATCATTATTTGGAGTTCAATAGGTATAAGTCACCTTTAATTTATGGGGATAAAATATCTTATAATGATAGGGAGTTAAAATATAAGATTGAAAACATCATTGAATTTCTCCAAAATCATCAGTATTTTACGGTGGAATCAACCACTTATTTATTGCAAGGACCATGTTGGAAGTTATTTGATTTAGTAGTGTAATATAATATACATTACTATCTCTATTATAATGGTATTATAATTTTATTCAATATCGAATATTATATATTGAATATGAATATCGAGAATGTTAAGTAGTTCCTACACATATAGAAATGTGATTTTACTATGATGGGGTATACGAACAATTTTATTAAGGTAGTGTAATTTACATTTCACCATTTCGTTAATTTATTTCATAGAGTTTGATGCTAATAACCATTTTTATAATGGAATAAATTCCCTTTTTAACTAGTTTGAGAGCTATCCCATTTCATGGAACATAGGCTTGAAGATATAAAGGACATTGAATAAAATTAACTAATGTCCTTATAGTCCATATAACATTATTTCATTAAACATATATATATTTCATCTACGTGAAATGAGAGCCTTTACATATTCAATTTGATGTTTTACATACCATGCTGTGTTTTGGCCAATGGCCTCTTCATTCCACCATACACACATTAAATAACCCAGAATTCATCATCCTCCCGACCCAGCCACCCTATAACAATCCCAGACCGTAATTCTCCCATGATTCCCCACTACTTCACATCCCGCTGACCGTCCCAAACAGAACCATATACATCAAATCAACAATTTCCCACCCATCGTCATCTTATTATCAATGACACTAAGTCGTATATTCCTTTGAGATGGGTTTATATCTTGATATTATATCAAAATTTATTCCATTATTATTAAACTCACATACTGAAGTGGACAAGAAAGATTTGATGAAAAAAAAAGACATTATGGGTATAATAATAAAGGGGATTATAAATCTTACAGATGGTAGTATATATAGTACCCCCATTGGATAGAATGTGAAGGTTAAATAATTCAGTTGTGGATATCGTCAACGTTTATTATGATCATCTATCCAAATTTCCATAGATTCCTCTAGATGTAGTCCATTGGTATGATTTCAATTTATTATGAGATGGTCTTATAATATTTATTATCTGGAATACTTGATAAATTTTCATATATTTATCATTTTATTCATTTAAAATGGTTTTATAATTATCATTCATTAAAATAATATATAAGTAGTTACACTATTTCATGATGACCATAGTTGAAATCTAATGAATCAAAATCAGAGGAGACTTATTTTTAGAATTTTATAAAATTTATTTTCCTTGAGGATAATTTCATGTTAAAGATGAATCATATCATAGATGGAAATATTATGGGAATCCTAAATCTGTGATTTTATTTACAATATAGCATGGACCTACAGAATTTGAAGTCTACACTACTATAATTTGATGTAATTTTCATGTTTTGTCTTATATGTTTTACTAATTGTTTGATACATGTGTTTTATTACATTTATACTGTCCATGATTATTATCCAACTGATAATTAAAGTTGAATTTTTTGTCATATACCATTGATATATCTACCCCTTTGGGAAAGAAGAAATATCAAGGGCATAATTTACCTCCTATAATATAATTATCTCTAATATTGAAGTCACATGAGGATTAATTATGTTTGACATGAAAATATTTGATATTATCTTGGTAATGTATATAATTATTAGATCTATTTACTATGTTAATTGATATCATCAAAAGGTGATGTTCTTATCACATAACAGGAAAACTCACAAATTTTAGGATTAACATGACCCATGATTTTGTGAGGTAGTGACAATTCACTAGGATATAAAAACTATTTCTTCTCAAATATCGTCATTATTTCTGAATTCTATTGTGGGAAAATATAAATTTAATCATCCAATAGTGGTTGATATTTATCAAAAAAAATTATTTCCTAACTATTTTTATTTATGGACACAAAAACTATTAGTGGAATTATTGATTTATATTCCCCAATAAAGGGGTACCATTTCTTTTCTGAAATTTTATTTAGAATGTAATGAATAAAAGGAATAATAAATTCAGCTAAAATTTGTTTATGGAAAGTGATTAATTCATCCAAGTGAGTCATCTTGTGTATAATCATTTTTATTTTCAAAAAATTAAGATAATATTCTTTATATTTTTATTGATTATCCAAAGCTAAACTAGGTGATTGTGAATAATACATATCCATTAATTATTATAGATGGTCTATTTATTCAACTTATATGAGTGAGGTTATTTTAAAATATTACAAGAAGTCTTCGATACCACTAGTTGAGATTAAAGTAGGATAATATTCCAGTGATTAAATTTAGGAGAAAGTTTGGGAATTTCCAATATCTTGTAATTATATTTTCAGACATATGAATACTCCTTTTTGAATAAATTAATGTACTATATTCTATATAAAAACCTTAACATGTTATTATTTTATTTGTGGATGATATATTGATTTATTCAAAATAAGTGTATGGTTATTAAAATCATATTAAGATTGTGTGAGGATAATTAAAAGGGATTATTTGTATAAACAATTATTTATATTTAAATTCTACATTTTAGAAGATAAATAATAGCGTCAAGTATTTTCTAAGGAATATTAGTTTCACAAGAAAATAATAATTTTGGAATGTCTTGGAAAAGTCCCAAGATTATTTTTAATATTATATGTTTCTTTGAATTGGTATGATATTACTTGTAACTTGTTTTTTATTTATAAAAATTACATTTTCTACTAAAATATTTGACACGCAATTGGTTAATGTGTTATTGAATATTTGTAATGTAAAAAAATCCTTCTCTAATATCAAGAGGATATTAAAGTTTTCACATGTTTTGGAGATAACTTTATGTTTATAAGGTTTATTATGTAACCTCATGTATATGATAAATATTTTCTCTCAAGTATATTAATAATACTGTTTTTAATGGCTCTCATCAATAATTACCCTATATGAAAATTTACCCAACCCATGAATATGTATTGAAATATTTAGGAATTAAGTGAAATGGTTATAATTAGACCTATTTATAGAGAAGATTAGTATATATACAGATCATAAAATGTGATGAAAATATATTCTTAGAATGTTTTAAAACTCATGAAAATGAAATTGGTGGAATAATGATTACTGTAGACATTGAAATTTATTTTGAATATACCCATAGTAAAAGGAATGCTATAACTGATACTCTATAAAAGAAATATCTTGGGAATGTAGTATAATTATCTCACCTTGAATGCAAATTTATGGTTCTTCTTATCTATTAATATTTAGAGATGATATATGGGATGGATATGATATTTTTATAATTATTTCATGTCACCCATTTTCTAGTCGATTGAATTTGATAGGTGAACCATCTAGATTCAGAATATAAATTAATTTAGAGAAAATGAAATAGTGGTGAAACATTAATGAATAGTTACTAAATTTTTAAATTAATATTTATTTCAAATAAGGGTAGTAGTTCTTCTTTCCTTGATACAGGAGGTTATAATGAATTTTCTTTATTCTAACTGAACTATACACCCATGTTATAAAATTTGTGTTATGATATCAAATGATGACATTGCGGGCCCAAAAAAGAGATTATAAAATTCTTAATTTGAGTCACATTTCTACACTTTTCATTAAGATTGTGGTGAATGTTAAACACCAACAATTTTACTGCAATTTCCTGTTATTCCATCCTTAATGCATGAAAAGTTTTCTGTATAATTTTATATTAGAGTACACATATATCGTTAAAAAATGTAGGATATATTTGTGATTATTGATCGAATAAAAAAATTGTATCTTTTTTCGTATAAAAGAAAATTTAATGTAGATGATATAGTGAATCTATGTACAAAAATATTTTGATATTATATCATGGGCGTTATACAGCTGTTTCCAATGATGATCCTAGATTTGAAACTCTATTTTTGAATAGTATTACAGATCCTATGGTAATTAAGTATAAATTAAACATTATATATTATCCCACACTAATAATAAAATGTAAATATATATTCAGATCCATGAATATATTTTTTAAGATTTTGTACTTGATTTTAAAGGATCATGGGTGAAACATTTCCAATAAATTTAATTTCATATAACACAATTTATTAATCATCAAATAAGATGGAACCATTTGAATCTTTTTATTATTGGTCATATCAGTTTCCTTCGTGTTAGGATGAAGTAAGTGATCCCATATTAAATGGGTTCATAGTTGTGTAATACGTGACTTATAAGAATCATAGAATCCATAACTAGATTATGATGGGCCATATTCATCTAACATATTATCAGAATCAACATCTAATGTTTTATGAATGCAAGGTTGGTGATTTTTTATTTATTATTATTTTTAATTAATATAGACTTAATCTATTTGGATGAATGTTAATCTATTTATAAGATATTTTGGACTATTTGACATTATGTAATTATATTTAGAGGTAGAATAAAATATAAACTGACCACCTTAGATGAACACAATCCATACTATCTTGTATGTTTCGATGTTGAATAAATGTCCTCATGATCCATAAAATATTATTATTTTTAGAATGATATGCATCTAGAAAAAAATTACATAATCACAGAATAACCTATCCAAATTCATGATCATTGAAATAAATTATTATGAGTTAATTTATTCCCTCATATCTGTTTACACTTGTATAAAAAGTGATTATCATTAAATATGTCAGTGGGAATATAAAATTAAGGGAAAATAGAATCATATAATTTAAAAAATTGAATCCCAATGACTGTATATGAGTAATAAATTGTATAGTGTGGATAATTTTAAAATCTAGGATTTCATTGATATGTTTTTATATTATTTTACTTGTAATGTTTCAGGGAGTTTAGATACTGATTTTTGATATTTGGGAACATTTCTTGGAATTCAGGGATGTGAATAATGTTATTGAAGCCCATGAAAGGGTAATGTGTAAGATGAAAACAATTCTATTTATTTTTTTGGTTTGATTCACTATTATCCTCACCATGAATTTGAGTGATGATTTTTTCAAATTTTTATTATTTTATATCTAGAGGTCCAATTTTAGAATTTTAATTGGTTATTTTCGTCTATGGACTTCAACATTTAACTAGGCTGGTATCGAAGTCTTCTTATAGACTTTTTCATCATATTTTTCTTGATTCGTGGTGGTTTCATAGTGGAATATAGAGGTTATTAAACTTTTTATCCTTCTTCGACTCCTCTTTATTTTTTAATTCCATATCATTTCCCTAATCCTATATGGTAGAATGATTTCATGGTTAACATTTAACTAAAATTTCAAATTTTTTGGGTTGTTGAGTGTTATAGATCAATTTCTAGGACATGATTTACTGGAATTCAGTGTTTTTTCAATTTCATTGACCATTATATGTGCTTATATTACCTTTCCATTTTTGAAATAAGATTATGTGTATGGGTGATTTATCATTGTTTTACATGGATGTTAATTTTCTTCTTACCATATAATATTTAATTTTATAAATTTTCTCCCATATTATTTTAAAAAAAACACATATTTCTATTGATTATTTTTAATGCTATAGAAAAATTATACTTTTAATAGATTTATAGTATTTTAAAAAGTTTTTTTAATGGAATATTTTTTATTTATTATACCATGTTTTTATTCTATAAAATTCTATATGAATTTTTCTTTCTTTAAAAAATATGACTTATGAGGTTGTAGAAAATGTTTTAAAAGAAATAACTTTTTTTGGTTGATTTTTTTTAATTTTAATCACTACATTGATCAACCATGATACATATTATTTTGAATGAATATGAAATTTTTAAAAATTTATGAAATGAAATTTGACTTTATGAATTGACATGGATATTTTCTATTTCAGGGAGTATGTGTGAATCAAATGAGTTATTAAATTTTTTTTTAATATTTTCATTGATTCATGGTTTGAAATCTTGATGAAATCCTCTAGGTAAAAATGTGGGGAATATTTATGGTGAGTGTTCTGGTTATTATAATAATGCTATCACTAAAATCCCTAGTTATGCTTGCATTTTTTTTATTTGTGTTGTACACAATAAATTTTAGAATATGAATGTTGTTTATTATCTTAAAATCGCATCAAATGTTACCATGATTGTTCCATTGAGTCTTGTACTAGATTGAACATTCAAAACCTAAAGGTTTACTCCATGACGACTTGCATTCTTTTAAAATCTCTGTGTTTGTATTTCAATTCTTTTACATGGATTGATTTTTTTAAATCCATCTTTATTTTTGTATAATGGATGAAAACTAGCCTTTTTTGTTTCTAATATCCATTATATTATCAAATAAAGAATTTTATTATATTGATTCAAAAAATGTATACTTTTCCAGCTTATGCATATAAATGTGTTTAATATTGGGATACATTATACTAGGTATAAACTCAAACACAAAAAATATATAGTTTTTTATTTGTATAGTTTTTCCATTAACATAGGTAATAGTACTATAACATTTTTTCATAGTGATATACCATTGGTCTATATAGAGATATAAAGGTAGTGAAATTTGGGGAATGATCAAATATCACAAGGATATAGAGTTATTTTTGTGAAATGAATTTATTTTGGTTTTTTTATTTGATGTGATGTATTAGGACATATTTTCCAATATATATCGTATTTTATTTTCCATCTACATTTTTATTATGTGATTCTCTTGGGGTTATATATAGGTTATTTTGAGGGTTATGTTGGTGAATTTCAGTTTAGGAATATTTGGAGGAACATTGTTCCTTAAAAGTGTGTTTTTAACCATTTTGGTGATAGACAGACAAGACCACAACCATGTTAGAGGACAAGGTGGGTCTATTAGATGTATGTGTGAAATAAGAAATCTCAAAAATAAATATTTAGAGGCTATTGTCTAGGGTGGAGAACGCTAGGAGTCTCCCTATAGAACATTAATAGCGAGTTCTCACAACATCGTGGGGGGCAAAACAAAATAAATTTGTTCACCATGAAGTGGATGGTCCCTATGGTTGATCTCATGGGTGAATACACCACCAATATAGTGGATGCACTAGATTATTGTGGCAATAGATTAAATTTTTTTGAAATGGATTATTGGAACTTGTTCTTCTAAGGGTACATACTTTAGACATGTGTGACTATAATAAGGGGTTTCATAACATCATTTGACTTGATTTAACCCTATTAAACGGATTTTATCCACTTATTGGTCCATATTCAAGATCTAGAATGTTCTAGGATGTGGTTTTGGGCATTCATCTCTCATCTAGAAATATCTTATGGTGATTACCTTCTTTATTAGATTTCCCTTTATATATATGGGATTATGAGGACTAGATATCCCCCTCTCTCATATCTCTTCTTAGAGTCAGTACAGTTTTCATTTCTCTTTATGTTGGTGTCTCTATCCAATGCTCAATCCCAATGCATTTCAGGTTTTCTTATTGTTTCCTTCGATTTTGATTTATGAAATTGCTGGTCTAAAATCACTGAGAGGTGAATTTTATTTATGATGGGTATGGAAATTATTTATAAAAATGGGTTTCTT
Organism: Viscum album; assembly: GCA_963277665.1. NCBI lineage: Eukaryota > Viridiplantae > Streptophyta > Magnoliopsida > Santalales > Viscaceae > Viscum > Viscum album. The sequence continues at coordinate 281,867,156 of OY728167.1, forward strand.
TAAAAACCCATTTTATTGCACATGATCTATCTTCCAAAATTCCTTAAATATGGAATTGAAATGGAAATGGGTCTTCACCAAAAATGTAGTGTGTCATTTCAATAATTTTTTTTTATCAAATGTGGGCATCAAAATTAAATATATTTTCCATTGAAAATTGTTTATGTAAAATTTATATTGGTTTGTTGAACATAATGATGATATAGATCCTCATTCGGAATACCTCAAGGAATGCATAAAACTAACCAGATGTGAACCTTAGTGAATAAATCAACCACTAGGAAAGGTACCTATGATTCCACTATTGTTTGTGTCCAGCCTCACATCTGGACTCAAGTTCCCAGATATTAGGATACACACTTATCAACTAGATTTATAATATGTGCCTTAGTTATTCAAACCCTCCTGTCATATATTTACCTTTGGTTCTTTGTGGATACATTACATTCATATTTTTCATATACTTATCTACTCAATTTATATGAGTATTGATGTTTGAAATCTAGTTTATTCATCTTTTTATTCCTTCTGGAGATATATGTTATGGCATGTTATTTTTTCTATTGGAATATGATTTGTTTTTGAATGGAAAATGAAACGATGGCTTTATATGAAAAATGTCTTATTTTGGAAATGTATTAGAAATTTATTTTATATTAGAAAATATGTATTCACATGGATAGAAATTGTATGGATTACTTTGTGGTATCCTATGGAGTCTTTATTCTCACACACTAGATTTTTTGCTTTGGGAATTTTTAGAATTAGTTTTGCAGGATATAGGTAAATGTAATAACATCATATAGTGTAAAACACATATATTTTATGTTTCATTCCAGTGGGTTAGGATAGTGGTGAGATATGATCATGAGTAGATGGAACCATGGGTCAATTCATGTTCCATATTCACAATATTAATTTTTTTATCATTTACATAATATCCACTTGGTTGATGATACATTTATGGATTGGTTTTATTCACATATGATACATTTTGGATATCAATCATGATACTCTGGTTGATTATATAATATTAGTCATCTGTTGAGGGTGAAAACATTCCCATGTTTCTTTTTATGATACACATATTCTTGTTTCTAACATTTGGGGATTGGGAACATGCTTTGGGACTTATAGAATGCCAACTAAGGTGACTCCATGTGTTGACCCAAGCTTTTGTATTACAAATTTGTATCAAAGGGACATGTTATTATTAAATTATGGAATAATGATTGTATAGCATGATCTTATGTCTAGGGGTGGGGTCATTAGTAGTATAGAGATATGATGGTTGAGACTTGAGAGGCGGTGTGGGAGTGTTCTTGGCTAGCTCACATTCATAAAAACCCTCGAGTTTCCATGGGATGTCCAAGGTTTTCTAGAATGATTTAATATAATCTTATCCCTTTGTATTTTAGTCCTATGATTTTTTTAAAAGGAATTGAATTAGGTTCATGGTGATTTTTTTTCTTCTTTTTCTAGAATACATGTCTTTCAGGAAGAGTGTTTTGGAATTTTAGGAATGATGTTGTCGTGTTTGTGCCACATAAAAATCCTCCAGCAGACATAGCTTTGGTGAAAAATATAGTCCAAAAGATGTGATCCTTAGGCTAAGTTGAAATTTTTTTACCACAATGGATGGTGTAATGTGATTTATAATTCACTAAAAAACATCCATCAATCATTCATAGTGGCAAAGGTCTCCTAGAATCATAATAATGGATCAAGAGGATAAAAATTATTCTCCAATTTATGATAAATAAAAAATACATCAAGCATGGTTTCTCCATTTATTTGTAGGAGTATATATAGTGGAGGTGTTTTGAATATATAATGATATCTAATTTGTATAAAAATATCACTTATACCACTTTTATGAAGGTATCCTATTAATAGTTTTATCTGTAAACATTTATAATAGATGAGAATTGAGAATTTTGTACCATAGAGAAAGGTGAGAATTCATTATTAGAATATTATACTAATTTCAACAAGTTATTTAACCTATCTCCATAGAATACATCAAGTGAAATCATTAAATATTGAAGGATCAGGATAGTTTTGATGGATGTTATTTAGTCTATACTGAATATCATGTTCATGGCCCCCCTCATAATAGTTTTGAAGAAGGGATATATGGTAGAAAAGGATATAACTAAAATGATAGGTTTCTATATATGATTAGTTATAATAGGAGGAGTCCATATTTAATATTATTTCCAATAGAGGAAGAAAATTTACTAGTTCCGAGGTGTCGGTAAGAGTTAAAACATATGAAATTCTAGGGTCATGTGATATGTTAACAAAATTTGAGAACATGGAACCTCAAACCTGATTTTATGGCCACACACATAGTATGTAATGTGTATTGTAAACATTCTAATCCTCATTATTTATAGGAGATTTTATCCTAGGGAATTAGATCAAGATCCACTATCCCCAAGGGATCTATGTTTAGATCAGTTGTAGTAATAGGTTTCAGATCAGAACATCATGCCATTGTAGAAACTGATGTTTTTAAGAAATGGATGAATAACTTTTTATGATTATATGAATCAGATTTTTCACCATAGGAGTAAGATATTTGACCAGATACTATGAGGCTTATTAATTTTATTGTATCATCTATGTTTATATGTTTATTTGAAAATTGGGAAATGAATTCCTTTATTTAATCAAATCTCATTATTTTTCCCAGTTTGTGTTATGAAAATATTATTTTAATGAATTATCGTTCCACTGCATTAGGAATGAAGTCATAGCAGGGTTTTAGATGTCCTTAGTTTTAGGTGATGATCACTAACCATAAGTCCATATTGGATTTCTAGTTCTCAATCTTAACATGTTTGATATAGTTATTATCATAGATAAGTTGATTAGATATAAATTATACATCTATTGATATCAATATTAGTTCCAATCTCATTGTACTAATAGTGTCACTCATTTGTTTCACAGTTAGTGGGATCCATGGTCAAGGGATAGGGTATCTTTTTTTCATATTAGTGAGGTGATATCATGCTATATGTTGGATATGTTTCCGGATGTTGTTGGTCGATTACTTAGTGTCCTTATTCTTATGGTGGAAATTGTTTATCTTATATTTTTTACAAATGATTTCTCCTAGTCTCTCCCAGTGGGGGATGTCAGGTATACAATAGACATGATTTCAGTGATGTGGACCAACCTTGCCCATAGACCGTATGGAACACACTGAATATAATGAATTAAATGTTTAACTTGAGGATCTTGATGCTAAGGTATTTATTTATCCTAGAATGTTTCCATGGGAAACGAAAACAATCATTGTAAATATAGATGATGGTAGTCTCCAAAATTTTGCTGACAACCATAAAATCAAACATGTTATAGTTAATAAAAAGTATCCATTTCCTAGGATTGATGAACATTTTGATCAACTCCAGTTAGCGAGATGTATTTAAATAATTGATCTAAGATTAGAATACCATTATCTATATAATAGATATGGATATATTATGAAGGGAGAATTAAGTATCATGTATAGTCATTATGGGTATCTAGTTATGTCATTTTCCCTCATGAATTATCCTTTTGTGGTTATGGATTAGATGAATAGAATCCTCCATCAATTATTGTATTCACTTATAGTATTTTTTTGGAATATATCCTTTTTATTCCATAATTTCAATGTCCATGTTGGCCATCCGAATATCATCTTTGACAAAATAAAAGAACATAATATCTTTGAGAAGATATCAAAATTTCAGTTCCAGATTATTTAGTTGAATTTATTTTTCTACATTATTTTTTAGAATGGTTTATCATTTGATCCTAGGAAGATTCGGTTTTACATGTCTTCGGAGATGATAAAAATGTTTTTTATATTTATAGTTTCTTCGGAATAACTGGTTATTATACTTTTTTTATTGTGTAATTATCTATGATTTCATATCCTATGATAGTGATAACTCATATTTTGATAAATTATGTTTGGATCGATCAGTTTCATAGAACCTTTTAGGAGCTAAGAGGGACTGTAAATTATGATCCAGTCTTGATTATTTCTTATAGATGATTAGGTTATTATTTTTACAATGAATCCACGTTTATGGGTTTGGGTTGTGTTCTACTGGCGGGGATACAACTCTTTCCTTATATATCTCATCAAATTTTCACTCATGAGAAAAACTACCCCACTCATGACCATTATTTATTGGAAGTGATGCATACTGCTAAAAAATGGTGAAGATATTTCTTTAGGGAGGGGATGACCCTGAATTCTAATGTGAAGGGTCTAAATTATATCTTCACTTTGAGGGATCTGAACGTGAGATAGTGAAGATAGACTGAGTAGCTTCAAATCTATGATATTGATATTTCATAAATTTCTGGAAAAGGAAACATGGTCACAAAAAATTGGAGAAGATATTTTTTAGCTTAGGTATAAAACGAATTAATGGAAGAATGGTGATTGATCTTAATATTTATTAAGATTCACTTGTATTATTAGAGAGATGTTGTTTAGTTATTCTTAGATTTTTTCTAGGGTAATCCATTTTTTGTATTATTATATTTATCTTCTGCAATCTATGGATGTGGAGAATTATTCATTTATAAGTATTCTATAATGTGGGGAGACATTGGGTGATTATTTTTGTCTCTTGATTTTTTTTCTAATTCAGAGGATACAATGTTATTTAGATGTACCAATGAAAGTAATTGATGATAATTAACATTAATATAATTTTTTCTGTGGCCATAGAGCTACCACAATGTATAATGACGTGAGAGGTCGGTACTAGTAGTCGATAATAATATGATTTATTGAATATTTTGTCCTTATGGATTATTTATCACAGAATTAATATGGATAATCAAATGACTAATTATTTTTTTATACCCATAACCCATTCTAGTGCATAAATTATAATATATATATAGGGAAATTTGTATCTATCTGCCATGGAATCCAAGTCGTACGGGGTCAATTTGGGTGCTAATTGATTGCCATATGAAATTAGTGTTTCTTAACCTATTAAGTAGTCAAAAAGGTAGATGTTATCGGGTACTAGTAGTTGAAGAATTATTTTATACTACATGATTTTCCATCAAATTTAATTTAAGATAAGTATCGTTGAATTAAATCATGGATTTGGAATGGATTACAGGAAGTGATGACTTCTTAGTTGAAGTTGAGCATAACCTATCATCCCCAGACATATGAGCAGATTATGTGAGAAATATTTATTCAGGAAGAAATGATATTAGCATGAATTCATGACATAATTAGATCTTAAGGGATAAATATATTTATTATTATAGTTATTTACAACAATATTTATCAGGATATGATCATGATGGCACCATTTGAGGTCATGAATTAGAGTCCATGTAGATATTCTCTTGGATGGGAAGAAGATGAAGAATAGTCCCTAGTTGTACCAAGAATTGTTCAAGAGATTAAATATATTCTATAAATTATTTGGATAATGTTATAGATATATTATAGTATGAAAAAAATATGTTGATTGGTGTCATGATTTCATGGAATTTGACATAGGTGGCCAGGTTTTCTTCATAGTTTCATGTTGGTTGGGATATAGATGTTTTGGGAGTCATGATAGGTTAGAAACTCATTATGTATTTTTGTTTGAGATAGTAGATTGAATCATGAAGGTATATTATTGATTATAATTACCCACATGTTTTAATTCTTTCCATTATGTGATCCATGTCTCTCAACTTAGGAAATATCAACTAGATCTATCCCATAATATTGAGAGGGAGAATGTTGAAATTGAACCTGACTCATTTAGGATAAAAAGTCATGTTTAGATTATGGTAAAATATATTATTCTTCCACATGGAATTAATATACCATATATTTATTTGAGATGTATTTCTGGTAGTGAAAACCATTACACATTGGGGAGAAATGTCATGTTGATGTAAGGATGATCGTATCTCCTTTTAGGTTCTTGACCCCATAAATTTCTAGTCATAGAAATATTTTTTGGTGGATAGAATTGTTCTTCCCAAAATGTATCATATATAATCCTTTTGAATATTACATTGGTTTATTTAGAATAAGTAATAATTTTAGTTTTATGGTGTTGTAAAGTTGAATTTGAAACATTTTGGTGCAAAACAAGAAGGACCACAGTCATGGTGGAGGCCACGGTGTACATGCGAGTCTCTTGTGTGAAATGGGATGGGAAAAAATGTATGTAAATTGAGTATTCCTTAGCTAGGATTTATATGGTAGTATCTATACTAACCATATATATTGGGACATCACCAATCTATAGTAGAGGCCATAATTGTAACGCCCCGACCCTAGTTACCCAGAGTCGGTGCATTATTGCGTAACATTGGCATGATCACAAAAGATCAAGTCTCGAAATACCGATTAGTTTAGTAGCCTTGGAAACACTAGATACATTCATAAGTATTACATTACATAATAAAGTAAAACAAAACTATACAAAATCTTGTCTTCATATCCCCTCATACTATCCCTGAAGGTCATTCATAATATACTTCTTCACATCCTGGAAAAATTAAATCATTGGAAGGGGTGAGCTCAGATGCTTAGTAAGGATAACAATATAGCGGAAGCTTTCATAAATAAACATTAACATTTAAGGCAATGTATAACTAAAACAAATGCTTTTTAAACTTGAACTTCATCATAATATGGCAAAAATTAAATGAAATAATGCCATTTAATTATTCACATTGATATTCTACTAGTTTAATGATCACATGCAATATCAATAACCACTTTTATAATGATAGAATGCATAATTCCGGACTATCATAACCATGTTTCCAAGGCCTCATGCCAAGACTAAAAATAATATTTTTTCAAGGCCTCATGCCAAGACACTAGTTTGTCTCCTGAGACCTACCGATGCATCGAGGAGCTATATCGGGATCCACTCGTCACTTATTAAGTCCAATGCATTCCTCATATTAATAGGTTTAATCATATCATAATCCATAACATATTCATATCACATAAAACATTCATAATGGAAACATAACATTTCTACATTTCAATCACAAGATATCAATACAACACATTGATATAAACAAACACTTTCAAAACCATTTTCAAAACCAAAATAAATGAAAATTAAAACATTGTAATTATTTTTCATTTTTAAAAAAGTTCACTACTGGAAAACGGACCTATCCCACGGTTTGGCACAAAACCGTGGGTATAGGGTACCCCTATACCCACGGTTTTCGCAAACCGTGGGCATAGGGGTAAAATGGTGACCTATACCCACGGTTTCATAAAACCGTGGGTATAGATCACCTATACCCACGGTTTTGCACAAAACCGTGGGTATAGATTATTTTTGAAGACCTAAACCCACGGTTTTGAAGAACCGTGGGTATAGGTGTTTTTTTTAAGGTGTATACCCACGGTTTTGGCCAAACCGTGGGGGTAGAGTTTTCCAGAAGACCTATACCCACGGTTCTTCAAAACCGTGGGTATTGCGGTTTATTTGTTTCAAGACCTATACCCACAGTTTTCAAAACCGTGGGTATAGCTTTCCCGCCATTAGGCGGGGAAAAAAATTACGCGGGAAAATGGGGAAAAATTGGCAGGAACACGATTTTTATTAATATAAATACAAATATATTAATATATGTTGAAATGACAATAAAATGCCGTAGCCCAGTCGGTCCCTTTGTTCGGCGCTCTCAGGAGATTCTGCATGAAGCCCGGGTTCGATTCCCACCGGCATTTATTTTTCATAACAGAACTAATATTAATATATATATAAAGATGTATACGCTTTACAATGAATTAGAAGGTAGCTCGGTTGGTCATTGCTGTGGTGCTTGGCCGGGGTGCGGTAGGAGACGCGGTTTCGAAACCCGGGGGTGAAATATTTTTGAAAACGTGAAGTTAATTATATTCATATATATATAAATATATATTAGTATTTCAAGTAAAGACAGTAGCTCGGTTGGTCCTGCGGGTTGCTTGTAATATTTGCGTCCAGGGTTCGAAACCTGCTGGACGTGGGTTTTTAAAAATCAAACGAAACGCGGTTTTTTAAAAATGAATCGAATATATTTCCTACGGTTTTCAAACCGTGGGAAAAACTACCTTGCCACGCTGTACAGCGTGGTACTTATGTGTGACACACCTATACCCACGGTTCTACCAAACCGTGGGTATAGGTCAAGACCTCTATCCCGACGTCGTTCCAGCCCACGGTTCGCAAAACCGTGGGTATAGCCTATACCCACGGTTTTGGGGGCTATCCCCACGGTTTTGAACCGTGGGTATAGGCCTTTTTTCCAGTAGTGGTTATGGCTTATAGAGGAAGTCGAAACTCAAATAATAGTCATGGCGGCGGAGAAGTCGTTATCGCCACATACGTATGACAAAAAATACCATCCCTTTTTTCGTTTAGTAAAATTCTTCGTATAAAAAAGATTACTTTTGAATTAACGTAAAAGTCAAAGGGGATTATACACCGTATAAAAGAATGTTGTGTATAAAACAAAATATGCCTCAATGAAAGGAGATTGAGACGAAGTCCCTTACAAGATCATTTTTTAAAAATAAAATAAATATATTATGTGTATTCACTATAAGTACACATAAAGAAGGTACAAATACAAGATAGGACATAATAATATCATGACATAATTTGAAAGTAGGAGATTAACCCAAAGAATAGAAATTGGGTTAAGAAGTTCCCTTACCTTGTGTCCGACATGACTCGACCATTCTTTAACCTCCTAAATAATAAACAAGAGTTAATTTATAATTTCTTAAGAACATTTTTCATGTTTTTTATTCCTTTTATATCACTTATTACCATGTTATGAACATTATGCAATTATTTATGTTAATAACGGTCGTTTTGTGGATCTTTGGTACTTGAGTCAAAAATAAACTTCTTATAATTACAAGTTGTTCATGTGGTAAAATATCAATTATATTCAGAATTATATTCATGATGTATATATCATATAGATCATATATATCTAGTATATACATTCATTCATAATATTACGTAACATTTAGAGGTAAGAAATGAAATGCACCGTTCATGGAGACGGTAAGTCGTACGTACGCATGAACGCTACTTTCATTTCTATTTCGTATTTAATGGAATGAAATCATGATGATATAAAAGTGTATTATAATTCCAGTATAATATCATATATAATATCATTTACTCCATCCTTTATATGTCACACATATGGCGTTAACGATTCAAATCACTTTGAGGGGGCGGTAGTCCGCACTTCCTAAAATGAAATTATCGTGTTTACCCATAATGGAAATCATAAAGGTATGCCATAAATGAGAGATACAGAATCATAAGGAAAACATAAACATAATATATATATCATATATGAAAATAGTTTCATCATAATGGCCACCATGAGAGGTGTTAAAAGAAGATTGAACAATCATCGTTTTGTGAGGCAGTAATTCGCCACCCACAGAAATAGTATGTTCTTTAACAATTAGACGAAGGTGTGTGTAAGTGTTAATAAAATCCTTCTCATAAAAACATCAAAAGATATTTAGGATACTGGTTTTTTTACAAAATAAAGTAATAAAATGATTTTAGGGGGTTCGAGAAGCCGAATAAAACAAAAGAGCACAGGAGAAGACATTACCTTAAAATCGGGTAACTCTTTTCGATTTGAGCCAAAGGCTTCCTTGGGAAGACTTATGACCAATGTGTGGCTTGTAAGAGTAATAGAGGGAAGTTGAGAGAGTATTTGGGCAGAGGTTGGCCGAGCCAAATGGCTTGAAGGTTTGAATAAGGTGGTAGTGGTGGGGGCCTTTTATAAGAGGAGAAGAGGGGAACTCTTGAAATGTAATGAAATGTTACATTATTATGAAGTACTTTTCGGATTTAAAAGGTCCCAAAAATATATATTTCGAGTATAAGGTGATATTGTTTCGAAATATTCCCATCCAATATGTTTTTGACAATTTTAAGTCATAGATTTTACATTATCTTTTCATTTTATTTAAATCATTAATTAATGAGGTAATTGCTACATCATCATGGTGTCATAAAAAAATTTAATTTATTTACTGTCTAAAAATTATAAAAAAATATCATGATGTAGGAAATATTTTTATCTTTACAACTAATATTTATATTCTAAAAGTTAACTTATATAACCCCATGTAATAATTGTTTTAGTAAAACAACACATGTTTGTAACAATTTAATTTTTACTTTAAATAAACAGTTATTAATGTCATTTTCTTACCCATGTGGCTCCATGGGGTCCCCAATTTGACCCATAGATTTTCTTGGTCGACCATGACCCATTCAATAAGGGTAGGAAAAGTTTCATGATATTTTCATATTTTTATAATATCATTTTTACCTTAAATTTCACTAATTACCTTTAATCGCGATTAATAGAACTTAAAAGTTACTATTCACCAAAAGTTATTTTAATCCCATTGAATCACATTTTACTTCCTAATGAAAATGATGTATGTCAGATTTTGGAAATTCAAATCACAGAGGTGGTAAAATTTCATTTAAATGAAAAATCTGTTTTTTTAACTACCACTTAGTGGTTTCACTATTATTGAAAAATTGATGTTTTTCAGAACAACACCAAAAATTAACCCTAAGCTATATTTGATATTCCTAATTCAAAAATGATGTCTATTTTAAAAAATTCAAAACATATAAGTTGAATTAATTAATTTAATAATTAATTCCCGCTGTCACAACAAATAGCGTGTTTTTAAGAAAGAATATCAATCAAAAGATTGACAATTGTTTATGTCCAATTTCAATGTGAAATTAATTATAATGACCACCATTGGATAAAATGGTAAAAATATATTCTAATTACACTTTAGAACCACTAAATTGGATAATTTATCACTATAAATTACTTTTATTAAAAATGTTATTTTTAAGTATTTTACACTATTCATCAAAAATTGGATGTTCTTAGAAAAATACCAAAAATTCAACATAGGCTAATTTCGATATTCCAAATCCAAAAATGAAGTCCATTATGAAATATAAAATTTATATAATTTCAAAAAGTGGGTATTACTATTCATAACTGCTACTTTTATTGGTCGCGGTGTGTTAGAACTTCAGGTTGCATACAACACACGCTGCTCTATTATTCAAAGAGGAGCGTACCATGGAAGCTTGGGGTGTTACATTCTCCCCTCCTTCAATAAATTTTGTCCTCGCAATTTGAGAATTTTCTTTCAAAATAAAAGGTTGAAAATAGAAAATACCTTTGTGGAAAACCCACATCGGAAATAGGGTTAATAAAATTTATTATTAATAAGAGGGAAATTGAAATGAAAAAGTCACCAAAAAATTATGATCTCGATTAGGAGAACATTGGTGGAAATTAGAGGAAAATAATTGGAGAAAAAACTTAAATATTTGTACGAAGTGATTGAGGTCATCAATCACAAACAAGTGTAAAATTGAGGCCCTCAAAGCATTCAATCTATGGTGATTTAAAATATAATCAGTTCAACAAAACATACGGTATTAGGATAACAATTTTTTTGTAATATAACTTTCCTAAAGTTTAAGAATTAATTTATTCATAGAATACGATAGAGGTATATATATATATACTTGACAAATAGAGTTTTAACCCTCAACTAATTTCTACCACAAACTCATCCTTCACTCAAAAAGATAACAGAACTCAAAAATATTATATTTATCCTAATTGTACAGGGTTCTAAATATTAACAAATACCATTTAGATTAGGAAAACTATTTTGTAATAACCGGGGACTTCCTGTAGGCTAGTAGTAGTTAATAAAGGCATGTCGCACTATGGTTGTGGGTTCGATTCCTACAGCTTTGTCTGGCGCAATGGGTTATCCCCCGGACCAGCAGGTTGTCCTTTTCCTAAAACTATAGTATTAAAATATTCCAAAAATAATCTTCATAAATGTTTTAAACCTAAACAATACTATCCAAAGTTAAACTTAATCCTTTCCAACCTTTATAGTTATTCAAAGTACCTCGGTCCAGACTTTCTCTAAAAGGTCTCTAAATTCCAAAATTAATTCCTCAGATTCCCCAAACAAAGTAAAGTTTCTCTTATTGTCACATACAAAAATATGATTACTTTCATCATATTAAAACCTTAATGAAAACAACACTTACTATCGTACAATCCTTATATATATCACATTATTCTTATAACTAGAATATAATCCTTGAGTCCAAAAGCACCAATACATTAATTATTCCACTTCAACTGTAGTAATAGCATATGATTGTCCTTGATACCTTGGCCTTTTTTGAGGTATGTTTCCCTGACGCATAGGACATTCATTTGAATAATTCCCAATTTCCCTAAAATTGCAGCATTCAACATTGATATCCTCTTTCTATCCCTTGCAATCACGATCCTGGTGACCTTTTTCTCCACATTTATAAAAAACTCCCATTCCTTTTAGGAAAGTACCAGGGTGATTCTTCCCACAATTATCGCATAATGGAAAATCCTTCTTTCCCTTTTTCCCTTTATCTGTCTCTTGTTCCACCATTCTCTTCTTCTCTTTCTTTACTTTATTATCATAAGATTTAGAGAATTCCTTTTCCTTCTTGATAGCACATGAGACAATATCTTCGTACGAAGAGAAGGTTTGTGAGACTAATTCTCGACGGAGAAATGATTTTAACACATCAAAGAAACGATCAATCTTACTTCTTGGGTTACATATATAATCTGCTGCATGTCTTTCTAACCTTGTAATGTTGGCCTCATACTTTGTGACATTCTCATCCTCCTTATGCCTCAGACTCAGAAATTGATTTTCCATATCTGCCCGATGGTCATGTGGAAAGTATTTTTCTAAGAAAATTTCCTTAAACTCCCTACATTCCATACTTGATACTTCTTCATCTTCCTTTTTGTTTTGAATTAACGACCACTATTGATCGGCATATCTAGTGAGGTGGTAAATTTCCATGACCACCTTCTCCCTTTCGCTACTCCCCAAGGCGTGGAATATTTTCTCTAAGGAGTTTATCCATTGCTGAGCTACTAATGGATGGGTACCCCCATTAAATGTTGGAGGTTTTTGCCTCATGAAGCGCTCTAACATTGATCCGCCATGTTGCGGATCAGGGTGCTCCATACGAGTAAGGTTATTATTCATAACCTGAGTGAGTTGTCCCAGTATGGTGATAAGCTGATACACACCAGTTGTATCACCAGCTCCCCTATAATCATTTTGAGTAGGAGGGAAATCCCTACACGGAGTGTGTGCATTGATACGGTTTTCATTCCTCCCACGAGGCGCCATTTCTAAACAATGTCATAAACTAGATTAGTTTATGAATCAAAATACATAATTCCATACTTTTAAAACACTTAACATAAATTGAAATATAATCATAAAAATGTTTTCATTTAGGAAGTATATACTCATAAACACTTCATAGTGGTTTGTAATGAAAATGAGAATTATCCTAAGCATATCCGTCGGGAGTGTCGTAACCAAGAGTGTAGCAAAGCCTGTTGTCGTGGACCAGTTCCCGTTGGAGTCTAGCTCAAAGCGGTGTTTTCGGGTGTTACCCCTAGATACATCTGTGCTAGAGCCGCCTCTACCTTCTTGTATCCAGACATGGATGTATTGTTTGGAAAACTCATAAAATCTCTATAATACCAAAATTATAGGAAGTTCTTCTATTCTAATCCTCAATGTTTATCATAGGTCTATGTGCTCTAATCAGATTTTATCTAAATCTAGCGTCCAAGGTTCGTACTGAACTGCCTATGATACCAACTGTAATGCCCCGACCCCAGTTACCCAGAGTTGGTGTATTATTGCGCAACATTGGCATGGTCACAAAAGATCAAGTCTCAAAAGGCCGATTAGTTTAGTAGCCTTGGAAACACTAGATACATTCATAATTCTTACATTACATCATAAAGTAATACAAAACTAGAACAACATCTTATATTCATATCCCCTCATACTATCCATGCAGGTCATTCATAATATACTTCTTCACATCCTGGAAAAATTAAAACATTGGAAGGGGTGAGCTCAGATGCTCAGTAAGGATAAAAATATAGCAAAAGCTTTCATAAATAAACATTAACATTTAAGGCAATGTATAACTAAAACAAAAGCCTTTTAAACATGAACTTCATCATAATATGAAAAAAAATAAAATGAAATAATGTCAGTTAATTATTCACATGAATATTCTACTAGCCGAATAATCACATACAATATCAATAACTACTTTCATAATGATGGAATGCATAATGCCAGACTATCATAACCACGTAGCCAAGGCCTCGTGCCATGACTACAAATAAGATTTTGTCAAGGCCTCGTCCCAAGAAACTAGTTTGTCTCATTAGACCTACCGATGCATCGAGGAGCTATAGCGGGCTCCACCCATCACTTATTATGTCCAATGCATTCCTCATATGAACAGGTTTAAACATATCATAATCCATAACATAATCATATCACATAAAACATGCATAAAAGAAACATAACATTTCCACATTTCAATCACAAGATATCAATACAACAAATTTATAGAAAAAACAATTTCAAAACCATTTTCAATACCAAAATATAATAAAATTAATACTTTGTAATTATTTTTCATTTTAAAAAAATTTATGGCTTGTAGAGGAAGCCGAAACTCAAATAATGGTCACGGTGGAGGAGAAGTCATTGTCGCCGCATATGTACAACAAAAAAACATTCCTTTTTGTCATTTAGTAAAATGAATTGTATAAAAAATATTCCTTTTGAATAAACGTAAAATTCAAAGGGGTTTATACACCGTATAAAAGAATTTTGTCTATAAAACAAAATATGCCTCAATGAAATGAGATTGAGACGAAGTCCCTTACAAAGATCATTTTTTTAAATAAAATAAATATATTATGTGTATTCACTGTAAGTACACATAAATAAGGTACAAATACAAGATAGACCATAATAATATCATGAAATAAATTTGAAATTAGGAGATTAACCCAAAGAATATAAATTGGGTTAAGAAGTTCCCTTTCCTCGTGTCTAACTTGACTCGAGCGTTCTTTATCCTCCTGAATAATAAACTAGAGTTAATTTATAATTGCTTAAGAACATTTTTCAAGTTTATTATTCCTTTTATATCACTTATTACCATGTTATGAACATTATGTAATTATTTATGTTAATAACGGACATTTTGTCGATCTTTGGTACTTGTGTCAGAAATAAACTTCTTATAATTACAAGTTGTTCATGTGGTAAAATATCCATTATATCCAGAATTATATTCATGATGTATATATCATATAAATCATATATATCCAGTATATACAATCATTCATAATATTACGTAACATTTAGAGGTAAGAAATGAAATGCACCGTTCATGGAGACGGTAAGCCGTACGTACGCATGAACGCTACTTTCATTTTCTATTTCGTATTTAATGGAATGAAATATTGATGATATAAAATTTTATTATAATTCCATTATAATATCATATATAATATCCTTTAATACATCCTTTATACTTCCCGCATATGGCGTTAATGATTCAAATCACTCTGAGGGGGTGGTAGTCCGCACTTCCAAAAATGAAATTATCGTGTTTACCCATAATGGAAATCATAAAGGTATGCCATAAATGAGAAATAAAGAATCATAAGGAAAACATAAAAATAATATATATATATATATTATATGAAAATAGTGTCATCATAATGGCCACCATGAGAGGTGTTAAAAGAAGATTGAACAATCATTGTTTCGTGAGGCAGTAATTCGCCACCCACAGAAACAGTATGTTCTTTAGCCATTTGACAAAAGTGTGTGTAAGTGTAAATAAAATCATTCAAATAAAAACATACATGTATATTGAGGATACAGTTGTTGTTACAAAATAAAGTAATAAAAATATTTTAGGGGGTTGGAGAAGCAAAATAAAACAAAAGAACTCATGAGAAGACATTACCTTAAAATCGGGTAACTCTTTTTGATTTGAGGCAAAGGCTTCCTTGGGAAGACTTCTGCCCAAAGTGAGGTTTCTAGGAGTAATAGAGGTAAGTTGAGAGAGTATTTGGGCATATTTTGGCCGAGCCAAATGTCTTGAAGGTGTGAATAAGGTGGTATTGGTGGGGGCCTTTTATAAGAGGAGAAGAGGGGCACTCTTGGAAAGTAATGAAATGTTACATTATTATGAAGTACTTTTCGGATTTAAAAGGTCCCACAATTATAGATTTATAGGATAAGGTGATAAGGGTTCGAAATATTCCCATCCAATAGGTTTTTGACAAGTGTAAGTCTTAGATTTTACATTATCTTTTCGTTTTATTTAAATCATTAATTAATGAGGTAATCGCTGCATCATCATTGTGTCATAAAAAATGTAATTTATTTAATGTCTAAAAATTATAAAAAAATATCATGATGTAGGAAATATTTTTATATTTCCAATTAATATTTATAGTTGAAAAGTTATCTTATATAACCCCATGTAATAATTGTTTTATTAAAACAACACATGTTTGTAACAATTTTATTTTTACTTTAAATAAAAAGTTATTAAGGTCATTTTCTTACCCAAGTGGCTCCATGTGATCCTCAAGTTGTCCCATGGATTTTCTTGGTCATCCATGACCCATAAAATATGGGTAGGACAAGTGTCAAGATATTTTCATATTTTTATAATATCATTTTTACCTTAGATTTCACTAATTACCTTTAATCGCGATTAATAGAACTTAAAAGTTACTATTCACCAAAAATTATTTTAATACCATTGAATGAAATTTTACTTCCTAATGAAAATGATGTATGTTGGATTTTTGAAATTCAAATCACATAGGTGGTAAATTTCTTTTAAATGAAAAATTCGGTTTTTTTAACTACCACTTAGTGGTTTCACTATTCATCAAAAATCAAAGTTTTTCAGAACAACACCAAAAATTAACCGTAATCTATATTTGATATTACTATTTCAAAAATTATTTATATTTTGAAAAATTCAAAACATATAAGTTTAATTAATTAATTTAATAATTAGTTTCCACTGTCACAACAAATAATGTGTTTTTAAGAAAGAATACCAATCAAAAGATTGACAATTGTTTATGTCCAATTTCAAAGTGAAATTAATTCTAATGACCACCATTGTATAAAATGGTAAAAATATATTATACTTACACTTTAGAACCACTCAATTGTATAATTTATCAATATAAATTACTTTGATTAAAAAATTTGTTTTTAAGTATTTTTCACTATTTATCAAAAATTGGAAGTTCTCAGAAAAACTACCAAAAATTCAACATAGGATAATTTCGATATTCCGAATCAAATAATGAAGTCTATTATGAAATATAAAATTTATATACTTTCAAAAAGTGGGTATTACTATTCATAACTGCTACTTTTATTGGTCGTGGTGTGTTAGAACTCGAGGTTGCGTACAACACACGCTGCTCTATTATTCAAAGAGAAGTGTACCATGGAAGCTTGGGGTGTTACAATAATAGTCCAAAATGGATTAAATTTTTTTATATGTCAAGGAATGTCTCCTAAGGAAATCCTCTTATGATATGGTGGATATGCTAGGGCATAGTGGCAGTGTTTTCAATTATTTTAAATTCTTGATTAGGACTAGGTCTTCTAGGGTTGGTCAATAATACTACATAAGACATTAATAAGGGAATATAATACATTATTTTAATTTATTTCCCTCTGTTATACCAATTTTTATCACACCACACTCTTAGATTAATAATGTAGTGTGTTTCAGTAAGAGGGTTTTAGAATTTGTATCTTATCTGAAAGTGAAATAGGGTGATTCACTTCTAATTTAGATTTCTCTTTTAGATATTGGCTTGTGTGGACCACATCTATTCCTCTCACATCACTGGTCGTGGATTCACTATGGTTTTTTATTACTCTTGAGGTAGGTGTCTCAATATTATGGTATAATCCTTTGTATACCTTGTGTTAATAATATTTATTATGGTTTTGATTTATGAAAATGTTGATTTTAAATCCATGAGAAGTTTATTTGATAATTTATTTCCATGGAAATGATTTCTAAAAATGAGTTTTGTTGAAAACATTTTGAAGCACATGATGTGTTTGTTAAAATTCCTTTAAGATGGATTTGAAATGTAAATGAGTTTTCAATATTGAAAAAGATGTGGAATCATTATATGTTGTTTTATGATATGTTTTAATAGAAATTAAATATATTTTCTATTAAAATGTGTTTATGGAAAATAGCTATTAGTATCTTGAATGTAATGATAATGTAATAAAAAATGGGTATGATATTGGGGTATATGGGGAAATTAAGCACATAAAACCTTTAATAGTGTGTGATATTAAAAAGGGCAGGTTCTTATGATCCAATGGTTTGTAGTGGGTATCCTCATTGGGGGACCGAGGTTTTTGAAATTTTGGATTTACTTAGTCTAGTTAGTGTTCTATTGTGTTTCTTAGTTATGTACACCCTCAAGTGAGGGATTACCCTACAATCATTTTTTTGATACATTACACAGATCTATATTTGATATGAATATTTTCTCATATGCTATATTTTTTGATTCATAAAACCTTAACTATTAATCTTCTTATGTATCATAGAGATATATGTTATTTTATATTATTTTTCCTATTAGAATATGGAATGTTCTTGAAAATAAAAACAACAAATGAATTTATATGGGAAAATGATTTCCATTGAAAATATTTTGGAAATTTGTTTTATGTAATAACTAACAGATATCTGTGTATAGGCATTTTATAGATTCCTTTTTGTTATCCTACTAGGAATTATTACTCACACCCTACTTTTTAGATAGGGAAATTGTAATGTTGGTTTTGTAGGGAGCATATAAAGGTAAGAGCATCACGTATAAAAACACTATGTGTTTGTGCTTCCTTATGGTGGGTTGGGATAATGGTGATATATACTAATGAGGATATAGACCCATGGGTTTCTTTAGGTTCTATATTTATGGTGTTATGTTTTCTATATCAACCTTGTTATCCAATTATTGGATGTTACCTTTATGTTATAGTTATTTTGACATATGAATTTTTTGGATAAATGTTTTGATACTTAGAATACTTCTATTTTATCATATTTCTATTGAGGGTTAAATTATTCCAACATTTATTTTGATAATAACCTATTTTTTTTTCCAGTTCATGGAGATCGAGAGTGCACTTATATCCTTATGGAAGGCTATCTCAGGGGACATTATGGGTTTCCCCACTTTCTTATATTACATATTTTATATATCTTGCATATGAAATTTGGATATTTTTTTGTATTTTAAATTTTTTTGGATGATCATGAGTTATGTTATGATTATAATTATCCATTGACCTTATGGTCAAAAATTGATGTTATTTATTGATTGGTTGATGTTTATTGAAAAATAAAAGCTTCATTTTGTATGGAAATTCTAACTTATCTATATGTCATGTTAAATTTCCATAATAAATCGATGAAATTATTTCATTTCTATTACAAAGGGTGGAATCATCACAACTTTTATAATTTACATCCTCAACCCGTTTTCCATCCAATGGTGATAGAAAACATGATTTAGGACTTGTGGAATTCTTATTTTGGTATTAAATAAGAATATCATATTCTTTATGTTACATGTAGTAAAGATAATGTTTTTTACAACCCCATATTATTTATTATTTTACTTTTGAATATATATATTTGATTATAACATCCTAATTGTAAGTAATAAAATACTATTTATTTCATGTTGTGATGATGAAAATTTATTTACGATGACCTCTGTATTCTGGTTCATTTCAATATAAATTATGACATAAAATATATATAAATATATATTCATATATAAAATATTAGTTCTTATACTCTTCCAATATAAATTTATCGTTTGAAATTTAAAAAATAATTTATTTGAGTAATAATTATTGGTACTTTTTCATTATAATTTCATCAAATTTACAAAAATATACTTTAATATTGTGGATCTATGGAGCTACTTTTACCAATTTGGTTTTATAATATTATAATAGTTTTATACCTTTATAAATTTCCATCAATTTTTTCATATATTATATTATAGTTTTTAATTTTACCCGTTCATGACTGGGTATATGTAATTGAATTATAATATACTTCCTTAAAAAAATATTGAATAAATAATGGACATGGAAAAGGTTTTTTGGGAAATATAATAAATAATCCACATCTCATATAATATACAATATTTGAAATAAATATTGATCTGTACTTTATGCGTTGATCAGATTCATTATTTGAGCTACTTTGATGAGTTTTTTGATTGGTTTCACCTTCTTTGTCATCCCTTATATTTAGCCAAGTCCCAAAAGCTTCTCCACATAAAATTCATAAAAAATCTATATTCTTAAACGTTTTCGCATATAATTACTCATATTTTTCTATTTAAATACTCGAATGATAGATAATATTATATAATAAATTTATTAGTGATAGATATTGATCTGAATTTCATACAAAATAGTCTAAGAAATATATTAAAACATAATATGTTTTCAATATATTTATTTTTTATTATTAATTAGTCTAGGATTAAAAATATTTTTATATGTAACTATGTATTGACTATCCATTGATGAATAATATTAATGTTCAACGTGAACCTCGGATAGCCATTAAAAATTTGGGAGCGATGATCCATGCATCATTCCCTATCTTTTATTTATATCATTGAATGTTTATCAATAAATATTTATTCTCTTATTTCTACAATTTTGGTTAACCATATTAGAAGAAAACCACATTCTATATACCATTCATATTCTTACATGTACTTGGAAAAACCCTAAAAAATACATTGTAATATAATTCCACTGTGAAATTAGTGAAACCACTGATTTTATGGCTCACTTAGGTAGTATGTTTTCTTTATTGATTTTTTGACTTATTAGACACCATGTAATATAAAAAAATCATGATTCATGTTTTGCCAAAAAAAAATTCAAAAATATCTTTGTATATATTAGTTCATTTCGAATGAATATATAAACTAAATCTATTGTAATTAAATAATAATTAATTCTTTCACTATAGGTATGATGGAAAAAAATATCTTCGCAAATTCCATGAATCCCTCTTTATTGATAGTGTACTCATTAAAATTTCTATTATTACTATGTTAAATTATTTCACATTACCCAATAATAAGAAACTTATTCCTACTGATTCATACATGTAATGATGGTTTAACATCTATATGAGAAAGATATGTTGCAATTTCTTCTTTAATTAAACCCATGTGTTTGATTATAATATCATCAACCATTGAATCTTTCAATATCCTCATAGATGATAGGAGAAAACCATCCTTTATACTCTTTAAATAAACAACCTTATTTATCTTTATAGGATGATAATAGGAAGTTAAATCATAATCCTTAAAATTTTAGAATAGAATCCTTCTTAACATATTTAAAATACTTAATTAAGAATATAAATTTTAGTGTTTTTATATCATATATATATTTCATTTTTTATATAGATAACGATTTCACATATTTAGATGCTAGAGTGTTATTGTATTCTACACAACATGAGTAGGATAATTCTACACTTTATTTTTCATATATTTTTTTGATTTAAATATAATCATCACCACAATATATATCATGTAACAACCAAGAACATTATATAATGTGACACTATAGATATTGAATCCTTTAACTCAATAATTTAATGCTAGTGCCATTATGATAACCATATAAATCCATGATATGTTATGACATAGTTTTCTATAAATAATTATCATTTATTTGAGAGTGTACATTACATGTAACACTCAGTGTAAACAAACTACATTATTATATTGAAATATTATTTTTAAATGTGGAATTTATCACCTTGCTATTGGATTGGAGGGTGTTAAAATGACTAATAGAACTATGAAAAGTATATGGTCTAAAAATATATATAATTAATTCTGTGGTTATAATATTATTATAAATGAAAATAAATATTATTTGAAGGAAAAAGTGATGTTTTTCAGAAAAAAAAAATTTATTAATACAATGTGTTTTTATTTCATTAAATTTAAATAATCAATGATGTATAATTACTTAATTGAAATTTTTATATAATATATTTAATATAAAAATTTTTGTTCATGTAATGTTTATTCTCGGAATGAGATAAGAAAAAATATAATTTTATTCCTAAAAATGAATTTTTTTCTGCTATAAATAGTTTTTATATTGTTTTCAAAACATATAATTATATCAATGTTTCCCACTTATAGAAATTTATTTGGGGAAATTTTATTCCATATTTGGAATTTGGACGTTCTAAATTGGTTAGTAGGTCCCTTTTAATTTTATCTATTATGAATAATAATAGTGGTAAATTTTTTTACGTTGATAAGTGTAAAATGGGTAAAAGATGACTACAAAATTGACATAAGGACTCAATATGAACCCAAAATGTGAATTTAATTCATTTAATGTAAGAAATTTTACCATATAAATCCAAAATTCCCAATATATGGCATTATCGTTCCATTTTACCTCGACAATGTAATTTTTAATTATTTAAGTAATGACAATTACAAAATGTTACTCTCCAGAATTTACTATGTCCTAACTTGACCCTTACCGCGGATTGATCCACAACTACCCCATGTCTGCCACCATAGGTTTGGGTGGTGAAAATAACTAAAAGTAATAACCTAAATGGGTGCCTTGCCTAATGTACTTGTATGTGAACACTTGACAATATCAATGCAGCTGATTTGAGGAATAATAATAAAAGGGTGAAATAACTAGAATACAAATAAAGAAAGAAAAAAAAGGTTTACTAGAGTAGGATATTGAAAACAAAAAAGTATAAGGGAAAAATACATACCCAAGGAGAAATATGTCACCACCAAAAAACAAGAATGTAAAACTATAGATAAGGGCCAGCTCTATATCTCTAAGCTATGACCACTATACTAGATCAATGAAAGTATTAGGTGTGTATCGAAATCCCCAAAACTTGGGATTTTAATTTTTTTCCACTGATGATAGTCAATACTATGTCATCATCAATGAAGTGATACCTTGTATAAGCCTAAGGATCAGACATGAGTAATTATAAGCTCAAATATAAGAACATAAATAACCAATTTAATCAGAATATGAACTCAAAATAAGCTCATCATCGGTAATCACTGATTTATAAATGATAAGGATAATTCATCTAGATAATCCACACGAACTTTGAAATCCCACAGTAATGTTGATCGTCTGAATCTAGTTGATAGTGAGGATATTTAGCGATGCCTTCGACATCGTGGTGATCACCATTACTCTATTCCATTGATTCGTGAAGAAGTTCCTGGAGTGAGCACCTGGAGCCAAAGAATTTCTCTCTAGGACATAGGAGAGAGATAAGATAGAGGAGCTTTCACCATTCAAAAATGAATTGTATTTAGTAAGACCTCCCTCTTTCTATTTATAGTGATTTTATAAATATCCGAAATAAAATCCTAATAAAAGAATATTTATTTCTCACTAACTAAATGATATATTAAGAAAATAGTACTGAATAATAAATTTTATTTATATTTATATAAATTTGTTATGTTATAATAAAAATATTATTTGATAAAAACATATCCATTAACTCAACTATTCATTCTAGAAAATATTAAATGATCCTTGAATATTTTATATAAATATATATTCATATAATATATTTCATAATAAATAAATTTAATACAAATTATTAATTACTTTAATAATATGAATTTATTTATTCCAATGGTGTTCGTATATCATTGTACAGTACTCGAACTGATGTGGTGGGGCCCACCATATCCAAATCTCATATTCACTAGAATAGAGAAGAATTTTCAATACGCTATTTTGTGCAGCCCTCCATGTAATTTTCTCAATAGGTTTGAATAAAATTCAAAGAACAATAATGGAGTCTAGAATCCCCTCAAGGCCCCTAATGAGATAAAAAAAACTCATAGTATTGACAACCAACCTATTAACACACACTATGTAATATAATGTAGTTATATTAATATCTCCTAAAGAAAAACACACAACCATGTCATTATGCTATATTTATTTATTATTTTTTGATATCACTAGATGTATTTACCCTCAACTACCATGGCTATGGATTTATGATGCTACTACCATTGGATCAACTACAATCGAGATATTTTACTTCATTAACTTGGAAGAGACAAATACTTTCTTGACCATTAAACCAGTGCCATACAAAATATTACTAACCCAACACAATCTACCTCATTATGTTTTCATTATCATAGTTTTTTTCATGCTTCAATGTACACTATGAAATATAACACCTTGGTAACGATCTCAATATAGGAGACCATTACACATGTCTGCATATAGGAACTTCCAATGACATAAAAAACATGTGGTTTTATTATTGGTGATTCTATCCTCATCATATCACTACTAGATATCACCAAGTGATAACTTAATGTGAAGAAGTCTTATGGATTACAAACCCCCATACACCTGATAGTATAAAATCAATTTTCTATAGTTAATACGATGTATCTAGACCATAGGACATACATTTAATAATAATTTCATAGTATCTTGAGGTTATCAATATAGCCCGGGATCTCCCATAACCATTTGATACAACAATTAATCTATGTAAATTTACATGTCAATATTGGATGTAAAAAACTACACTATAATGGAATTTCTACATCATGTATAACTAACTGTAAACATGATACGGTAATAAAAAGTACTTTTTTAGGTCGGTTCTAGGGAACCCAAAAATAAAATCACTCCCACTTGCAAGAGATCCAAGTTGCTAATGTACCTTGTTAACTCTCACATGATAATTATTATGTTTTTACAGAGTCCCAGCTTTATTTGCTGAGTCTTCCATGTTTTCTTTGTGTGGTTATTCTATTATATGTGAGCTCACCTCCTTTAGTAAAACCTCTCAAGATATTATATCTCCATGTATATCTATTTTTTCAACATTTAAAAAAATAAATCAGGGATAGTCAGAGTATCCTAATTTTAATTGTGATCATAATTTTCTTACTAGGTGAAATTACATGAACTAAGACAAATCATTATCTTTAACTACTTCTTAGCATGTTTATAAGAAACCACATACTCATTATTTTTAGGTATGGCTACCACTCTCTTATATCAGATTGTCCCACTCATCACCATCTCCTAAATGTGATATTAGATCACCTTGGTCTAATGTATTCTAGTTTGTGACCCCTTATAACTAGTATAATTTCTTCTCCAATTATACGGTACTTATCTACTGTACATTCCCAAGTACAATCAGAATGTTCATTCTTATTACCTTGTAGTTCTCATAGATATAACTGAAATATTCAAACTATAATGCATATATTTGGAATATAAATTATTTTTAAATATCATGTAATACATGAATGGTCAATTTCTTAAGCGTATGGATTTATAATCACCACATTATTCTCTTCCCATGTTACTGCCTACCTAATTGGAGAGATATATTCCATATAACATTGGTAATAAATCTCTCTTTAATTTTCCCAGATTTTATTTTTTAATAGCACGAAACCATATGTACGAGTGACTAGGTTATATAAACAATTAGATCTAACTCATTACATCATATTACCTATAAATATTGTTGCTTCTTTATGTCATTCACTAATGAATTACTTTCATCCAGATCCTAAATAACTATAAGGCCAACAACAATTTTCCATGTGTTGCTGAAAAAACATTACAAGTAAAACAATGGTACACCTACTATCCCCTGCAAGACCCATGGAAAACATTCATTCCAAAGGAATATTCTATGATCTAGTTTCTAACCTCAGTCCTAAATTTTATTCCAATAACTTTCAAACTATATTGGCGTTCTATGATGTTACCATCACTATTTAGTGGCATCGTATATACACCTTATATGAATGGTGGTTATGACATAAATTATCAATAAAAATATCATATAACATAAATATAAAAAGTAAAATTTTAATGGATTTGGGAATCACTAATTATTATATCTAATAGATCCTTATTGGTATTATTCTTGTACCATCCATGTCTAATATCATTTGAATACCCATTAGGATATTAAAAATTATATTCCACTTTCCTCTTTGATACATTCAATCTATTATTGACTTTTAATTGATCTAGTCAATCATAGATAATGTCCATATATTGAATAATTTTTTTAATCATTAATCTAAATGAATAATTGATTACTAACCATGGTGAATACAAAACCATTAACACGGTTTTATCCTTATAATTGTGTATGTGTCTAGAACATTCATCTTCCATATTGCTTGGTGAACTCATTCTTATGCCAAGTATATATGCATATGTATCATTGACTAAACTCTAGTCAATCTGGATCCCACTATCTCTAATAGATATGTGCTCCCTTTTTATTGAAATGTAGTCTACTACTTGACTACATATTTTCTATCATAGGTATTTGTTTTAATATCATATGAAACTTTTAGGACTATCAATCTATATTAGCATTGTGATTTTATTGATGCAATCTTGTTTATATCCTACCAAACTCTTCTCATATAAATACATATATTTATTAAATAATCAATTTCCATCATTATTTGAATCATGTGATATCTAGTTTTCATTATAGTTAGAATATGGTTATAGGATATCAATTTTATTTTCATAGAATGTCATGAAATATAGTGGGAGTTTCTTTACGTTAACACATTGATACTACTAACATCATAACTCTGATGTATAAAATGTGCATTTAGGAATTTATTTGCACTAATTTTTTTTTGTCAGTGTTAAAATGTAAGAATTTATCATCGATACTCCTCATTATAATCAATTCCATGATTTAGATATGGTAATTTTCATTTTGGAATTACTCCATGATACATAATATTTATCAATGATTGCTTGTTGAATATTTTCTCTGGCATGTCGGCCTAAAGAAACATATAAATTCCAACAATGTATATTTCATATTCCATAATATCTTAATAGAATCTTATGAAATATATCTACCACTATATTACCCTCTAAATAGTTCACACTCTCTTGTTGAACTAACTCCAAATTCTTTTTGGATTACCTTTATTTATAAAGGTTTCTATGTTTGAAACTAAATTAGTGGATGTGTCGTTAATACCTATGTTTTTAGCTCAACAGAGTATAAATACCATTTTAGATATATCCTAGATATATATATATATATTTTTTTCTATAAAAATATTTATCTCTAGAAAATTTCATAAATAATTCTTAGGTTTTATATTCATCATATATTTCCCATGATTCATGTGTTTCTGAACTATTGTTTGAGTTTTAAACACCCAAAACAACATTCATTCTAAAACATGGAATAATTTATTCTTGTGTCCCAAGGGTATGTGATATAAATTTTTGGTTATACTCAAAAAAAATTCCTATAATATTTCACTTGGAAAATAGAAGCCATTTACTTCTCATCACCGAGTTATGAATCATTATATCCCAATAGCATGGAGAATAAAACTTACGTATGGTATTGATTCTATTATTACTTGGTTACTATATATCAATACACATATATGATGGGAATATTGTATTGAATACCCCAGAATTAAAACCAAATTATTACATTGATGAATATATCTGAAGAAGATGAGGTAATTTGCTTCTCTTATTTAGTTTATTGTGATTAAACATCCATAGTTATATTTAATAATATGTAATGAAAATAACCTCCTATTAATTCCACTTTTATTGAAGGATATTCTGAATTTGATATTGTAATTACTCTTTTCATTGTAAGTATCTCCTTTTATTTCAATTTATGTTATCCATAAGAAAGAAAGACTACTATATCTTTTTTTATTCTTATTTTCTTGTTGAACCTTAACTAATTAGATAATGAAGCATTTAATCAGTACTATTTGAAATTTAATCT
Source organism: Viscum album (assembly GCA_963277665.1). Classification (NCBI taxonomy): domain Eukaryota; kingdom Viridiplantae; phylum Streptophyta; class Magnoliopsida; order Santalales; family Viscaceae; genus Viscum; species Viscum album. Next base: position 281,895,118 of record OY728167.1, read on the forward strand.
AAAAAGAGAATAGATTAAATGGGAATAGGAATGAGATGAAATGAAATATAATGATAATCTTTCCAATTTACACATAGATAGTGTAGTCATAATATTAAAATCTTGCATCAGATTCTCCTTGAAAACTTCATGGAGACAAGACTTCATGTTATCTCACTCATGTCCTAATTTAGTGACTACAACAAAACTTTTATGTGGATGATTTCATAATAAAATAACTATAATGTGCTTTTCACATGAGTATGATATAAAAAATTACACCCTTTATTTCTAAGGCATCTTAATAGGTATAGGGTCACCACAACCTTGAATTTCCTGTATCATAGTATTGTGCGCAAGAGACTACAATACGCTTGGAAATTCATGGTAGTTCGGACCTTTAATTTGTTCAATATTTATTTTAGTATTTCTTATTTTATAAATTCAAATTTCCTAAAATAATAAAATCCTAGTAGATAAGTACTTTTTATCTTGATTTCCAATATATACATTTTGACTAATTAACTAAATCATTAAATTCCTCCAAGTATTTTATTAAATTCTAGGAACCTTCTATAATAGAATAAAAATACACAGTCACTTGAGTATTCTAGTGGATATAATCCTTGATTCATCTCTCATAGTCTACATTTAATATTTATGCCACTACTCAGAAGTTTCAAGGTAGGCGTTTGACTAGCCAATCACATTAACTTGTAGTTCCTTTATCTATTGTGTGAAGTCCCATCATCAAAAATCATAAGTTTATTAACTCAATCCATGGATATAAAATGATAGAAGGTTTTTTATAGCTAATACATACTACCACATTAGTTATCTCAACCTGCCACTCTTATAAGAACTGCCTGATAGTAAGAGGCACCATCATCTATAGCTGACTGAGCACCCAGAACACCTAGGTTATTCCAAATTAGAAAGATGGAAGGTAGTTATGACTTGTTATTTCTTTGAGGGCTTTATTATTTTAATGAGATGAAATGAAATAGTTTTAAATCTGATTATAATTTAATTTGTGATCTTACTTAAAACTAAGCATGCAATAAAAATAATAATTTATCACATCAAATGGTCATTTTATCTGTACATGATTGATTATTATTCTATGTTATCGCATGTAAACTAAACATTCATAAAATAATGAAACATAAAAAATGTCAACATTATCATGAGATGATACAACTGGTTGACCCATTGAGTGAATAATGGATCAACATAGACCATAGGGGTAATAGGCTGAGCCACATCGCTTGTGTCTCGGGTTACAGAGCCTACCTGTCCAATGCGTCAAACTCAGGCATAGTGCATCACCCTAACATTGTAATAAGTGTGTCACTACTTATCTTCATCATTATACAAAAATACTCACACACATGTGAGGGGGTCTCAGAGAGTAAAAAATAAAACTGAGAATTGGACACACATTCCGTTATACCAATAATGATGCTTAGATGAAATTGAAAACACCATTTATCAAACTACTTGTTACAAATAACCATTGTAATAATAAATTAAAGAAATAAATAAAAAACATAACAATAATTGGTCTGTCTATGACTCATGACCACTCTATATGAATTAAAATAATTTTTTTAATTAAATGATGAAATAAAATTAAACATGTATTAAAATTATATCCATGGGGATTTTATAGGATTAAAATTTACCTTTATTTTAATTCAATAATTTTCCTCATTGGGTCCCTTATTTAATTTAATTTTAAAACTAAAAAATTAAATTAATTAATTAATATAATTTGACATAAAAAATTAATTCATTTAAACCATAGTGATAAAATTAATTTTTAAAAGAAAAAATAATTAATAATTAATTTAAATTAAAACCAACACTAAATTAATTAAATTAATTAATTTTTGATTATTTAAAAATTAATTGGGCACCAAAAACCCTGGTAAGGGCCTCTACGAGTCGGGCTAAACCCGCACAGGCCCATTTTGGGCTGTGCAGTCCCTATGCAGGGGTTTTTTGGGCTGGACGCACCCGCCGATACCCATATTGGCTCCGGAAGACTTGTCTTAGAGCATTTCGGGACACATTTGGTCTGGAAGATCTACCTCAATTAGGTCCTGCCAATTACTCTAGGTCCCCACAATTGATAGGGATCTTGGTTCACTACTCGTGAGGCAGTGAGGGCGGAAACATCTGAAAATGAGAGTGGATGAGCATAGGGAGGCTGGGTGAATGAAGAAGTGGTTGATATATTTTTAGATCCAGATGGGTTCACAAACCAGAAAATTTTAACAACTGAAAATGTTGGTGAGGTTAGTTGTGAATGGTCAGATCTGTAGCCATGAGAGATCCACCCTTGCAGTCAGAAGCATGGAGGCATGGCTGGATAAACTCACAACAAAGACGAGAAATAGACAGTCTGTCTAGATATGACATAGGAGGCAGTGATAACTGCGACTCAGGTGCATCCTATGGGTGGTGGGAAAGGGGATCGTGACATTGGGGCTCACCACAGAATAGGATTCCAGTCTTGTGGAGGCTAGCCATGCTCATGGAATTATTGGGTGGGAAGGGCTCAGAAAACGAGAGGCTAATGGGGAGTGGTCTGTGTCAGTCCCGACGGAGGGGACTCCAGCGATGAGTGTTGGTGGTGGGCTCCCACAGGGAGAAGTTAACTAGTGGTTCCCCTTGTTTTAAATTTTTTTGGGGTTTGTCAACCCAACTGACATCTTATTGAAAAAAAGGAAATTATTTATTGTGGAATAAACGATATCTGACTGCCCATGTTGTTAAAAGGTCCACCTACCTATGTGCATATGTTCACCAGCCTATAAATTTAGTGTTAGGAAAAATAATATTATTTTTATAATAAAATTCTATTGTTTCACCTCATCATAAAATTCTATTATGATTAAAATTCTGCTCATGGGATCTACAACATGAATGAAAATGTTTACCAGAAATATGTGTAGCATATAGTTTCCGGTAAGCTTAAATATATATTGTTTATAAACATTTGATAAATTAAAACCTATAAATTTTTTGATTCAATCTGTATTTTTTAATTTTAACTTGAATTAAAATCATCATATGGCCAGAGACTGGCCATCCATTTTCGGATTTCAAGTCCTTTTGTGGTTTTTGGAGCAGAACGACTCCCTCTATTGTGTTTCATGCGAATATAATTTTTTTCATAAAAACACCATGCATTCCTTGATATCAATTTAAGGAACTTGGAACATAGAATAAGAATCAAAAAATGCATATTTTAATATCTATACACTGATGATTTTCATAACTATGTCGCCATTGATGCAGCACTGCCCTATAGAAGCCCAAGGATCACACATAATGAATTAAAGAATAACAATAAAACCACAATACCTAGTTGGATTTGAAGCCACACCCAAAATATGATCGTCTTCATCGATTTATACTTGAATAATTGAATGTTTAATTCCTCTGGATCATCCACATGTGCTTCAAAATTTTGCAGGATCATCGACCATCAAAATCTGTGTGCAAGCGCGGAGTTCTGATGATTATTTCGATGTCCCGATAATCACTGTTTCTATATTCCTTCGATCAACGAAAGTGTTCTATGATCAGGTTCTTGGAACCAAAGATTCACTCTCTAGGAAGTGGTGGAGAGGGAAGAGGGATAATATATTACCATTCAATAATGAATAGTATTTATAATGATCTCACTTTTTTCAATATATAGTTAATCAATATATATATAAAAAATCAGATACCTGAATATTTATTTATCACTAACTAAATGATATGTTATGACTACTCTACCAAATCATAAATATCATTTATATTTTTTATGTCTTTCCTATAGTATACTAAATATATTACATAATAAAAATAAATCAACTAACACAACTCATTGTTCTAGTAAATATTAAAAGAACCAAGAATACTTTTAAAAAATATTCGTTCAAATAATATATTTCCTAATAAATATATCTAATACTAATTATTCATAACATAAATTATATGATTTTATATTCCTCTAGTTATTTTATATCCTTGTATGAAACCATGAACCCATTACTGTGGCCCACCTATCGAAAAATCATATTCAATAGAATAGTGAATAATTTCAATAACATTGTTGTGTTTGACCTTCTAGGCACTTATCTCGATAGTTGTGATAAAATTCATAGCCCAAGAGTGGTTTCTAGAAACCTATCAAGGCCCCTAAAGAGATAATGTTATTCATATCAACCTAAAAACATGCACTATGTAATTTAAACTCTGTCTTTAAAATATCATAAAGTAGGATGCACACACATTTCATCGCCCATTCATGATTTTTTATTGATCCAACTGTATGGATTTACCATTGACTACGATGGCCATGGATTTATAAAGGAATGAAAATTATTATCAACCATGAACAAGATATTTTACTTCCTTAAGATGGAAGTAAAAAATCCAATCTTGGCCATTCAAATAATGGAATCCCACCAACGAAACCCAACATAATCTACCATACAATGATTTCATTTTCATGATTTTTTACTTGCATCAAATTACGTAATAAAATGGAACACAATGGTAATTATCTCAAATCAAGAGACCAATACCCTTGTTCATAGATAAAAACATCAAATAAAAACTATGACATGGGGTGTTACAATTGGTGGGTTTATCATCATGATCTCACTAAAAAATGCCACTATGTATGAACATAATGAGAAAATGACTCAATGCTTATGAGACCCTTGCACTTGATTATCAAAAATCTACTCTGTCCCATTATTATGATGTATGTAGACCATATGAAATATGTTTAAAATTAATTTCATGGTATCTTGAGGATCAAATTACAGCCTATGATCTTCTATATAACCTTGATACAACAATTAACAAATGGACATTACCAATTCAATATTGGACATAGAAAAGTTCACACTATAATTTTTTTCATACTTCATGTATACCTAACTATACACATGATATGGTAATCAATAGCACTACTTAAGTTGTTTATAGGGTTCCCACCATTTCAATAGTCCAACGCACTCGGTATCCATATGCTCCTATGTTGTAACAACTGAACTTTCGGCTGACTGCATAAGACATAACATGTGTGGGAAATACCATGAAGGAATGAGTAGGTACATATACAAAAGGACACCCTGAAAACTGAAAGGGGATAAATAAGAGACATAATATGATAACACAATAAATAGTAAATAATAAATAGTGAACATCTCAACCTAATGAATGATGGTAACCTCATCCAACCACTGGGATCTCAACACATCATGTAGGTGGACTACATGTTGCGACTCTATCGCCCATAGGAAGAGTGTGGAAAAATAAATCAACTTGGATTACATATATATGTGTTAATTAAAAGGAAACCCAAACAATAGTGAAATTAGAACTTCATCTCGAATCTTATTGAATGAAAATAATCTCCAAAAGTTCCAAAATCCAATCAATGATGTCCAAAAACATGCATGTCTACCAAGAAGTAATCAGGTGAAGGACCACTCCTTGACACAATTCCGCAATGTTGAGGGGTCACAATATAAATATAGAGGACCCATTACCTAGTGCACCAGGTGGGTTCCACTAAATTATTTTTTGTAGAGTACTCTCCCTCTAATGTGTTAGGGGGGTTCTACTATATAGTTTGAGGACTCATCCCCTAGTGCGAAGGGGGGTGGGGGTCTACTCTCCAATCACAATGACTCATTTCCTATCTGATAGGGTGTTCCACTCTATAGGTAGAGGAATAAGAACCAATATGATGGGGGGTTCCACTCTATAGGTTGGGAAACCATGCCCTACTATGTATGGGAAGTTCCACTATAGCATCCAGATGACCTATTCCCAATCAGATTGGGAGTTTTACTCGGTACATAGAGGACCCACACCCAATATAATGGTGGGTTCTACTCCATTGGTCAAAGATCCATGACTTGGTGTATCAGGGTGGCTCCCCTATGGTATCATGATGACCCATGCCACATCCTATAGGGGGTTCACCTCGGAAGATATTAGATAGCCACCCGAGCTTAATGTGAGGTGATCCACTATAGTTTATCTAGAGATCCTTAGCCTGATCACTATTGTCATCGGGGGCCTCCTAAATAAGCGTCACACATGGAACAAATCACATAATATCTGAAAATAGAAAATGGAGGTAAACATTGAATTTTACTCATAAAACACCTAGAATAGGGTACTCATCGGCTAAAATCAGTGTCCAAATAAATGAGATGTGATAGATTGAAGCTATCTAAAAAGGAACCAAGGGGTTCACTGCATGTGAGGGACCCTCAAAACCTCCGGTCCCACTCCATCACCTATCCATGACCATAATTGTACAAGGTTCTCTACCAATGTATGGATACACAGTGTGTAAGTGGTATATATGGCATGTATGAGCCACTAAGGGTCATGCCCATGCTCATTGCATGTGTCCATGTACCAGTCTTGCGTTGGTTTAGTTTTTTAAATGGAATGTCCTTCCATACGGGTTGTCACCCATGTCCTTTAACTCTGAACATGTTGTGCTTCTGGTCATCCTTGTTCATGTCTACCCCTAGAGTACACACCAAGCCTCTGTCATTAGTTCACATGGTGCATGGGCCTCCCACACAACATGAGAAACATGTAAATCACTAAAACCCTAGTCAGCACAACATAGGGGATACACGTCATGTGTCCATCATGATACAAGGCATGTAGTCATGTTCTTCACAAAAATTTAGATCTACATTGAGGTATCGTGATCAATTTTTTCTTCCATTATATCTAGCATCTTCTTAACCCAAAATTGGTGGATATTGCCATTATTTATCATTTTTTTCCACTTGGTGGTCATATGTGGTACCATTTTCTCCATCTTGGTTCATCGCATGTCCCGTAGGAACCAATGAACCACCTTGTATAATTCAGATTCCATATCAATGAATCAATAACTCGAATCCTAAAAAATCTCCAATTTCACCTTTCATTTGATATTTCTATTTCTTCATGGAATTTTTCTCTGAATCAAGGTGTCCGATCAATCTTAGTAAAACCTAAAAACATCGAATTGAATCTCGTAGGATATTCAGTAAATAAGATGAAGAATATAGGCAAAAAAGAACCTCAAATCATATTTAATATATCATTAATCAAGAATTCTAATCCAATGAAAAAACTTGTTAGAAACAAGGTTAGAATACAATTTAATACTCAAATAAATTTCAATACATCGGTGCATGGAATGTCTAGAAATTAGAGTAGATCAAAGAATGAATGATTTTTTCATTCAATTTAATCAATAAGGGCGTAAATCGTGAATTTTAAATTCTAGATATTGTATTTTTCATCATCCAAGATTGGGCTCACCAATGGTTGATAAGAGATTTTACATTCACTACACTTCAATCTACTATGATCCAGAGATTTATCATCATCTGATTTGATTTTCCAAAGGAAGGAGGATAAGATTTATATTGATTCACTCAGGTTTTATAAAGCTAACCCTAGAGGATTTATCATAGTGGTTATTTTATAGATAGTTTAGTTTGGTTAAATATATAAAAAATAATTTAATTTATTAATTATCCAACTGAATGCACTTCCAAAGGTAGAGATATCTGAATTCCCCACAATGACCCATTTTTGATTGGTCCTACTTTAAACATTGCATTATGTACTCAACTCTGGTCTCAAATTTCTGATTTGAGCTAAAATTTAAGAGTTTTAACATTTAATTTAAGAAATGATATGTGAAAATGTAATAAATATTTAATATTCTTATAAAATAAATTCAGGGAACACCAGGACTCGGAATCGCACGTCGTCTTTGCGTCTGGCTATGAAAATATATAGAGAATTGTTATAATCTCTTACAAAGAAAACAACGAGTCCCAATATCATTCCATCTGTCAATATTTTCATCTCTTAAAAAAATATAATCAACCAACTTTGGATAATAAACCTACATCTGACTCTCCCACCACAGGAACACTGCTACATGTAACATGAATCCATAACACACAATGAAAGGGGATGATCCATCCATGTAGGGTCTTCTCATGTCGATATCCAATATCCACTAGGTGATCCAAAATTGTGGCTCCATATTATATATACATCTTGACATAGTTGATGATATGTGTTGGGCCATTCATGTATCTCCAGAGCTGCGATATAGGAAATATATCATTCACCCTCTCTAAAAGTGGGCATTGGGAAATGTGGTAAGAAACCTTGAAAAACATTGCAATATCTAGAACTGTAAAGTGAACCTTGGGGATAACATACCTCCCCATATGAACCTATAAAATCCTAATCATGAATAGACTCTTAGGAATACCCAGTCTCCCTAATCAGACTCCACGTTCCTGCAACATCAGTTTGGGTGAGATTTATGATTTCTCTGGGCTATCCTTATCCACTCACAGATTACCTGGGCCTTCTTGACTATTTCTTGAACCATCTCTGGACCCGAAATATTTGTCTCACCAATACCTATCTTGATAAGGGGTGACCTATAGGGTCTCCCATATTGGGACTCAAATGATGAAATGCTTATAGTAGAGTGGTAGTTACTATTTTATACAAAATCTAGAAAGGGAATGTGATCCTCCCATCATTGGACAAAGTTTAACATCAAATGCCTTAGAATATCCTCCATCATCTGGATAGTGTGCTCAATCTTCCATCCTTCATAGGGAGAAAGGATATACTTATTATCATATGGGTCCTGAATTCCACCTATAGGCCTCTCCAAATTTGTTATGTGAACCACTCATTGTGATCAGAGACAATAGTCTAGGGCATCCACAAAAGAGAATGATCTCCTGGATGTACATATTCCCGAAATTCTCCACTAAACTCTTCTATTAGATAGTAAAGAAGTATACCAACTTCTTCATTCGGTCAAGTATCACCTAGATGGATTATTTCACCATCACTTTCCACGTAATCCTTATAAAAAAATTCATCAATATTTCATCACAATTATAGTCAATGGTCTAATGTGGATGCAATAAACCTTCGAGAACCTAGTGCTCATCCTTCACCTAAAAATAAGTGATGCAGAATGAGATAAGATCTTCCATTCTCTTAATCATGTCAGGACACTATAGCATCCCCTAAATTTAACTATACATTATTCAAAAAATGAGATGTACAACCAAATGAAATGTGTGGAACTATCATCATATCCTCTCGCATTGGGACTAAGACAACAACCCATCCTTGGAAAATGATAATGTAATTACCTCCTTCAGAATATTCATCAAGTGAATCTTATATGGATAACTTGACCAGAAGGACTACACAATATAAATCTTCGAACTATGACCCTTTAACACACTCTTGATGTGGAGGAGTCAATTCCATCAACTGAAGAAAAATTGCGCCCTCTTATTCCACTGGGGTGAACAGTCAGGAATCCAACTGCTCCGAAGACTCATGCACCAAGTGAGCTTGGGACTTCCTCCTAATGGAATATGAATCCACATTTACCTTCCTCATAGTATAGACTATTATGAAGTCATATTCCGATATAAACTCCAACCATCACTTTTTTTGAGGTTTAAGTATATCAATTTAAAGATATACCTGAAACTCTGATCGTCTGAGTAACCCACAAGGCACTATACCAAATGGATGTTCATCCACATACTTAGGGATAAGAATATCACTACCAACTCTAGGATATGAATATAATAGTTTTTCATGTATATTATCAAATTTCTCAACCCATAATTGATAACTACTTCCTACTGTATCAACATGTAGCAGAGCCCAACTCCCAAAGCATCACTATACACTATGTACTCCACTCCCTCCTCTGGAAGTATCAAAAAAGAATCACTCGTCATCCTCTACCTTAAAAAATTAAGGCCCTTTGGAACTACTCAATCCTTGTAAATGGATTCCCTTTCCACATCTGGATGGTCAAAGGGCATTTAATATAAGAAAAGTATTCCAATATCCTCCTATAATACACCACCAATCCATGAAAAATACACTCCTTTGATACACTCTTGGGTGGATCCCATGAAATCACTGCATTAAACGTTAGAGGTTCCACAGGTAAACCATGATCAGTAATGACATTCCATAGAAAGTGGACTTTCTAAATGCATAACTAACACTTCAATATATTGCCATAAATTTGGTGCAACTAAAGAAAAATATAGAACCATCATAAAGATCATAACATACTCATCCCCTGATATAGATTATATGAGTATGTCATCAATGATGAAAATAATGAATTAGTCCATCTATGTCTAAAATATCTATTTTATCTGATCCATAAACATGGTAGGGAAATTTTTCACAATAAGGGTGTCCCCAGGAAGCCATAGTTTCTATAGTGACATCGAAATGTTATCTTGAAAATATCATCCTTGGAAACCCTCAAATGGTGGTGGCCAGACCTGATATCAATCTATGTGAATAATATCATGCATCAAAAGACATAAAAGTAGTTGGAAATGGGTACTTATTCATTTATATTACTTTTTACATGTCACCGAAATCCATGAAAAGTCGCTAGCTGTCATCCTCCATTTTGAAAATAACACTAGAGCTGCCTAGGGGGCACATTGGACTTGATGGAACCCTTCCCTTAAATTTATTATAAATGTAACTGTAGCTTCCAGATCATACTAGGAGATATATTATATTTTTTGGAATATATCTGAGCATTATCGAGATGGATGTTGATACAAATATCTGTATATATCCTCTGATGTAGTCCCAGAACGTCCTCATGGAAGAAATCTAAATAGTCCTCCATGAATAAAGGGATACAGATTCATGAAGAGCCTACCTCCCCAAGAGATATATTCTCCAACTGATGGGTGATGGGATGCAACCTCCTACTTGTATAACCCACTCACCCACCCTGATATCACTCTCTCCCATAAAGGATAACCTCACCCCATCAATGTGAAGGAATATGACTCATCTATAGTGATATTAAATTTGTTCTCAGGCCAAGGAAAACCAATCCATAACCAATTTGATGTCATATAGTTCCATCATGAAGACAAAATTGTCCTATGTGAACCTCTATCCACCAATCGATATTTTCCACTTCCATAAAGTAAATGTTACAGAAGATGTATTCCTAGTATGAAGCTCAATACAAAGCTTCAGGGATAAAAATGCAACAAAGTGATCTAGATATCACACCAAGAGTATAGAGATGAATTAATGACTCAAAATTGTGTCTACTAATATTGAAGAAATATTATAGAAAACACATATCTTACATATAATCATCTTGGGTACCGTGTGGTCATAAGCCTCCATTGCTTGCAGCTTTCTGCATCCTCGACCACAAGCTATCTGAGACAGGCATTGGACATCTTGTGGTGGTGGTGGAATGATCAAAAAATATAATCCACCATCTATATATCAACTTTCTCTAGTTCTGTATACTCGTTTCTAGGGGCCTCCCTACTCTTTCTTGGGAGATCCTGGATCGCGGTGTTGTCACTGTCATGGTAGTCCATCAGCTACTCACATGCAGTCCTCATCATGTCTGGTAGGATAGTCATGTGAAATGCGACCTCTCCCATCACAATAATTACACTTCCCCTATTTCCCATTCCATAGTCCTCTTCACTTCCCCTAACAATTTTCTCGAATCTTGTCATGGGGAGGTATCATATGCTGAGATCCTATTGATCGGTGACAAATGGCTACTACAGATTCCTCAAACCTATAACATCCACTACTAGCTCCATATCCCAGATGTCCATACGATAGGAATACCTCTATCACTAGTTCCCACTCCGACACCCCGACATAGGTAGTGATGATTAAGGGAACAACCCTACACCAGATCATTCTGGGGAGTCCCTTCTCAAACTTTTGTGCTCAGAATTGGCCATCCTGGATCATGTCAAGGGAGTATCATGTAGGGTATGGGATCATTTCTATGTACTTATCCACAATCATAACTCCAGGTTGTAGCTCTAGGAGTACCAGAATCCAAACTTGGCATAATAAAGAGGGTTAGTACTCCTCAATAAACAGAAACTAGAGGTCTATCCATGAGAGTGATCCCTCATCATGCATATGGGAAACAAGAGTACACCAGTGCCAAGATGTTCCATGAAAAAGTATATCTACAAATGAAACCACCAGATACATTGATTTCAAGATATTCATGAAGATAAATACCACCAAATATAAACAATCCTCTTCCTCTTGGTGATCTGGATCACTATAGATCCTCTGTATCCTATTTTACTAGAGCATGAAAAGTGGGCTAAGCATGTGTTCATCATTAGCCTGCTCTTCTAACATGACCAGCTACTCCACATGTGGGGTTCCAATCCATGTCAAACTCTAGTAAAGATCTCACGGGTTGAACCCCAAAATGGTTCATTATTTATCATCAGATAATCCTCAATATCTGGAGCTGGAATCCTGGCTAGTTTTAATCTTCTAGTAATAAAAAAAATTTAACTAAGACATACCATGGTCAGATGAGCATATATATATATATATATATATATATAATGGGGAGATGAATCATGAATGATATTCAGAGAATCAATCAAATTTAATGCATGTACCATTCATCCCTCTAACCAGTGTGTTGGTATGCAGAGTCCATAGGAAGCTATTCAAGGTCATGGTTAATTGATATATCTATAGTAGGTACCATCACTAGCTTTCCTAGATGGAGAAAAGCACTCAAGATGCTTTGTAATTGATTCCCTACATCCAAAAATCCTATTAAGGGGACAACTTCAAACAAAATCCAATTTAATGTAATACTTAGATACTAATATTTCATGACCCGACCCTAACTGAGGCTTGTACCACAAATACCTCAATCCCACAGCCATATGCCAGTGGTGGCAACAAGTGTCGAAATACATATACTAAATAGGTGGCCTTTGACTAATGTTCATGTATGACCACACCTGACCATATCAATGCACATGTGTAGAGGGACAATAATAAAATGATATAGTCTCTAGAAAAAAAATAATTCATGAAAAACTTCTAGGGTGTATAAGAGTATGATAATAGAAAATAAAAACTAACGCGGAAAAATACACGCCCAACAAGAAAGATGTCCCAACCTGAAAAAACTAGAAAGCTAAAGTGATTAGAGCTCTTAGCTCCACATATATATACTATGTCCACCAAATGGGGTCCAATGAACCTAGTCTCCCTATTCTCCTCTTAAGTCACCACCAACCCATCCATCATTTTCATAAGAGATGACACATGTCGAAAAAGCACATGCAGGGATGAGTATATTCATACCCAATAAAAATCCCCAAAGTAATAAAGGAGATAAGTATGATACACAATAGGAATAGACAGAGAAAGTGAAGTAGTTAATAGTAAATAGTGAACAGATATACCCAATGTAAGAAGGTAACCTCATCCAATCGTAGGGAGCTCAACAAGTTGTGTAGGTGGACTACACGTCACATCTCTTCCAACAATAACAAGGGAGTATAAAAATTCACCAACATTGATTAAAAATATATTTTTCTATTCAAAATAAACCCAAATGAGAGATAAAAGGGATATCTATCTCATAGCCCAACCCATGAAAAGAGTCTCCAATAGTTCAAAAATTCTTCAATGATTCTGAGCATCTCTCACATCTTCGCGAAAGTAATTGGGTGAAAGACCACTCATCACCACTATGTCACACAGTCGAGGGGGAACAATATCCAAGTATTTCACATGAAGCCTAGTGCATTAGGGGGGTGTTCCACTCAATGTGTATCCATAGAGCACATACACTATAATACGTCATGAGGGTTCCACTCTATAGGATAAGGACCAACATCCCGGATTAACAAGGGTGTTCTACTCGGGTGTCGTGAGGGCCTGAGCCCTATTTGATAAGGGGTTCTTCTCAGTAGGTAGAGGAACCACACCCAAGGTAAGGGGGGTTACACTATATAGGTTGAGGACCCATGCCCTGGTTCATCATGGGGGTTACACTCTTGTTTCATGAGGACATGCAGCCTATCCAATAGGGGTTCCACTTATTAGAGAGAGGACCCGGTCCCAAGATGATGTGGATACCACTCTATAGGTCAAGGACCCATTCCCTAGTTTTCCAGTGGGTTTATACTCAAGTGTCATGAGGACCCATGGCCTATCTGATATGGGGAGTGGGTTCCACTTGGTAGATATAGGACCCCCCACCCTTGCTGATGGGGGGGGGGGGGTCCACTCTAATGACTCTAGTGATCCTCTGTCTAATAACTTCCTACATCAGTTTACCCAAAAAATAGTTTTAGGATGAGAACAACTCAAATATTATCTCAAAATCCATAACAAAGCGTACCATCATGTTCCACAAAGAAACAGATTCAGATATGAAACTTGTGGTTAAAAATTCAAGTCCAACCGAAGGATATATGAGGGATTGAACTTTCTTCAAAATGGACCAAGTGTGAGATGGCATATTATGGGACCCACATGGAATTTTGTCACTCTCTATCTCCTGGTCGTGTCCCGGATGGTACACGACTCTCTCCTCATGTAGGGATACATGGTGTGTAGGGGGTATACATGTCGTGTTTGATCCACTCTGGGTCCTTCCCATGCTCCTTGGGCATGTCTTTGTACCAATTCCACATATGTGTACTTTAGTATATGGTGTGTCCATCCACATTGGTCTCCAAATGTCTCTATTTCCATGTTCATGTACTCCAGGACATGGAGAGTGTCTGGCCATTCCCATGTATGTGTACTCCAGGAGTACACATCCGGCCACTGGCACAAGGTTACATTGCATCAAGGGTTCCCACAAGGTGTGTGATACATATAAATCATTGAAACCCTAGCCTCATAGATTCGGTGATACACACAAGTGTTCATAATGATACATGGGGTGTAGTTTTGTTTTTTACAAAACATTATATCTATTCTACAGAATCCATATGTTAATTTTCACCCTATATATAAGGCCTCTTCTTCGCCAAAAATTGGTGGATCTATCCATTTTTCATCGTTTATGACCATTTGGTGGATGAAATTTTTCACCCATTGATCCATAGAGGTTCATTGCATGTCCCACACGGATCGCCTCCCCACCATCTCTGATTCAGATTCCAACTCAATGAATCAATCACCTGCAATCCGAAAACCCTTGATTTTATCCCTAAATTGGTATTTCAATTATGTTACAAGATTCTTCTACGAATCCTGGTGTTTGATCCTTCTCAGTACCACCAGAAAACATCAAATCGAGTCTTTATGGCCCAATATGTGAACAACCTAGAGAATCCAAGGAGAAAAGAACTACAAAATAATTTTAACAGATCATTGGTCAATATTGGACAATGAAAATCGTTTAGAGATCTAGGGTTAGAAACTAATTGAATAATAAAATAAATTTTCAATACACGTTCACTTGCAATGTCCAGTAATTGGTATAGATTAATGAAGTAATTATTCTGTTCAATAAAATTATTGAATAATGGAGTAATCCATGAATTGATGAGTCTAACATAGATATTGGTTCATTCTACCTTGATGAACACACCCGCCAATGATTGACATGAGTTTTTGAGTTCTTTGTTGTTCGATCTTCTCTGGTCTATAGATTCGCCATCATTTTATTCGATTTTCCAATCAAAGTAGTACAAGATCGATCTTGATTCTCCTAGGGTTTACACAGCTAAACATGGAGGATTCTCTATAGAGGTGATTTTATAGATATTCGAGTTAGGTTAAATAAATTAATTAACTACATTAAATAATTAGTTAACCAACTTAATGAACCACCATTGGTCTAGATATCTTAACACCCATTAACAACCAATTTTACGGCACACCTAGGGTCAGCATCACGTTCTAGACTCAATCATTGTCTCGTATTTTTGATTTGAACCCCCATTTAAGTGTTGTGAAATTTTTGTTAAGAAAATGTGTGTACGCAACATAAAATATATTTAATATTCTAATAAAAGTAAATTTTGGCACACCAAGCCTTGGAATCACATGTTGTCTTAGTCTCTGGTTCTGAAAATACATGTAGAAATATTTAAATTTCATTCAATGAAAAAATCAGGTCTCTAAATTATATATCATTCAAATTTACATAATGATAAAAATATTATAAGTTCAGTTTCAATTTTTTTAAATATTTTATTTTTTTCATTTTAATTTCTTTAGTATTTTTATGATATAATCACCTTAAATTCCAACATAAGGTAAATAATGTTCTTATTGAAGTATTTTAAAATTCATGTAAATGTTTTTCAAAAAACCAAATTAATTATTTTTAGGTGAGTTATAGTGACCAATGAAATATATATAATAATATAACATATTAGAGATATTTTAATGATTTATATATTAATTAAATTCTTTTCATGTAGTTTTCAATATCAAATTATATGAATAGTTCTTAAAAATAAATTGATAGTATTTAATGAAAAAAATTATTAAATTATTTAAAAATCATGAAAATATTGAAAGAGGAAAAGTAAGATCGTAAATTTCTTTAAAGGTATTCTCATTGTCATTTATGAGACAATATCACCATATATGTAAAATTGAATCCTTTTTATATCAAAAAATTCCTTATTATAATTAAGATTTAAATTGGTTGACCAAAGTATTAAACCTAAAGACACTGTTAAAAATGTCTCAAAAACATATCTAAATTTTATTGAATGGTGATATTTGGAACTAAAATTATTTTTAATTTAAGTTAAGTCCATTTTTAATCATTTTTTAAGAATTAAATAATTATTTTTTAAACATTTTTGTAATTTAAAGTGTGTCTTTTCCACCCATTATAAAAGGACACCCCTTATCTATTTCTATTACACCACTCTCTAACATCTAGCTTTACCAAACCCCACTGAATAATCATATAAAATTTCCAATCCAAAAATTAAAGGTTCTTTTATTTTTTATGTTTCATTTCAAGGGTAATTAATAAGTGATCTAAAGGAGGACTACTAAAGAAGAGGTAATAATTCTCTTTGACTGATTTTTATTTATTTATTCATGTTCCTCTACTAAACCCATGGTATTCATCATAAAATAATAAATTTAATATAATAAATATATTGAAAGGTTACATTGAATTTTAACTACCATTATTCACCATTTTTCCATTAATTATGATCAGAATTTATCGTATGTACGTACATGTAGACTACTACCTCCGCACAGCCAAACAATCTCTTTTCCATAACCATTTTTAATGGGCTCTTATTATGATGGGATTATTGTTTATACAAGATATTTATGAAATTATAATCCATTATCTATTATAATATCTTGTCTACCATCTTACCTTACAATTTTTTAGAAAACTTATATGTTTCTTGTGTGTGCATGGGGAATACCTTCCCCACAAAGTGATGTGATTCATTTTACATTTACACTATACATAAATGGTAATAAGGATATATTTACCCAATATATATGATATATATGATATAATAATTCTATGATGGTGAAATATTATTTAACATTCTTTATTTATATCAATCAAAAATTGAAAAATGTGTGGTTGCGTACATACGACCTACCATCTCGCTAAACAGTGTAATTAATTTTGTATATACCAACCTTTTATTAATGAATATAATCCTTATTATACTGAATATACATGATATCTATGTCATTATTAAAATTATATAGATTATGGAAACATTAACCATGTATATGTACTGAAGCTACAGAACCAAAGTGTTCATGAAAAATGAAATAGTGAACACCTTGAAATTATGATTTTAAAAATAAATTATTAATAAATGGGTGTTGAGATTTTTTTAATTTTATCATATATGATATTATTATTATTTACATTCCTCTACTATATAATTATAATATTTTTAACTTTAATATATAGGAGGCTATAGGGTCATCAAATCTTTTGAAACATGAGACAATGGATTTAGGTTTCAATATCATTTTACTCAGGATTAATTATTCTTGATTTCCTATTGGAGGAAATTATATGATCGTTTACTTGTAAATAAATTAATTTTTATTCTAAATTTTTTTTTTGAAAATAAATTGTTTCCCTTAATTTTCATCACATTATGTACTGTAGATAACAAAATTATATTTTAATGAAACCCAGCCGTATTTCTCTATTCATTGGAAAATCCTTTTTCTACAAAGTCTATGTTTTCTAAAAATGAATTCATCAATTTTTTAAAAATTATTTTTAAATTAATTTTTACACATTATATAATTTTTAAATTTTTTTTTAGGAATCTTGTTGCCATTTTCTAACATAGAGAATTATGAATTTTTTACCAAAAAAAGGAAAGGAAACATTGCTTTCACTTACACGACATGAATGGAATTTACCAAAAAATTCACCACTAAATTATTTATAGATTCCTTTAAATGTTTTCATATTTATTTTAAAATTAAAAGTTTTTCTTAATATCTGGGATTTTTTAGATTTTAATATGGGATTTAAAATAGAAAAGGATTTTTCCTCAAGATTCATTGTTGTCATATAGTAAAGGATGTTTTAGTCGAGGATAAAATCCTTTGATGTTACATATTATGTACTAGGGTCATGATCCAATCATACCATCATTATTATTTCTCATGTTGGATTATGGTTATGATGATGAAAAATAAATGAAATCAATTTTCTCTTCCATATGTTCAGTTATAATGAAATTTTCTATTACCATATGGAATATATGTGAATGTATTTATGAATATGTGATGGTTAAGACTAGAATTTTATATCCCATTTTGAATTGGGTAGAAATTATTATTTTATGAGCTCAAAGGTTACATAGGAGGTTATATCAAGCCCAAAATAGGGTACCTGGGAGGTTATACCATACTCAATGTTGGTAGATAAGTAGTTATCCCAAGTCTAAATTAATTTAAATAAATTCGTGGGTAGCCCTAACATCTGATTTCTATGATTATAATCACTCCAAACATTATTCCACTACTATATGAAATGATCTTATGAAAATTTTATTTTATCATGAATCATATAATTTGATCCAATTATTATTTAGGTATTTTGAATTGGAAGTAATTATTCCATGACTCGTGATTATGATCTATGAATTTATTTGTACGCCTTTAATTGGTTAAGATTCTTTTCAAATACCCATTATACTTGTGTTTTGTATAAATGACCAATGATGTGTCTCTTTTTCCTTTAAAGAGAATTTATTATCACCCATTGTTATGAATTATTTTCTACAAGATATGATGAAATGTTTTCTGTATGTTTTGATTAAGAATTGTTCTAGTTTGGAATAAATGTAGTAGAGATGATTTAGATAATTTATGAAGTAGTAGTTTATATATCTATGTTTACAAACACAATATACCTATAAAAGTATTGAAAAGATTGTTTCAATATTCATTGAATATTCATATAATAAGAGGTCATATTTTTGTATGAAAATAATGGGTTCGTATAGTTTTTAGGATCATAGGGTTTAGTTACCTTTAGAAACTAGGATTCGAAAACAATAGTGAGAACTCTAAGGATAATCCTATGTATTATAATCAATACTTTTTCAGGTTAAATAAAAGATTATGGTTTTCCTAGAAAATATCTTCTTCAAGATAATACATGTGGATGTGGACTTTGAAATGATTCATGTAGGGATGATCTCATCCATCATTCTGGTGAATGGTGAGTGTGACCTCACAGTGAACCTGATTTGACAATCCCGGTGGATATTCTTGGGATAATTCACATTTTCATTATGAATCATTGTGGTTAATTTTAATTGATGTATCACATGAATGTCCTATAAAAAACCTAAAATGTTATAGATTAATAAGATGGTGTCGTGAGTTAGATGACCTATAAATGATTTTTGATAAATATGTATTTTCCCACTATGATTATTTATCTAACAGTATTTTATGTTTTTAGTCAATGAACGTAATATGAAGTAATGTTGTTAATAATTTAAGTTAAGTAAAATTTAATGATTTTACAATAGAGTATCCAAATTCTCTCTAAGCTATATTAAAAAAATCATGATCCCCTCCCCCAATGACAACATCTCCTTATAAAGAAATGAGAGGAGGGATATGGTGACCAACCGAGTCCCACCTCCAGTCGAACTTGGGATAGAAACTGGCAATGAGGGTACATAATACATTTAAATGGGAGGTATTTCCATTAATTTATAACATGTGGATGAGAGAAATAATAAAATTACACCAATAAACTCATTCTCAGATAGATAAAATAATCTTATGTTCATATCTGTAATGTCACAATAGTTAATAAAACTAAAGAGAAAACTATATGTACTAAAAAGAAAAACTCAACTGTGACCATAAAGTCCTAAAATATCTTGTAAAATCACAATCTAGTAATATCCAGCCAGATTTTAAATGTACTTAAACTAACCAAATAATATTATATATATATATATATGTAGGGTGGGTATAATAAGTATACTCTGACTAATCCTCCCCAGATCCTCTCATACAAATGATAATGAATTAATATTAATGCCCAGTGAACAGAATGTGGAAGTAACTCATTAACTTATAAGGTATAGTACGTTCCTAGCCTCTCTATGGATATCACTCACCATGCAACAAATAAAATTGATCTTATAATATAATATCAAATTGGGTAACCATGTTGCTGTTTATCGACTAGCTTTTCATTATTCCCCAACATCATTCATCCAGAGACAACCCTCTCCAAAATAATATAGCCTAAGAAACCTTGTCTAGGTATCGCAACATTAACCACATGCATCACATAAACCCATCCATATCACCATACAGTAATAAAAAAGTTTTTGGGATCCACCATATCACATATAACATCTATCAAACATTGGGTATTATATCTCAAGCCATCAGAACACATATACATGATACATATAACAATCTGTTGGATATTATATCTTGATATACATGTGTGTGAAATTAACTAAAGTTATTACAACCCTCAAAAAATATATATGAGAATACTAACCACCCTGAATATGATAACATCAAACCAACAAGAGAAGATAGAGGGGCCATAGGGGGAACTAACCATCCATACTCACCAAATTGATGTTGTGAAAACCCCTTGCAGAGTGCACTAGGTGTCCTTATCCCTAACTATATGTTTAGGGAGAATCATTACATAAAAATGTATAGGATATATCATTTCTCACAAACAAACTATAGGGATAACCTAGTCCTAGGATAAACAATAAATATCATCACTTGGAAACCATCCTACCACTACAAAGTACTAGTGATCCAATAAGAAATCAAAATCATTTAAAGCACCCACATAAAGTTCATTATTTTATTTTTAAAATTTCAATTCGTGTTATTTAATTCATTAAGCCTTAATTAACATTATTCCATTTTCAATTCATTATCCTTCCATATGATGTTCATTCCCTCTAGGCATATACAACTAGGTCAATGGTTTCTCAGGAATCAAATTGATTTTTCATTATATGAAGAAGATAAACTATGGTATAATATATTTTTAAGATTATTACCATTCCATAATTCTATGCACAATATGAATAAATTCATAAAATACCAGTAAGAGATGAAACCATTAAAATAGAGCTACCTTAACAAATTAGGAAAAGAATGTTGATCAAATATGCAACATGTCTACGTAATCATTAAAAATATTTATCATGAAGAACCCATATCAAATTTATAAAAACAATGTGTAAGACAAAATTCAACATGTTCCCTCCTCTTTTGTTCCATCCTCAACACCTAAAAGTGTATAACCATGCATCTGGCCATCATATGCATCAATTTCTACCATAACCTTAGGAATCCCCACCCATATATCATCAGCAATCCCTAGATCACATCACATTAGATACCATGGTGCATATCCCTAGTACACAGAATTTATAAAACAACAAACATAGTCAATTGGGAAACTTGGCCATAAAAAAAGGCATTCATCCTTAACATGAATACAGGATCTTACGACCCCCAACACAATGAATATTGCCTTTATAAACGAAGGGAACTCTCATTACCAATCATTTATCATTATAAAATAGATAATATTTTATTCCATCTCAAATTAACAAAGTCAATATTCCAATGATCCAACTATTGTAAACAAGAGATGTTAGTAATACCAAAATATTAAATTAATTAGACACTCTTCCTATTATTTTTCATCTTTAGCAAGTGTTAAAGAAAAAAATTATCAATTAACATTCCTTAAATCATTAATCTCTTAAAAAATCCCACCATCTATTATTTTATCCAATTCCATCAACACATGGAATATCAAATTTGTTTAAAGATGCATACTTACATCAATTTGATTTCAATAAAAATATTAGAAACAATAAATTTATTAAACATTAATCTATATTAATTATTTAGTATAAAAAAATTTCTAGATTAAAATTTTTCACAAATTTCATCAATTTTAACATCAAAAAAATTAAAAGATCACAATGAAAGATGAAGAGTATAGGTGGAAAATTGTCAAGAAAAAAAAAAGAAAACATTGTCATGGTGGAAAGAAAAAACATGTGATTTCTAAACATTAACAAATTCATCTATTAATCATATTTAATATTAATTAGTTAAATTAAACCACAATACAAAAGAATAAACCATGGTAAATTTATAATTCAATGTAAATAAATGGGTGGAGAAATGAATCCCCCAAATAAGTAACATTAATGTTATTTAGACAAGAATGGATCGATGTGACATGTATATAATTTATGCTTATTACCTTCCATGTAAATAAATGGTGAAAAAAGAGAATCACGTTGCTTCACAAGGTGGTCGCCCACCATACACATCAGAGATGTTATCATATCCCTTAAGAAAGAGAATATAAAAAAGATATATGATATAATGACTTCAATGGTATAAATACATTTTAAATATCAAATATATACTTTTGATACATCATGATACCCATCAGTGAGAGGTGACTATAGAAAAATGAATGACATTGGTTTGTGGGGAGGTAGTTCACCATACACAATAATTATAACAACACAATATTTTCAGACATAGATATTACATATTTTTTATGTATATTCATTTCATTATACAAATAAATTCTTGGGGATCATAGAGGTCTTGTTCATTCATAAACTCATAAATATAAATTAATGGTTCATAAAATATATACAACGTATAACACTTATTTCTTCATAATTACATACATTATAGCATATCACACATAACACCTTTATTTATATTTTGTACAAAGGAAGAAATGAAAAGGGTGGTCTTAGATGATCAGTAAGGGTAAACATGGAAAATATAAATTTATTATCTTATTAAGTCATAAGATAAGGTAATATAGGAATATGATCATTAGCATAAAATACAATGTTCATACCCAATCTGTCAAAGATCATAAATACAAGTTACAGAATAAAACATTAACATGAATAATAAGATCGAAACATCATCATGGATCATTGTTGAATCATATGTTCAAGTCATAAATGTGTGGGGGGCATCATAAATATAGAAAAAAATCATATATCTTAGTTAAATACCAATACCCTCAGATCAGACCTTATTACACGATTCCCTTAACATGTGGAGCACATAGAATTGCTTCCCATAATAGATCAATCACATAGAATTGATTCACATCATAGATCAAGCACGTTGACTTGTTCCCCTTAACTATCTCATGATATATAATTCATTACCAAATAAATTTGAGGTAGATATAGTCCCAACCCCATAAAATAACAAAAACCATACATATGTGTGACACAATAATAAAAATCATTCACCATCTCAGAACCCATACAAAGAAATTAGTTGCATAAAAACATCATTATAATAGAACTGAATGCATAGAAAGATAAACCATTCATAGAAAGAATTGTATCTTGAATCATATCCCTAGTAAAGAATACGTACACATCAAATAATATTTTCATTATAAGGGAAATATTTATGAAGGATTACTTGAAATAATTATTGTGGAAAATATTCATTCCTTTATAAAATCATGTTTTTATGAGCCACAAAATTGTGATGGAAAAAAATTTCGTTGAAAAGAAACTTATAAGACTGAAAAGGTAAATTCATAGAATGTTTTAGTAATGATGGTCAAGATTCCATTAATTCTTTATAAGTTAAAAAACATTTGTTCCATATATTTTTTATGGTATAGTAAAAAAGAGCCTTGTTTAAAAAACAAAAAAAACATCTTTTCAAACCATTTCGAGAAATGTCATATATAGTTAAAAAACAATATGTATTCATATGAAAATAGTATACAAATATTTTAAAACATTTTGAGAAAACATGGATTTGGAAGAAGAATATTTTCCATATGGGATTTAAAATGAAACAATTCAAAATATTTATGAGATTATGTAATAATACCTTATCACTTTATAATAAACTGATTCAGATACCCAATGAAATAAGGAAAATTATAAGGATATGAAAATTCCACATTCTTAAAAATAATATTGATAAAATACATTTATGGGTATTATATTCTCCATGTAGAAGAAAAAATGTGTGTATGGAATGTGACCCACAAAAATAAAGTGAGAAAAAATCCCTTACCTCAAGTCTCACATTACCTTATTTTTATTCAAACCACCTCTTCTTTGAAACGACTCCTTTATATAAACTCTAAAGTACTCTAGATTTAGAATTTTGGTAAAACCAACACCACTTGAATGTGGATAGGGATGTGTAGAAGATGGTTTAGCCGAGTTTGGTAAAGATAAAAGACTCATTGTGGTGAAATTGTATAAGGGAGGAAATATCCTTGTACAATGGAGGTGAGGAACCATTTTTGGAATTTCACAAAATATTGTAGTATAATAAATTAAATATAAATCCAAATACCTCAAAATAGAGATGTATTTTAATATAATGTTGGATAGGGTGGTAATGTTATCAGGAAATATTTTTTAGACTACTATTGGTGAAATATTAATCGTTATCTTTGTGGTTTACCTTAATTAGACAATATTAATTTTAATTAGGTTAAAAAAAATTTCAATATTAAATGATGGAGATTTTTTAATTATAAGATATCAATTCAAACATAAATGGTCAATTTATGATATTTCTAAGTATAATTTATTCTCTCTATACTTATTTAATATTTTTTTTTTGTTTTTAACTAATTTAATAAAATAATATTTTCAAAAAACACCATTAGTGTCAGTTTTGAAAATAATCCTTATATTTACTTTATGAAAATAAATTAAGAATGATAACATTGGAGATATTCATTTAATTCACCCCTAATGTGTCATATTCACCTAGAAACCACATTTATCACCTTATGTACTTAAAATTATATTTCCTTTAATATTTTTAATATCACTTTACCTAGTTTTAATTAATTGTATGTTTACTGTATCATCATTGTGTAATAATTTATGATAATTATTTCATTACAAAAAATTATAATTAAATTTCCATGATATAGATGAAAATTTTATATTTTTAAAGAATTTATATAGTTTTTCATGAACCATCTTGGGTACCCTGGTAACCATATAATTGATCATGTCTTAACATAGCCCAAAGGACGATTCTGATCCTTACGGGTTAGTGACTAGAACCTTGAATCAAATTACATGAAACGGGGGATGCATTTTCCATAAAACATAGAATAAGAAAAAGAAACAAGACAATTTGAATAACAAAGAAAGCTCCACTATGAGTAATGAACCAGAAAACAAAACTAGTGTAAACCCCCAAAACAATAAAGGGTTAAATGACTAAATGATATGACTCATGTCAACAAGGTGTACCTTCCTTTTTGGGGCCCTACCTGATTAGAACTACACAGTTAAGTGTGCTTGGACTGGAGTAGTGATCAGGATGGATGACCTTCTCTGAAGTTTCCCAGGTTGTGTGTCAGTGAGGAAAAATAACACAAGAAATTACATGTGTTGTAATCTGGGAATAATCATTATTAATATGACATGTTTTCTAATGTGTGTGGGCCCCGGGTGGGGACCACGTATCTACGGGGAAACTGGTGTTACCTGGGGGCATGTCATGAACTAAAGGAGGACTACTAAATAAGAGGTAATAATTCTCTTTGACTGATTTTTATTTTTTTTATTCGTGCGCCTCTACTAAACCCATGGTATTCATCATAAAATAATAAATTTAGTATCCTAAATATAATGAAAGGTTATATTGAATTTTAACTACCATTATTCACCATTTTCCCATTAATTAGGATCGAAATGTATCATGTGTACATGCATGTAGACTACTACCTCCACACATCCAAACAATCTCTTTTCCATAACCATTTTTCATGGGCTCTTATTATGATGGGATTATTGTTTATACAAGATATTTATGAAATTATTATCCATTATCTATTATAATATCTTTTCTACCTTCTTACCATCCAATTTTTTAGAAAACTTATATGTTTCTTGTGTGTACATGTGAAATACCTTCCCCACAAAGTGATGTGATTCATTTTACATTTACACTATACATAAATGGTCATAAGGATATATTTATCAAATATATATGATATATATGATATAATAATTCTATGATGGTGGAATATTATTTAACATTCCTTATTTATATCCATCAAAAATTGAAAACTGTGTGGTTGCGTACGTACGACCTACCATCTCGCTAAACAGTGTAATTAATTTTGTATATACCTACCTTTTATTAATGAATATAATCCTTCTTATACTGAATATACATGATATCTATGTCATTATTAAAATTATATATGTTATGGAAACATTAACCATGTATAAGGACTGAAACCACAGAACCAAAATTTCCATGAAAAATGAAATAGTGAACACCTTGAAATTAAGATTTTAAAAATAAATTATTAATAAATGGGTGTTGAGATTTTTTAATTTTTTCATATATGATATTATTATTATTTACATTCCTCTACTATATAATTATAATTTTTTTAACATTAATATATAGGAGGCTATAGGGTCATCAAATCTTTTCAAACATGAGACAATAGATTTATGTTTCATTATCATTTTACTCGGGGTTAATTATTCTTGATTTCCTATTGAATGAAATTATATAATCGTTTAATTGTAATTAAATTTAATTTTATTCTAATTTTTTTTTAAAAATAAATTGTTTCCCGTCATTTTCATCACATTTTGTACTGTAGATAACAAAATTATATTTTAAGGAAACCCAACTGTATTTCTCTATTCAGTGGAAAATCCTTTTTCTGCAAAGTCTATGTTTTCTAAAAATGAATTCATTAATTTTATAAATATTATTTTTAAATTATTTTTTACACATTATATAACTTGTAAATTTTTTTTTATAGGAATCTTTTTTTCATTTTCTAAGATAGAGACTTATGAATTATTTACCAAAAAAAGGAAAGGAAACATTACTTTAACTTACACGTCATGAATGGAATTTCCCAAAAAAATTGACCACTAAATTATTTATAGATTCCATTAAATTTTTTCATATTTATTTTAAAATTAATGGTTTTTCTTAATATCTGGGATTTTTTAGATTTTAATATTTGATTTAAAATTGAAAAGGATTTTTCCTCAAGATTCATTGCTGTCATATAGTAAAGGTTGTTTTAGTCGAGGACAAAGTCCTTTGATGTTATATATTATTTACTAGGGACATGATCCAATCATATCATAATTATTATTTCTACTATTGAATTATGGTTATGATGATGAAAAATAAATGAAATCAATTTTCTCTTCTATAGGTTCAGTTATAATGAAATTTTCTATTACCATATGGAATATATGTGAACATATTTATGAATATGTGATGGTTAGGACTAGAATTTTATATCCCCTTTTGAATTGGGTAAAAATTATTATTTTATGAGCTCAAAGGTTACATAGGAGGTTATCTCAAGCCCAAAATAGGGTACCTGGGAGGTTATCCGATGCTCAATGTAGGTAGATAAGTAGTTAGCCCAAGTCTAAAGTAATTTAAATAAATTCGTGGGTAGCCCTAACATCTGATTTCTTTGATTATAATCACTCCAAACATTATTCAACTACTATATGAAATGATCTTATGAAAATTTTATTTTATCATGAATCATATAATTTGATCCAATTATTAATCAGGTATGTTGAATTGGATGTATTTTTTCCATGACTCGTGATTATGATCTATGAATTGATTTGTATAACTTTAATTGGTTAAGCTTCTTTTCAAATACCCATTATACTTGTGTTATGTATAAATGACCAATGATGTGTCTCTTTTACCTTTAAAGATCATTTATTATCACCCATTTTTATGAATTATTTTCCACAAGATATGATGAAATGTTTCCTGTATGTTTTGATTAAGAATTCTACTAGTTTGGAATAAATGTAGTAGAGATGATTTAGATAATTGATGAAGTAGTAGTTTATATATCTATGTTTACAAAATCAATATACCTATAAAAGTATTGAAAATATTGATACAATATTCGTTGAATATTCATCTAATAAGAGGTCATATTTTTGTATGAAAATAATGGGTTGGCATAGTTTTTAGGATCATAGGGTTTAGTTACCTTTAGAAACTAGGATTTGAAAACAATAGTGAGAACTCTAAGGATAATCCTATGTATTATAATCAATAATTTTTCAGGTTAAATAAAAGATTATGGTTTTCATAGAAAATATCTTCTTCTAGATAATGCATGTGGATGTGGACTTGGAAATGATTCGAGTAGGGATGATCTCATCCATCATTCTGGTGAATGGTGAGTGTGACCTCACAGTAAACCTGATTTGACAATCCCGGTGGATATTCTTGGGATAATTCACATTTTGATTATGAATCATTATGGTTAATTTTAATTGATGTGTCACATGAATGTCCTATAAAAAACCTAAAATGTTATAGATTAATAAGATGGTGTCGTGAATTAGATGATCTATAAAGGATTTTTGATAAATATGTATTTTCCCACTATGATTATTTATCTAACAATATTTTATGGTTTTAGTCAATGAACGGAATATGAAGTAACCTTTTTAATAATTAAAGTTAAGTAAAATTCAATGATTTTACAATAGAGTATCCAAATTCTCTCTGAGATATATTAAAAAAATCATGATCCCCTCCCCCAATGACAACATCTCCTTATAAATAAATGAGAGGAAGGATATGGTGACCAACCGAGTCCCACCTCCAGTCGAACATGGGATAGAAACTGGCAATGAGGGTACATAATACATTTAAATGGGAGGTATTTCCATTAATGTATAACATGTGGATGAGAGAAATAATAAAATTACACCAATAAAATCATTCTCAAATAGATAAAAGAATATTATGTTCATATGTGTAATGTCACAAAAGTTAATAAAACTAAAGAGAAAACTATATGTATTAAAAAGAAAAACTCAACTGTAACCATAAAGGCCAAAAATATCTTGTAAAATCACAATCTAGTAATATCCATCCGGATTTTAATTGTACTTCAACTAAACAAATAATATTATATATATATATATAGATGTAGGGTGGGGATAATAAGTATACTCTGAATGATCCTCCCCAGATCCTCTCATAAAAATGATAAAGAATTAATATTAATGCCCAGTGAACAGAATGTGGAAGTAAATCATTAACTTATAAGGTATAGTACGTTCCTTGCCTCTCCATGGATATCACTCACCATGCAACAAATAAAATTGGTCTTATAATATAATATCAAATTGTGTAACCATGTTACTGTTTATTGACTAGTTTTTCATTCTTCCCCAACATCATTCATCCAGAGACAACCCACTCCAAAATAATATAGCCTGAGAAACCTTGTCTAGGTATCGCAAAATTAACCACATGAATCACATAAACCCATCCATATCACCATACAGTAATCAAAAAGATTTTGGGAGCCACCATATCACATATAACATCTATCAAACATTGGGTATTATATCTCAAACCATCAGAACACATACACATGATACATATAACAATCTGTTGGATATTATATCTTGATATACATGTGTGTGAAATTAACTAAAGTTATTATAACCCTCTACAAATATATATGAGAATACTAACCACCCTGAATACGATAACATCAAACCAACAAGAGAAGAGAGAGGGGACATAGGGGGTACTACCCATCCATACTCACCAAATTGATGTTGTGAAAACCCCTTGCAGAGTGCAATAGGTATCTTTATTCCTATCTACATGTTTAGGGTAAAAAATGACATAAAAAATGTATAGGATATATCATTTCTCACAAACAAACTACAGGGATAACCTAGTCCAAGGATAAACAATAAATATCATCACTTGGAAACCTTCCTACCACTTCAAAGGACTAGTGATCCAATAAGAAATCAAAATCATTTAAAGGACCTACATAAAGTTCATTATTTTAATTTTTAAAATTTCAATTCGTGTTATTTAATTCATTAACCCTTAATTAACATTATTCCATTTTCAATTCATTATCCTTCTATATGATTTTCATTCCCTCTAGGCATATCCAACTAAGTCAATGGTTTCTCAGGAATCACATTAATTTTTCATTATATGAAGAAGATAAAATATGGGTATAATATATTTTTAAGATTATTACCATTCCATAATTCTATGCACAATATGAATAAATTAATAAACTACAGTAAGAGATGAAACCATTAATATAGAGCTACCTTAACAAATTAGGAAAAGAATGTTGATCAAATACGCAACATGTCCATGTAATCATTAAAAATATTTATCGTGAAGAAACCATCTAAAATTTAGAAAAACAATGTGTAAGGAAAAATTCAACATGTTACCTCCTCTTTCGTTCCATCCTCAAAACCTACAAGTATATAACCATGCATCTGGCCATCACATGCATCAATTTTTACCATAACCTTAGGAATCCCCACCCATATATCATTAGAAATCCCTAGATCACATCACATTAGATACCATGGTGCATATCCCTAGTACACAGAATTTATTAAACAACAAGCATATTCAATTGGGAAACTTGGCCATAAAACAAGGCATTCTTCCTTAACATGAATACAGGATCTTACGACCCCCAACACAATGAATATTTCCTTTATAAACGAAGGAAACTCTCATTAACAATCATTTATCATTATAAAATAGATAATTTTTTATTCCATCTCAAATTAACAAAGCCAATATTCCAATGTTCCAACTATTGTAAACAAGCGACGTTAGTAATAACAAAATATTAAATTAATTAGAAACGCTTCCTATTATTTTTCATCTTTATCAAGTGTTAAAGAAAAAAATTATCTATTAACATTCCTTAAATCATTAATCTCTTAAAAAATCCCAACATCTATTATTTTATACAATTCCATCAACACATGGAATATCAAATTTGTTTAAAGATGCATACTTACATCAATTTGATTTCAATAGAAATATTAGAAACAATAAATTTATTAAACATGAATCTATATTAAATATTTAGTTGAACTATTTTTTCTATATTTAAATTTTTCAAAAATTTCATCAATTTTAACATCATAAAAAATTATAAGATCACGCTGAAAGATGAAGAGTATAGGTAGAAAATTATCAAGAAAAAAAAAAGAAAACATTGTCATGGTGGAAAGAAAAAACATGTCATTTCTAAACATTAAAAAATTCAACGATTAATCATCTTTAATATTAATTAGTTAAATTACACCACAATACAAAGGAATATACCATGGTAAATTTATAATTCAATGTAAATAAATGGGTGGAGAAATGAATCCCCTAAATAACTAACATTAATGTTCTTTAGACAAGAATGGATCGATGTCACATGTATATAATTTATCCTTATTACCATCCATGTAAAGAAATGGTGAAAAAGGAGAATCATGTTGCTTCACACGGTGGTTTCCCACCATACACATCAGAGATGTTATCATATCACTTAAGAAATAGAATTTAAAAAGGATATATGATATAATTACTTCAATGGTATAAATACATTTTAAATATCAAATATATACTTTTGATACATGATGATACCCATCAGTGAGAGGTGATTATAGAAAAATGAATGACATTGGTTTGTGGGGAGGTAGTTTACAATACACAATAATTATAACAACACATTATTTTCTGACATAGATATTATATTTTTTTATGTATATTCATTTCATTATACAAATAAATTCATGGGGATCACAGAGGTCTTGTTCCTTCATAAACTCATAAATATAAATGAATGGTTCATAAAATACATACAACGTATAACACTTATTTATTCATAATTACATACATTATAGAATATCACACATAACACCTTTATTTATATGTTGTAGAAAGGAAAAAATTAAAAGGGTGGTCTCAGATGATCAGTAAGGGTAAACATGGAAAATATAAATTTATAATCTTATTAAGTTATAAGATAAGAGAATATATGAATATGATCATTAGAATAAAATACAATGTTCATACCCAATCTGTCCAATATCATAAATACAAGTTACAGAATAAAACATTAACTTCAAAAATAAGATCGAAACTTCATCATGGATCATTGTTGAATCATATGTTAAAGTCATCAATGTGTGGGGGGAATCATAAATATAGAAAAAAATCATATATCTTAGTTAACTACCAATACCCTCAGAGTAGACCATATTAAATGATTCCCTTAACATGTGGAGCACATAGAATTGTTTCTCATAATAGATCAAGAACATAGAATTTATTCACATCATTGATCAAGCACGTTGACATGTTCCCATTAACTATCTCATGAGATATAATTCATTACCAAATAAATTTGAGGTAGATAGAGTTCCAACCCCATTAAATAACAAAAACCATACATATGTGTGAAACAATAATAAAAATCATTCACCATCTCAGAACCCATACAAAGGAATTAGTTGCATAAAAACATCATTATAATAGAACTGAATGGATAGAAAGATAAACCATTCATAGAAATAATGGTATCCTTGCATCATATCCCTATTAAAGCATACTTACACCTCAAATAATATATTTTTATAAGGGAAATATTTATGAAGGATTACTTGAAATAATTATTGTGGAAAATATTCATTCCTTTATAAAATCCAGTTTTTATGAGCCACAAAATTGTGATGGAAAAAAATCTCGTTGAAAAGAAACTTATACGACTGAAAAGGTAAATTCATATAATTTTTTAGTAATGATGGTCAAGATTCCATTAATTCTTTATAAGTTAAAAAACATTTGTTCCATATATTTTTTATGGTATAGTAAAAAAGAGCCTTGTTTAAAAACAAAAAAACATCTTTTCAAACCATTTCGTGAAATGTCATATATAGTTAAAAAACTATAAGTATTAATATGAAAATAGTATACACATATTTTAAAACTTTTTGAGAAAACATGGATTTGGAAGAAAAATATTTTCCATATGTGATTTAAAATTAAACAATCCTAAATATTTATGAGATTGTGTAATAATCCCTTATCACTTTATAATCAACTGAATCATATACCCAATGAAATAAGTAAAATTATAAGGATATGAAAATTTCATAATCTTAAAAATAATATTCATAAAATACATTTATGGGTATTATATTCTCCATGTAGAAGAAATAATGTGTGTATGTAATGTTTCCCACAAAAATAAAGTGAGAAAAAATCCCTTACCTCAAGTCTCACATTACCATATTTGTATTCAAACCACCTCTTCTTTGAAACGACTCCTTTGTATAAACTCTAAAGAACTCTAGATTTAGAATTTTGGTAAAACCAACACCTCTTGAATGTGGATAGGGATGTGTAGAAGATGATTTAGCTGAGTTTGGTAAAGATAAAAGACTCAATGTGGTGAAATTGGATGAGGGAGGAAATATCCTTGTACAATAGAGGTGAGGAACCATTTTAGAATTTCTCAAAATATTGTAGTATAATAAATTAAATATCAATCCAAATACCTCAAAATATAGATTTATTTGAAGATAATGTTGGATAGGGTGGTAATTTTATTAGACAATATTTTTTAGACTACTATTGGTGAAATATTAATCGTTATCTTTATGGTTTACCTTAATTAGACAATATTAATTTTAATTAGGATAAAAAAAATTTCAATATTAAATGATGGATATTTTTTAATTATAAGATATCAATTCCAACATAAATGGTCAATTTATGATATATCTGAGTATAATTTATTCTCTTTATCCTTATTTAATATTTTTATGTTTTTTAACTAATTTATTAAAATAATATTTTCAAAAAAACACCATTAGTGTCAGTTTTTAAAATATTCCTTATATTTACTTTATGAAAAAAAATAAGAATGATAACATTGGAGATATTCATTTAATACACCCCTATTATGTCATATCCACCTAGAAAACGCATTTATCACCTTATGTACTTAAAATTATATTTCCTTTAATATTTTTAATATCACTTTACCTAGTTTTCATTAATTGTATGTTTACTGTATCATCATTGTGTAATAATTTATGATAATTATTTCATTACAAAAAATTATAATTAAATTTCCATGATGTAGATGAAAATTTTATATTTTTAAAGAATTTATATAGTTTTTCATGAACCGTCCTGGGTACCCTGGTAACCATATAATTGATCATGTCTTAACATAGCCCAAATGACGTTTCTGATCCTTACGGGTTAGTGACTAGAACCTTGAATCACATTACATGAAACGGGGGATGCATTTTCTATAAAACATAGAATAAGAAAAAGAAACCAGACAATTTGAAAAACAAAGAAAGCTCCACTACGAGTAATGTACCAGAAAACAAAACTACTGTAAAACCCCAAAATGATAAAGGGTTAAATTACTAAATGATATGACTCATGTCAACAAGGTGCACCTTCCTTTTTGGGAGCCTACCATATTAGAACTACACAGTTAAGTGTGCTTGGACTGGAGTAGTGATCAGGATGGATGACCTTCATGGAAGTTTCCCAGGTTGTGTGTGAGTGAGGAAAAAGCACACGAGAAATTACATGTTTTGGAATGTGGGGATAATCATTATTCATATGACATGTTTGGTATGGTGGGTGGGCCCAGGGTGGGGACCACGTATCTGCGGGAAACTGGTGGTACCTGGGGGCATGTCATGAACTAAATCTGGTCGCCACTAAAACTAAGACCAAATCCATCCCTTGAAAAGTCCCTAAGGTATTTCCACATCCCCACGGGCTGGCACAAGTGCCCGGGAATCAATAAATTTTGTTTGGAAATGATTTACATGATTATGAAAGCATAAATCACTCAAAACAATCAATAATATGAATCTAAAATTTTCATGCCATAATGCCTTAACGAAAACCATATCTGAATACATGGTTTTAAATAAATTATAAGTGGTCCTAAAATAAATAAAATCAGTATGAAATCATCCAAAAATACTCCACATGACAAGGTCTCATCACCCCCGAGCCATCTCCATAATACTACACCATATGAGGGGACTAACAACCCAAACTGCCTTCACCCATGGCTTTACCTTTATCTGTTTCAAACACAATCAAGTATACTTACACCCAAGGGGAGTAATTAGGGTTTTATCTTGTTCCCAATAGGATTCCACCCAATCATTCCAAAAAAAAATTCAATACAACGTGGAAAATCATGCAGTTTTAATATGTAAGGAAAAGTGGCAATAAATCCCAAGAAATTAAACTTTCAATTGTAATCAGTTTTTAAAATAAAACATTAATAATGATAGAAAATTTTAATAAGGCATGTTATCTACTATAATTTATATCCAATATCACCCTAAGACATAGGTAAATACAACAAATCCAATGAGCACCAAAACCGGGAACACCCCTAGGAACTAGATAGTCACGGGCCCTATGGACCTCACACATTGATGTAAAATAACCATGTCACAATCATTTCCAATGAAAGTGATACTATTGAGGAACACATAAAAATTCTAGTGGTCCCAAAAAATCATCTATATTGTTTATTTATATTTATCATTATCCAAAATGCTAAGTGAAACAAGGACAAAACCCATCTAGATCACTAGCGTACGATTACATATGCACACACCTAGGTACCCAGGCTTCCCCATTCATGTGAATTTTTTTTAGCATGCTACATAAATAATTTTTCACATAAAAACATCAGCACTAGTCAAATACTAACAAAACATTATCTATAAAAACTTTATACCACTTAAAACACACGATAAAACATTTTGATTTTCAATAGAACAAATTATCAAAATCTCGCATTGTTTTGCACCCAAAACTCTTTGATATACCCACTTTTCACACTATGTGAAAAAGTATAGGTCACCAGAACAAAAATTTCATCCCTATAACTTTCAATGAAACAAACTAATCAGTTATAGGACAACGCCCTATGAACCAAAAAGGGATATCTTTGTAAAACCACTATTTTCACACAAACATTGCACTTAATGTTCATATGCTTCACAAACAAAATTAATTTTTTTTAGAAAAAAAATGTGATAAAAATTTAGAACATGATTTTCATCCCTAATACATTTCTATAAAATCAAAAAAGTAGTTATAGGGCAACCCCAAATGAACCAACAAAAGATTTCTATGAAAACCCCGCAATTTCACATAAAAATGGAACTTAAACATAATTTTCTTTAAAAATACCACTAAAAACAATTTTTGGAACCAATAATCAGCTTATATAAACTTAAAAATATTATAAAAACATCATGATAAGTCACAAGGATTTTATACACATGGAATCACCCACAGAAATTGATAAAACTTTGAATCCTTTGTGCGAAAATTCAATCGCACCACCGCTCCACCTCAAAGAAGGTCGATCGAGCATAAAATCATTGTATTGGACCATGATAAACCAATGTTAAACCCTATCATAGAATAAAAACATTCTTTACATTAGGAACTTCAATAATAATAGAAGAAACACTCAGAAAAGCGAAGAAACTCTAAGAAAATGGGAGAACGAAGGGAGGTAACCCACTTACATTGGAGATCTTCAAGAAATCACCCCAAATCACCCAAAGGATGAACCAAAAAGTTACCAAAACTGATATTGAGGTTTTAATAAGTCCTATTAGGTCATGTAGGAACTGAAATTGGGGGAATGAGTGAAAATAAAGGAGTTATGAAGGAATCAAATTACCTTTCAAAATTAGGAACAATCGAGAATTCTTTGGAAGGTTCGACCTAATCCTCGAAGAAATTGAGCTCCAAAGAGGGGGAGAAGAGAATGGGGGAGAGTTTAGGTTCTGTGGGATCGGGTGATATGTGGAATCACCAAAAAATCATTAACATTGAATAAGACAATAAATAATAAATTTTGTTTTTTAAAATTGGAAATGGGCTTCCGGGCTGGCTGAATTCCTTAAATAAAAACCCAAATCCACAATCATTACGGATTCCTAAAGGTTAAAAATTGATATGGATGTGTTAATAGGTCAGGGGAGGCCATGTATGAATTTTAATGGATGAAAAATGTACAAAAATGAAGGATTTATAAAAGAAAAAAAATTACTTTTAAATATGGAAATGGGCTCACGGTTTGGCCCAAATTTTGAAAACCCACCATTTCCACCAAAATGAATTGGAAACCCCCAAAACAAAGAAAGAATGAAAATTAAATTATAAATAACATTAAAAATAAGATATTTATGTGGCAATTCTCTGCATCATGAAAACTTTCCATCCTGGAAAGTCAACCTGATTCTTGATCAAAAAATAGGAACGGGTACTCTTCCTCAACCCATGACTTCCACTCCAATGTCTCATGTGTATCATTTAGATGATGCCAAAGAACCCGGATTAGTAGAACAGAATTTTCCTAAAGCACAATTTCTTGGAATTCCACTATTCATCCCGGGCTTTCAAAAACTGATTAATCGGGTTCTATATCCAACTCCTCCTAATTCAGTACGTGGGATGGATCCGGGTTGTATTTCATCAACTAGGAGTCATGGAAGATGTCATGGATGGATATCAACTAAGAAGGTAAGGCCAACGTGTATACCACCTTTCCAATATGCTCGGTGATTGTAGAGACCCAGAGCTTGATGTACCTGGATATTACATTACTTTTGTGGAATACTTAGTACATTACAAAAATACACACACAAGGACCGTAATAGTTTAGTGTCTTTGGAAACTCAGAATGTAATCATCTAATCATGGTGAAAGATCTTCAACATCTCCCATAAATATCTTCCTTTTTTTCTTACCTAAAACCTTTCTTTATATCCCGGGGAAAAGAAAACATAAAAGGGTGAGATCAAATGCTAAGTAAGGGTAAACAAAAGAAATAACAATAACATCATATTCATAAGAACATATCTTTTTGAAATCATAACCTGCAAACGAGATCATAATTTCATAACATGGGATAAATCATAGTAGTGAAATGTAATCCCAATAGTCATAACATAAAACATGAAACTTTGTGGCATACACACATAATAATAGAGACTCATTTCTTGTTAGTCAAGACTCATTTTCAGG
Organism: Viscum album; assembly: GCA_963277665.1. NCBI lineage: Eukaryota > Viridiplantae > Streptophyta > Magnoliopsida > Santalales > Viscaceae > Viscum > Viscum album. Next base: position 281,933,479 of record OY728167.1, read on the forward strand.
ACTATCTTATTGGACAAAGTCCCTTTCTGAACCGAGTTCATTCCTCGTTTCAGTCCTGTTTCACTGAACCGGTATAACCTACTGTTCCAGCCATGTCTATCTCATGACATATAAAATCTTTACCCAACGAATTGGAGGGAGATATAGGTCCCACCCATCTCACAATGATACTATTATTATGTGTGCCACAAAATCATAAATCATACATCATTGCATAACCCATGTAATAAAAATGGGATTCTTAAACAACATCACATCATAAAACAATTCATATAAGATAAAGGAATTCATAAAAATAATTCCATCACAACATAATAAAATAAATTTAATAATAGGGATAGAAACAGAACCCTATATTATCTTAGATGGAAAATAATTTTGATAAAACACTCGAACTCCATTCTTGAGGAAAATATCCTTTCTACTTCAAAATCATTTTCCTTTCTTAACATGTCATACAATTTTAAACTAAAAGAAGTTGATTAAAAATAAACTTGAAAAATTGTAAAGTATGCTTCTTGGAAATAATGTTTTAAAAATCCATTCATGCCGTATAAGTTAAAAAAACATTCTTCTCGTACTTTTTTCGGAAAAGTCAAAAAGTACCTTGTACAAAAAACGTCAAAAGATTCCTTTCATATATTTTACTAAAAACTCACCGAAGGGTAAAATTGGATTTAAAAAATTGTAGGTGGATGGAAATAATATTTAATATTGAAAAAACATGGATGTGGATGATAAAATACACCCCAGTAAATACCAAATTATAAACAATCTCGGATAAAAATGAGATTGTGATATTTTCCCTTACCTTATGTCTGATATGCTTTGTACGTATCCGAACCTCCTGTATTGTGATTTAAATAATGTCATTAACTTATTACAGAATCATATTCTTTGTTATGATATCATATTAGGTTCACTTATGACTTTATATTACCCGTTCTTTTGTAAATTCCATGTTAAAGAAGCGTTTTGGGTAAAATCGTTTCATTTATCGTAGGTGTTTGGACTTGTTGTTCTTGACATTATTTTTACTTATATCATGATTTACTTACTTCCAGAATATAAAACATGATTTATATATCATATATATTCAGTATATATATATACATAATAGATAGATAAATGAAATGAAACACACCGTTCATGGAGATGGTAGTCCGTACGTACGCATGAACGCTGTTTTCCATTCCTTATTGTCTTGAATGGAAGTAAGTAGATGACATACATATATACATAAATCCAGTATCTTTATAATGTCATATATTTCATTATTATTGCTTTTATATACTTTATAATCATTCTTAAATGGTTAACATGGAGAATGAATCTCATCGCGTCGTGGAGACGGTAGTCCGTACGTACGCAGGAGCGATGATATCGTTCTCATGATCGTGAAATTGTGTTGAAGTGTATGTATACTATTTCAGTATCAATATAAAATTATAATAATCATATATAGTTACTCATTACACCATTATACCCATCCAATTAAGGTGGTGGCGGAAAATAGATTACACCACGGCGTAGAGATGGTATTACATACGTACGCACGCGCGGTGATTTCCTTTTTCCGTAGGATGGATAGAAGTTTAATTAGAGTTGTTTCATATTTATAATAACATATCAGTATATAAGAAATACTTATGTTATTAATTTATCATGAAACAACTAAAGAAGAAGAAGTTGAAGAAGAATGAAATTGAAAAAGATCGCTAATGGATATTACCTCTTTTTGACGCGCCTTTTCTTAACCTCCACTTAAAGAACTAAATATGGTCTTTGAAGAAGAGGAGGACCTCTAGGATGATACTAGGGAAGTGGAGAAGAGATTTTGGAAGGGGTTGGCCGAGCTTGAATGCTCAAATTGGTGTGAGAAGGAGAGGGAGGAGGTGCCCTTTTATAAGGGAGGAGAGGGGCACCTTTGGGAAAACTAAAACTATTATTTTATTATAAAGTCATGTTCGGTTTTAAATAGCTCCAAATTTATATATTTCGAAGCTAAGGTGGGGATGGGTCTAAATCCTCTCATCCAATATAATTTAGACAAGTTTAGGTATCAATTATAACCTTATCATTTAGATTTAACTTTAAGAAAGATAATTTAACTTTTACCGTGTCTTCTTGTTTTATTACACTATAAGGTTAATAAACATACTATATCAAGCCAAAAGAACTCCAGGTTGTTTATTATTAATATATATATCCTTATAAAAGTCATTTGTTCGAACCTTTGATTTTTAGGAATTAAATAACAATTAATAATATAATAATTGTTTTAAAAACTAATTTATGTCAATTTTGACACTATTTGGTACATGATTTTTATGAAATTCATAACAGAATGATAAGTTCAAACCAAGTTACTTATATCAACAATAACATGTCATATTAACCTATAAAATTAATTTAAGTCATAAAAAGTCTCAAATTACATTTATTTGGGCATTTATAAAATCAATTATGTCAATATTTCATTAATTAGACAATTACTGCATCATCTTTGTGTCATAATAAATGATAATTATTTAATCCCTAAAAATTCTAAATAAATTCCTATGATGTAGATAATGGTATTATATTTCTGTATACTATTCAAGTTCGAAGTTTCATGATGTGTATCACTAAATTAAAATTATTAAACTTATAAGATTTAAGAAAGTGACATGTTGTCACATTCTTTGGTTTTAATAATAATTAAATTATTTTCATGGACAAAAGTCCATAAAATGAATCTAATACGACCCTGAGGTTATATGGGTCTACTTTTGGCCATCCAATAGGATTTTTCCAAGTGTTAGGGTAATTTTATAATCTTATATTTACCCTTAATTACTCGATTTACCTTTAACTATAGTAAATATAATTTACCGTAGTTACTATTCACAATGCCCAAAAATAAAAATTAGCTTATTAACATAATTTGGACCCACTGATTCCAAATATGGAATCCATTTTCCCAAATTCAATACACAAAATATGCAGAAATTAAATTAAAATTAATCCCATTGTTGAAAGAAAATGGGTTTTTCTTTAAAACATTGTAAAAGATTGAATTGATTTAACCTACGAATTCAAGGTAAAATCAATGCTAATAACATAAATTATATTAAATGGTAAAAATATATTCTATTTATACTTTAAAACCATTCAATATTATAATTTAACCACATAATATATTACGATGAAAAAAGTTGTTTTTAATTAAAATATAGCGTGTTTTTACTATTCATTAAAATATGAAAGTTATCGGAAAAATATCAAAACTTTATCTAATGTAAATTTTTATATCATGATTTAAAAGAAGAATTTTATTTTGTCAAATTGAACATATAAACATGTAAAAACTAGATTTAAATTGGGTGCTCCATCAAAAGGCGGCAAAACTGCATTTTTTGAAAAATACTTATTTTTCCCGAAAATTTTATTTTGTTCTTATACCATGTTCTAGAAAATGTGTAAGATGAATAATAATGTTATAAAATTCAAAATTTAGTTAATACTATTCATAACGGCTAGTTCATGACAATATTATAATAATATATCGTTGTTTATTAAAACCTGGTATTGCGTACAACACACGCTATCGAGGAAGGTCGCGATTGCATGTAATGCAAGCCAAGTAAGGGTTGCGTGTTGTGAAAGAATCCTTCGTTGTTTTGTATAACAGAATCCAACCATATTTCATTTATACATTGAGTATATATATATATATACTCAATGTTGCGTAGAATAACTATTATCAAAATTGTGTGTCACACGATCCAAGAATAGTGTTGCGTATACTGCAAGCTAATACGGTGTTGCGTATAGCGCAAGGTAATCTTGGTGTAGAATACAACACAAGACATTAATGAAATTAAAAGAATATTTTTCATAAAATATCGGGGTGTTACATTCTACCCCCCTTAAAATGAATTTCTCCCTCGAAATTCCTCGGGGTTATAAATGGTTTACTACTCGAATGTTTGTTTAATAGAAACCCACATCGTAAAAAGGAATACCAAAACATGGCTTTAAAAAATAAAATATGAAATGTAACGGTTACCCAAATTAACTCAACACTGGGTTTCCACATAGGAGAACATAAGTGAAAATATGGATATGGAAGAAAACCTAACCATCAAGTTCTGATGGAGATTGGTAGAGAACATGGCTATAAAAAAGCCAACAATTGCAAAGCCATAAATTTGTGATGATCTAGGGTAACATCTGATTCATCAGATATAAGATCACTAGGACAACATTTTTGGTTTTCAATATCATTTCACTAAAGTTGATGAAATTGGAATTAGAAGAAATACTTTTGTGATTTTTGTATAGTCTCACCGTTTTTCATTCTTTGGAAAATTTTCACTTCATCTCTTAAAGAAATGAAGTTGAATTTTCCATTCGTGATGTGTTAGCAGATCATGTGATATAATGATTGGTCATTCCATCTGTCTCAAACAAAAGGTTAGAAAAGTTATCCAAAAATACATAAGTCCATCTATAGTGAGATTAATCATATATGGTTCCTAAAATGGACTTATACTTCATATATCATACTGATTAACATAATAAAACTAGTTTCTACTAAAACGGGAGTTCATATAGGCTAGTGGTAGGCGATAAAGGCCAGTCACACTTTGGTTGTGGGTTCGATTCCCACAGCCTTGTCTGACGCGATGGGTTGTCGCCCGTCCTGCAGGTTGTCCTTTTTCTAAAACTATATTACTATAACATCCCATCAATAATATCAAAAAAAAGTTTTATCCTTAAACAATACTAACTTATGTCCAACATAATCCATTCCAATATTTAGGCTTATCGAAAATACTTCGGTCCAAGATCATAGTATAGAGAAAATGATCACGTGAATGCCATCATTTATCTCTCATATATCTTGTTTGTCACATTCCAGTCATGTGAATACCATAATCATGTAATCTCTTGAAAAATGAATACCCATTGAATCTTAGTGAAAACATGAGTGCTGTCAAAATATAACTCTTTCCTCATACCAAAATCCTCAAAATTTTATATACTTAGTCCTTATATCAATCGTGAGCTCATGAATACAATCAAACATCTCATTATCTTCTTGTCCCTTCATTATGCGCATATCATCTACTTTCCAAAAATATTTCAATCACTTTTTTTTTCCTAGTTACCAGTATCATATAATTATTGAAAACCAATACAAAGATATTCCAAAATTTTACAATACCATAAATGAGATTCCATGATACTTTTTTGAAATCCCATTACATAAACACTTAATCATTCCACCACATCGTTGTCATATTCAACATTGCCAATAGTGATCGCATGTGACTTACCTTCGTCCTTTTCCTTAAGCGGTTGCTCATGTAGATCATCACTAACCCTTGGATTAGGGAATTTATTATCATAATGCCCCATTTCCTTGCACTTGAAGCATTGAAGTGTTGGTGGTGCGTTCTCTGCAGTGTTTGCTTTATTCACATCATTAGAAACCCTTTTTCCATTACTTCGACACTCAGCTGATCGATGACCTTCTTTTCCACACTTAAAACATTTTCTAGTCCGTTTAAGAAATTCTCCACCATGGTTCCTTCCACACTTTGTGCATAAGGAAACATTCATCTTCTTTTCACCATTATTATGAGATTTCTCCTTGAACTCCATCTTTCTTTTCTTGTCAAAACCCTGAGATGGATATGTAACACCAACTTCCATTTCTACCTTGATAGCACAACGTACAATTTCTTCATAGCTACTGAATTCTCTTATAGCTAATGCCCTTCGAAGACTTGGTTTTAAGCCACTGAAAAATCGATCAACTTTACTTTCAGGTTGGATGATAATGCCAGATGCATACCTTGCAAGTCTTGTAAAATTCGCTTCGTATATACCAACAGATTCATCATCCTTCTGCTTTAGCTAAAGAAATTCGTTTTCCATATTTGTTCGAAGAATACGAGGGAAGTACTTACTGAAAAACAAGATCCTGAACCTGTCCCATTCCATGGACTCAATTTCATCTCTTGGCCTCATATTCTTGATAAGATTCCACCATTGATAAGCTTCACCTTTCAAATGATATACTGCTAAGATGACTTTATCATGTTCAGAACATTGAAGAACTGAAAATATCTTTTCAGTGTTACTGATCCATTGTTCAGCAACAAGTGGATCGAAAGACCCACTGAAAGAAGGTGGACGTTGCCTCATGAAGGACTCAATAGAATATTGTTCCCTTCTCTGCTCATTTGGAAGTCCAGAATGATTCATAGATTGTGTAAGTATAGCAATAAGATTTTGCACTCCATCTCCCATAACATTTTTTTTTTCAGGAGGACAATCATAGCATTGTCCATTACAGTGATCAACACGGTTCCTTCGGGTTCCAGCCATCTTCTAAAACCCAAAAAGAATAGTGTGAGAGGCGAAAATCATAATAAAGGGGGAGTAACTTCAATATCTAACATCTTTGGTTTAATCTAATATCGTTACCATAGTTCTAGGACTATATACTATACGTATACTTATCCTTAGGGACATACCTAGACATACCTTAGAAATATCTCTAGGGATCTCACTAACGTTTTTGCATCCTAGTTTCCAAAGGTTGACTAAACCTTTCCTCTGATACCAACTATAGAGACCTGAAGCTTGACGTACATGGACATTACATTACTTTTTCGGAATACTTAGTACATTACAAAAACACACACACAAGTACCATAATAGTTTAGTGTCTTTGGAAACTCGGAATGTAATCATCTAATCATGGTGAAAGATCTTCAACATCTCCCATAAAGATCTTCCTTTTTTTTCTTACCTAAAACCTTTCTTTATATCCTGGGGAAAAGAAAACATAAAAGGGTGATCTCAAATGCTCAGTAAGGGTAAACAAAAGAAATATCAATAACATCATATTCATAAGAACATATCTTTTGGAAATCTTAACCTGCAAAAGAGATCATAATTTCATAACCTTGGATAAATCATAGTAGTGAAATGTAATCGCAATAGTCATAACTTAAAACATGAAACTTTCTGTCATACAAACATAATCATAGAGAATCATTTCTTGTTAGTCAAGACTCATTACCAAGACTATCTTAGTAGACAAAATACCTTTCTGAACCGAGTTCATTCCTCGTTTCAGTCCTGTTTCACTGAACCGGTATAACCTACCGTTCCAGCCATCTATATCTCGTGAGATATAAAATCATTACCCAATTCATTGGAGGGAGATATAGGTCCCACCCAACTCATAATGATACCATTCTTATGTGTGCCACAAAATCATAAATCATACATCATTGCATAACCCATGTAATAAAAATGGGATTCTTAAACAACATGACATCATAAAACAATTCATATAAGATAAAGGAATTCATAAAAATAATTCCATCACAACATAATCAAATCAATGTAATAATATGGATAGAAACAGAACCCTATATATCTTAGATGGAAAATAATTTTGATAAAACACTTGAACTCTATTCTTGAGGAAAATATCCTTTCTACTTCAAAAACATTTTCCTTTCATAACATGTCATACAATTTTAAACTAAAAGAAGTTGATTAAAAATAATCTTGAAAACTTTTAAAGTATGCTTCTTGGAAATAATGTTTTAAAAATCCATTCATGCCGTATAAGTTAAAAAACATTCTTCTCGTACTTTTGTAGGAAAAGTCAAAAAGTACCTCATACGAAAAATGACAAAAGATTCCTTTCATATATTTTACTAAAAACACACTGAAGGGTAAAATTGGATTTAAACAATTGTATTTGGATTGAAATAATATTACATATTTATAAAACATGGATGTGGATGATAAAATACACCCCAGTAAATACCAAAGTATAAACAATCTCGGATAAAAATGAGATTGTGATATTTTCCCTTACCTTATGTCTGATATGCTTTGTACGTATCCGAACCTCCTGTATAATGATTTAAATAATGTCATTAACTTATTACAGAATCATATTCATTGTTAAGATATCATATATGGTTCAATTATGACTTTATATTACCCGTTCTTTTGTAAATTCCATGTTAAAGAAGCGTTTTGGGTAAAATCATTTCATTTATCGTAGGTGTTTGGACTTGTTGTTCTTGACATTATTATTACTTATATCATGATTTACTTACTTCCAGAATATCAAACATTATTTATATATCATATATATTCAGTATATATATATATATATAATATATAGATAAATGAAATGAAACACACCGTTCATGGAGACGGTAGTCTGTACGTACGCATGAACGTTGTTTTCCTTTCCTTATTGTCTGGAATGGAAGTAAGTAGATGACATACATATATACATAAATCCAGTATCTTTATAATGTCAAATATTTAATTATTATTGCTTATATATACTTTATAATCATTCTTAAATGGTTAACATGGAGAATGAATCTCATCGCGTCGTGGAGACGGTAGTCCGTACGTACGCACGAGCGATGATATCGTTCTCATGATCGTGAACTTGTGTTGAAGTGTATGTATACTATTTCAGTATCAATATCACATTATAATAATCATATATAGTTACTCATTACACCATTATACGCATCCAATTAAGGTGGTGGCGGAAAATAGATTACACCACGGCGTGGAGACGGTATTCTGTACGTACGCACGCGCGGTGATTTCCTTTTTCCGTAGGATGGATAGAGGGTTAATTAGAGTTGTTTAATATTTATAATAACATATAAGTATATAATAAATACTGATTTTATTACTTTATCATGAAACAACTAAATAAGAAGAAGTTGAAGATGAAAGAAATTGAAAAAGATCGGTAATGGATATTACCTCTTTTTGACGCGCCTTTTCTTAACCTCCACTTAAAGAACTAAGGATGGTCTTTGAAGAAGACCAGGACCTCTAGGATGATACTAGGGAAGTGGAGAAGAGATTTTTGCAGGGTTTGGACGAGTTTTAATGCTCAAATTGGTGTGAGGAGAGGGAGGAGTTTCCCTTTTATAAGGGAGGAGAGGGGCACCTTTGGGAAAACTAAAACTATTATTTTATTATAAAGTTATGTTCGGTTTTAAATAGCTCTAAATTGATATATTTCGAAGCTAAGGTGGGTATGGGTCTAAATCCTCTCATTCAATAGAATTTAGACATGTTTAGGTATCAAATTTATCCTTATCATTTAGATTTAACTTTAAGTTAGATAATTTAACTTTTACCGTGTCTTATTGTTTTCTTACACTATAAGGTTAATAAACATACTATATCAAGCCAAAAGAACCCCAAGATGCTTATTATTAATATATATATCCTTATCGAAGTCATTTTTCCGATCCTTAGATTTTTTAGAATTAAATAACAATTAATAATATAATATTTTTTTAAAAAACTAATTTATGTCAATTTTGACACTATTTGGTACATGATTTTTATGAAATTCATAACAGAATTATAAGTTCAAAAAAAGTTTCTTATATCAACAATAACATGTCATATTAACCTATAAAATTAATTTAAGTCATAAAAAGTCAAAATTACATTTATTTGGGCATTTATAACATCAATTATGTCAATATTTCATTAATAAGACAATTACTGCATCATCATTGTGTCATAATAAATGATAATTATTTAATCCCTAAAAATTATAAATAAATTCCTATGATGTAGATAATTGTATTATAGTCTTGGAGACTATTCATGTTTGAAGTTTCATGAAGTTTATCACAAAATTAAAATTATTAAACTTATAAGATTTAATAAAGTGACATGTTGTCACATTCTTTGGTTTTAATAATAATTAAATTATTTTCATGGACAAAAGTCCATAAAATGAATATAATCCGACCCTTAGGTTATATGGGTCTACTTTTAGCCATCAAATAGGATTTTTCCAAGTGTTAGGGTAATTTTATAATCTTATATTTACCCTTAATTACCTGATTTACCTTTAACTATAGTAAATAAAATTTACCGTAGTTACTATTCATAATGCCAAAAAAATAGCTTATTAACATAATTTGGACCCACTGATTCCAAATATGGAATCCATTTTTCCAAATTCAATACACAAAATATGCAGAAATTAAATTAAAATTAATCTCATTGTCGAAAGAAAATGGGTTTTTCTTTAAAACATTGCAAAAGATTGAATTGATTTAACCTACGAATTCAAGGTAAAATCAATGCTAATGACATACATTATATTAAATGGTAAAAATATATTCTATTTATACTTTAAAACCATTCAATATTATAGTTTAACCACATAATATATTATGATGAAAAAAGTTGTTTTTAAATAAAATATAGCGTGTTTTTACTATTCATTAAAATATGAAAGTTATCGGAAAAATATCAAAACTTTATCTAATTTAAATTTTTATATCCTGATTCAAAAGAAGAATTTTATTTTGTCAAATTGAACATATAAACATTTCAAAAACTAGATTTAAAGTGGGTGCGCCATCAAAAGGCGGCAAAACTGCATTTTTTAAAAATACTTATTTTACCCGAAAAATTTATTTTGTTCTTATACAATGTTCTAGAAAATGTGTAAGAAGAATAATAATGTTATAAAATTAAAAATTTAGTTAATACTATTCATAATGGCTAGTTCATGACAATATTATAATAATATATCGTTGTTTATTAAAACCCAGTATTGCGTACAACACACGCTATCGAGGAAGGTCGCGATTGCGTGTAATGCAAGCCAAGTTAGGGTTGTGTGTTGTGAAAGAATCCTTCGTTGTTTCGTATAACAGAATCCAACCATATTTCATTTATACATTGAATATATATATATATATATACTCAATGTTGCGTAGAATAACTATTATCAAAATTATGTGTCACACGATCCAAGAATAGTGTTGCGTATACTGCAATCTAATACGGTGTTGCGTATAGCACAAGGTAATATTGGTGTAGAATATAACACAAGACATTAATGAAATTAAAAAGAATATTTTTCATAAAATATCAGGGTGTTACAGTGATCTCAAAAATTCTTATATACCACGACGTTATCTTCCCTTTCTTTCCCAATCGGTGATGGCCCAGATGAGGGGCCACGTTCAAAAATACCATGTCACCCACAGAAAACTATAAGAATAAATGCCTCTAGTCAGCATATTATTTATGGAGACTTTGGGATATCAATAAGTGCTACTTGATCAACTTGACCTTCTCAAACATCTCATGTATGAGACTCAGCCCCGGCAGTGTGGTCTAACCTACCTCAGCACAACACAGGTGGGACCGACAAGGCCGACTATAGAGTGCCTCAAAAGGATCCATTCGAATTGAGGATTAGTAACAGTAATTATAATAAAACTCAACCAATCCCAAATTGTTATACCATGAACCTCCAATGTCCAGAACAAAAGCACTGAGCATGTCGTCCCAAATCTGGTTTTCCCTATCTGTCTGACCATCCGTTTGAGGATGATATGTCATGCTCATCTTAATTTGAGACCCCAAGGCCTTCTAAAGGCCTTCCCAAAACCAAGAAGTGAAACATGGGTCTCTATCTAAGAGAACAGCTGATGGAACACCATCGAGCCTTACCACCTCATGAAGATACAAAGTGCCCAACTCATCCACTTTAGTTGTATCTCTGATCAGAATGATGTGGGTTGATTTGGTCAGACAATCAATCACCAACCAAAAGGAATTTTTACAATGAGGAGTACGAGGAAAGCCATCAATGAAGTCCTTGGCGACCTCACCCATATTGCATGTTGGAATGGGTAATAGATGAAGCAAATCAAAAGGCCTTTGATGCTCTTCTTTCACCTGCTGGCATGTGTAGAATCTCGACGTGAAGTCCACGATGTATCCTCTCATACCATGCCACCAGAACTGCTAATGGAAATCATAATACATCTTGGGGGCACCCGAATGGACAGCCCACTGAGACTGGTGGATATCCTCCATCACCACCTTCCATAGAGATAACGACTCTACTGAATGGACCTTGAATCACAGGATGCCCTCAGGAGATGAAGAACAACCAGAAGACATCTCCCCACCATGACGAAACTACTTATACTGATAACAAAGCTCATCACTAGGTTGTTCCCGCTGAATTAGCCCCACCAAAGAAGGATTCATCTGAATGCTCCCCAAGAATGAACCTCCACTGTGCTCATTCGTATCCACATGCATATGTGCAAAGAGCCCTATTAAAATCCACTAATAACAGGACTTCCTGAAGGCCTGTATTAGAACTCTTCTGGTCAAGGCATTAGCCACCATGTTACCCTTGCTTGGGGTATAGACAATGTCAAAGTTGAACTCCTACAAGTACTTGATCCAACGATGTTGCCTCAAGTTGAGGTCCTTCTGTGAGAAGATATCAGCCATGCTTTGGTGATCAGAGTAGACCACAAAATTCTCCCCAAATAGATAGTGATGCAAAGTCTTCAAAGCATGAATCACAACAACAAACTCCATGTCATCGGTCATGTAATTCTTTTCGTGTGTTCGGAGTTCCTGATAACCATACAATACCACATGATCATCCAGCATAAACACCCACATAAAACCCATACCTGAGGAATCACAATAAACCACATACCCCTTTCCAGCCTCTGAAAAAATCAGATTGGGGGTGTTAGTCAACTGCCTCCTCAGATCCTCGAAGGATTCCTGACATTCTGGTCCGCATACAAACTCCACCCCTTTCCGGGTGAGGGTGGTCATCGATGAAGCAAACCAAGAGAAATCCCAAACAAACTACCTGTAATAAATATCCATGCTGAGGAAACTCTTAATCTCAAATGCATTCTTCAGCTGATCCCATGACATAACCATAGTAATCTTCTCGGGGTCCACCAAAACCCCCTTCTCAAAGATCACATGCCCCAGAAATTTCACCTCCCTAATCCAAAAAGTTCATTTTGACAACTTTTGATAAAGACGATGCACTCGCAAGGTTCCTAGAACGATCCACAAGTGATTCTCATGTTCCTCCTCAGATCCGGAATAAACTAGGATAAAATCCAAAAATACCATGACAAAAGAATCGAGATACTGATGGAAGACCTTGTTCATAAGTTCCATAAGACCGCTGGAGCATTGGTCAATCCGAAGGGCATGAACAAGTACTCGAAGTGGTCATACCTGCTTTGAAAGGCTGTTTTTTGGATATATAACTCCTTCACCCTGATTTGATGATAGCCCGAACGTAGGTATATTTTATAGTACCACTTATCCCCCTTCAACTAATCAAAAAATTGATCTATTCTGGGAAAAGGGTTTTTGTTCTTACTTTTTACCATATTCATATTATGGTAGTCAATATACAACCGAAGGGATTTTTCATCCTTTTTCATAAAAAACACAAGAGCAGACAAAGGAGAGATGCTCGGGCAAATGAATCCTTTGGATTCTGAGTAGTCCAGTTTTATCCTTAATTCCTTCAGCTCGGTGGGAGTAATACGATATGATGGAAGAGATATCCGTTGTGTTCTCGGCTTGAGATCAATCGAGAACACCACATTCCACTCTGGGGGAAAACCTAAAAACTCATATGGGAATACCTCCGGAAACTCATTCACTACATGAGGTAGTACACCTTCAAGATCCAGACCATCATCCACTAGTGTGAGTAACCATAACTGTAATATAATACTTCCCAACTCCGGGAGTGGAGGGCATGCGTGACCCAACCGAGGATCCCATTCTCCACGAAAAACCTGACAACTGCCATCTGTTGTCATGAAACTCAATTTCCTATTGTAGTAATCGATGTGTTCCTGGAAGTGTACTAGACAATCCAGGTCATTTATCACATCAAAAAGATCCATATCTAAGACCCAGAGGTCCCACTCAATCTCAATCCCTAATAGGGAAAGAACACAGGATGGGAACCTAAGACCTTGCTCCTTCTTCTTTCCCTACGGTGTCACCAACTCGATATGAAAATAAGGAAAATTCGTAGGCAAATTCAGTGTGTCCATAGTATAGGTAGAGATAAATGTTACAGATGCACCAGTATCATAAAACACAGAAGCTATAGAAGATTCAATCAAAATAGTACCTCGAACTGTCGAAGATCCCGCCTCTGATCTTATCGGTGCCTGATCCACTGCATTAAAATTTCTGGTCTCTTCTGGTGAATGACCACTAGTTTCTGGACATTCCCTGAACTAGATCTTCCAAATATATAAACCAGACCTACCACCACAGACACCAAAATGATATCCCTTTCCTCAATGGCTCTAACCATACTTGAACATACTTTGAGGACACTGATCCTCCCCCACTCTGAAGTGGTCATGCCACCCTGCAAGTCACTTCAAATGCACCATACCTCCACACTGATAACATGGATTCAGAGGGAAGGGGAATGCTGGTAAAATGTGCCTCGGCCTCCCACACTGGTGGCACATAACTGATCTCACATCAGAATCCATAGATGAAAATTTCCTGGAAGAGTGGCATGAACTACCACCCCCCTTCTTCAAATGTTCCTTCTGCTTCCTTTACTTTTCAGCAGATGTGCCACTTTCCACTACTGATAATGACCTAGTGAAATCAACCCCCAATTTTTGGTCAATCTCCACAATACACGCTCAGTCAACGACCTCAACATATGTCATCATATTGAACTAGAAAACCTGGGATTATATCTCTAGTCGCAAGCCATTCTCAAACCTCTAGGACGTTGCTTGTTCATTTGAGACAATTTCAAGGACATACCGAACTAGCTCTGCGAAACGGTAGGAATTCTCCATCACACAATTATTCCCCTGAACAAGTTCTATAAACTCTCAGGATATATCATAAGATATCACTTCAGGGCAGTACTGGTAATTAAAGATAGCCTTGAAGCCTCCCCAGTGCATCTGATCATTCTTCCCGGTCTGAAGTACTAACTCCCACCACTTGCAGTTGGGACCCTCCAACTAAAAAGAGGAATAATTCACCCTGACCTCCTCCAGTTTTTCTAGGAACTCAAACATGTGCTCGATATTCTTCAGTCATTCCTATGCTTCTTGGGGTTCTATGCTGCCTCAAAAAGTAGGAGGCTGGTTTTTCAAAAACTCCTGAGATTTATCTTTTCTAGGACCTACCTCTTCTACACTAACAGGAATTGTAATAGGATCTAGTCTCTATCTTAAATCTTGGATAGCCTGGACCCTAGCCTCAACTAGCCTCTGATCAATCAGTGCGGGATAACTCTCTTCGGCTTCCACTAGTGGGTGCATGTGAGCTTTTTGGGGAGTCATGCTGCTACCAAATGAAACAGTCACAAAAACAATAGTCAATACCACAATACTGAAAATTTTAATACAATACATCAAGTATAAATAATATAAACACATTATAGTAATAAAATAAACAACTACTCCACCCTCACCCGATGTTCGTGTGTGGTCTACAGCCCACACATCTCACGTGGAACTGAAGCCAATCAGACAATTCCAACATCCCCTGGATACTGAAGCTCGTCCATGAGAGGTGTGGGCTAGGCATCCTACTTTAGACCAAAACCCTGATCCCCTATAGTCCTAGATCTTATCTATCCCGACTCATCCCAAATAGTAATATAACCCAAAACATTGGCCTACTCTGACACCATTTTTGTCACGAATTGAATTCGTTTTCCACTAATACCTTCACCAAATCCAACCCATGACAAGGTCTGATGTATGTTCCCTTTCCCCATGGGCTATAACATGTTATCAAGTATCAATAAAATTGGATTGGGAACGATTTACCCGAGTATGAAATCATAAATCATTAAAAACAATCAATATTATGAATCTGAAATTTTCATGCCAAACAAGCCTTAACAGCAACCTGATCTGAATATATGGTTTTACATAAAGAACAATAGGTCCAAACATAAATATAAATATTAGGAAATCATCCATAGAGACTCAAACTGAAAAGGTGTCATCACCCCCAAGCTGTCTCTAAAACACAGCACCATACGAGGGGACTAACAACCCGAACCACCTTCACTAGAGGCTTTTCCTTTATCTGTATCAAACATAATAAATTATACTTACACCCAAGGGGTGTAAGTAGAATGTGATGCTAATCCCAATAGGATACCACACAATGATTCCAAATAGTATGCAATACAAGGTGAAAAAGCATACAGTTTTAATATGTAAGGACAAAACGGCGATAAATTCATTGAAATGAAACTTTCATTTGTAAATAGTTTTCAAAATAAAACATTAAGAATCTTAACACATTTTAATAAAACATGTTAGCTAATATAATGTACAACCAAAGGCACCATAATAAATGGGTAAATACCAAAAATCCTATGAGCACAAAAACCATAAATTAGTTTTAGAAAATCAAAGAAAAATATGATTTTCAGTCAGTCAATGAGCACCAAACCTGGGAACACCCCTATGCACTAAATAGTCTCGGTCCCTATGTACCTCATACTGTGGTGTAAACTATCCATGTCCCAATAATGTATTGTGCACGATCCAATAGTAGGGAATATACACATAACCTATTGGTCCCCAAACATCATCCATATAGTTTTTTAAGAGTTGTCATTATCCAAAATGTTATGTGGAATAGGGACAAAACCCATCCGGATCACTAGTGTACTAGTACATATCCACCCTCCTAGGTACCGTGTAACATCCCAGGTTAATATCAAATCGAAAATTTTCATATTTATATTTGTTAATTAAATATTAATATTACATTAAAGGGGATGCTATGTTCGATGGAGTACTCAATACACAACAACATGTTTCTTTGAAATCTTACGTTGCACACAATGTTGAGTTATACTGAAAAATATTATTATAATATTATTATTTGAAATTATAGTTAACGCATAGCCATTGTATTTTAGGGAATAAATATAAATAACTACAATATTATTACACATGTTTGTTAAATGTTTTTTCATTTACCCAAGAAATTTTAGAGGCTTAAAATGATAATGAATCCAATATTAAGCATGAAATACTCTAGTATTCTTTAAAAGGACCTTTTACTACCCTTTGATGGAGAAACCTTTTTAAATATATTAGTTTTTTGTTTTTATATGTTCTATTTGACACAATAAAATTCTACATTAGAATCGGGACATCAAAAATTTACTTTGAATGAAATTTTGGTATTTTTCTAATAATTTTTGTTTTTAAACGAATAGTAAAAATATTATGTTTTAATTCAAAACTTCTTTTTAATCTAATTTATTTATTTTGTTATATTAAAATTTTAATTTTATTTAAAGTGTAACTAGAATATAATTTTACCAATCAATCCAATTTTTTCATTATATGTAATTTTACTTTGAAAATGGACATAAACAAGTGTCAATATTTTGATAGTTATTATTACCTAAAAACATGTTTTTTGTTTTGACAACGAGAATTAATTTTAAATTAATTTCTGCCAATTCTTTGTTTTGAATTTGGAAAAATGTATTCCAAATTTGTAATCAATAGGCCCAAATTGTGTAAATAGGTAAATATTATTTTTTTACATTATAAATATTTACTTCAGTAAATATTTTATTTACCATGGTTAAAGGGTAAATCTAGTAAATAAGGGTAAAAATATATCATTATTTTAATATTAAATTATCCTAACATGAGTCATAATCCAATTAGATTATACATTTCCAACTATGGGAATCCATGGGTCAATTTTGGGACCCCATGGATCGACATGGAAGTGATAATGACACTTTATATTAATTGATTCAAAGTAAAGACAAAAATTACAAAAGCATATATCTTTTAGTAAATCAATTTTTACATGGGGTTATATAAGTTATTTATTAGAGTATAAATATTCATCTGATATATAAAGATATTTCATAAATCATGATATTTTATTTATAATTTTTATACATCATATGAAAAAAATTATTTATGAGACAATGATGATGTAGTGATTGTCATATTAATCAATGATTTAAATAAATGAGATTATAAAATTAAAAAAATCTATCCAAACCCTGTCCAATTTTTATTGGATGATTTTATTCCTAAAAAGATTAATCGTTTATTATAATTTAATTATCTTTTTAATTTTTAAAACTGAATATAAGATTATAATAAATTAATATTTTCAAACATTCCTAAAGAGCCCCTTCTCCCCCTTATAAAAATCCAACAACTCTAACCCATTACTCACACATCTAAAGACACTTTTCTCATCTATAATTTTCTTAATTAATATCCCTACATCACTTTATTCATCCTAGAAGCCTTATATTAGGAATAATTCACTTCAAGAAAGACTTTTGGTTCAAACCAAAGGGAGTTACCTGATTTAAAGGTAACGTCTTCCCTCAAGTTCTCATCTTTTATTTTACTTCTTCACACCCTATGATATTTTTATTCAATGATAATATAACAAAACCATTATACTCAACATAATAGGTTGTTTTATGAGAATTATTCTAACTACACTTACTCACACCTTCATCTAATGGGTAAAGAACATATTGTTTCAATGGAAGATGAACTACTGCCTCACGAAACGATGATTGTTCAATCTTCTCCTACCACCTATCATGGAGGCCATTATGATGGAACTATACTTATATATGATATATATTGTGTTTATGTTTTCTTTATTCTTCTGTGATTTTTATTTACAAACATACCTTTACGATTTCTAATATGGGTAAACACGATAATTTCATTTAAGGATGTGCGGACTACGGCCCCTTCAAGGTGATATGATTCATTCATGAAATACATGGAACACATATAGGATAAAGATATGAAATTATGTGTCATATATATCATATTATATTATAATGGAATAATAATAAACCAATGTATCATTTTGTTTTCATTCCATTAAATATGAAATATAAATGAAAGTACTGTTCCTGCTTACGTACGGCTTACCATCTCCCTGAATGGTGCATTTAATTTCTTATCTCAAAATGTTATGAAATATTGTAAATACATATATATACTAGATATATATGATATATATTATTTTTAAATAATGAATATGATTCTTGAGATAATATAATTTTTACCACATGGACAATTTGTAAATATAACAATGTCATTTTTGACTCTAGTTCCGAACATCCACAAAATGTCTCATATGAACTCAAATATTAAACTAATTATTATGGCAAGGTAATAAGTGATATAAAAGGAATAATAAATTCAAAAAAGGATCTTATGAAATTAGATATTAACTTAAGATTATTATTCAGGAAGAACAAGGAACATACAAGATAATTAGAACTTGAGGTAAGGGGTTTTCATCTCACTTTTTATTTCCATGAGATTCATGCTATAATTACAACTATTTCCTTTTGTGGGGTGTATGTACTTAAAATTATTTTATTATTTTTATAATATACTTTATTTTATGTGTATTTAAATCTTCATTGTATGAACCTTCTTTCATCTGGTGAATGTTTCATAAGCTACCAAATCGGTAAGGGAACCTTTCACCATACTCTTTTAGTCAAAGACTTCTTTTATGTTATGTATTTAAATTTAAATTTTCAAAAGTTGGTATATATTATTATATATCCTTATTTTTTTAAATTTTATGTCCATGTGGTGAGAGACCCTTTTTCTCTCATCAACTCATTTATTGAATTTTTAATTGACGTCGCTAGGCTGCTAAGTTTTCGTAAGGGAACTTCTTAACGCAAGTTCCATTCTTTGGTTAAATCTCATACTTCACGATTATATCATGGTATGATTATGTGAGGAATCACTATTTATTTATTTATATAATAATTTCCAGTCCTCTTTGTGTGGATATACTTTTTATACACATAATCACTCCATTGATAATTTCTCAAGTCATTGATATGAACTTTATAGTGGTAATCTTAACTCAATTTCCATTCATTGAGTTAAACATCCAAGTCATTGGTTTTTTTTAAAGAACATAATTCAATGTCCTCGGATTATTTACATAGAATATCCAATAATATTGAGTGTATTTTTATTTTTCACACATATTTATGTAATTTATTTATCCTTAATCTAAGGATACCGACGTTATAAGGGATTTGGTCTCAATTTACATTCCATTGAGTGTTCATTGTTGTTATACACAAATACACTTTTATGTGGTTTATATGCTATCCTTTATAATATTATATCAAGAATGCCTTTATTCTCATGATATTATAAAGTTTTGATAAAATTCGATTCCTCATTTATTTGTATTCAAGCATCTCTCTTTTTGTTAAGAACTACTTAACTAAAATATTGTTTTTGAAGATTTATTCTTATAAATATTTCTCATAATGTCATTCTTTTCGAAATGGTCTTAAGGATTTATTTATATGGAAATTAATGTTTTAAAATGTTAATACGATTAAAATTTCCAAAGTGGCATGGGACACTTTTATTGAAAAATATATTTCTTAAATGTTTTAAATGGTTTTGAAAATGGTTTTGATAAAGCATTGATTACCTCAATATCCTGAAATTATATATTGTGATTGAAATGTGGAAATGTTATCTTTATTTCATGCTTGTTTATTTTGTTATGGTTTATAATGGAACTTGGACATTTGATGGCTAGTTACATGATAAACCAAATGATTGGCGGTGCCGGGATAAACCATGATGGGTGGATACGTTATAAACTCCAATGCATTGGTTATGGAAGTCGGCCGTATGGCTATTTCATTTAGTGATATATGTGGAAGTCGACCATATAGTTATTCAATTTAAGTTTTATTATTTTCCAAGTAACTTATATATGGTATTTTTTCTTTCTATGGGTTTTTTAGTAATTTTTTGGTTTCAATAGGGTAAGAAATGATCATCTATTCAGTGAAGAGTATTTACTACTTCATAAAGGTGAAAATTATTACTTATGATGAGGTATTCAAAGTTTAATTTTTTTTAAAACTAATTTTTTTCCTTCTTTTTGTATCCCATACTGAGATTTTCATGCTCATCTCATGTTTTTGAAATGTTTTTTACATGACAAAAAGTGGAATAGGGTCAAGGATGGGATCACGGAAAAGTCATGTTGTCTAAAACAAGGAACTAGACATGACTCTTTTTTAATGGGTTTTTATTTTATTAAAAAAATGGATACTGAGTAGAAGTCTCTACATGTAATATTCACGTTATTATGTATAAATTATGACCTAATTATCTAAATCTCTAAACCTGAAAAGATCATCATTTTGAATTATTAAATTAATTTAATATTATGTAATGTTTAAGGCTGGGTCCTTATTGTTGGTATCAGAGGTCGGTTTAGACAACTTTAGAGATTAGGTGTTTTCGTTAAACACATGGTGAGTCTCTATCTCTGTTATTTTAGTTTGATCCTTGTTTTATAACTTTTTCATATTATGGAAAGTTGTTTAGAAATGGAAGGAGTAGGATCTCAAAAAAATCATATTTATTCTTGATTACATGCTTGCAATAATTATTGAAAGTAATATTTAGATGATTGTGAATATGTTTCTACAATACAACTCACTTTCAAGTAGTTGTTTGATAAATCAAACACCTCCACTCTACCTCAATATCATCATGGATCATGGGTTGTATTTAATCAAATATTATTTTCACAAAATTATCATATTTTTAATAAAGGTAAATATTATCAAGGAATATTCAAATATTTTACCTTATCTCAAGATTTTGCAGCATATTATGATTTTAAAAAAGGTGTTGAAAGAAGGAGACACTTACACAAACTATTTATTTTTTATTTTACAATATAGTATCCCAGAACATACTTATGTAATTATAAAAGAACAATTGATTGAATGTTTCAACTCAAATTCGGTCAAAATGTTTTATAAAAATCATGTTTTATCAGATTTTTTGAAATTATATGTCATGCGTGATTATTTTCCAAAACTATTTTTCTACGAAAACCCATATGAACCAATTTAATCAATGTGTATTTTGATGAAGGGAGAAAATGTTTTTAAAGGATCTTTTAATCATTGTTGCAATGCATGGACCTTCTACCTACATGAACAAGATGACGATGAAACAATATGGACACCAGGATAATGGTATGATATTCTTTATATTAGGAATATTTTTATTTTATCATGTGGATGTGAAAAAAATGGACAATATATATAAGGATTCATGAATTAAGATGTTGGGGTATTAATGTGTTGGGATGAAAATTAATGGTATAAGAAAAACATTGAGGTTAAAACATGTTAGGGTTATTTTTCATTTTTATAAAAAGGACAACCCATAATATGGGAGAAACACATCATGTCCATAAATTCCATGGGAATCGAACTCACAACCGAAAGCTGACAAGGGTACATCACCTACAACTGGCCTACATGAAGTCCCTGGTTAGTTTGACTAATTATTTTTAGTTAAATGACTTTTTTGGATCAGGAAAAAGTTGATTTTGGGGACTTATGTTTTTTAAAATGGATATCCTTAATATAGGAAAATTGTTTGGTGATTAAGTGATAATGGTTATTTTGGAAGATTTTTTCTCTTTTGGAACATTATATGCATAACGTAAATAGAATACTATGAGGTCTCATTTGTGGAGTAATGGTTGAAATTTTATTTTGGAAAAATCAATGTTTTTATTATGAACATATGGTGATTTGTGTTATTTATGTAAATGATTAACCTATCATAAATAATATTTGATTAGGTTAATTACACTTTAGTATGAGAGTTTATGAGTAGTCGATGTTATTTTGAGATAAATGTTAAGATTGTTCTATGGAAGAATATGTGATTAAATTTTTCTGAGTTTTGGGTTTCAAACATAGTTTGGAATATTTTGAAGAATTTTAAGGAAAATTTTCTATTTAATGGTCATTGTTGAACCTTTCATATTGTTTGTTGAATTTTTGATATTAAGAGTATTTTTTCTTTTTATAATGGATTATCCTTTTTGGGGATTATGAGATCTCGCACAAACCATTTTGGTTTTGGTTGATTTATAAAGACAGGGGAAATATACAGTTCATCTTTTTTGAATTATGTGATACCCTAGAAGTTTATTCTATATCTTTTAATGTGACCAAGTCATTTTGAATTCTCATTGTTTGTAGAAAATATGAGTTTGTGGTAGAAATTTCATAAAGGATAAAAGTCTACATGACAAGTAAGTGTATTTCTTTATGTTTTTAGTTAAGCTCATAAATTATTTCCTCAAATTTATTATTGTTAACTTAAAGAAACGTTCTCCATTAACTTTTCCTACTGGGGAATCAAAGAATGTACAACCCATCACATGTTTTTAGTTTTCATATTGTTTACTTTTTCCAGATCATGTTTTCTATCACTCTCCATCAGAACATGATGGTTAGTTTCTCTTTCATGTCCATGTTTTAATGGAATCCTAGTATGTGATATCTTGGGTGACCTTTGTACTTCTCTTTATTTCATTTAATGTGATTTTTTTGTTGACTCTTTTTCCTAAGTGGTACTTTTAATGAAGTTTCCAAGCCCAATTTTAAAATTTTGAGGACGCAATTCCCAAAAGGGTGGAAGGATGTAACATCCCATAAAAATAAAGAATATGAAATTTTTCATATTTATATTTGTGAATTAAATATTAATTTTACTTTAAAGGGAATTCTATGTTCAATGGATTACCTGATACACTACAACAGGTTCATTTGAAATCTTACACTACACACAACGTTGAGTTATACTGAAAAGTATTAATATAATATTATTATATTAAATAGTAGTTAACGCGTAGTCATTGTATTGGTAGGAATGAACAGAACTAAATACAATATGATTACACATGTTTTTTAAATGTTTTTACATTTACCCAATAAATTTTAGAGGATTAAAATGAAAATGAATCGAATATTATGCATGAAATACTCTAATATTCATTAAAAGGTCATTTTACCGCCTTTTGATGGCGAACCCTTTTTAAATATAGTTTTTTCCACATTAATATGTTCTATTTGAAAAAAATTAAATTCTTCTTTAGAATCGGGACGTCAAAATTTACTTTGGATGGAATTTTTGTATTTTTTTGATAACGTTCATTTTTTAATCAATAGTAAAAACTATTGTATTTTAATTCAAAATTAAATTTTAATATAATTTATTTATATGGTTATATTATCTTTTTAATTAGTTTTAATATGTAAATAGATAAATTTTTTACCAATTTATCCAATTATGGTCATTGGATGTATTTTAACATTGAAATTGGACATAAACAAGTGTCAATCTTTTGATAGTTATTATTACTTAAAAACACGCTTTTTGTTTTGACAAAGGGAATTAATTTTAAATTAATTTCTGCCACTTCTATGTTTTGAATTTGGAAAAATGGATTCCATATTTGGAATAAAAAGGCCCAAATTGTGTAAATAGGTAGCTTTTATTTTTAGACAATATGAATATTTAATTCGGTAAATATATTATTTACCATGGTTGAAGTGTGAATCTGGTAAATAAGGGTAAAAAATATTATTATTATTATAATATTGAATTACCCTAACATGTGTTTTAATCCTATTGGTTGATACATTTCTGACCATTTTAATCTTTGGTTCAATTTTGGGACCCCATGGAGCCACTTGGGAGTGATAATGAAACTTCAAATTTATTGAGTTAAAATAAAGACCAAAATGACATAAACATATATCTTTTAGTAAATCAATTTTTACATGGGGTTATATAAGTTATCTCTTCAGATATAAATATTAATTTGAAAGATAAAAAAATTTAATACATCATGTTATTTTATTCATATTTTTTAGACGTCATCTAAATAAAAGTATTAATGACACAATGATGATGGAGTGATTACCTTATTAATGAATGATTTCAATTAATGAGCTTATAAAAATTAAACAAACTATACAAAACGTATCCAATACTTATTGGATGATTCTATTTCAAAAAAGATTCATCTTATCTTATAATTTAATGAGTTTTGTTCTATTTAAAACCAAAGATATGTTTATAATAAAATTATATTTTCAAACATTCGTAAAGAGCCCCTCCTCCCCCTTATAAAAGTCCACCACCTCTAACCCATTACTCACACCTATCAAAGACCATGGATCATCCAAACTCTTCCCAATTAAGGTACATACATCCCTCACTTTCTCCTAGATGAATTACATTTGGTAGAAGGCACTTAAAGAAAGCCATTCGGTTCAAACCAAAGGAAGTTACCCGATTTAAAGGTAACATCTTCCCTCAAGTTCTCTACTTTTATTTTACTTCTTCACTCCCTATGTTATTTTTATTCGTTGTTTAAATAACAAAATCATTATCTCCAATATACTAGGTTGTTGTTATGAGAAGTATTCGAACTACATTTACTCTCACCTCCATCTAATAGGTAATGAACATACTGTTTCTGTGGATGGAAAACTACTACCACTACTGGAAATGTATGTTATACCAATGGTTTTAAACTGTTGGTATAGGCTCAAAAACCGTTGGTATAACCTATACCAACAGTTTTACAAATTTTTGGGTAGTAAGGCATGAGGAATTCCATATACCAACGGTTTGATCTAAACCATTGTTATCGGCCACTGGATGTATAGATTTACCAATGATTGTATGCTAACCATTGGTATATATTTGAATAGCATTTTTACGAATGGTTCTAATGAAACTGTTGTTATATATTGAAGTCTAAACACTATACCAACTGTTTTATAACTATTGGGATAGTTTCTAAATTTTTCTCAAAGTATACAAACAGTTTAAAACTGTTGGTATTGTGTATTTTCAGAACTATGGCACAGCAGCCCCTCCAATATCCCCTCTAGTATACACCTGCATAAAAAATATCACAAAAAACACATCCAAACATACTTAAAACAAAATATAAAACACCTCCAATATCACAAAAAAACACATAAAACAATCAAACTCTTCCAACCATTTCATGTACTACAATTTTCTATTTCAATCTTCATATGACAACAGTCATCCAGTAGAGTTGAAAAACAGTTTCAATAACTCAAACATTATTTACACCCATTTCAATCTTTATATGACAAACACTCTTTTAACGACCCATACTTTACATACATTGTTAGTACTTCAAAATTTAAGTACACTTATTACACCATATAACAAAACCCTGAAAGGACCGTATAGGTATTGTGTCTTTAGAAACTGGGAAACATAAACAACTGGTTCATAAAGCGTCTACACTGTCTCCCATTTATTTAATCATATCTATAGTCCCTTTTGGCATATCTTACATAATAAACTTCTTCCTGGCCTGGGGAAAGAAAACATACAAAAGGGTGATCTCAAATGCTCAGTAAGGGTAAACAAAAGAAATATCAATCACATCGTATTCATAAGAACATAACATTTTGGAAATCTTACCCTGCAAAAGAGATCATAATTTCATAACATGGGATAAATCATGGTAGTGAAATGTAATCACAATAATCATAACTTAAAACATGAAGCTTTGTGGCATAAAAACATAATCATAGAGAATCATTTTTTATTTTTGAAGACTCATTGCCAAGACTATCTTAGTGGACAAAGTCCATTTCTGAACCGAGTTCATTCCTTGTTTCAGTCCTGTTTCACTGAACTAGTTTAACCTGCCGTTCCAGAAATGTCTATCTCATGATATATAAAATCTTTACCCAATGAGTTTGAGGGAGATATAGTTCCCACACATCTCACAATGATACCATTCTTATGTGTGCCTCAAAATCATAAACCATACATCATAGCATAACCCATGTAATAAAAATTGGATTCTTAAACAACGTGACATCATAAAACAATTCATATAAGATAAAGGAATTCAAAAAAATAATTCCATCACAGCATAATCAAATCAATGTAATAATAGGGATAGAAACATAACCCTTTATTATCTTAGATGGAAAATAATTTTGATAAAACACTTGAACTCCATTCTTGAGGAAAATATCCTTTCTACTTCAAAAACGCTTTTCCTTTCTTAACATGTCATACAATTCTAAACTAAAAGAAGTTGATTAAAAATAAAGTTGAAAACTTGTAAAGGACACTTCTTGTAAATAATGTTTTAAAAATACATTCATGCCGTATAAGTTAAAAAACATTCTTCTCGTACTTTTTTCAGAAAAGTCAAAAAGTATCTCGTACGAAAAATGACAAAATATTCCTTTCATATATTTTACTAAAAACTCACCGAAGGGTAAAATTGGATTTAAAAAATTGTAGGTGGATGGAATTAATATTACATATTGAGGAAACATGGACGTGGATGATAAAATACACCCCAGTAAATTCCAAAGTATAAAAAATCTCGGATAAAAATTAGATTGTGATTTTTCCCTTACCTTAGGTCCGATTTGCTTCGTAAGTTTCTGAACCTCCTGTATATTGATTTAAATAATGTCATTGACTTATTACAGAATCATACTCATTGTTATGATATCATATCTGGTAATATTCATAGCTTATTATTTGTAATATTTTATTGCTACTTGTTATTCTGGTGTTTATTACTTTTTGTTCTTATGCGTGTTTTGTCGAATAAATTCTTATTCTTCGTTTTAGGTTATAGATACCTCATTTACAGAATGTTATTAGTGTAATATATATCATATTTATTCACTCAATTCATTTATGTAATCATTATGCAATGAAAATCATGTAGAACGAGTCGCATCACATCATGGAGACGGTATTCCGTACGTACGCACGAGCGATGATATCGTTCCCATGATCGTGGAATTGTATTGGAGTGTATGTATACTATTTCAGAATCAATATCACTTTACAATAATTATATATATTCATTATTTTCACCATTATACCCATCCATGTAAGGTGGTGGTGGAAAATAAGTTACACCACGGTGTGGAGACAGTATTCCGTACGTACGCACGCGCGGTGATTTCGTTTTCCGTAGGATGGATAGATGGTGAAGTATGGTTGTTTTATACTTATAATAACATATCTGTATATGATTTATACTTATGTTATTAATTCATAATGAAACAACTAAATAATAAGAAGTGTAAGAAGAAATAAATTTGAAAGAATCGGTAACGGACATTACCTCTTCTTTGAAGCGCTTCTTTGAGACCTACTTTTAGGGCAGTAAAATAGGTCTTTATAGACTAACAAGACCTCTAGGATGTTTCTTCGGAAGTAGAGATGAGAACTTGGTAGTGGTTGTCCGAGCTTGAAGGCTCAATGTGGTGTGAGGAAGAGAGGGAGAAGGTTCCCTTTTATAAGGGAGGATAGGGGCATCTTTGGAAAAACTAAACATATTATTTTATTATAAATCCATATTCGGTTTTATATAGCTCTAAATTGATTTATTTCAAAGCTAAGGTGGGTATGGGTCTCAATCCTATCATATAATATAATTTGGACAAGTTTAGTTTACTTTTTTAACCTTATCATTTAGATTTAACTTTAAGTTAGATAATTTTACTTTTACTGTGTCTTATTGTGTTCTTACACTATAAGGTTAATAAACTTACTATAACAAGCCAAACGAACCCCAAGTTGTTTATTATTAATATATATAACATTATATAGGTCATTTGGACGAACCTTATATTTTTAGGAATAAAATAACAATTAATAATATAATATTTGTTTTAAAAACTATTTTATGTCAATTTTGACACTATTTAGTAATTGATT
Organism: Viscum album; assembly: GCA_963277665.1. Taxonomy (NCBI): domain Eukaryota; kingdom Viridiplantae; phylum Streptophyta; class Magnoliopsida; order Santalales; family Viscaceae; genus Viscum; species Viscum album. Next base: position 281,962,032 of record OY728167.1, read on the forward strand.
TTTGTAAAACTCATTACAGATTTATTAGTTAGAAAACAGTTATTTAAATCAATAATAACATGTCATATTAACTTAGAAAATTAGTGGAATTCATAAAAAGTCTCAAATTACATTTATTTGGGTATTTATAACATCAATTATGTCAATTTTTCATTAATAAGATAATTACTGCATCATCTTTGTGTCATAAATAAATAAACTTATTTAGTGTCTAAAAATTAAAAATAAACTAAAATTATGTAGGAAATAATTTTATCTTTGTAATGAATATTTATAGTCGAATTTATCTTATGTATAACCCTATATTAAAAATTATTTACTTATTAAACTTTGATTTTAACTATTTTAACCCTTCATTAAATAAATTAATAATAAATGTCCTAATCTAATCCAAGTGGGCCTAAATGGCTATATTTAATTCCTAAGGTTGTTTTTGGTCTAATTACACTTATCCAATAGAATTAGTAGATGTGTTAGGGTAAAAATAATATCATTTTTACCCTTAATTACCCTCTTTACTTTTAACCGTGGTAAATAAAAGTAAAAAGTTACTATTCACCAAAAATTATTTTCTTCTCATTGAACCACATTTTACTTACTGACATCAACCGTGTCTCTCGGATTTTTGAAATTCCACTCAAAGAAGTGGTAAAATTAAGTTTTATGTAAATTTGCAAATTCTCCTAGGAGGTGGGTAAAAGACGGTGAAAAGTTTAATAAAATTTTTATGTATCTAAAATAATTATAAAATTACTCCAATGAATTACATTGAAATTATATAGGTTTTATGTATCCATTTTGACCTAAAATAAATTTAAATAAAATAAATAATTATTTAAATAAAAAGTCGGTTTTTAAATAGTAACCTAGTGTTTCACTATTCATCAAAAATTGAAAGTTTCCCGAAAAATACAAAAATTTAACCCTAGGCTAATTTCGTTATTCTAAATCCAAAAATGAAGTCCATTTTGAAAAATAAAATTTACAAAATTTCAAAAAGTGGTTATTACTATTAATAATGGCCAGTTTTAATAATATTTTAATAGTATATCGTTGTTTAGTGAAACTCATTATTGTGTACGACGCAAGCTATCAAGGAAGGTCGCGATTGCATGTAAAGAAAGCCAAGTTAGTGTTGTGTGTAGTGAAAGATTTCATTGATGATTTATACAAAATAAAAACAAAATATTTCTTATAAAAGTCTCGGGTGTTACATTCTACCCCCCTTAAAATGAATTTTGCCCTCGAAATTCATCACTTGTAACAAACAGATGAGGATACCTCTCCCTCATCATATCCTCAAGCTCCCATGTAGGTTCTTCTAATTGGTGGTTCCTCCATTAAACTTTTACCAAGCGAGTGGTCTTGTTCCGTATGACTTTTTCACTACGATCGAGAATCTCTATCGGCTGTTCTTCATAAGAAATATCTTGTTCCAGCGTTACAACTTCTGAGCTGAGTACATGTGAAGGATCAGGTATGTAATTTCTCAGGAGAGATACATGGAACACATCGTGAACTTGAGAGAGATTCGGTGGAAGCTCCAATCGGTAAGATACCTTCCCAACACGATCCAGTATTTCGAAAGGACCGATATACCTAGGGCTCAGCTTTCTCTTCTTTCCAAATCTCATTACTCTCTTCCAAGGAGATATTCGTAAGAATACTTTATCACCCACTTCAAACTCTAACTCTTTTTTTCGGTTGTCGGCATAACTTTTTGTCTACTCTGAGCTTCTCTTATGTGTTGTTGAATAGATCAGACCTTTTCTGCCATCTCATCAACAAGATCAGGTCCTAATAGCTTTCTTTCCCCAACTTCATCCTAGCTAGTTGGAGTCCTGCATTTCTTTCCATAGAGAGCTTCATAGGGAGCCATCTGAATACTGGAGTGAAAGCTATTATTATAAGAAAATTCCCCCAAAGGTAGGTGTTGTTCCCAACCACCTTTGAAATCCAAAGAGCAAGCTCTCAACATATCTTCTAGAGTTTGAATTGTCCTCTCAGACTGACCATCTGTCTAAGGATGATAAGCAGTGCTGAAACTCAAATCTGTATCCAGAGTATGATGAAAACTTTTCCAGAACTTTGAGGTAAACCTTGAATCCTGATCAGATATAATAGAAAGTGGCACTCCATGCAATCTTACCACTTCCTTTACATGTATCTTGGCAAGCTGATCTAGAGAGAAATCCTCTCTAATAGAAATGAAGTGTGCAGACTTTGTAAGACGATCAACTATGACCCAGATAGCATTATTGCCTTTCGATGTTTTAGGAAGTCTTGTGACAAAGTCCATAGTGATTTTTTCCCATTTCCATTCGGGTATGTGTAATGGTTGTAACATCCCCTTAGACTTCTGTCTCTCAGCTTTAACTTGCTGAAAAACCAAGCATTGAGAGACATATTCAGCAACATCTCTTTTCATGCCATCCCACCAGAAGTACTCTTTCAGGTCCCTATACATCTTTGTGCTTCCAGGATGAATAGAGAAAGAAGAACTATGAGCCTCATCCAGCATATCCTTCTTTAATTCGGGGGTGGGAGGAACACAAACCCGATTCCGGAACATTATTATCCCATCACAATCAAGGTAGAATGCAGGAACATTTCTCACCTTCTTTTGTAACTCTACATCTTCTTTCTGTGCCTCTTTAATCATACCATGTATAGATGGTTGAACATTCATTTGAGAAAGATACGATTTTTCCCCTTTCATTATAATTCCAAGATCCATCCTTTGAAAATCAATAAATATTGGATCTTTTGTGATCCTCATCATGGATAAACTAGCATGGTCTTGTCGACTTAATGCATCTGCCACCTTGTTTGCTTTCCCAGGGTGGAAATGAATTGAGCAGTTATAATCCTTAATCATCTCCAACCATATTTTTTGGCGCATATTCATCTCCTTTTGTGTGAAAATATACTTTAAACTTTTATGATCACTATAAATGTCACACCTTTCTCCATAAAGATAATGCCTCCAAATCTTTAATGCAAAGATTACCGCAGCTAACTCCAAATCAAGAGTTGCGTAATTTTGCTCATGGATTTTCAACTATCGTGAGGCATAAGCTATCACCATATCATTTTTCATAAGAACACACCACAATCCCTTCTTGGAGGAATCACTGTAGATCACAAACATTTATCCACTACAAGGCAGTGTGAGCACAGGTGCACTGGATAACCTTCTTTTCAACTCCTTGAAATTCTCTTCACAGTCCTCCGTCCAGACAAACATAAATCCTTTCCGAGTCAACCTGGTGAGTGGATTAGATAATCATGAAAAATCATTCACAAAACGTCGATAATATCCAGACAAACCAAGAAAACATTGGATCTCAGTTATTGTTGTTGGTCTCGACCATCTTTCGATAACCTGTGTTTTTGCTGGATCCACAGATATCCCCTCTTTTGAGATTATGTGACCCAAAAATGAAACTTTTTGAAGCCAAAATTCACACTTGGTAAATTTGGCATAAAGCTTCTCCTTTCTCAGGGTTTTCAATATAATTCTCAAGTGATCTTCATGTTCATCCTTTCTCTTTGAATATACAAGAATATCGTCTATAAAGACTTCCACAAACTGATTAAGATAGTCTCTAAAGACTCTATTCATCAGATCCATGAAGATATCAGGGACATTAGTAAGACCAAATGACATCACTATAAATTCATAGTGTCCATACCTTTTATGGAAAGATTTCTTTGGTATATCCTCCCTTTTGACCCTTAATTGATGATACCCGGAATGAAGATCAATCTTGGAAAAGTATTGAGCTCCGCGTAGTTGGTCAAATAAGTCATCAATGAGCGGGAGAGGATATTTGTTCTTGATAGTGATCTTGTTAAGTTCTTGATAATCAATGCAGAGTCTCATTGATCCATATTTCTTCTTAACAAACAGAACATGTGCTCCCCAAGGTGACGCACAAGGGCATATGAACCCCTTATCAAGATTCTCTTGGAGTTGCTTCTTCAATTCCTGCAACTCAATTGGGGCCATTCTATAAGGTGTCTTTGAAATAGGTAAAGCACCTGGTACGAGTTCTATTGAAAACTCAACTTCACAATTTGGTGGAACACCCTGAAATTCCTCCAGAAAGACATCATAGAACTCTCGTAGATGGGCATATTCTTAATCGTGAGTTTCTCACCAACCAATTGAGATAAATAACCTTCATTTAGTGGAATAAATACCCATAAGATGGATGAAATTTCCACTGGAAGGTTATGTTCATCCTTGAATCGATAGACGATCAAAGATTGATATAGAATATGAAATGTGACTTCCCTTCTTTGGCATTTGTTATGAGCTCCATATAGAGAAATCCAATCCATGTCAAGAATCACATCAAATTCCACTATAGGGGGGATCACAAGATTTGCAGGAAGCACTTTCCCAAAAACATTAATCAGAGAAGAATTATAAACTTTTGATGCGACTGTTTTTCCATTAGGGGTTGTCACAGCTAACTCAACATCTAATTATTGAGGTAATACGATGATATCCTTAGAAAATTATTCATAAATAAAGGAGTGGGTGGATCCATAATCAAACAAAACATTTTCTACTTTAGAGTGTATGGTAATTGTACCTTTCACCACTTCGTTATCGTACTCCACATTGCTGACAGAAATTGCATGTGACTTTCCTTTGCCTTTAGCGTTACGAGTTTTTTGACGTTGATCATCATCAACAACCCTTGGATTAGGGCATTGATTGGAATAATTCCCCATTTCCTTGAACTTGTAACATTAAAGTATAGGAGGTGCACTCTGTGTAGCCTTTTCATTGTTCGAATCACTTGATATCTTCTTCCCATCATTGCGGCATTCAAATGCCTGATGACCATCCTTTCCACATTTGAAACATTTACTTGTCCCTATAAGACAACTCCCTCCATGTTTCTTTCCACAATTTGAGCATAAGGGAAAACTTATCTTATTTTCAGTGTGCTCTTTAGATTTTCCTTCGAATTCCATTTTCCTCTTCTTATCAAACCCATATGACTGATGGGTTACTCCAATCTCCATCTCATCATTGAGAGCACATCGAACGATTTCCTCGTAGCTATTAAAGTCCCTTATGGCTAACGCCCTTAGAAGACTTGGTTTTAAGCCACTAAAGAATCGATCGATCTTACTCTCAGGTTGGATAATAATACCAGAAGCGTACCTTGAAAGTCTTGTAAAATTTGATTCATAGGTACCAACAGATTCATCATCCTCTTGCTTTAGTTCAAGAAACTCTTTCTCCATATTTTTTCAGAGAATACGAGGGAATTACATATTGAAAAATAAGTTATTGAACTCATCCCATTCCATGGAATCAATTTCATCTCTTGGCCTCGTATTCTTGATAAGATTCCACCATTGATCAGAATCACCTTCCAAACAATACACTGATAAGATGACTTTATCATGTTCAGAAAATTGAAGAACTAAAAATATCTTTTGAGTAGTACTGATCCATTGTTCAGCATCTAATGGATCAGTAGACCTGCTGAATGAAGGTGGACGTTGTCTCATGAAGGATTCAACAGAATGTTGCTTCTTCCTTTGCTCGTTTGGATGTTCTTCATGATTCATAGCTTGAGAAAGTTGTGTGAGAATGGCTACAAGATTTTTCATTCCATCTCCCATAACGTCTGGTTGCTGAGGGGGACAATCATTGCATTTCCCGTCGCATTCCTCATTAACACGGTTCCTTCGGGTTCCAGCCATTGACTAAAACTAAGAAGAATAGTGTGAGCAACACTAATTATAATATGAAAACCACATAATCAAGAATAAAATTTCACACTTAAGGTCTTATCCTAGGTTATTCATGGCCATTTCTAAAACACTAAGATTGTGTTCTGTGCTTAGACTTATCCTTAGAATTATTACTAAGGCTTTCACATCCTATTTTCCAAAGGTTGAATAAAAATTTCCTCTGATACCAACTATAACTACCCATAATTTACATACATTGTTATTACTTCTAAATTGAAGTACACTTATTACAACATATAACAACACCATGAAAGGACCGTATAGGTATAGTGTTTTTAGAAACTAGGAAACATAAACAACTTGTTCATAAAGCGTCTACACTGTCTCCCATTTATTTCATCATATCTATAGTCCCTTTTGGCATATCTTACTTAATAGCCTTCTTCCTGACCTAGGGAAAGAAAAAATACAAAAGGGTGAGCTCAAATTCTCAGTAAGGGTAAACAAAAGAAATATCAATCACATCATATTCATAAGAACATAACATTTTGGAAATCTTACCCTGCAAAAGAGATCATAATTTCATAACATGGGATAAATCAAGGTAGTGAAATGTAATCACAATAATCATAACATAAAACATGAAGCTTTGTGGAATACACACATAATCATAGAGAATCATTTCTTATTTGTCAATACTCATTGCCAAGACTATCTTAGTGGACAAAGTCCATTTCTGAACCGAGTTCATTCCTTGTTTCAGTCCTGTTTCACTGAACTGGTTTAACCTGCCGTTCCAACCATGTCTATCTCATGAGATATAAAATATTTACCCAATGAATTAGGGGGAGATATAGGCCCCACCCATCTCATAATGATACCATTCTTGTGTGTGCCACAAAATCATAAACCATACATTATAGCATAACCCATGTAATAAAAATTGGACTCTTAACCATTGTGACATCATAAAACAATTCATATAAGATAAAGGAATTCATAAAAATAATTCCATCACAACATAATCAAATCAATGTAATAATAGGGATAGAAAGAGAACCCTTTATTATCTTAGATTGTAAATAATTTTGATAAAACACTTGAACTCCATTCTTGAGGAAAATATCCTTTCTACTTCAAAAACACTTTTCCTTTCTTAACATGTCATAAAATTCTAAACTAAAAGAAGTTGATTAAAAATAAACATGAAAACATGTAAAGGACACTTCTTGGAAATAATGTTTTAAAAATCCATTCATTCTGTATAAGTTAAAAAAACATTCTTCTCGTACTTTTGTCAGAAAAGTCAAAAAGTACCTCGTACAAAAAACGACAAAAGATTCCTTTCATATATTTTACTAAAAACTCACCAAAGGGTAAAATTATATTTAAAAAATTGTAGTTGGATGGAAATAATATTACATATTGAGGAAACATGGATGTGGATGATAAAATACACCCCAGTAAATTCCAAAGCATAAACAATCTCGGATAAAAATGAGATTGTGATATTTCCCTTACCTTAGGTCTGATTTGCTTCGTAAGTGTTTAAACCTCCTGTATAATGATTTAAATAAAGTCATTGACTTATTCCAGAATCATACGCATTGTTATGATATCATATATGGTCATATTCTTAGCTTATTATTAGTAATATTTCATTTCTACTTGTTATTCGGGTGTTTATTACTTTTTGTTCTTATGCGTGTTTTGCCGAATAAATTCTTATTCTTCTTTTTAGGTTATAGATACCTCATTTCCAGAATGGTATTAGTGTAATATATATCATATTTATTCACTCAATTCATTTATGTAATCATTATGCAATGAAAATCATGTAGAACGAGTCGCATCACATCGTGGAGACGGTATTCCGTACGTACGCACAAGCGATGATATCGTTCCCATGATCGTGGAATTGTATTGGAGTGTATTTATACTATTTAAGAATCAATATCACTTTAAAATAATCATATATATTCATTATTTACACCATTATACCCATCCAAGTAAATTTGTGGTGGAAAATAAATTACACCACGGCGTGGAGACGGTATTCCGTACGTACGCACGCGCGGTGATTTCGTTTTCCGTAGGATGGAGAGATGGTGAAATAGGGTTGTTTCATACATATAATAACATATCAGTATATGGGTTATATTGATGTTATTAATTCATAATGAAACAACTAAATAAGAAGAAGTGGAAGATGAAATTTTTTTGAAAGAATCGGTAACGGACATTACCTCTTCTTTGAAGTGCTTCTTTGAGACCTCCCTTTAGGGCACTAAAATAGGGCTCTAAAGAATACCAGGACCTCTAGGATGTTTCTAGGTAAGTGGAGATGAGAACTTTCCAGGTGTTGCCCGAGCATGAAGGCTCAAAGTGGTGTGAGGAAGAGAGGGAGGAGGTGCCCTTTTATAAGGGAGGAGAGGGGCACCTTTGGAAAAACAAAAAATATTATTTTATTATAAAGACATATTCGGTTTTAAATAGCTCTAAATTGATTTATTTAGAATATAAGGTGGGGATGAGTCGAAATAATCTCATAAAATATAATTTGGACAAGTTTAGTTTACTATTTTAACCATATCATTTAGATTTAACTTTAAGTTAGATAATTTTACTTTTACTGTGTCTTTTTGTGTTCTTACACTATAAGGTTAATAATCTTACTATAACAACCCAAACGAACCCCAAGTTGGTTATTAATTATATATCTAACCTTATCTAAGTCATTTGGCCGAACCTTAGATTTTTAGGAGTAAAATAACAATTAATAATATAATATTTGTTTTAAAAACTATTTTCTGTCAATTTTGACAATATTTAGTAATTGATTTTTTTAAAACTCATAACAGAATGATTAGTTATAAAAAAGTTAATTAAATCAATACTAACATGTCATATTAAACTATAAAATTAGTGTAATTCATAAAAAGTCTCAAATTACATTTATTTGGGTATTTATAACATCAATTATGTCAATATGTCAATAATAAGATAATTATTGCTTCATCTTTGTGTCACAAATAAATTAAATTATTTAATGTCGAAAAATTAAAAATAAAATACCATTATGTAGGAAATATTTTTCTATTTCTAATAAATATTTATATTTGAATTTATCTTATGTATAACTCTATATTAAAAATTATTTACTTATTAACATTGATTTTAACTATTTTAACCCTTCTTTAAATAAATTAATAATAAATGTCCTAATCTAATACATGTGGGCCTAAATGGTCATATTTTATTCCTAAGTTATTTTTTGGTCGAATTAAGCTTATCAAATAGAATTAGGACATGTGTTAGGGTAATAATAATATCATTTTTACCCTTAATTACCCTATTTACTTTTAACCGTGGTAAATAAAAGTAAAAAGTTAGCATTCACCAAAAATTATTTTCATCTCATTGAACCACAATTTACTTACTGACATCAACTGTGTCTCTCGGATTTTTGAAATTCCACTCACAGAAGTGGTAAAATTATGTTTTATGTAAATTTGCAAATTCTCCTAGGAGGTGGGTAAAAGACGATGAAAAGTTCAATAAAATTTTTATATATCTAAAATTATTATAAAATTACTCCAATGAATTACATTGAAATTATATAGGTATTATGTATCAATTTTGACCTAAAATAAATAATTATTTAAATAAAAAGTCAGTTTTTAAATAGTAACCCAGTGTTTTCACTATTCATCAAAAATTGAAAGTTTCCAGAAAAATACCAAAATTTCACCCAAGGCTAATTTCGATATTCTGAATCCAAAAATGAAGCCCATTTTGAAAAATAAAATTTAAAAAATTTCAAAAAGTGGTTATTACTATTCATAACGGCTAGTTTTAATAATATTTTAATAGCATATCGTTGTTTAGTGAAACTCGGTATTGCGTACGACGCAAGCTATCAAGGAACGTCGTGATTGCGTGTAAAGCAAGCCAAGATAGTGTTGTGTGTAGTGATAGATTCCATTGATGATTTATATAAAATAAAAACAAAATATTTCTTATACAAGTCTCGGGTGTTATGACTCTTTCCGTAGTAATTCACCTGACCCCTACACAACCCCCCAACTAGCACATCCCCCCAACTCCCCATCAAATTCTAATAGTAAGAATATTTTGAGTTGTATTTATTAGAGTTGAATAAGAGTTTGAAATTGGCTGAAATCCAAATTTTTTTCTGATCCTAGATTTGGGTATGTAATGATTTGTGATTCATTTTGCATTGAACTTGTATTTTTTATAATATATGGTGAAAAGGTATTTTCTTAGGTGTCTCATCACTTATTACCACATGAGTGAAACTACCCAACTCACGAAAAATAGTTTGCGACTATCGTTGATGAGTGTAAATTTCTGTTGTTGTATTCACTTAAAATGATGTCCTTTTGAAACAAAAAAAACACTTTGAGTGGTGTCGTCCACACCGCGCCTCGGATTTAGGTGAGGTTTACTCGTACACGTCAAAAATTATCCATTTATTGTTTTTCTAATGTATCAACACAATCTGAATGTGTTTGGTTGGTTTTCCATATGTCAATTGTTTTTACGTAAAAGTGTATCCATTTTTAACAAAAGAAAGACTCTTTGAGTGGTAACAGCCACATCGTGCCTCGTATTGAGGCGAGGTTGACTCATACATCTCACAAATGACCCATAAATCCTTGTACTAAAGTATCAACCCAATCCAGAACCATTTGGTCGGTTTTCCTTATGTCATTTGTTGTTTTCATTTAAAATGTTGTCCATTTCAAATAAAAGTGAGACACATTGAGTAGTACCGGCCACACCGCGCCTTGTATTGAGGCGAGGTTGACTCGTACACATCACAAATGACCCATGGATCATTTTCCTAAAGTTTCAACAGAATCCGAATGTATTAGTCTGTTTTCCGTATGTCAGTTGTTGTTTTCACTTAAAATATTGTCCATTTTAAAACCAAGAGAGTCATTTCGAGTGGTTTCAGCCACACCGTGCCTCGGATTGAAGAGGGTTGACTCATACCCGTCATAAATGACCCATGGATCGTTTTCCTAAAGTATCAACACAATTAGAATGCGTTTGGTCAGTTTTTTGTATTCCAGTTGTTGTTTTCACTTAAAATCATGTACATTTCAAATAAAAGTGAGACAATTTGTGTGGTTCCGGCCACATAATCCCTCGGATTGAGGTGGGGTTTACTCGTAAATGTCACATATCACCCACGAATGGTTTTCTTATTGTTTCGACAGAATCCGAATGTCTTTGGTCAGTTTTCTGTATGTTAGTTGTTGTATTCACGTAAAATGATGTCGTTTTGAAATAAAAGAGTGACACATTGAGTGGTTTCGGACACACTGCACCTCATATTGAGGTGGGGATGATTTTTACACTTAAATAATGACCCATGGATCATTTTCCTATAGTATCAACACAATAAGAATGTGTTTGGTTGGTTTTCCGTATGCCAATTGTTTTTACTTAAAAACATATCCATTTTAAAAAAAGAAAGGCACTATGAGTGGTACTAGACACATCGTGCCTCAGATTGAGGCGGGGTTGACTCCTACACATTTCAAATGACCCATGGATCCTTTTCCTAAAGTATCACCAGAATTTGAATGCGTTTGGTTGGATTTCCATATGTCAGTTGTTGTTTTCACTTAAGATGTTGTCCATTTCAAAGAAAAGTGAGGCACTTTGAGTGGTGCTAGCCACACCACCCCTCAGATTGTGGAGTAGTTGACTCGTGCACATAAAAAATGATTTATATATCGTTTTCCTAATGTTTCAAAAGAATCTGAATGCGTTTGTTTGGTTTTCCATATGTTAGTTGTTGTTTTCACTTAAAATGATGTCCATTTTAAACAAAAGAGACACATTTTGAGTGGTGTTGGCCACACCACATCCCGGATTGAGGCAGGGTTGACTCTTACACATCAAAAATGACCCAAGAATCGTTTTACTAAAGTATCAAAACAATAAAAATGTGTTTGGTCAGTTTTCCATATGTTAGTTGTTGTTGTCACATAAAATGTTGTCCATTTTAAACAAAAGGGAGACATTTTGAGTGGTGTCAGCCACACCTTTCCTCGGATTGAGGCGGGGTTAACTCATACATGTCAAAAATGACCCATGTATTGTTTTCCTAAAGTATCAACACAATCTTAATGCGTTTGGTCGGTTTTCCATATGCCAGTTGATGTTTTCACTTAAAATTCTGTACATTTCAAATAAAAGTCAAACAGTTTGAGTGGTGCCAGAAACACTGGCCCTTAGATTGAGGTGGGGTTGACTCGTACATGTCACATATGACCCATGGATCGTTTTCCTAGTGTTTCAATAGAATCCAAATGTGTTTGGTCTGTTTTTTGTATGTCAGTTGTTGTTTTCACTTAAAATAATGTCCACTTTAAACAAAAGAGAGACATTTTGAGTGCTGTCAACCGCACCGTGTCTCAGATCTAGGCGGGGTTGACTCGTACACATCAAAAATGACCCATGGATCGTTTTCCTAAAGTATCAACATAATGTGAATGTGTTTGGGCGATTTTCTATATGTTAGTTGTTGTTTTCACTTAAAATGTTGTCCATTTTAAACAAAAGACAGATATTTTGAGGGTGGTCGGCCACACCATTCCTCGGATTGAAGCGTGGTCGACTCTTGCAAGTAAATAATGACCCATAGATCATTTCCCTAATGTATCAACACAATCCGAGTGCATTTGGTTGGTTTTCCATATGCAAGTTGTCGTTTTCACATGAAATTTTGTCCATTTCAAATAAAAGTGAGACAGTTTGAGTGGTGTCGGCCACACTGGCCCTCAGATTGAGGAATGTTTGACTCGTATGTGTCACATATGACTCATGGATCATTTTCCTCATGTTTCAACTGAATCCTAATGCCTTTGGTCAGGTTTCCGTATGTTAGTTGTTGTATTAACTTAAAATGATGTCCTTTTGAATCAAAAGAGAGACACTTTGAGTGGTTCCGGTCACACCACACCTTGGATTGAGGTGGGGTTGACTCGTACACGTCCAAAATGACCCAAGGATCGTTTTCTTAAATTATGTACACAATTCAAATGCGGATGTTTGTTTTTCGTATGCCAGTTGTTTTTACTTAAAAGCGTATCCATTTTAAACAAAAGAAAGACACATTGAGTGGTACTGGACACATTGTGCCTCAAATTGATGTGGGATTGACTCGTATAGGTCAAAAATTACCCATGGATCCTTTTCTTAAATTATCAACATAATCCGAATGTGTTTGGTTGGTTTTCTGTATGTCAGTTGTTGTTTTCACATAAAATTTTTTCCATTAAAAGAAAAGTGAGACACTTTGAGTGGTTCCAGCCACACCATGCCTCATATTGAGGCAGGGTTGACTCATACACATCAAAAATTACCCATGGATCATTTTCTGAAAGTTTAAACCGAATCCTAATGCGTTTGATCCATTTTATGTATGTCAGTTGTAGTTTTCACTTAAAATGATGTCCATTTTAAACAAAAACAAAAGAGAGAAATTTTGAGGGGTGTCGGCCATACCGCGTCTCAAATTGAAGCAGGGTTGACTCTTACATATCAAAAATGACTCATTAATTGTTTTCCTAAAGTACAAACACAATTAGAATGCATTTGGTCATTTTTCCATATGCCAGTTGTTGTTTTCACTTAAAATCCTATCCATTTCAAATAAAAGTGGGATAGTTTGAGTGGTGCTAGCCACACCTACCCTCGGATTAAGTCGGGGTTGACTCATACACATCACATATCACCCACGGATCATTTTCCTAAAGTTTCAACAGAATATTAATGCCTTTTGTCGGTTTTCCATATGTCTGTTGTTGTATTCACTTAAAATTATGTCCTTTTGAAACAAAAGAGAGACCCTTTGAGTGGGGCCATCCACACCACACCTCGGATTGAGACGGGGTTGAATCGTACGTGTCAAAAATGTCCCATGAAATTTTTTCGTAAAGTTTCAACAGAATATGAATGCATTTGTTCGGTTTTCCGTATGTCAATTCTTGTATTCACATATAATGTTTTCCATTTTAAACAAAAGAGAGACATTTTGAGTGGTGTCAGCCACACTACTCCTCGGATTGAGGCGGGGTTGACTTTTACACGTCACAAATGACCCATGGATCCTTTTCCTAAAGTATCAACACAATCTTAATGCGTTTGGTTGGTTTTTCGTATGCCAGTTTTTGTTTTCACTTAAAATCTTGTCCATTTCAAATAAAAGTGAGACAATTTGAGTGGTTCCGGCCACACCGGCCCTCGGATTGAGGTGGGGTTTACTCATACATGTCACATATGACCCATGGATTGTTTTACTAATGTTTCAGTAGATTTTGAATTCCTTTGGTCAGTTTTCCGTATGTCAGTTATTATATTCACTTAAAATGATGTCCTTCTGAAACAAAAAAGATACACTTTGAGTGGTGTCGGCCACACTGCACCTCAGATTGAGGCAGGGTTGACTCTTACACATCCGAAAAAACTCATTTATCATTTTCCTCATGTATCAACACAATCCGAATTCTTTTGGTTAGTTTTCCATATGCCAGTTGTTTTTACATAAAAGAGTATCTATTTTTAACAAAAGAAAGACACTTTGAGTGGTATCGGCCACACTGTACCGCGAATTGAGGTGGGGTTGACTCGTACATGTCGCAAATGACCCATGGATCCTTTTCCTAAATTATCAACAGAATTTGAATGCGTTTGGTTGTTTTTACATATGTTTGTTGTTTTTTTCACTTAAAATGTTGTCCATTTCAATGAAAAGTGAGACACTTTGAGTGGTGTCGGCCACACCATGCCTCAGATTGAGGCAGGGTCGACTCGTAAACAACACAAATGACCCATGGATCGTTTTCCTAATGTTTCAACAGAATACGAATGCGTTTGTACCATTTTCTGTATGTTAGTTGTTGTTTTCACTTAAAATGTTGTCCATTTTAAACAAAAGAGAGAGATTTTGTGTTCTGTCGACCACATCGTGCCTCTGATTGAGGTGGGGTTGACAAATACACGTCTCAAATGACTCATGTATCATTTTTCTAAAGTATCAACACAATCCGAATCCATTTTTTCAGTTTTCCTTATGACATTTGTTGTTTTCATTTAAAATTTTGTCCATTTCAAATAAAAGTGAGACACTTTGACTGGTACCGGCCACACTATGCCTCGGATTGAGGTGGGGTTGACTCATACACATCACTTGGGTGTTTTCAGTGACGTCAAGTGCATATTGATGATACAGGGGAGTCTAATCCTCTCACTTCATCCTCTTTTCGATTAGGGTTTGCACTCTTCTCTCATCTTCTTCTAAAGCTCTAAACCCCTCTTTTCCGTTGGGATTTAGTGTGAATCTTGAAGAGAGCATAGATTGGGATCCGAGGTCCAGGGAGGAGGGTTGGGGGGGCTGTTTGGGGGGCTTTCCATGGTCCATGGAGGATGGTGGGGGTGGGGGGGATGTCCGGGGGGTTGTCCGGAGGGAGGTCCGGGGTCCAGGGAGGAAGGTGGGGGGCTGTGCGGGGAGCTATCCGGGGGGCTTCACGGGGTCCAGGGAGGACTTTGGGGGGGGGGTTTGTACGGGGTCTTGGGAGGAGGGTGGGTAATTTATCTAAAACTCTATCTTGGTATCATACATCGAATTTCGACAGGACTGCGAACTACCGCAGGGTGTTGTCCTGGATTAGGGCCAAATCACGGCAATACCTGGGCGTGACCGTGTCACGACCACGGCCTGAACACGGCGTGATCGTAGCGTGATCGTGGTGTGACCGCGGTGTGACTGCGGCTTGTTGGCTCGGTCCAGTGATATATGTGGGGCAACATCTTCTGGCCAGGAGCGAAGGGTGCGGGAGGAAGCGAGGCAACATTCCGTTCATCACCTCCCTCCCCATTAACTATGGATGGGTAATATATGAAAAACTCTATCTAGGTATCATAATTCGATTTCCAAAAGGACTTCGAACCGCCGCAGGGTGTCTTCCTAGAGTAGGGCCAAATCACGACATTACAGCGGCGTGACCGTGGCATGATTGCGGTGTGACCACAGCGTGACCGCGGCTTTACCACAACGTGACTGCGGCGTGACCGAGGCGTGTTGGCCTAGTCTAGCGACATCCATGGGGCAACATCTTCCGGCCAGGAGCAAAGGGAGAGGGAGGAAGTGGTGAAACATTTTGGCCACCTCCCTCCCCATTAACTATGGATGGGTAATGTATCTAAAAATCTATATAGGTATCATACATCGAATTCCGAAAGGACTGCGAACCGACACGGGGTGTCGTCCTAGAGCATGGCCAAATCATGGCATTACCGCGGCGTGACCGTGGCGTGACTGCGGCGTGACGGTGGAGTGAACGCGGCGTGACCGCGGGGTGACCGTGGAGTGATCTAGGTGGCACTGCGGCCTGACCGCAGCGTGACTGCGGCGTGGCCGCGGCGTGGCCACAGCTTGGAAGCGGCGTGACCGCGGCGTATTAGCCCGGTACAGTGACATCCGTGGGGCAGCATCTTCCAGCCATGATTCCAAATAAATCGTATGTAGTTTCCCTTCACATTATAGAAACTGATGTTATGTTATAAAAAATAGACTATTAATTCGGGATTGTTGTATGATAAAGATATATATTTTATATTCTTTGGTTTTAAATGTGGTATTAGGTTGTTGAAACTACTGATTGAGAGTCAAATTATCACACCCTATACACTTACTGTGAGTTTTCACAGATAGCGCACCTCTGTTGGAGGTGTTTTATTATAAAAACATGAGTTTATTTATCAAATAAAAAATTATATTAAAGAAATCTGATTCAAGATTTGCAATTCAATATAATTAAGCAGAATTAAGAAAGAAGCTAAATTCAATTTAAAGAATTCTTAAATTAAAGAGGCTACGAGAGGGACTCTACCTCAAGCTAGAACCAATTCGTCCACTTCAGCTCTTGGAACTTTCTAACTAAATTCTTCTACTCATCCACTGGGTATACGCACCTTCACACACATGCAAGGACACCAAGCCCCTATTCACACACCTACCTGGCCATGCCCATGTGCAAGGGGATCCTTGCACATATGCCTATATGAATATATCAATCTCCAATCACCTACGTATGTATTTATATATATATATACATGGTCACACCTAGCCCCATACGTTCATAATCACTTCCATTAGTGATTATACACTTAACATAGGAAGCCACATACATATACTTACATACCTATGCACACGCAGGCGAGTCGCCCTTGACATGGTGACTCGAAACCAATGAGCAGGGATCAACGCACTACACAAAGGATATTAAGAACGTTAAAACACATGAAGGATGCTAGATAACCAGTGAGAAACCATCCAATGGCATTAAATCCTTACCTAGATTGGCAGCGAAGAACCAAATCCACCTAAACCAATACAAAACGATCCAACACCCTACCGAAAACATAATATGGAGTAAAAAAACTAAATCCCCAAATAAATGAGATGTGAGACAAGTAGTAACCATATAATCTTACCTCGGATCAAAGCCAGTGGACTGAATCAATCTAAACTGCTTCTGGCACCCTTCGCAGAATATAACTACCCTCTGTCCAAATAAAGCAGTCAAAGATCTAAGTGATCATTGCGATAAAGAAAATAAAATAAAAACTAAACTAAAACATACATGTCCCCTGTGACTATACCTATCACCTCCCAACATATATGTACCACAGGGCCCCATGGGTCAAATCATTATCCTGCAAGAAAAATGGAAGAAGGTCAATGTTTCAAAATGATACTATCAAATAGTACATTCCTATTAATTAACAATTACTCTTCCTATTAATGGAATATAATCAATTTGGACCAAGTTTCAACTTTGTTTGGTTTTGTTCGATACAAGGGATGAGGTCTTATTATTCTTGGTTTTTATGTTTACAGTTGAGATATTTATTTAAAAATGATGCACGTATTTTTCATTATTATTTATCGTTTTAGTTCTTAGCCTATTTCCATGGGGCCTGTCCACATGAATAATTCTAGGAATGTAGGGTTTGGTTGACATTTATGTGGATTAATGTGATTGATGTCACTAACAATGAGGATTTAGATCAAGTAAAATATTCCTAATAGGATTGGGCCCTGTAGTGATAGGTGTGCAAATTGTACATCTACCGTTTGAGGAGGAAATACTTATGAGGATGGATTGGAATCTTGGTAGGTTCTTAGAGTGGGATGGTCCATCAACGTATATAAAATGTATTATGAAAGTTTTTACTCCATTTAATGATTCAAGATTTCAACTAAAGAGATGAAGTATGAGATACTAGTGTGGGTATTGGTTATTTTCAGGAAGATTGGAATTATAATGCCAAGAAGCTTGGTGTGATTTAGCTTAGGGGTTATTTCATGACTCCAACATACTCCAGAAATGTTCCCACACAATGTTTTAGATGAACAATTCCATCTCATGGAAGACCCCAAGGCTCCACTATCTTCCAATGTTTCATCACGCTCACACCTTATGGTATTACAATATAAAAGTGATCTACGTCAACTAGTCAGGATAGCATCACTACCCTCCATCTGTAGAAAGAAGTAAAATACCTAAGTGGCCAACGCGATAATGAAAATAAAATAAAAACTAAACAAAAACATACCTGTATCCCATGACTATACATGTCACCACCCAATATATAAGAACCACTCTACCCCATGGGTCAAATCATGTTCCTGCAAGCAAGGAGGAAATAGTTCCATTTAATAATCTCTTTATTTTTCATTATGTTCATTATATAGAACATTGTTGGAAACACCATACTAGTACACTTAGACATTGAATATGCACCTATGCTACATTAGTTGAGTTGACGATTATGCGCATAACCCTATTCATTAGGGAAAGAACCTCAGAGGGACCATAATCAATGTTTAGTAGTTGATCCTACTCTTGAACCCGGTTAGGCACCAGTCCAAGAACCAGATGGTCTACTTTGTAATGAGGGTTAAAACCATTTCATTATACTATACTAAGAATAAAGGTGTTGGTATATTTTCTACTAGCAATGGGAATTTCTCAAGGCTTGAGTGCTAATCATCTTTAGTTCCTAAGTTAATGGCCCCTTAACTATCCGTAGATGTCAAGGGGTGTCTCCCATGGGTGTCTTGTGGTGTGTAGTGTCTATTTATTATTTTTGTGGTGATTCCATATTTTGGGAAATTTGTATTTCATGGTCAGATTAATAAATACATTAGTCAATTAGAAAATACACCCATAGTCAATAGAGATATACCCACTTTTGATAGAGAATACCATCCAAATAACCAAATCGGAAATCTGAGACCTACATATAACTTTACCAATTCCAATTACATAATATATGTTACACCAACTTATGTTTTATGAACCAATAAATTAAAGGGAATGATACACCTCACAATAACCCATAAAATATCATATAGCATCACTCACCTCCAGTTAACCAACATCATTGCACATCTTAATGATGATACAACCTCATCACATATAGGATAAATCAAAATAGAAAAAAATATATATTCACATCAAAATAAAAATTAAAAACAAAAATATTAGATAAATTTCAATAAAAATAAGGTACCAGTTAAGGAAATACCTAATTTAGGATGGGTTGGATGGTGATTCAGCAGGAGATTCTGCAGATTGGATGGGATAGAGGAAGAAGAAGCCGAAGGAGCTCCTAGATTGCCCAGAGTGGGGGAATTGCTTCGGTTTAGGGTTCTGTATTGCGAATGGTGGAGAGGAGGGGCTGCAGTTAAGTTAGGGGAAACTATTACAAATGGTTTTTAAAAACTGTTGGTAAAAATTTTCAGGCCACACTTATACCAACAGTTCCTTAGAACCGATGGTAAAAGGCCCCATAAGCCATCTATTTACCAACACTTTAAAGAAATCCATTGGTAAAGGTTTCTTAAGACATGATTTACCAACATTTTTATGAAACTATTGGTAAAACTATTCTTTACCAACAGTTTTATCAAACCATTGGTCTGGAAGTGTGGGGAAAAACCCACATTCCAGTAGTGTGCCTTATGAAACACTAATTGTTCTATATTCTCCTACGACCTCTCATGGTGGTCATTACGATGGAACTATATTTATATATGATATATATTATTTTAATGTTTTATCTATTATTATGTGATTTTTATTTAAAAACATACCTTTATGACTTCCAATATGTGTAAACGTGATAATTTCATTTGAGGAAGTGCGGACTATGGCCCCCTCAAGGTGATATGATTCGTTAATGACATACATGGAAGGTATATAGGATTGAGTTATAAAATTATGTAACATGTATATCATATTTTTTTATAAGGTAATTATAATATACCAGTGTATCATTTAGTTTTCATTCCACTAAATATGAAATAGAAATGAATGTAGCGTTCTTGAGTATGTACGGCTTACCGTCTCCATGAACGGTGCATTTCATTTCTTATCTCCAAATGTTATATAATATTATTAATACAGATATATACTAGATATATATTATATTTATGATATTAAAATCATGAATATTATTCTGTAGATAATATACTTTTTACCACATGGAAAATTTGTAATTACAACAAGTTAATTTTTGACTCATGTTCCGAACATAGACAAAATGCCAGATATGAACTCATACAATTTACAAATTTTTATAGCAAGGTAATAAGTTATAAAAAGGAATAATAAATTTGAAAAATGTTCTTAATAAAGAGAAAATTAAATTAAGTTTTTTATTCATGAAGAATCAACAATATACAAGAGAAGTAGGACTTGAGGTAAGGGGTTTTCCTCTCACTTTTTATTCCCGTGAGATTCATCCTATATTTTCCACTATTTCGTTTTGTGTGGTGTATGTACTGCCCATGACTGTATTATTTTTATAATATAATTTAATTTATGGTAATTTACATCTTCATTGTATGATCCTTCTTTTATGTGTTGAATGTTTCGTATGTTACCAAATAGGTAAGGGAACCTTTCACCATACTCTTTTAGTCAAAGACTTCTTTTCTGTTATGTATTTAAATTTCAATTTTCAAATGTTGAGATATGTTCTTATATATTTTTATTTCTTTAAATTTTATATAAATGTGATTAGAGACAATTTTTCTCTCATCAACTCATTTAATGAATTTTTAATTGACATCGTTAAGCTGTTGAATTTTTATATGGGAACCTCTTAACCCAATTTCCATTCTTTGGGTAAAACATATAATTCTTGATTATCTCATGATATGATTATGTGTGGAATGAATGATTATATATTTATGTAATAATTTACACTCTTATTTGTGTCGATATACTTTTGATACACATAATCAGTCCATTGATAATTTCTCAAGTCATTATTATGAACTTGATAAGGGTAATCATAAATCAATTTCCGTTCATTGAGTTAAACATCCAAGTCATT
This sequence comes from Viscum album, assembly GCA_963277665.1. Taxonomy (NCBI): domain Eukaryota; kingdom Viridiplantae; phylum Streptophyta; class Magnoliopsida; order Santalales; family Viscaceae; genus Viscum; species Viscum album. The sequence continues at coordinate 281,983,206 of OY728167.1, forward strand.
TGTTTTGTTTTTAAAAGAACATATCTGAAGTTTCTCTAACTGATTTACACTGAATATTCAGTAATATTGAGTTTATTTATATTTTTCACACATTATTATGTAATTGATTTATTCTTAATCTAAGGATACCCGCTTTATAAGGGATTTCGTCTCAATTTACCTTCCATCGGGACTTTATTGTAGTTATGCACCAATTCACATTTATATGGTGTATTTACTATCCTTTGTCATATTATATCATCGATACCTTTATTATCATTATATTATAATGCTTTGATTAAATGTTATTCCCCAATTATTTTTATTCAAGAATATCTCATTTGGTTAATAACCCCTTACCGAAAATATTGTTTTTAAAGATTTATTCATATAAATATTTCTCATTAATGTCCATCATTTCAAAAAGGTTTTAAGGATTTTTTTTATGGACATTAATGTTTTAAAATTTTAATACCTTTAAAGTACTCAAATTGGCATGGGACACATTGATTCCAAAATCTCTATATAAAACGATTTAAATGGTTTTGAAAATGGTTTTGATAAAGCATTGATTACATCAATATATCGAAATTATTTATTGTGATTATAATGTGGAAATTTTATCTTTCTTTCATGTTGTTTTGTGTGTTATTATTTATAAAGGTACTTTACCATTTGACAGGTGGTTATGTGATCAATAAAATGATGGGTGGTGTCGTTATAAACCAGGATGGGTGCTTATGTCATAACCTCCAATGTATTGGGTATGGAAGTCGGTCGTATGGCTATTCTTTTTAGTGATATGAGTTGAAGTGTAATGTATGGTTATTCCATTTATGTATTATTATTTCCCAAGTTACCTATATAAGTTATGTGTGCTTTCTATGGGTTTTATTTTAATATTTTGGTTATAAAAGGGTAAGAAATGATCTTTTATTCAGTGAAGAGTATTTACTACTTCATAAAAGTGAAAATTATTACTTATGATAAGGTTTTCATGGATTACTTGTTGTTTTGAAAAACTAACATTTTTCATTCTTTGTGTATCCCTTACTAAGATTTTTATGCTCATCCCATGTTTTTTAAATTCTTTTCAAAGGGCATAAAGTGGAATAGGGTCAAGGATGGGATCATGGAAAATTCATGTTTTCTAAAACATGGAACTAGAAATGGATCTTTTTTGAAAGAGTTTTTATTTTATCAAAAAAATGGATACTGATTAGAAGTTTCTACATATAATATTCTTGTTGTTATGTATATGTTATGACCTAATTCTATACATCTCTAAACCATAATTTCCACAATGAGAATTATTAACTTAATTCAAGAATAGGTAATGTTTAAGGTCTGGTTCTTATAGTTGGTATCAGAGGACGGTTTAGAAAACATTAGGGATTATGAGTTTTAGTTAAACACATGGTTAGTCTATATGTATATTATTTCAGTTTAATCCTTATTTTATAACTTTTTCAGATCATGGAATGTTACTTAAAAATGGAAGGAGGAGGATCTCAAAAAACATTCCAATCTCTTCCTAATTACATGCTTGCAATAATTATTACAAAGTCATGTTCAAATGATTTTGACACTTTTTCAAGCATACAACTCACTTGAAAGAAGTTTTTTGAGATATTACACACCTCCACTATACCTCGATATCATTGTGGATCATTGGATGTATTTAATAAAATTCTATTTTCAAAATATTCTCATATTTTTATGAAAGGTAAATATTACAAAGGAATTTTCAAATATTTTTACTTATCTCAAGATTTTGAAGCATATTATGATTTTAAAAAAGGTGCTGAAGAAAGAGACCCTTGTGCAACCTATTTCTATTTTCTTTTACAAAATAGTCTCTCAGCACATACTTATGGTATTTTAAAATGCCCATTTATTGAATGCTTCAACTCAAATTTGGTCCAACTATTTTATAAAAATCATGTTTTATCAGATTTGTTTAAATTATATGTCATACATGATTATTTTACAAAACTATTTTTCTGCGAACACCCATATGACCCAAGTTGTACACAGTGTATTTAGAGGAAGGGATCAAATGATTTTGAAGGATCTATAAACCAATTTTCTAATTCATGGACCTTCAACCTATTTTAACAAGATGAAGATGAAACCATACAGACACCATGATAAAGGTATGATGTTATTTCTGTTAGGATTAGTTTTATTTTATCATATAGAGGTGAAAAAGTACAATATATATAAGGCTTCATGAATTGAGATGTTGATGTCTTAATGTGTTGGGATGAAAATGAAATGTATAAGAAAACCTTTGAAGTTAAAACATGATAGGTTCATTTTTTGTTTCATAAAAAGGACAACCCGTAAGATGGGTGAAAACCTATCGCATCCGACAAGACCGTGGGAATCAAACTGACAACCGAAAGGCGATAAGGGTACGTCGCCTTCCACTGGCCTACATGAATTCCTAGGTTTGTGTGACTAATTCTTTATAGTTAAATGATTTTTTGATCAAGAATAAGTTGATTTTGGGATCTTCTATTTTTTCATATGGATAACCTTAATATAGAAAATTTATTTTTTGGTTAAGTGAGAGTGGTTTTTTTAGAAGATGTATACTCTTTTGGAGCATTATATTCTTAAGGGAAACAAAATACTATGATATCTCATTTGTGGAGTAATGGTTGAAATTTTATTTTTTAAAAAATAAATTTATATATTGTGGGAATATGGTGATTGGGGTTTTTTATATAAATGATTAACCTATAGTAAATAATATTTTATTCAGTTAATTACACTTTAGTATGAGACTTTAAGATTATTCGGTGTTATTTGGAGATAAATGTTAACTTCTACTATGGAAGAATGTGTGATTAAATTATTCTGAGTTTTGGGTTTCAAACATATTTTGGATTGTTTTTGAATAATTTTAAGGACAATTGTCTATTGAATTATCTTTTTTGAAACTTGGTTATTGTTTGTTTAAATTTTGAGATTAAGATTAGTTTCTCTTTTTATAAAGGATTATATTTTTTAGGAATTTTATGATCTTTTACTAACCATTTTGGTTTTGGTTGATGTATAATGTTAGGGTAAATATATAGTTTAACTATTATGAATTATGTGATATTCTAGAAGTTTATTCTATCACTTTTAATGTGACTAAATCAGTTTGAATACTCATATTTTGGAGAAGAGATGATTTTTTATTAGAAATTTAGTAAAGGATGAATGTCTACATGAAAAAGTAATTATGTTTCCTAATGTTTTTAGTTAATCTCCTAAATTATTTCCTCAAAACAATGAAGGGTAACATAAAACATAAACTTTTTCTACCAATGTTTTCTTACTAGGGAATCAATGTCCGTTTAACCAATCATAAGTTTGTGGTTTTCATGTTGTTTACTTTCTCCATATCTTTTTTTCTATCACTCTCTATCAGAACATGATGGTTAGTTTCTCTTCTATATCCATGTTTTCATGGAATCCTAGTATGTGATATCTCGGCTGACCTTCGTACTTCTCTTTCATTCTTTTAGAGTGATTTTTTATTGACTCTTTTTCCGATGTGGGACTTTTTTTGAAGATTCCAAGTCCAATTTTACAATTGTGAGGACGTAATTTCCAAAAGGGGGGATGGATGTAACATCTCTAGTAAATAAAGAATATGAAATTTTTCATCTTTGTATTTGTGAATTAATTATGTAATTTACTTTAAAGGGAATGATATGTTCGATGGAGTACCCAATATGCAACAATGGGTTTCTTTGAAATCTTAAATTTCACACAACGTTGAATTATACTGAACAATATTAATATAATATAATTATTTTAAGTGGTAGTTAATGTACAGTTGTAGTATTGGATGTAATGAACACAACTAACTACAATACGATTACACATGTTTTTTAAATGTTTTTACATTTACCCAATAAATTTTAGAGGATTAAAATGAGAATGAATCAAATATTAAGCATGAAATACTCTAATATTTTTTTAAAGATTGTTTTACCTCATTCTCATGGAGAACCCTTTTTAAATATTTTTTTTTCACTTTTATATGTTATATTTTACTAAATATTATTCTTATTTATAATCGGGTCATCAAAATTTACTTTCTACGAAATGCTGGTATCTTTCGGATAATGTTCATATTTTAATGAATAGTGAGAAAAATTGTATTCTAATTCAAAACTAATTTTTAATATAATATATTTATACGGTTAGATTATCTTTTTAATTATTTATGATGTTTAAATATATTTTATATTTACCAATTAATACAATGTTGGTAATTTCAAGTAATTTCGCTCTGAAATTGCACAGAAACATGTGTCAATCTTTTGGTAGTTATTATTACTTAAAAAAACGTTTTTTATTTTGACAACTGGAATTAATTTTAAATTAATATCTTCCACTTCTGTGTTTTGAATTTTAAAAATTGGATTCCATATTTGGAATCAGGAGCCCCAAATTTTGTAAATAGGTAACTTTTATTTTTAGACATTATGAATATTTACTTCTGTAAATATTTTTATTTACCATGGTTAAAGGATAAATCTGCTAAATAAGGGTAAAATACTACTATTATTATTATATTATATTACCTTAACATGTCTTATAATCCTTTTTTTTGATAAATTTATGATCATGGAAATCCATGGGTAGATAATTGGACCCCATGAAGCCACATGGGAGTGATAATGACACTTTATATTAATTGATTTAAAGTAAAGACAAAAATGATATATACATATATCATTTAGTAAATCGGTTTTTACATGGGGTTATATGAGTCATCTCTTAGTCTATAAATTTTAATTAGAAATCTAAAAATATTTCATACATTATGATATTTAATTTATAATTTTTAGTCATCAAATAAATAAAATTATTTATGACACAGTTATGATGGAGGGATTACCTTATTAATGAATGATTTAAATAAATGAGATTATAAAAATTAAAAAAACTATCCAAAACCAATACAATTCTCATTGGATGAATTTATTTCTAAGAATAGTCATATTAGCATCGAATGTAATGAGTTTTGGACCTTTTCAAACTGAAGATAAGTTTATAATAAAATAATATTTCCAAACATTCCTAAAGAGATCCTCCTCCCCATTATAAATAACCACCACCTCTAACCCATTACACACAGCTCTAAAAACCCTTGGATAATCCTAAATCATCCCAATTAAGCTCCCTACATCCCTCTATTCCACCTATAATCATTACCTTATTAATAAGGTACTTCAAGAAAGCCTTTTTGTTCACACCAAAGGGAGTTACCCTATTTAAAGGTAACATCTTCCCTCAAGTTCTCTTCTTTTATTTTACTAGTTCACTCCCTATTCTATTTTTATTCATTGTTTACATAAAAAAATTATCCTAAATATACTAGGTTTTTTTATGAGAAGGATTCGAACTACACTTACACACACCTCCATCTAATGGGTAATGAACATATTGTTTCTGTGGATGGTGAACTACTACCTCACGAAACGATGATTGTTCAATCTTCTCTGACCACCTCTCATTGTGTCCATTATGATGGAAATAGATTTATATATGACATATATTATTATTATTCATTATTTATTATTATTTTATTTTTATTTACATACATACGTTTATGCTTTCCAATATGTGTAAACACGATAATTTCATTTGAGGAAGTGCGGACTACCGCCCCCTCAAGGTGATATTTTTCGTTCATGACATACATAGAACATATAAATGATGGAGTTATGAAATTATGTAACATATATATCATATCATATAATACTGTAATTATAATATTCCTATTTATCATTAGGTTTTCATCCCATTAAATATGAAATAGAAATGAAAGTATCATTTATGTGTACGTACAGTATATCGTCTCCATGAACGGTGCATTTTATTTATTATCTCCAAATGTTATGTAATATTATAAATACATATATATTCTGGATATATATGATATATATGATATTTCAATCATGAATATGATTCTGAATATAATATTCTTTTGACCTCGTGGACAATTTGTAATTATAACAAGTTCATTTTTGAATCAAGTTCCGAACATCGGCAAAATTTCTGATATGAACTAAAATAATTAACAAATTGTTATAGAGAGGTAATAAGTGATATAAAAGGAATAATAAATTTGAAAATGGTTCTTAATAAAGTATAAATTAACTTATGTTTATTATTCAGGAAGAACATGGAACATAGAAGATAAGTCAGACTTGAGATAAGGGTTTTTCATCTCGCTTTTTAATCTCGTGATATTAATGCTATATCTTCCACTATTTCCTTTCGTGTGCTGTATGTACTGAAAATTATTGTATTATTTTGTATAATATACTTTTATTTATGGTTATTTACATCTTAATTTTATGATCATTTTTTTATGTGGTGATTTTTTCATAAGTTACCAAATCGGCAAAGGAACCTTTCACCTTACTCTTTTAGTCAAAGACATCATTTATGTTATATATTTTAATTTAACTTTTCAAATGATTGGATTTTTTATTATATATACTTATTGCTGAAAATTTTATGTCCATGTGATTGGAGACCCTTTTTATCTAATCAAATCATTTTATGAATTTTTAATTGACGTCGTTACGCTGCGGAATTTTCATAAGGGAACTTCTTAACCCAATTTCCATTCTTTGGGTTAATATTATACTTAATGATAATTTCATGATATTATTATGTGTTGAATCACTATTTATTTATTTAAATAATAATTTCCAATATTATATGGGTGGAAATATATTTGATATACATAATCACTCCATTGATAATTTCTCATGTCATTGATATGAACATGATAAGGGTGATATTAACTAAATTTCCATTCATTGAGTTAAACATCCATGTCATTGGTTTTGTTTTTAAAAGAACATTTTTTAATGTCCTATTATTGATTTACAATGAAAATCCATTCATATTGAGTTTATTTATATTTTTCACACATAATTATGTAATTGATTTCCCCTTAATCTAAGGGTACCATCTTTATAAGCGATTTCATCTCAATTTACATTCCTTTGAGACTTCATTGTTTTTATGCACCAATTCACTTTTATATGGTGTATATACTATCCTTTGGAATATTAAATAATGAATACATTTATTATAATGATATTATAAAGTTTTTGTTAAATATTATTCTTCAATTATTTGTATTCAAGCATCTCTCCTTTGGTTAATAACTCCTTAACTAAAATATTGTTTTTGAAGATTTATTCTTATAAATATTTCTCATTAATGTCCATATTTTAACAATGGTTGTAAGGATTTATTTATATGGAAATTAATGTTTTAAAATGTTAATAACTTTAAATGTTTCAATGCGGCATGACACACTTTGACTCAAAAATATCATTATTAAATGTTTGAAATGGTTTTGATGAATCATTGATTACGTCAATGTCTTGAAAATATATATTGTGATAGTAATGTGGAAATGTTATCATTATTTCATTATTGTTTTTTTTGTTTTGATTTATAGTGGTACATTGAATTTGATGGGTTGTTACGTGATAAACCAAATGATGGTTGGTGCCGTGATAAACTGGGATAGGTGGTTACGTTATAGCCTCCAATGCATTGGGTATGAAAGTCGGCCGTATGGCTATTGCATTTAGTGATATGTGTGTAAGTCAACCGTATGGTTATTTCATTTAATTATATTTATTTCCCAAGTAACCTATATATGTTATGTGTTCTTTATATGGGTTTTATGGTAATATTTTGCTTACAAAATGGTAAGCACGGATCTTTTATTCAAGGAAGAGTATTTACTACTTCGTTAAGGTGAAAATTATTACTTATGATAAGGTATTCGTGGTTTACATGTTGTTTTGAAAAAATTATAGTTTTCCTTCATTGTGTATCACTTACTAAGATTTTTATGCTCATCCCAAGTTTTTTTAAATATTTTTTATAGGACATAAAGTGGAATAGGTTCAGGGATGGGATCAAGGAAAAGCTATGTTGTCTAAAACATAGAACTATACATGACTCTTTTTTTAAAGATTTTTTATTTTATGAAAAAATAGATACTCATTAGAAGTATCTAGATGTAATTTTCAGGTTGTTTTTTATATGTTATGATCAAATTATCTAAATCTTTAAACCAAAAAAGATTCTCAATGTGAATTATTAACATAATTCAAGATTATGTAATGTTTAAGGTCGGCTCCTAATATACCCAGGCTTCCCCCTTCGTGCCCAAACAATTTAAGCATGCTACGTAAATCTATTTTTATATAATAACACCACTAATGGTTATATAATAATAATATAGTATCTACACACACTTTATACCACATAAAACACACAACAAAACATTTTGATTTTCAATAGAACAACTTCTCAAAATCTCACATTGTTTTGCACCCGAAACTCCTTGATGTCCCCACATTGCACACTATGTACACACTTATAAGACACCAAAAAAACTAGCATACCAATACCATTCAATGAAACCATAAAATCAGTTTTAGGGAAAACTCATATAAACCAAGAAGTGATATCTTTGTAAAACCTCCATTTTCACCCAAACATGGCACTTAAACTTCATATGCTTCTCAAAAACCATTAAAAAAATTTCGCGGCCACAAAAAAAGGATATATACATTCAAAAAATTCTTTTGATCCCCAATACATTTCAATAAAGTCAACTAATTATTTATCAGGAATCCCCAAATGAACCAATAAAATATTTCTATGAAAAACCTCAAATTTCACCTAAAAATGGTACTTAAACTTCATTTTCTTTACAAATACAACTAAAACCAAATTTTCACCAATAATAAAAGTATATATACATAAAAATAATATAAACACAACAAGATAATTCAAAAGTATTTCATTCACATGGAATCACCTACCGAAATTGTTAAAACATTTAATCCTTTGTCAGAAAATTCAATTGCACCACCACCGCACCTCAAGGAAGGTAGATTGAGCCTAAAATCATAGTATTGGACCAAGAAAACCCAAAGTTAAGCCCTAGGTTAGAATAACAGAATTCTCTACATTAGGAACCTCAAGATTAATAGAATAAACCCTAATAAAATTGAAGAAACCCTAAGCAAATGGGATAAGTAAGGGGCTAACCCACTTACATGGGAGATCTTCAAGAAATCTCCCCAGATCACACAAAGGATGAATCTCCAAGAAACCAAAACTGAAATTGAGGTTAGAATAAGGATGGATAGGTCATGTAGGAACTGAAATGTGGAGGAAAATAGTTAAAATGAAGGGGTTATGTAGGAATTAATTTACCTTTTTAAATATGGACGAATATAGAAAGCATAAGAATTTTTGACTTCATCCGCAAAGTAATTGAGATCCAAAGAAGGGAGAAGAGAATGGGGTAGCGCCTAGATTCAGTGGGATCAAGTGAGATGTGGAATCAATAAAAAATAATTAACATTTAATAAGATATTAAATGAACACATTTTTAAAAAAATCATAATGGGCTTCCGGGATGGCCCAATTAATTAAATAAAAACCCAAATACACCATGATTACGGATTCCTAAAAGGTCTAAATTTTATGGTGGTGTTAATAGGTCAGGGGATACCATGTAGAAATTTTAATGGATGATAAATTTTGAAAAATGAATGAGTTATAAAAGAAACAATATTTGTTTTTAATTCTGGAATTTGGATCACAGTTTGGCCCACATTTTGAAAACCCACCATTTCAACCAAAATACATGGGAAATCCCCAAAACAAAGACAGAATGAAAAATAAATGAAAAATAACTTTAAAATAATTCAGGTATGTGACAGGGTCAGGACCTGAAGACCATTTTACATTGGGGTGTTTGGGTTGTCATCGGGACCTAGTTGTTACATTTGATATCAGAGGTGGAACTCAGCCTTAAGTGTGGTGCACAGCCTGGGTTGAGATGTAGGGCCCACAACGAGGACGTTGTTCTCTAAAGGGGGTTGAATGAAACAACCCATAATGATAAAAGGTTAAATTAATAGATGATATGACTCATGTTAACAAGATGAAACTTCCTTTTCGGGACCCTATGTGATTATAACTCCACAGTTAAGCGTGATTGGCCTGATGTAGTGATCAGGATGGGTGACCTTCTGGGAAGTTTCCTAGGGTGTGTGTGATTGAGGACCACTGAAAAGGACATTTGTTAGCCTGTGGGGATATTAATTAGTCTGATGACCCATTTGGGCACGTTGGTGGGACATAGGGTGGGGACCATGTTTCTGTGGGGCAACTGGTGGTACCTGGCGGGCCAGGACCTAGTGACCATGTTAAGGTGGGGGTGTTTGTGATGTTAGAGGAACCCCATTGTTACAACAAGGCATAAAAAAGACCACTTTTCTACAACTCAATTACTATAATAGTAAACCATTCCAAGTATCTAAGGAAAAACTCACCAAGACCAAGGGTCAACAACTAGGTCTACCTCCAAGTGTTCATTTCCCCATGTATGAACCTAGAAGAAGAAAGTCTACAAAAACACAAAGGAAAAAAGTTGAGTGTGAGCTAAAAAGTCCAGTAGGGCCTCACCAAGATTCCGTAATAGATTATATCAAATGAATAATCAAATTAATGATTTCATTTTTTAAAATATAAATATTTTTAATTTTAAACAATATTTAAACAAATATTGATACATAGTTCAAATGATGGAAAATTATTTAAGAAAAGTCTATTAAAATCATGTAATATTTATAGAACAATAGCTAAATATAAAGCAGTTTATGAAAATAGAGAAGGGATGTAATGAAATTTTACAACATTTTCATATATTTATATCTCAAATATAAATCACAGGTGAGAAACATGGTCATCTTCCAAATGGTACGATAGTATTTTCGAATATAGGACTCCTCACTCTCTATGTTATCTCAGTAATATTTGTATACACAAGTCACTATAACAATGGCCAAAGTTGAATCATTACCATCCCATCAGGGATATAACCCAGTGCATATATGTTTTATAATGTTGTAATAGCATATAGTGTGTCCAAATAAGTTACCACCTACCTAAGTCTTTCATGGGGTCTTACACAATCAGTAATGGGAAATTTATTTTACGACTGATTGAAATAAAATTGCATCTCATTCATCCATTTAAAATTGCATTTTTTTCATTTAAAACCAAAACATGTTTTAATAAAAAAATTCCCCTTTCTAAGATAAAACCATTGTGTTTCAATCAAATCCTTTTTCATAGGTTTGAAATCCATTCAAAACAAATTTCATCCATTTCATAATTTATCACCATAATTAAATTCGAAAATATAATTTTAATCATTTCCATCAAATCAAAATTTTAAAATTAACAATTTAAATTAACAATTTTAAAAAAACTCACCCCAATGCAATGGAATTGGGGGTTTTCAAAAAAAATCCAAAACCATTTTAAATCTCCCAATTCGCATCAATTGAAATTAATCAAGAAATACTATGTTGATCAATTTTGGAAATTAGAAAGGAACTGCCTACCTCTTCCCAAAACTCAACACTCACAACGACACTCGTCAAATATAACAAAGGTGGAGAAAAAACTCGAAACCCAAACTAGAAATGGGAACCAACCCCATAAGTCATAGATCCATCACTATAAAGATGATCAAACAAAATACCACTGGAGGAGAATGATTGATTGATGAATAATGGGATAGAAATATTACTCGAAAAACACACCACAAGAACAATAATAATCCAATACAGAATAAATTGATCCAGAAGGTTTTGAAGGCTTCATGTTCACCAAAAAAAAGGTCTGGGATGAGGGAGAATAAATCATATAGAAGAAAAAAGTAAAGCCCTTCTACACTACTTGTTTGAAAAATTAACTTGGGGTATTACACGACACTTAATCCCAACACGCATTTTCAAATATTTAACATTCGTAACCATTGAAAAAATGTGTCCTCAACTTAATTCCTAACACTTAAAATTAAAAACTGATCATTAAATCCTTCATGATGTGTACCCATGATAGTGTGAGTACATTCAAAACTTGTATTAAATATCCATTACAGGATGTGTATTCTTGATACATGACATGTAACACTAAAGAAGCCTACAGAAAGTTCTAGTTAAACATGAGAATCCAATAAATATATGAGTTCACCATTAAAGGTGTCTACCCAATTCAATCTCAAAATACCCCATCAATTAAAAGGAAATACTATGAAAAGGATAAAGACATACCTATTAGAACAGTAATGGGAGGTTACAACCGCCCCACCATAAAAATATTCCACCCCCAGAAATCCTATGCAGAAGCTTCCATGAAAATAATATGAGGCCTATGATCTCTTATCATTACAACATGTTCCCATTTCTCATTACTATTAGAACCATGATTACATATTTCACAAACCATAAGCATCTTCCTCTCACGAAGTACGTTCGTATCAAAATCAATAATTATGAATGGTCGTTCAGTCAAAGATAAATCGAGTTCAATTGTAAGATCATTCCACCTCAAAATATGAGATGTATTAGAGAGATACATTCTCAGCTATGATACATGGAATATGGAATGTATTGACATAATCTTTGGTGGAAGTGTTAAACATTATGAAACTATCCCCACCTATATAAAAACCATGAAAGGTCTCATGAAATGTAGAGAAAACTTCTATTTCCACCTAATCTGTCAATGACCCAACCTGGGTGAAACTCTCAAGAACACTTACTAACCAAATAAAAACTACAAAGGTTTACTACGATGATCATCAGAAGACTTATATCGTTTCAATTATGTTAACATCCTATGATGAATCATCTAAATATTTTTTATTGTCTCTGGCACCAATCTTGGTCCAGCCAAGGAAATTTCACCAATCTCTGACTAACACAACATAGGTTTACAAGGATGACCATAAAAGTATGAAAAAGGTTCTATTCTTATCACAGACTGGTATCTATTGTTATAAAAAAAATCATCTATCCACAAGTGGTCATCCTAAGCCCCACTGAAGTCATTAACATAAAAGTGAATCATATCCTCAAGAATATTTATATCTCTTTCTTTTTTTCCATCTAACTGATCATAGTAGGTTGTGCCCAAATGAACCTGATATCCCAATGCCATTTAAAGGAATCTCAAAAAGTGATATGTAAACTGAGGATCCCTATCAGAACTATAGTTGCATGAACTTTTGAAAAGTAATTGTATCATTCACATGGATATTTCCCATCTCGTCAACTTTTGCTGTATCTAGAATGGGTATATTGTGAGCCGACTTGGTCAGTCTATCGATCACAACCCATATTGAATTCTTCTTCTTATAGGTATAGGAAAACCTAACCACAAAGTCCATAGAGATTTTATCCCACTTCCATGTAGGGACTGGAAGTGGATGAGTAAACCCCAAAGGTTTCTGGTGCTCGATTTTCACCTTTTGGAATGTATAGCAATGGGAATAAAACTCAGAAATTTCCCATCTCATACTTGGCTACCAAAATGGCCATCTAATGTTGTAGAACATCTTATTGATTACTGAGTGTATAGCCCAATGGGAATTATGGGAATCCCCCATTAATTCCATCCTTATTTCTAATGGTACAACGTAACTATACTGAAAATATAGAACAACCTCTTTGGAGAATGACCATTGGGCATTGGTCTCCCCACCATAAAGTGAGTCTTTAATCCTAAAGAATTCATCACCAAGATGATGTTCCTAAAGAATCATCTCAATAAGATAACATGTCAATAGAATGATGCCTAAAGAAATTTTTGCCCCTTTACCCATAACTCCAATATGAAAATATGAAAAAAGAGAAATCTAACTCCACTCTTCTAAAGATTATTCTATGACTATGTTGTAAGTTTCTTACATAATTCATTTCAAAATATATTCCCATTCCTTAGGGTATAGGTTATTTAAAAGATGAAAGATTGTAGGTTCTCCACCCAACTCCTCTAACAGATATTCAAATCTTTTTCAGAGAAGATATAACTCAAGATCATATTGTGTGAAAACATATTAAACCTTTCTCATTTAAGGTAATGCCACCAAAACTTGTGTTCATTCATTATAGCTACATGTTCATGGTCATGGGTAGGATAGTTCTTCTCATGAGTCTTAAACTGATGAGATCTATATGAAACAACATTATTCCCTTGAATAAGAACATATCCCAAACCTAAACCCGATTCATCACAGAAGACCGCATATACTTTACCGACCTGAAGAATAGAATTCACTGATATAATATTCAAAATAATATTAATATCAATAAAATAACTCAGAAATTTATAATTCTACGAAAACTTAACTCCCTTCAGAGTCTGTGTATTCATCGAAGAAGGCAATTTTGAGAAGTCCTTTATGAACCAATGATAATATCTGGTTAATCCCCAGATGTTCTGAATCTAGAAGTCATTTCATGGTTTCTCCCAAGTCATAATAGACTTCACCTTCTTAGTATTAACTTATATTCCTTATTCTGAAACCACGTTTCTTAATAATTTCACTTCCTATATCAAGAAATCACATATTGAAAGATTGTCATAGAGTTTGTGATTTCTCAGCAGACTCAAAACTTTTCTCAGATGTTTCACATGATCCTCCTCAGATTTAGATTAAACAAGTATGTCATCAATATATAATACCATGAAGGTATCTAGGTACCTATGCAAAATCATTTTCATCAAATCCATCAAAAATATAGGAGAATTCGTTAGACCAATGGGAATAACAAGGTACTCATATTGGCCATACCTGCTCCATAAAGAAGTATTCCGAATTTCATATTACATTATCTTTAACTGATGGTACCTAGATAAAATTTAAATCTTTGAAAACTACGTAAAACCATTCAATTGAACAAACAAATAATCAATCCATGGAAACAAATACTTGTTCTTTACCATTACTCAATTGAGCTTTCAGTAATCAACACATAGGTGAAGAGTACCATCTTCCTTATTAGTGAAGAGAACATGGAAATACAAAGGCTACACACTCAGGTGTATAAATCTTTTTTCAAGAAGATTATCCAACTAGGACATCAGCTCCATTAGTTCAGATAGTTCTATTTGGTAGGAGGGAATTGAAACTGAATGAGTTCTTGAAATTAAATCAATAGTAAATTCAACCTCCCACACCATTGGAAACCCAGATAAGGAATGAGGGAACACATCATGAAACTCGATAATGATTGGATAGAGATCAGTACTCATTGATTTATTCTATACATCAAAAGAAACCACTAATATCACTTTCTCCAATTCCAGATAAGAAGGTTCGGCTTTGCTCGACCATGGAACTCATTCTACTTCAAAGACAAGAGACACACCACTAGGTGTAGTATAATAAACTCGTTTAATATAAAAATCAATCCAATATCCATTGTAAACAAGAAAATACATCCTGAATATGATGTCCAGAGATTTCATTTTATAGACTATAAAACTCTAAGCTAGCTCAACATCTGATAAAGAGAATACATATGCAGGACTATAGAGACCCTGCAATCTCTTCAATTCGAGGGGTGTAGTAATATCCATTACACAAGATAAAATCTCTATATAAGGATTTATCATATAAACAATATGGGTTGATATAAACGAATGAGATGCACCAATATAAAAAACTAGATTCTAATTATGATTCTATAGTAATTATACCTACCATAGTTGTTGGACCCATGTCTACTTCCTCTAGAGAATCTTTCCCTACGTGAAGTGTCTAAATTTTGTATGGTTGTGGCTGGAACCCTTTTATACATGAAGCATATAATTTCCATGTAGTTTTAGGAGGATTTTATGATCTCTTTCCACTACATGATGTACAAAATTTATGGAAGAATCTTTATAAATGCCTTAAATGTATGAAGATGATACAATTCTTGGGTTCCTCAGTGAAAAACCTATTAGAATATCAGGGCTTTCCATACTAGTATCAAATCAATGGAATTCCTCTTGGATCCATTAGAGGTCTAGAATGAAACTAATATCGAGATATATCATGAGAATCATCAAGATTTTGTTTACCCTTGAAGGAACTAATACTTCTACTAGGAGAGAAATGAACTCCCTTCAACCTTAAAATTCAGATTGGTCTATCTCCACCACCATTGCCCCTATCCCACCCATCAGCATAAGTGGGAAGCTTCATTAAGAAATCCAAAGAATGGGTATTTAATCTATTTCCTAACTCGAACCATCGAGACTTCGTCCTCTCATTTGATGCAATATCATGTGAAAATGGTACCATCACTGTAATGTGATTTGAATCCTCATTCAATATTATGTCACCCTACTGAGGCTTGAAAAACTCAATATCCATAGCCAACACCACTAACATTTCATAGAACTATATGGTGAAAATAACCTTGAAGTTTTTTCAATACAAGACATAAAAGTTTTTTATCTATCACCATCATGTCCCACCATCTCCTACTCGGTCCTTCCAGTATAAAAGTGGAACATATACCCTTGATCACAATTGGTGTCTCCATGAACTGAAACAGACATTCCATCTTGCCCAAACATTCCATATAGTGTTGGGGATCAGCCTATCCATTGAAAACTAGTATCTTATGGAGAAGGAACTATTGAGAATGATTATGAAGAACATCCTCCTAAGGATCCAAAGCTGGTGCCTGATCGGGATGTGAACGTGGTTCAGGTCCCAAATCATGGATATACACTCAATCACCTCAACTATATTTGAATCTACAATAGAATTTTCTTGATGAGGTTCAGAATCATCCTCTTCTTGTATTCTATTTTCACATCTCCTTGGCAGCATAATGATACACAGAATTTTTAGACAATAAAGAAGACATTAGATGAACACTCAAACTAAGCAATAAGTTAAATAATCCAGAAAAATGGAACAACCATGATTTGGATTCCACTCAATACAAATCATAATATAGAAAAGGATAGAATTGAACAACAAGACATCCTTCCCTAACCACTAATGGTGACTTAAGGTTCATTGTGATGAGAGATGCTCAGGAACTCAATATAATATACATCTTATGACCCAAAAATATTTTAAAAATGCATAATGAATTCAAGAAAAACGCTCAATAACAACCTCCTCTAATACCACTTTGTAAGGAACCATCCCAGGTACCCTGGTAATCTGATCATCGAGTAGTTCATGATGTATCCTGATGGGAATTCCCAATCCCCATTGTTTTGTTACTAGAACCTTTCATCATACAAATTGCAAGTATGAACAAATTTCCCACAAAAAATAGGGTAAGAAAGAGAAATAAGACGGTGTGGATAACAATGAAGGCTCAACGTGGTGTGATGTAACAGAATACAATAAGAATGAAACAATCCTAAATTACTACAGACCAAGTCCCTATGGACACAACTCAACAAGACCAAGGATAGATCGTCGGGTCAAAGTCAAAGTGAACCTCTCCCCTTGATCGAACTGAGAATAAGAAAGTCTAAAAACACCATAAGAAAATAGCAAGGTGTGAGCTAAAATGTAAAGTAGGGTCTCACCAAGGATTCCATAGAAGATTCCAACAAATTTCTATCCAGGGGAATACTTTTAATTTTTAAAATAAATAGGTTTGTCATTTCAAATCACATTTAAACAAATCATGCTATATATTTTAAATAATGGAAAAATATTTTAAAAAAGGCTTTTTAAATAATTGAATAATTCTAAACTATTTTCGTAATATAAAAAATTTAAACATAATATTTTATCTAAAAATAGAAGGAATGTAATGAAATTTTACAACATTCATATACATTCATATCTCAAATATAAATCACAAGTGAGAAACATGGTCATCTGCAAAAAGGAATGATAATATTTATTATTATTGGACTCTGTATTGTCTAAGTGATCTCAACAATATGTGTATACACATGTACCTATGACACTGGACAAAGGTGACTGATCACCATCCCACTAGGGATCTGACCCTATGCATGTAAGTTTTATAATGTTGTAAAAATTTAAAGTGTGTCCAAATAACTATCCAATGACATAAGGCTTGTAATTGATCTTACAAAATCAATGGTGAGAATTTTATTTTAGGACTTATTAATGTACAAATAAATCACATTATTCCAATTCAAATGCCAATTTTCCAATAAAAACTAAAACATGTCTTAATAAAAACATACATCTTTCAAAGATAAAACTATTGGTTTTATAAAAAACCATTTTAATCGACTTTCAAATGATTAAATACACACCATAATAATTCCTTTTATTTTACAATTTATCAACATAATTAAATTAAATAGTATAATTTCAATCATTTCCATCAAATCCACCATTTAAATTCAACAATTTAATTTAACCAATTTTGATAAAACACACACCCAATTTAATGAAATTGGAGTGGGGGTCCAAATTCTTATGCCAAAAACAATTTCAAATATCCCAATTCTCAACAATTGAAATAAAGCAAGCAATACAAGGTTAAAAATTTGGCTAATCTTGAAGGAACCACCTACCTTTTCCCAAAACACAACACTCGCAATGACGCCTATCAATGAGAATAAAGGTGAATAAGACCTCAAAACCCAACCTAAAATGAGATCCAACACCACAGGGCATATATCCATCAATATCAAGATGATATATTGAAATAAAAAGGATGAGAAAGAGTGTTAAATAAATAAAAAGGGATAATTATTAACCATGAATCACACTGAAAGTGCAACAATGATTAAATGTCGAAAAAATGTATCTGGATGTTTTTTAAGGCTCTAAGTTCACTAGGAAAAAGCCTTTGGTTGAGAGAGAATAAACTGGACTGGATAAAAAAGGAAAGACCAAACAAAATGCCTATTTTAAAAATTCATTCAAGGTATTACATGATGTGTGATATCAATACATGTTGTGAAATACTTAATTTTTATAATAGCCTAAAAATGCATCGCCTGGACCTAAATCCTGACACTCCTAATTAAAAACCAATCATTAAATCCTGCAAGACATGCATTGAAAATCCGCATGGGTACCCTTCATGTTGTGAATCCATTCACGACTTGTATGTAGAATCATTACAAAACTTTTAAACTAGATATATGATGTGTAACCCTTTGGCAGACTGTAGAAAGAGCTAGTTGAAGGTTAGAATGAAAAAAATCTCTAACATCGCCATTAATGGTATCCTCTTAGGTCAATCTAGACACTACTTCTTCAATAGAAAGGAAAAACTATGAAAAGGTAAAATAAATACATATCAGAACAGTAATGGGACTTTACATATTTGGTCGTATCTTATATTTATCCCCATATTAAAAATATATTACTTATTATAAGTATGATTGTGACATTTTGTCAGTCTATTTTATTTTAATAATATACAAGTCATTGTCATGGAAAAGTATCCATTAAATTATTCCATTTAGAACCTTATGTGTGAAGGTTTGAATTAAATTCATCCAATAATATTTTGGTGAGTGTAAGGGTAATTTTACAATATTTATAATATTATTTTTATCCCTAATTACAAGATTTACTATTAATTGTTGTAATAAAAATTCATAAAGATACTATTCATATTTTCTAGAAAATAAAGGGACCTATATACCAAATTTAGACAATATGATTCCATATATGGAATCCATTTTTCAAAATTCAAATCATATAATAGGCTGAAATTAATATAAAATTAATCCCATTAATGAAATTAAAAAACGAGTTTTTATATTGAAAAGAGTCTAAAGATAGAGATGTTTTCAATTCAAATTCAAAGTGAAAAGGATTAAAATGACCTTAATTGGATTATTAAATTTATTATTTTTGTAATTTTATGTTTAGAAAAACTTAAATCATAATTGAACATTATAAATTATTTAGATGAAAAATTATTTTTCAATGAGAATTTCAGTAATTTTATTACTATTAATCAAAAAAGAGACTTATCAGACAAATACCAAAAATTAAAGCAAAGTAAATTATTGTATTCCTCCTTCAAATAAAATGTTAATTTTTTAAAATTAAATTTATAAATGTATAAAAACCTAGATTTAAAACAATATCCTTATTAAAAGGAGACAAAATTTTATTTTTAGAATAACAAATCTTTTATAGGTAAACATGGATTTTTTATTATCTCATGTCTAAAAAATAAACAGGATGAATGTTAAAAATAAAATAGAATATTGTATATATATATAGTTAATATAATCCAAAGAATAGTACATTTTAATTTATTTATATAAAAAATTACACAATTAAATAGGTCTTCAAATAAGATTTCATTTTATATTCAAAAGGGTTTTTATTTTTATTTTTTATTGATTGAACTTTAAATAATTAATTATATATACAACTGTAAACCATATTTTCGTAATTTATTTAATCATGTTCATAACCACCATTCAAACAGCTGGGTTTTAATTGTCTTATTTAAATAATAGCAATAATATGATGATTTTTCATAGAAACTCAATGTTGCACATTACACATGATGAAAAATTGTTTTGTGTAGTGAATTAATAACATGGTTTATCATATAATACAAGACATGAATTTTTTTTAATTTATTAGAAAAAGTTTCATAAAATCTCAGGGAGTAACATTATACCCTTTAAAATGAATTTCACACTCAAAATTTGTCTCTTTGATACGAACAGATTAGGATACCTTTGCCTCATGACATATTTAGGTTCCCAAGTAGCTTCCTCTAATTGGTGGTTTCGCCAAAAAACATTAACTAGATGAGTGGTCTTGTTTCGTAGAGAATTATCTATATGATAAAAAATATATATAGGTTTTTAATATATGAAATATCATGTTTTAGCGGTACTACCTCTGTATTTAGTACATGTGAAGGATCATGTAGGTACTTCCTCAGGAGAGGTACATAGAATACATCCTGAACATGAGGGAGGTTTAGTGGAAGAACAAGTCAATGAGTTGCATTCCTGATAAGATAAGGAATTTGTGAAAAACTGATATACCTAGGACTTAACATTCACTTATTTCCAAATCTAATTACTCTCTTCCAAGGAGATATTCGTAGAAATAACTTGTCAGTCACTTCAAACTCTAGATATTTCCAATGATAGTCTGTATAAAAGTTTTGTCGAATCTAAGCTACTCTTATGTGTTGTTGAGTAGATCTTAACTTTTATTCCATTTCCTCACCTATATTAGCTCTCATTATCTTTCTTTCCAAAACACCATTCCAACATTTTGGTGTTATTAACTTCTTACCATAGAGGGCTTCATAAGGATCTATCTAAACGCTTGAGTGAAAACTATTATTATAGGAAAATTCTACCAAAGGAAGGTGTTGATCCCAACCAACTTTCAAATACATAGTTAAATAACCAAAAATATCATATAGAGATTAAATTTACCATATATCTGATGATGATAAGAATTTCTAAAATATAACTATGTATCTGATTCCTTGTGAAGTCCTTTTCTAAACATCGAGGTAAACCTCAAATCCCAATCAAATATAATAGAACATCGTACTCCATCAAATATTACAAATTTCTTGATATATATTTTATCATGATAATAACTAGATAAATATTCCCTAAAATAAATTCATTTGTATGAATTTTTAAGGTGATCACCTATATCCCATATAACATTACGACTTATAGATATTTTGGAAAGTCGAATGAAAAAATCCATGGTGATGTTTTTCCATATCATTATGTGTGTGGATAATGGTTGTAACATCCAATTATATTTCTATCTATTAGCCATATCTTGCAGAAAAACCGAGAACTAAGAAACATACTATAACACCCCAAGATTTCATAGTACGTTATCTATTTAAAGTAATTCAATAGCATGCAACACACACAACACCGAGTTCGAGAGAATGACGACTTACCAAATTAGCCATTAAAAAATGGTTATGAATAATATTAAAGGTATTTTGAATTTTTTATACTCCATATGATGTTAACATATATATTATGTGTTTGTTAGACATATTATAAGAACAAATTCAAATTTTCAGATAAAAAATATAGTTTTCAAAAAAATGAAATTTTAACACCTTTTATTGGATAACCCTTTTTAATTCCAATATTTGAAACTTTTACATATTCAATTTGAAAAAATAAAATTCTTCTTTAGAATCGGGATAAAAAAATTTACTTTGGATGAAATTTTTGTATTTTTCTAAAAATATTCAAATTTTTTTGAATAGTGAGAAATACTGTATTTTAATTCAAAACTACCATTCAATATAATTTATTTATATGGTTATATTATCTTTTTATTTGGTTTTTAGGGGTAATTAGATTATATTTTTACTATTTAAACCAATTTTGGTCATTGGAAGTAATTTTACTTTGAAATTGAACATAAAAAACTATCATTCTTTTGATAGTTAATATTTCCTAAAAACAAGCTTTTTGTTTTGACAGCAAGAATTATTTTTAAATTAATTAATCCAAATTCTATGTTTTTAATTTGGAAAAATAGACATCATTTTTCATTTCAGAATATCAAATATAGCGTAGGCTGAATTTTTGTTATTTTTCTGAAAAATGTCAATTTTTTATGAATAGTGATACCACTAAGTAGTAGTTACAAAATCAAACCATTTCATTTAATTAAAATTTTACCGCTTCTGTGAATTGAATTTTGAAAATCCAACATACATGGTTGTTATTAGTAAGTAAAATGTGTTTCAATAAAATGAAAATAATTTTTTTGTGAATAGTAACTTTTGACTTTTATTTGCCGCGGTTAAAGGTAAATACGGTAATTCATGGTAAAAAGAATATTATAATAATACAAAATTACCTTAACACTTGTCCTAGCCTTATTGGATGAGTCATGGCCGACCATGGGCATCTTTCGGTCGATCTTGAGATCCCATGGATCCACTTAAGAGTGATAATGACACTTTTCCTACATCATGGTATTTTTTTTATAATTTTTAGACATCAAATAAATAAAATTATTTATGACAAAATAATGATGTTGTTTTTACCTCATTAACGAATGATTAAAATAAAAAAGATTATAAAAATTAAAACAATATCCAAAACCTGTCCAATTATTATTGGATGATTTTCTTTTGTACAGGAGTCATCTTATCTTCGACCATAATGAGTTTTGGACCTTTAGAAACCAAAAATCATTATATAATAAAATAATATTTTCAATGTTTCTAAAAGAGCCCCTCATCACCCTTATAAAAATCACTCACCTCAAACCCATTACTCACACCACTAAAGCCCCTTGGATCGTCCAACATCTATCCAAATAAGCTCTCAAGATCCCTCCCTTCCACCTAGAAGTCTTACCTTAGGTATAAGGCACTTCAAGATATCCTTTTGGTTCAAACCACAGAAAGTTACCCAATTTTAAGGTAATGTTTTCCCTAAAGTTATCTTCTTTTATTTTACTTCTCAAAACCCCTAAACTCTTTTTATTACTTTATTTTATAAAAACACTAGTGTCATCAATATAATAGGTTGTTTTTAGGAGATGTATTCGATCTAAACTTACACACGCCTCTATCTAATGTGAAAAGAACATATTGTTTCAGTGGACGACGAACTACTACCTCACGAAACGATGATTGTTCAATAATATCCTACTGCCAATTATGGTGGCCATTAAGATAGAACTATATTTATATGTGATGTATATTATATTTATATTGTTTCTATGCTTCTGTATTTTTTATTTATAGCATACCTTTATGGTTTCCATAATGGATAAATGCGATAATTTCATTTGAGGAAATGAGGACTACCGACCCTCAAATTGATATGAATCGTTTATTCCATACGTGGAATGTATAAAGTATGGAGTTGATAAAATTATATATGATATTATATTGGAATTATAATATACCTATGTATCATTAAGTATTCATTCAATTAAAATACGAACTAGAAATGAAAGTACTGTTCATGTGTACGTATGGCTTACCGTCTCCATGAACGTTGCATTTCATTTTTTCTCTCCAAATGTTATGTACTATTATAAATACATATATATACTAGATATATGATATATATGATATCTAAATCATGAATATAATTCTTGAGATAAATTACTTTTTACCACATGGACAACATGTAATTATAAGATGTTTACTTTTGACTCCAGTACCAAATATCAACAAAATGACCGTTATTAACTTAAATGAGAATTTAATATTTATAACGTGTTAATAAGTGATATAAAAGAAATAATAAATATAAAAAAGGTTCTAAATCAAGAATAAATTAATTTTAGTTTGTTATTTAGGAGAATGAAGAACAAACGGGTCAAGTCGGACACAAGGTAAGGGGTTTCTTATCTCACTCTTAGTTTCATGGGATTTCCATTGTTCGCCACTTATTTATAGAATGTGGTGTGTTGTGTACGGACATTTGATATATATAATCACGATTATCGTTATATTCATGTTATTATGTGATTCATTTGGTGGTTATTACCTTTTCTCATATGACTCGATCGATTACAATGTGGTAAGGGTTTTTTATCTCGCTTTTTATTCAAGTGATATTCATGCTATATTAGCCACTATTTCCTTTTGTGTGAGGTATGTACTGCCCATGATTGTATTATTTTTGTAATATAAATTAATTTATGGGTATTTACATATTCATTTTTTGATCCTTCTTTCATGGGTTGTATGTTTCGTGAGTTACCAAATCGGCAAGGGAATTTCAAATTTTAATTTCCACTCATTGGGCTTTACGCATATTTCATTCATTATTTTACTCCAAGATTATGTGTGGAATCACTATTTATTATTTATGTAGTAATTTCCACTCCCCTTTGTTTGGATATAATTTTTATATACATAATCACTCCATTTATAATTTCTCAGTTCATTTATATGAACTTGATAAGAGTAATCTTAACTCAATTTCCATTCGTTGGGTTAAACAACCAATTCATTGGTGTTGTATTTACAATAATTTGTTTGAATGTACTTTGATATATTTACACTGAATATCCATTCATATTGAGTGTATTAATATTTTTCACAGAAAATTAAGTCATTGATTTATCCTTAACCTAATGAATTTTTCTTTATAAGGGATTTCATCTCAATTTACATTCCATTGAGACTTCTTTGTTGTTATACGCCAATTCACTTTTATATGTTGTATATAATGTAATTTTACATAGTAAATTATGAATACCTTTGTTATCATGATATTATAAATTGTTGATTAACTTAATTATTTGTATTCAAGTGTCTCTCTTTAGGATAGGAACTCTAACTAAAATATCATTTTAAATGTTTTAAAGATTTATTCTTCTAAATCTTTCTCATTAATTTCCATGTTTTAAATATTGATTAAAGGATTTATTTATATGGACATTATTTTCTTAAAATTTAAATTCCCTTTAAAATTTTCAAATTGGTATGGGACACTCTGATTTAAAAATATTTTTTAAATGGCCTCCTGATAAATAGTGAGACTTTTAAATGATTTCATGAAAAAGGGGGATATTTCTCTCAAATTTTTTTGATGATTATTTTCATCTAGGTCAATATCATTCATTATTCTCAATTGAGGTTAATTTATTATAATAAAATCTTAGATATTTTATTTAATGAGTTATGTTTGACTATGGATGTTCTATTTTTATACCATTTACAGTTTGTGGTTAAATTATTGACATTTCGTATGCTAGTTTTAGTACGAATGTCTAGATTATGTTTGAAACTTTTCATATAAGGAATGAATTGGACTTAGTAAGTGACGGGTGGAGCCCGCTGTTTCTCCTCGATGCATAGGTAGGTCTCATGAGACAAACTAGTGTCTGGGAACAAGGCCTTGAAAAAATAATATTTGTATTCTTGGCACAAAGACTTGACTATGTGTATGGAATCCCACCATTTTATAACATAACTTTTCTTAAATTTTACAAACATAGGATTTATAAAGTCTGGTGTCGTGGAAATCGGGGACATAAAACATGAAAACAACATAAAAGATTATTCTAATCCACTTGTAAGGATTCATAAAATTTTCCTCCTATGTACAATTACTACATCTCATATCCTGGAGACATACATCAAAGTAAAGGGTGAGCCGAAGGCCCAGTAAGGGTAAACAAGGAATCAATTAACTTGTGATATCAATAAGAACATGAATTAATACATAGAGACATGAACAATGGATTTATAGGCATATCATAATGAAAATAAATTGAATCATACTTTAATATGTGGTGAAAACATTTCATTTAGACTTTCATGAACATATCACCAAGGTCAATCCCTAAGGTGTCCTAAAAATTACCAAGGTTATTCACCAAGGCATCGTGAATCTTGTCATCTCTAGAGATTAATTCTTTACCCAATGCATTAAAGAAATATCAGGGTGCACCCTTAATATTTATTTACATTCATGTGAGCCATATATATCATAATCAAAAATTTAATAAATAAAACATAGAGAATAAAAGAAATGGGTTTCATTTCAAAATCATGACGTTTTAAAAAGTACATAAAAATAAGATCATTATGTCATTTATAACCCATGGAAAGGGAGTGAGGGTTATATGTATGTAAATTCCAGAATCAAATATATCATTTTTTTTATTTATGAACACCCATTGAAAGGAAATAGTTCTGGTTATTCACATAAATAAAACAAGAGATTTTCTTGAGAGAATGAGAGAGAAATTTTGAGAAGAAATTTCTGCAGCATAACGGCTATATAACATGTTTTTAGAAACTAATAAAAATAGAGGGTACAAGGGTAACCCACTCATAGATAACTCATATTAAAATATAAATAAATAATTACATGGATATAAGAACATGGTATGGATATTTTAATGACATACCACTTGAGAAGGAATCATGAAAGGAAATAGAATATGTGATTTCTTTTACAAGAAATTCGACAGCCTAACAACGTCACTTAAAAATTCAGAAAATCATTTGATGAGAGAAAAAATGGTCTCTCATCATTTGGACATGAAATGGAATGTATTAAAGATATAGAAAAACAATCCCACGCATAATGAAATGGAACTATAAGACATAACATATAGGAAGTCCTGACTTAGAAGAGGAGGGTGAAATGATCCCTTACCTTGAAGAGTAACTTCTAAAGCATGAAGGTCGGGGCCTTGGGAGGCTTGAGGGAACCTTGGGAGGACTCCATGGGAGGTAAAGAGACCAGAACTTCATTGAGGAGGATTTTGGAATGAAATGGATGAGGGAATGGCTTGGTATTTATAGAAGAAGTGAGGGAACAAAGCATTAATTTCCAAGGGACACCTCATCTGTGGTATTGAAAAAACCATGGGCTTGCCCATGGTATTGGTCACTTGGAAAAACTCATAGAATTTAGTACTATTCATATGTCGAACAGAATGCATAAATCATTATTAAATCATTAAAGATGTCATTAAACACATATAACTCAAAACTGTTTTTTACTATTCACTGAAAATTCAACTTTTTTAGAAAAATCCCAAAAAATCACCTTAAACTAATATCGATGATGTGAATTCAAAAATGAACTCCATTTTATAAAAATAATTTCCTAGATGTAATTAATTTAATTTTTAAATAAAAACACTATTCACCTGGAAAAAAGTTAATACTTCACTAATAATTTCTGAAACATTTATTTTTTTATTTTATTGAATCACATTACCTAATAAAGGTTCATAAAATATATTAATACTTTATTAAGTGAGTTTACTGATTCATTTGGTCAGATTACTATTAATGAGCGTAAAATTACTATTCACAATTTACTATTCACCAAAAATTAAGTTGATCTTATTAGACTCTAAATTTCTTATTGAACACAACTGTAGTAGACCATTTTTTGAATATCGTTACACATGATTAAATATTTCATGTTTACATAAATATTTTAAAACATCCTTTTTTTTCAAAATTCATCAATAATATACATCCACTATATATCCGGACATTTGAAAATTCACAAACTTCACCATAAGAAGAAAATCATAATTTTATTTGTCTCAATGGATTACACAAAGCAGTTATGGTCTCGTTACATAGCCCCTTATAACACCAGCATAGGACCTAAGTGTAAGGTGTGCTAAGGTGATAGAATCTGGGGGCGGCTCAGCCAACATTGCCTGAGTAGTGATTTCTATTAGCTTGAACTTCTCTCAATGGTGATTCCGTTCCAGCTTTATATGATGAAGTTCAGCTTGGGTTTGGTCCATAGAAAATCCCAGTGGTGCTACCTCCTTCCCAAGTTCCATCAAATGGGCTTCGATCGGCCCGAGACTACTAGATGAGGCCATCGAATCTTCTTTCTATATTAATTAACCAAGATCAATTGTTTTTATAGACAATAATCGCAACATTAATAGTTTAGTTTCCAACAGTCATATTGACCAATGGTCATATAATAGATGAAACTCAACAGTCTCATTTTAATTATACTCATTTCATTAAATGAAATTGTTTTGTTGGGTATAAAATTAAATAACACCCAAAATTAGAAACAAAAATTATTAAAAATTTCAGGTTGTTACAATTTGGTTATGAAGTCTGAAATTATGAATTCTATCATTACGAAATTGGATATTGATATTGCATGTGATTATTCGACTAGTAGAATATCCATGTGAATAAGTAAATGGAATTATTTGATCTATCATTTCCATATTATGATGAATTTTATGTTTAAAAGGCATATGTTTTATTCGTATACATTGCCTTAAAATGTTTTTTTTATTTATGAATGTCCCTGCTATATTATCCTTACTGAGCACATGATCGTATCCCTTTATATGTTTTACTTTTCCCAGGATATGAAGAGGTATATTTTGAATGACTTGTAGCAATAGTCTATTGAATATGAATGTGGTTAATAGAGACAACGTTATTTTTGTTTATCATTTTGTAATGTAATGTGTAAATTATGAATATATCTGGTACTTCCATGGATACTAAATTGGTCGGTCTTTCAGGAAATGATTTCCTTGTATCATGAAAATGTTATGTAATAATGAACTGGCTCTTGGTAACTGGGGTAAGGGCATTATAGTTGTTATCAGAGGAAGTTTAGTACAATCCTTTGAAACTGGATTTAGAAAAAATCTGATTAGAGAACATTACCCTAAGATAGACTTTGAGGATTAGTATAGAAGAACTTCCTAGAATTTTGGTAATGTTGATATTTTATGAGATTTCCAATAAATACATACCTATCTGGATATGAGTAGGTAGAGGAGGCTCGGGCACAGATGTTCCTAGGGGTAAAACCCAAAAACACTACATTGAGCTAGACTCGAACAAGAACTGGTGAACAAAAACGAGCCTTGCTGCACTCTTGGTTACGACACTCCCAGGGGATATGCTTAGGATAATTTACATTTTCTTTACAAACCATTATGAATGATTTATGAGTATATACCTCCTCAAAGAAAACATTTATATGATTATGGATTATATCCATAAACTGTTCAATTTATGTTATGTGTTTTACAAGATTAGAATTATGTATTGTGACTCATAAACTAATATAGTGTTTTCCATTGTTCTAGAAATAGAACCTAGTGGAAGGAATGGAACCTTATCCACACACATAATCCATGTAGGGATTTTCCTCCTACTCAAGATTATTATAGTGGAGCTGGTGGTGCCTGTAACATCCCGGTTCCGGAAGCCACCCAGAGGTGCCCCGTACTTGGTTGGTAACATGGACTCAAGCACATTTCCCCAAACCCCAGAGGCTGCCGACTAGCAGTGAGGGCCTTGGGTGTGATTGTGGGGAAACTATTCCCTCATTGGAAAAGTACACAATAAAAATTAAACAAGCAGACAATAGCGGGGGCAATAGATATCCAACAACAATAAATAGCGGAAGACTAAAACAATAACAACTGGAGAACACATGTATATATGAAATGATGCACTATAAATATGTCTAGGGAAGTAGCCAAAGAAGTCACAATGCTGAATACAATACTAAACCCAAGTACACAAGAAAACAAATAAGAAAATCCTCAGTATCACAAGCCTCGTCTTGGTCCCATGCTCTCTTGATCCAAAGCAATCAAGTACCAGAGTCGAAGGGCGCTTTCCCTTGCCTATACCTACAACAACGTAGTCTGTTTGGGCCTAGAAGCATTGCCAAAATAGGGTGTGAGACTAAAATCCTAGTAGACAACCACATGCTGATTTGTGCCTAACAGTCAGTGAATATATGGCAGGTAATAGTACAGTAAGCAGTAAACAGTAATAGTAAATGGCCGACAGTAATAAGTAAGGATTAAAAGGATGATATACAACAGTAATCAAACCACAGAACAACAAGCAGCAGTGAAGCAAACAGCTAACAACAATAGGAACCCCTCTGGGAAGTACTTGCAGCCAACCCTCTGGTCATATCCATGAAATACCAAAAACCCTCTGGGTAGTACACTCAGCCTAACACCTCTGGTTTTGTCATACGAAATTATAAGACTCTCTGGGGAAGTTCACTCGGTCAATTCCCCTTTTAGTATATGGTATTCAGGGACTCTCTGAGGAAGATCACGCGGTCTAACCCTCTTATAGCCCCAAAGGTCAATAAACTCTCTGAGGAATCTCACTCGGTCAATTCTTCCAATTGTCTCAGGTCTATCACAGACTCTCAAAGGAATATCACTCGGTCAATTCCTTCTCTATCCTATAAATGTTTTAAAGAAATTCAAACAATGTAATGACTCTCTAAGGAAGCTCACTCGATCTACCCTCATGTATTTTATAATATACTAGACTCTCTAGAAATCTCACTCAGTCTATCACTTGTAGTCTATAATGTCCAAGACTCTCGGAGGAAACTCACTCGGTCTACCCTCGTATAGTCTATAATATCCAAGACTCTCTGGGAAGCTCACTCGGTCTATCCCTTATAGTCTATAGCACCAGATTCACATGGTCTCATGCCAGTCAGTGCATAATAATTCTATAAGTCCAAAGTACACCTATAGAGCAACTTGGATAACCAGTCTACAGCATAACAAGCATGTCCAGAATATCATTCCATCCTACAGTCACATGGAATGGAAAACCGGTATAACGGCCAAAGGCTAACAAGAACCAATGGTCATAACAAGAACAAGGCATGGGAAAAACATCCAAGCATAGCAGTTATCCATAAACATGATCAAATTACCTCTACACAAGCATACAATCATGGAAGGAAAACAACAGGGAAAAACGGTAAACACGCAATACCCCGTTCACGGGTATTGGTGGAATTTGCACATAAAACTCAAAGACATCGAACGGTAAGGCACAAACCACCTACCATGATCCTAAGAGATCAATATACTAGAACCACGAGGATTGATTCTCCATAAAATGGCGTAGATCTACAAAAACTCACAAAACGATCAACCCACAATATCTTTAGAAAGAAAGAGAATCATGGAATGAGACTCAAGAAGAAGGAAGAGCTCACCGCTGCAGTTCCAACACAATCGATGATAGTCGATTCGGAAAACATACGGAGGCTCGAGGGCTTGGAGGGTGTTCGCGGCCATGTGGGAGCTCTCAGTCAAAGAACCAGGAGAAGAAGGTGTTTCCGTTGATTAGGCGCGACCCCGACTCATTTAGTGAAAAGAAGTACATGGCATGTACTTCTGGGGTACACGGCATGTACTTGGCCTTTCCGTACACTGCATTAAGTGGCCTCCACATCGCCCCTACATACCGTGTGTGTGGCCCGGACATGGCCTGGCGCTGCATCAAAGTACATGGTGTGTATATATAAAGTACACGGTGTGTATTTTGAAAATTTCCAGATTTTCCTCTTTTCCTCAAAAAAGACCAGAAAAGGAAAAACATTCCTGAAGTGAAGATCCTGGTTCTTACAAATTTCCCCCCTTAAAGAAATTCATACCTAAATTTCCCTAGAGAGACATAGAAGAAGAAACCCCGAACAGCTCTGGCCACTGTGATCGTACATCGGTCTCCCTCTCCCAGGTCCCGTCTTATACTCGCCCGTGCCGCCATAACACCCATACCAGAGGAATAGACCGACCATGGAGAACCTTCGTACTGCGATCAATGATCTGGATAGGATGCTCCTTAAATGACGCATCATCTTTGAGCTCAACCTCCTTGGGTTGGAATACATTAGACGGGTCTAAAAAGTAACTTCGAAGCTGAGAAACGTGGAAGAAATCATGCATAGCCAAGTACATCTGAGGTAACTGCAACCGATAGGCAACCGACCCAACTCTACCCAACACCTCAAACGGCACGACGTACTGCGATGAAAGCTTACCCTGTCTCTGAATCCTCTTGTGTCTCAACCTCGGTGCGACACGTAGGAAAACCTGATCCCTGACCTCGAACTCCATAGGTCTTCTCCTCTGATCAGTATAAGACTTCTGTCAAGACTGTACTATATCCATCCTCTTCCGAATCAACTCTATCTTCTCTGAGGTCTCCGAAACAGGATGAGGTCCCAGAAAAGCTGCCTCTCCTGCCTCCAGCCAGCACAAAGGTGATCAGCATGGCCTACCGTACAAAGACTTGTAAGGTGCCATCTGAATAGTTGCCTGAAAAGTGTTGTTATAGGAAAACTCCACAAGATGGATATGCTTCTCTCAAGAACTTCCAATGTATACAATTAATGATCTAAGCATATCCTCAAGCACCTGAATTGTACACTTGGACTGGCCATCTGTCTTGGGATGGTATGTTGTACTCAAAAGTATCTATGTACCCAAAGCCTTATGAAGCCCCTGCTAGAACAGAGAAGTAAAACGTGTATCCCTGTATGAAACAATGGAGTGTGGAACTCCATGCAGACGTACAACCTCTCAGATGTACAACTGCCACAGCTCATCAACCCTGAAGGTCTCCTTGATTGGCATGAAGTGATCAACCTTCGTAAGCCTTTCAATGACAACCCAAACAACATCACTCCCTCTAGGTGACCTCGGTAACACAGTAAAGAAGTCCTTCGTGATATCATTCCAGTTCCACTTGGGAATGGTTAATTTTTGTAAAAGCCATGCTAGTCTCTTATGCTCCTCTTTCACCTACGGACAAGTAGAAAATATCATGACGAACCCAGCAACATCCCTCTTCATACCTAGACACCAGTACTGGCGGTGTAGATCACGATACATCCTGGAGACACCAGGATGAACTTCCCAAACTGAAGAATGAAATTCCCGCATCAGTTCCTCGTTTAAGTCAACTGGAACCCATACACATCTCTGGAAATGTAAGATCTCATACTCGCCCACTATCCATCCAGGAAGAGGATCCTCTCCTGACACACTCTCCCGTAGGACTAGGCCTTCTGAGTATGATAGCTGCCTCATCCGTACCCGATCAAGAACGGTAGAGGTAATAGCTACAAAAGACAGAAAAGTCTACCCCTATTTGTCATGCACCTCTAACTGCATCTCAGAGAACATATCCATAAGCTGCCAATCACTACTGGCCTCCTGAACTGCCTGAATCTGAGTTCTCCTAGTTAACACATCAGCAACTGCGTTGCCCTTTCCCGGCGTAAAGGCAAGCTCAAAGTCGAAGTACTGAAGATACTCGACCCACCTGAGTTGTCTCAGATTCAAATCGCGCTGAGTGAAGATGTACTTGAGACTCTTGTGGTTGGTGAAAACCATAGAGTTCTCTCCTAGAAGGTAATTTCTCCAACATCGTAAGGCTTGAACAATAGCTGCCAACTCCAGATCATGTGTCGGGTAGTTCCTGTCGTGTGGCCTCAATTGTTGAGACCCGTACGCAACGACTCCATCCCCTTGTATAAGCACAGCTCCTAATCAGACACCTAAAGAATCAAATTAGACTGTATAGCTCTTTCCCGGCTCTGGAAAGACTAGTATCGCTGCTGATGTCAATCTCCCTTTCAGCTCCTGAAAGGTTGTCTCAAAAGAATCTGACCATAAGAACTTCACAACCTTCATGGTCAGACCTGTCAGCGGTGCTTCAAGGCATCAAAAGTCATGTATGAAACTCTTGTAGTATCTTTCCAGCCCAAGAAAAATCCTCACCTCAAAGACATTCTTTGGATTCTCCCAGGAAACTACAACTCTTACTTTCTCTGCGTCTACTGATACTTCTGTATTTGAGATAACGTTACCCAAGAAGTGAATATGTTCCTTATATAAGTGATGTTCTCTCAGTTTACTCAGAATGATTTCATGATGGGTAGCATGGTCGTGTTGAGTGTGAGAGTACACTAAGATGTCGTCCATGAAAACCACCATGAAGGAATCCAAGTATTGATGGAACACTCGGTTCATCAGTGACATAAAAACTGTTGGCGCATTCGTGAGACCGAATGGCATGACCGTATACTCTTATAGACCATACCTAATCCCGAAGGCTGTAAGAGGTATATCTAATGGTCTAACATCAAAATGATGATAACCGAACCTCAAATCGATCTTTGAGAACACCCAGGCTCCTCAAAGATGATTAAAGACGTCATAGATCCTCACAAAGGGATATCTGTTCTTGGCCGTCAATTGGTTCAGCTTCTGATACTCCACGCAATGCCTAAGGGTTCCATCTGCCATATTCGCAAATAGGACAGGCGAACCCCAAGGAGAAGTTCTGGGTCGGATGAAACACTCTGCCTGCAACTCCTCCAACTACTTCTTGAGCTCCTGCAACTCAGGTGTAGCCGTCATATAAGAAAGAATGGACACCAGTGCTGCTCTTAGAACGAGCTCAATCGATAATTCTACCTCATGCTCCAGTGGAAAACCTGAAAATTCCTATGGGAAGACATTCTTGAAACGATCCACCACTAGAGGAAAGTCTAACTATGAAGTCCCCTGGTCATCCAGATAAAGACTGGCAATCTGGGTTGTAACTCCTCCTAGCCCATGATGCTCTGGTCCAACTCTACCCGTCTGGACATCCAACTCGCCTCTATGAAGAAAAGATCCGCCCTCTGGTGATACAAAAAACACCATGCGGTGATAACAATCGATGACTGCCTGGAAGGGAACTAACCAATCCATACCGAAAATGACATCATAACCTATCATCTCTAGGACATAGAGGTCCAATAAGAAGTGAAACCTTGCAACCTCAATAGGGCACTCTCTGCACTGACGTACACTAGACGTTCACGTTCCCAACGGTGTATCAAGAGTCAACATGTCAGCAAACGAAAAGATACAGAGCCCAAGGCTCTCCACAACAACAACAGAGATAAAACTACGCAAAGAACCAGTATCAAAAAGAGCTGAAGATAAAACTGAGGCTACTAAGATCATACCTCGAACTGTAGAATGGCCTGGATCCTGCTCTTGATGGGTCTGCTCCACGACGAAAGTCTGGCCTGTACCACAACCCTGAGCCCCTGGTTGACCACTCTGAACTGGTCCAATCTATTTTCGATGGTAACCTGGTGACTAACCACCATGGTCGTGACCTCCACCTCGGCCCGAACGGCTGGAAGAATTCGAGTTCCCAGACTGGTGAGAACCTGGCGATACATCTCCTGTACGCAGGGTCATAGAAGAACCCCTACCACCAGTTGTAGGTGAGATGATCTGAAAAAAAAAGCTGAAGATAGCCCATATTGCTTCAAGATCGGCACTCCCCATGGTCTCTGTGACATTGAGGCCTATTATTCCCACTCCTACCACACTGATAGCATACTACCTGGCTTCCTGAAAATACATTCCACCTACCTTTCTCTCCTCAAGAAGACTCCCTGCGTCGCTTCCTGCTATCTGTAGGAGGAACACTGACTCTGGATGTCAAACCGCCCTGGCTCACTGCTCCACAATCTCTCAGATTGCGCTCATTGATCAGCACCTGGTTGATGATAGAGGATATCGAAGTCAACCTGATGATATTCACCTAGGAACGGATCTCCTACCTAAGACCATCCTCAAACTACCTAGAATGGAACAACTCATCACCTACTAGAATCGGCGTGAAGCACGGTGGCTCGGTAAACCGAGACGAGTACTCCATAACATAAAGAGTACCCTACTCGAGACTCATAAACTCCCAGGATCGGTCGGACCTCAAGGTCTCCGGGTAGAAGTATTCATAGAAGATGTACCAAAACTCATCCAAAGTCAAACTCTACTGGCGCCCTGACTATGAGATCACCTCCCACCACCTCTTGGCGGTGTCTCGGGGCATATAAGTGGAAAGAATTAGCCTTTTCTCTGGAGGTATCTCCAGGTGCTCAAATATCATCATTGTGGCCTCTAGCCACAAATCTGCAGCCTGGGGTCTTCCATATCCTGAGAATGTAGGAGGATGCTGCTACTGGAAAACCTGCGTCAACTCAGCCATCGATGGGGTAGGAGGCGGCGCTCCCTGAAAGGTATGCATCATCCTCACGAAGTCCTCCCTGAACTATGCATCGGCGCCTACAATGGGTATAACTGCCGGTGCCAAGGCTGGCACAACTAGAGGATCTACAGGAGGATCTGCAGGAGATCCCTGATCGGCCATATCCACTGTTTGATCACCGTCTGGCAGCTGACGCACAACCGGAGGACATCTCATAGGCATATATCTGAAAGATCAAAAGCCCACCTTAGATTAGGATTATCAAGGACAGAGAACACAAGAGTACAAAATAGGAACAGGAGGAAAAAACAAACAATTTCTACAAAACACAAATACGCGGCGTGTATAAAACAATAAGTCGTGTCCTCTTAAGCTAGACACATGGGCGTGTAATTTAGCCACAACTGGTCATGTAACACCCAGACTACACGGTGTGTACTAGATCATCATTCCCTTTCCCGAGTCTCCTTACACGGGTTTCCCACATGGTCCTCTTAACCCTAGACTACACGGCGTGTTCACTAAGGACACAGTGTTTACTGAACAAGGTTTCGGGGACTGTGTTGTTAGTTACACGGTCGACCCTTACACGGTGTGTTCCGAACAAACACGGTGTGTATAAGAGAAGATAACATCGACTTGTGTTGTTCGTGACACGGATGGGTACCTAGAACAAGGCTTCATGGTGTGTTCATACCAAACACGACGTGCACTACATGAGCTTACCTGACCCGTGTTGTTAGTGACATGGCCGGGTACACAACTCACTACTACACGATGTGTAACTACCGTACAAGGCCTGTTCCTGAAAACTTTTTCACCACCCTGTGTTTCTTCTCACACAGTCAATGACCCGGTTTAACACTACACGGCATGTAGTCAAGTACACGCCATGTATTCTGGGTTTTTCCAGGCAGTAGCGCCGAAACTGCACCAAAACCCAGAAAACACTGAAAAACAAACATGGAGGTGCCAAATTCTGATATGTGGGGCCCAAAATCTCCGCAAATCAAAGCTTGGCATCTTCTATATATCATATACAAGGGAAAAAAGTCAGTGACACACCAAACATCGATTCATGAGGGCCCATAACACCTCAAGAATCAAAATTTGGCGTTCATATAAGTAAAGGTACAATACAAACAATTCTCTATCAAACTGCAGGGATTATATCAAGGCATCTATCACAACAGCGTGCATAATCTACACAATGTCTATCACAAAAACATGCAATCGCTAATACATCCTAGATGGCATGGCACGAATGCATGGCATGTGATTTCTAAAAAGTGCCTATATGGTGCATGAGATGGCATACCCTCATCCCATCTGGTTGAGACAGAAATAGAACCTCAATTGCAGAAATAATAACAACACAAGGAATGTGAATCACTCTAGGTTAAATCATATCAACCGTAAAATCTCAAAACCATAAAACTGCTATAAACGAGGTAGATTGTCTTTTCCCTATACACGGGTTAGATACTCCCGGAAATAGCTTATTACCATGTTCCGAATCCATCATATCCATGGATAAATGCTCCAAACAGTAAATCAAGAGAAAATAACTCCTCTAATACCACTTTGTAACGTCCCAATTGGAGAGGCCACCCAGTGGCACCCCGTACCCAGTTGTTCACATGGCCTCAAGCGCATTTCCCCGAACACCAGAGGATGCCGACTAGTAGCGAGGGCCTTGGGTGTGATAGTGGGGAATTTATTCCCTCATTGGAAAAGTACACAGCGGAAGTAAACAAGAAGACAATAGCAGAAGCAATAGATATCCAACAACAATAAACAACGGATGACTAAAACAATAACAACTGGAGCACCCATGTATATATGAAATCATGCACGATACATATGTCTAGGGAAGTAGCCAAAGAAGTCACAATGATGAATACAATACTAAACCCATGTACAAAAGAAAAAAATAAGCAACTCCTCATCATCTCAATCCTCGACTTTGTCTTATTCTCTCCTGCTCCAAAGCAATCAAGTACCAAAAGTCGAAGGGCACTTTCCCGTGTCTATACCTGTAACAACATAGTCTGTTTGGGCCCAAAAGCATGGACCAAACAGGGTGTGAGACTAAAATCCTAGTAGGAAATCATCCAAAGATCTGTGCCTAACAGTCAGTGAGTATATGGCAGGTAATAGCACAGCAAGCAGTACACAGTAACAGTAAATAGTAGGCAGTGATCAGTAACCAAAAACAAGATGATATAAAACAGTAATCAAACTACAGAACAACAAGCAGCATTGATGAAAACAACTAACCACAATAGGAACCCCTCTGGGAAGTACTCAAAGCTAACCCCTTTGGTCCTATCTGAGAAATACTAACAACCCTCTAGGCAGTGCACTCAGCCTAAGCCCCCTGTTTTGGTGATACAAAATTATAAGACTCTCTGGGGAAGCTCGCTTGGTCAATTCCCCTTATCGTCTAGGGTAGTCAGGGTATCTATGAGAAATATCACGCGTTCTAACCCTCTTATAGACCAAAGGTCTAGAAACTCTCTGAGGAAGCTCACTCGTTCAATTCCTCCTATAGTCTCAGGTCTATCACAGACTATCTAAGGAATATCACTCAGCCAATTCGTTCTCTATCCTGAAAAGGTTTTAAAGAAATTCAAACAAAGTAAAGACTATCTGATGAAGCTCACTCGGTCTACCGTCCTATAGTCTATAATTTCCAAGACTCTCTGGGAAGCTCACTCGGTCTATCCCCTAGAGTATATAATTTCCAAGACTCTCTGAAGAAGCTCACTCGGTCAACCCTCCAGTAGTCTATAATATCCAACACTCTTTGGGAAGTTCACTCAGTCTACCCCTTATAGTATGTAGCACCAGGTTCTCACAGTCATATTCCAGCCAGTGCATAATAATTCTATAAGGCCAAAATACACCTATATTTCTACATGGCTAACCAGTCTACAGCATAACAAGCATGTCCAGAATATCATTCCATCCTGTGGTCACAAGGCATGGAAAACATGTATAACAGCCAAAGGCTAACAAGACCCAAAGGTTATAACAAGAAAAAGGCATGGTCAAAACATCCAATAATAGAAATTATCCACAAACATGATCAAATTACCTCTACACAAGCATACAAGCATGGTAGGAAAACAACAGGGCAAAACGGTAAACACGCAATACCCCGTTCATAGGTATTGGTGGAATTTGCACATAAAACTCAAAGAATTCGAACGGTAAGGCACAAACCACCTACCTAGATCCTAGGAGATCAATATACTAGAACCATGAGGCTTGATTCTCCTTATAATGGCGTAGATATACCAAAACGCACAAAACTCTCAACCCACGATATCTGGAGAAAGAAGGACAATCTTAGAATGAGACTTAAGAAGAAGGAAGAGCTCCACACTGTGGTTCCAATGCAATTGATGGCGGTCGATTCGGCCAACAGACAAAGGCTCGGGGGCTTAGAGGGTGTTCGTAGTCAAACGGGCACTCTCGATCAAAGAACCCAGAGAAGAAGGTGTTTCTGTCGATTAGGCTCGAACCCGGTCTGTTTAATGAGAAAAAAAGAAAGTACACAGCGTGTACTTATAGGGTATACGACATGTACTTGGCATTTCCATAATCCACTTCAAGCGGCCTCTATATCACCCCTGCACACTGTGTGTGTGGCCCAGATATGGCCAACACACGACCTGGTGCTAGATCAAAGTACACAGTGTGTACATATAATGTACACGGCGTGTATTTTGAAAATTTCCAGATTTTCCTCTTTTTGTCATAAAGACCAGAAAAGGGAAAACATACCTAAAGCGAAGATCCGGGTTCTTACAATGCAACTGGTGATGATCATCTTGTCACCATACTAGGACAACTCACACAGGTTATGAGTAACAACCTTACCCATATGAAGCACCCTGATCCACAATGCAGAGGATCAATGTTGGATCGCTTCATGAGAAAACAACCACCAACATTTAGTGGGGGTAAAAATCCATTGGTATCTGAGCAATGGATAAGTTCCTTAGAAAAAATATTTCATGCTTTGGGGTGTAGCGAAAGGGAAAAAGTTGTCATGACAGTTTATCGCCTCACGGGAGAGGCAGATCAATGGTGGTTATTAATTCAAAACACAAAGGAAGGTGAAGAAGTATCAAACATGGAATGGAGGGAGTTTAAAGATATTTTCTTTGAAAAATACTTTCCTTGTGATCATCGAGTGGATATGGAAAGGAAATTTCTGAGTATGAGGCAAAAGGATGATGAGAATGTCTCAAAGTATGGGGAAAATATTACAAGGTTAGCAAGGCATGCAGAAGATTATATATGTAACCCAAGGATTAATATTGATCGATTCATTGATGGGTTAAAACCATTTCTCCATCAAAAATTAGTCTCACTACCCTTTTTGTTGTATGAAGATACTGTCTCATGTGCTATCAAGACAAAAAAAAAAAGAATTCTCTAAATCTTATGACACCAAAGTAAAGAAAGAGAAGAAGAGAATGGTGGAGCAAGAGACTGATAAAGGGGAAAAGGGAATGAAGGATTTTCCATTATGTGATAATTGTGGGATGAAACACCCTGGTACTTTCCTAAATGGAATGGGAGTCTGTTGCATGTGTGGTGAAAAGGCCACCAAGCTTGTAAATGCAAGGTAAAGAGAGTTTTTGTCTATATTGAATGCTGAAATTGTAGTGAAATAAGGAATTATACAAATGAATTTCCTATGGACCAACTTAACTTAGAAAAGGCCAAGGGATCAACATCATTATTTTTCTGTTACTATAGTTGAAGTGGAATAATTAATGTATTTGTGTTTTTGGACTCAAGAATTGTATTCTTGTTATAAGAATAATGTGATATATATAAGGATTGTACTACATAACTAGTTTTTCTCATTACGGTTTTAATATGTTGAAGGTAATAATATCTTCTATATGTGAAAATAATATAAGCATTACATTATTTGGGGAATCTAATGTTACAATTGATTTTGGAATTTAGAGTCCTTTTAGAGAGAGTCTGGACAGAGGTATTTTGAATAACTATAAAGGTTGAAATGGATTAAGTTGAACTTTGGATAGTATTGTTTAATGTTAAATAATTTCATAAGATTATTTTTCGATTGTTATAAAAAGGACAACCTGGAGGTCGGGTGACAACCCATCGCGTCCGGCAAGGCTGTAAGACTAGAACCCATAACCAATGTGCGACTAGGATTTATCGCCTACCACTATACTACGAGAAGTACCCGGTTAGTATGACTAATTATTTTATGGATCAAGAATATGTTGATTTTTGGAACTTATGATTTATCATTAGTATAGGAAAATGATTTTCTGATTAAGTGATAAATGTTATTTTGGAATATGTTCACTCTTTTGGTAACACTATATGTATAAAAAAATAGAATACTATGGGATTTCATTTGAGGACTAATGGTGGATTTTTATTTTGGAAGAATGTATGTTTTTATAGTATACTTATAGCAATTTAGGTTATTTACGGAAATGATTAACCAATCATAGAGAATATGTGATTAGGTTAATTACTTTTAAGTATGTGACTTTAAGATTAATCGATATTATTTATAGATAAATGATAAGATTTATCGTGGAAGACTATGTGATCAAATCTTTCTGAATTTTCGGTTTCAAACATAGTTTGGATTATTTTGAATAATTTTAAGGACATCTTTTTCTTTCTAAATGATCATTGTTGAGCTTTGGGTATTTTGTGTTTAATTTTGGAGATTAAGAGTAGTATTTATTTCTATAATTCATTATCCTTTTCAGGGATCATCTGATCTTGTACTAACCATTTTGGTATTTTTTAATGTCTAAAGAAAAGGGAAATAAATAGTTAATCTTTTGTGGATTATTTGATCCTCTATAAGTTTATTTTTTCACTTCATGTGTGACCAATTAATCTGGAATACTCATCCTTTGGATGAAACATGAGTTTATGGTAGAACATTATTAAAGGATGAAACTCTACATGTAATGTAATTATATTTCCCTATGCTCTTAGTTAATCGCATAAATAAATCTCTCCAAATTATGAAAATAAAATTTAAAAAATGATGTCTGTCTACTTTTCCTACTAGGTATTCAAAGATCTTTCAAACCATCACAAGTTTATGGATTTTAGATCATTAACTTTCTCATAATAATTTTCTTGATCACTCTCCATCGGAACATGATGGTTAGATTTATCTTCCATATCCATGTTTTCCTACATGGAACCCTAGAATGTTTTGTTTTTGATAACCATCATACTTACTATTCTTTATTTTAAAATCGAGGCCTCATTAATCCATTTTTCGATGTGGGATTTCAACTAAGATATTCTAAAATTTCAAAACCCATGTTTTTAATCCCGATCCAAAATGTTGAGGACGCAGTTTGTTGAAGGATGAGAGAATGTAACACCCCAAGATTTCATAGTACATTATCAATTTAATGTAATTAAATAGCTTGCACCACACACAACACCGAGTTCATGCACACGAAGACTTACCAAACTAGTTGTTCAAAAAAACTATAATGAATAGTATTAACATGATTTTGAATTTTTTGCACTCCATATAATTTTAACGTATGTATTATGTGTTTCTTACACATATTTTAAGAACGAATTCAATTTTTGAGATAAAAATGTATTTTTTTTAAAAAGATTTACTACCTTTTAATGGAGAACCCTTTTTGAATCCATTATTTTACACTTTTACATATTCAATTTGAAAAAAAAAATTCTTTAGAATCGGGATATCAAAATTTACTTTGGATGAAATTTTGGTATTTTTCTAATAATGTTCATTTTTTATGAATTGTGAGAAATACTGTATTTTAATTCAAAATTGCCTTTTAATCTAATTTATTTATATGGTTAGATTGTATTATTATTTGGTTTTGAAGTTTAATTAGATTATATTTTTACGATTTAATCCAATTTTGGACATTGGAAGTAATTTCACGTTGAAATTGAATATAAAAAAGTGTGAATCTTATGATAGTTAATATATTTTAAAAACACGCTTTTTGTTTTGAAAACGGGAATTAATTTTAAATTAATTAATATAAATTCTATGTTTTGTATTTGGTAAAATAGACATCATTTTTTAATTCAGAATATCAAATATATCTAATGTTAAATTTTTGGTATATTTCCAAAAAACTTCAATTTTTGATGAATAGTGAATCCACTAAGTAGTAGTTAAAAAATAAAAACTTTTATTTAAATAAAATTTTACCGCTTATGTGAATTGAATTTCGAAAATCCAATAGATATGGTTGTTAAATTTTGGTGAATATTATCTTTTGACTTTTATTTACCGTGGTTAAAGGTAAATATGGTAATTCAAGATAAAAAGAATATTATAATTATAAAAAATTAACTTAACACATGTCCTAACATTATTGGATTAGTCATGGCCGACCATGGCCATCCTTGGATCGATTTTGGGACCCCATTTTTTCACTTAAGAGTGATAATGACACTTTATTTTAATTTACTTAAAGTAAAGTAAAAAATTACATAAATAATTATAGTTTAGTGAATTAATTTTTACATGGGGTTATACAAGTTATCTTCTTGACTATAAATATTCTATGGAAATCCAAAAATATTTCCTACATCATGGTATTTTTTTTAATCTTTAGACATCAAATTAATCAAATTATTTATGACACAATATTGATGTAGTTTTTACCTCATTAATAAATGATTAAAATAAATAAGATTATAAAAATTAAAATAGTATCCAAAACCTATAAAATTCATATTGGATGATTTTATTCCGTACAAGAGTCATCCTATCTTATACCTTAATGAGTTTTGGACCTTTAGAAACTGAAAATCATTATATAAAAAAATAATATTTTCAATGCTTCCTAAAGAGCCCCTCCTCACCCTTATAAAAAGATCTCACATCTTACCCATTACTCACACCTCTCAAGCCCCACGTATCATCCAAAATATACCAAAATAATCTCTAAAGATCCCTACCTTCCACCTATAAGCCTTACCATAGGATTAAGGAACTTCAAGAAATCTTTTTAGTTCAAACCATAGAGAGTTACCCAATTTTAAGGTAATGTCTTCCCTAAAGTTCTCTTCTTTTAATTTACTTCTCCAACCCCCTAAGCTCCTTTTATTAAATTATTTTATAACAACACCAGTATCCTAAATATAATAGGTTGTTTTAATGATAAGTATTTGAGCTACGCTTACACACTCCTCCATCTAATGGGAAAAGAATATACAGTTTCTCTGGACGACGAACTACTGCCTCACGGAACGATGATTGTTCAATTTTATCCTACCACCACATATAGTGGACATTAAGATGGAAATGTATTTATATGTGATATATATTATATTTATATTGTTTATATTCTTCTGTATTTTTTATTTATAGCATACCTTTATGGTTTCCATAATGGGTAAATGTGAAAATTTCATTTGAGGAAGTGTGGACTACCACCCCCTCAAAGTGATATGACTCGTTTATGCCATTTGTGGAATGTATAAAGGATAGATTTACTAATATTATATATGATATTATAATTTAATTATAATATACCTATTTATCATTAAGTATTAATTCAATTAAAATACAAA
This sequence comes from Viscum album, assembly GCA_963277665.1. Classification (NCBI taxonomy): domain Eukaryota; kingdom Viridiplantae; phylum Streptophyta; class Magnoliopsida; order Santalales; family Viscaceae; genus Viscum; species Viscum album. Next base: position 282,027,992 of record OY728167.1, read on the forward strand.
CTAGAAATGAAAGTTGTGTTCATGCGTACATACGGCTTACCGTCTCCATGAATGGTGCATTTCAATTCTCATCATCAAATGTTATGTAATATTATAAATACATATATATACTGGATATATAAGATACATATGATATCTAAATCGTGAATATAAATTTTTATATGAAGTACTTTTGACCACATGGACAACATGTAATTATAAGAAGTTTACTTTTGACTCAAGTACCAAATATCAACAAAATGACCGTTATTAACATAAATGAGTACATAATGTTTATAACATGATAATAAGTGATATAAAAGAAATAATAAATTTGCAAAAAGTTCTTAATAAAGTATAAATTAACTTTAGTTTGTTATTTAGGAGATTAAAGAACAAACGGGTCAAGCCGGACACAAGGTAAGGGGTTTCTTATCTCACTCTTAATTTCTTGAGATTTCCATTGTTCGCCACTTATTTATTTCATGTGGTGTATTGTGTACTTACATTTGATATATATTATCATGATTCTATTTATATTCATGGTATTCTATTATTCATTTTTTATTTATTATCCTTTTATCATACGAATCGATTTATTACCACGTCGTAAGGGTTTTTCATTTCACTTTTTATTCTCGTGAGATTCATGCTATATTAGCCACTATTTCCTTTTGTGTGATGTATGTACAGCCCATGATTGTGTTATTGGTGTAATATAAAATACTTTATGTGTATTTAAATCTTCATTTTATGATCTTTCTTTCATGGGGTGTATGTTTCTTGAGTTACCAAATCGGTAACTGAATTCCAAAGTTCAATTTCCACTGATTGGGCTTTACACATACTTCATTGATTATTTTACTCCAATATTATGTGTGGAATTACTATTTATTATTTATGTAGTAATTTCCACTCCCCTTTGTGTGTATACACTTTTTATACATAATCACTCCAATGATAACTTCTCAAGTCATTTATATGAACATGATAAGAGTAATCTTAACTCAATTTCCATTTATTGAGTTAAACATCCATTTTATTGGTGTTGTATTTACAAGAATATGTGTGAATTTACTCTGATTTATTGACACTTAATATCCAATCATAATTACTGTATTCATATATTTTACACATAACTATGTTGTTTATTTATCCTTAACCTAATGATATGGTTTTTATAAGGGATTTCATCTCAATTTACATTCCATTGCGATTTCTTTTTTGTTATATGCCAATTCACTTTTATATGGTGTATATAATGTACTTTTACATAGAATATCATGAATAAATTTATTCTAATTATATTATAAAGTGTTTATTACCTCTATTATTTGTATTCAAGTGTCTCTCTTTTGGTTAGGAACTCTAACTAAAAGATCATTTTAAATGTTTTAACGATTTATTCTTCAAAATATTTCTCATTAATGACCATGTTTTAAAAATGGTTTAAAGGATGTATTTATATGGAAATTAATGTTTTTAAATTAAAATTCCTTTTAAAAGTTTCAAAGTGTTATGAGACATTTTTATTGAAAAATATATTTCACACAGCTTCTTGATAAATAATGAGACTTTTGATTGTTTTCAAGAAAAAGAGGTATATTTATCTCAAATAGTTTTGATGGATATTTTCATCTATGTCAATATCCTCAATTATTCTCTATTGAGGTTAATTTATTATAATAAAATCTTCCATATTGTATTTAATGATTTATTTTTGACTGTGGATGTTCAATTTTTATACCATTCATGGTTTGTGGTAAAATTATTGACATTTTGTATTCTAGTTTTAGTACAAATTTCTAGATTATGTTTCAACCTTTTCATGTGATAAATGCATTGGACTTAGTAAGTGATGGGTGGAGCCCACTATAGATCCTTGATGCATCATTCGGTCTCATAAGACAAACTAGTGTCTTGACGCAAGGCCTTGAAAAAATTTTATTTGTAGTCTTGGCACAAGGTCTTAACTATGTGGTTATGAAGTCTGGAATTATGCATTCCATCATTAAGAAATTGGCTATTAATATATCTTGTGATTATTAGACTACTAAAATATCCATGTAAATAAGTAAATGGAATTATTTGATCCATAATTGCTATATTATGATGATGTTTATGTTTAAAAGGCATATGTTTTAGTCTTGTATATTGCCTAAAAATGTTTATGCTTATTTATGAAAGTTTCTGCTATATTATACTTACTACGGATCTGAGCTCACCCATTTCTATGATTTATTTTTTCTTGGCTACGAATAGGTATATTATGATTGACTTACAGGGATAGTATATATGATATTAATGTGGTCAATGGAGACAATGTTATTGGGGTTTTTTATTTTTTAATTTAATGTATAAATTATGAATGTATCTGGTACTTCAAAGGATACTAAATTGACCGGTCTGTCGGGACATGAATTCTGTGTATCATGCCAATGTTATGTAATAATGCATTGGGTCTGGATAACTGGGGTTGGGGAATTACACATACTCTTCTAGATCTCTCTTCGTTACTTTCGAAAAGAAATATTCTTTGAGGTATCTATACATCTTCTTACTTCCATGATGAAAAGAGAATGATGAACTATGAGACTCATCCAATAGTTCCTTCTTAAAATCTTGTATAGGAGGAATAAAAACAGGGTTCCTGATCTTGATTATTCCTCCACAATCATGGGTTAACTCAAGCACATTTTTCACGCTATTTTGTAGCTCCACATCTCCCTTATGTGCCTCTTTAATCGTCACTTGGATAGGTGTTTTAACATTCATTTGGGAATGATAATATTTCTCCCCTTCCATTATCATTTCTAGATCCATCCTTTTTCAATCTATACATATTGAGTATTTTTTTCCCTCAAAATAGATATACTAGCATAATCCTTTGGACTCAAAGAATTCGTCACCTTGTTCTCCTTCCAAGGGTGTTAATGTATTGTGAAATCGCAACTTTTAACTAGTTCTAACCATAATCATTGGAGAATATTCAAGTCAAAATATATGAATATATAAAATAAAATTTTGTTACTAGTATATATATCACTCTTTTCACCATAAATATAGTTCCTACATATCATTAATGTAATGTTAAATGCATGTGACTTCAAATATTGAGTTGGGTTATCTTACTCATGAACCTTCGGTTTTCATGAGGAATAAGTTATAACCATTTTATTTTTAATAATAATACATCCCAGTAGCTTATTAGTTGAATCACTATAAATTACATACCCTTATCTATTGCAGGGTACTTTAAGAACCTATTCACTGACTAATATTCCCTTTACTTACCTAAAATATTATTCACATTCAATCATCCAAAGTCACTTGTCACCCTTTTGAGTTAACTTTGTTAGTGGATAGTACTATCAAGAAAACTATGTATTTCAGTTACCATGGTTGTTCAATGCCATTTCACAATAACACCAGTCTTTGAGGGATCTACTGATATACCCTTAGTTGAGAATATATGTTGTAGAATTGCAAATTTTTTAAGCCAAAATTCAAACTTTTTAAATTATTCATAATGTATCTCCTTTATCAGGGTCATAAGTATAATTCGAAATTGATATTCTTGTTCTTTCTTTCACTTTGAATATAAAATAATATTATCAAGAAAGACTACCAAAAACAGATCAAGACAGTCTCTAATGAATATATTAATCATGTTCATGAAGATAGGGGGATTATTATAAAGACCAAAAGGAATCACAGTAAAAACATACTGTCCATACCTTTTTTAGAATGTTGTATGGGGTATATCTACCTTTTTAACCCCAAATTGATTATATCAAAAATGGAGTTCAATTTTATAAAACTAATGAACTCTAAATATTTTATCAAATAAATCTTCATTACATGGAATGAGATACATGAACTTGATTGTAACTTTTCTTAGATCCATATAATCAATGCAAAGATGTATTGAATCATCATTATACATAATAAAGAGACTAGGTTCACCCCACAGTGATGAATTAGGGAATATTAATCCCTTATCAATATTATGATGGAGTTGTTTGTTTAATTCCTATAACTCAATTGGGGATATTCTCTAAGGATTCTAACACTGGGTATGAGTACCATTGAAATCACAAAAAAATGATTCAATGGAAGGCTGGAAAACTATTCTTAAAAACATCAAAAATATCTCGTACAATAGGTGTATTCCTAATGTTTTGCTTCCCCCTAACCAACTAATATAGATAACCATTGTGTGTAGGAATTAGGACCCACAAGATGGAAGAAATTTCCATTGGAAGCTCATACTCATCCTTGCAATGATAACTGATTATAGGTTCATTTAGAATATGGAATATGAATTCTATACCTTGGAAATTAATAAAAGCTTCATATAGAGAAATGAAATAGATAACAAGAATTGACATCAAATTTAACTATTGGAAGAATCAAAAGATTCACTTTAATTAATTTCAAATAAACTTCAATTAAATATGAAATATAACCATGAGATGCAATGTTGTTCCATTAAGAGACATTTCAGCCAACTCAACATCTAATTTTTGTGTTGATATTGTGATACCCATAGAAAATTTGTAAAAACAAAAGAGTGTGTGGATCCATAATCAGATAAGACATTAGCTATTTTGTTGTGGATGATCTGTGAACCTTTCATCACATCATTCTTATAACCCACTTCAACGGCCATGATCGCAAGAGATCTCCCACTGTCTTTGGTCTTTACAGGGTGTTTTAGTTGATCATCAAAAACCTTCGAATTCATGTACTTATTAGAATAATGCATAAAATCCATGCATTTATATAATTGGAGTGTGGGTGGTGAATCATTATATGTATTCTATTCCATCATTTCATTATCTATCATATTCATTAGCTTTTGACAGTCATGGGATTTATGACCAATATCTCAACATTTTATAAACCTTCCAATTCCATTTAAAAACATCCCTTGATGTTTCATCCCACATTTTTGTCTTGTAGATGGATGTAATTTCATTCCACCATGTGATTTATTCCGGTTTTCATGAGACATAAACATTCCTTTCTTATCAAAACCGTAGTAAATGTAGGTATATCCAATTTCAATTTTCACATTAAGATCACATCAAAAAAATTTGTTGTTTCTATGGAAGTCTCTTTTGGGCAACACACTTTGGATAATTCTTTTTAATTTTATGAATAATCGATCAATTTTACATTCAGGTTGGATATTAATACAAGAAGTGTACCTAGCATGTATTGTATAATTTTCCTTGTTTGTACCAATAGATTCATTATTATTTTTTTTAGATCATGGAACAGCTTCACTATCTTTTTATAAATAAACCAAGTAAATTACATATTGAAAAATAAGTAATAGAACTCATCCCATTCCGGGGATCTAATTTCTTCCTCTTACCTTATATTCTCGAAAATATTTCACCATTGATCTGATTCACCTTCGATATGATAAATACCTGAGAATACCTTTTCATGCCCCGAGAATTGAAGAGCAAAAACTATTTTCTCAAAGCTATAGATCCATCTCTCAGCCACTTGTGGGTTACAAGATCCATTAAAAGAAGGACGGAATTTCCCCATGAATGATTCAATAGTATGTTGTTCTCTTCATTGATCAATTGGAGAATTGATATCATTCATAGCCCATGAAAGTTTTGTGAGTATGAAAATAAGGTTATCTATTCTAGCTCTTATAACATTTGGTTTCTCAGGTGGAAAATCATTACATTCACCATTGTATTCGACATTAAGAAGATTCCTTCGGGTTTGATCCATTGACTAATTTTTTTTGAGATAATGTAATTAAAGTGAGGAGTCATGACAAAACATTTATAAAATGTATTATGTCATTACACGATCAATGAAAACATAGGTTAAATCTATGTAATTCATAATTATAACCAAAACTATAGGTTTTTATCCTATTCATAGATTTATCCCTAGAGTTCTTACTATGATTTTATCATCCTTATTTCCAATGGTCAACTAAACCCTTTTTTCTGATACTAAATATAAAGACCCACAATTTTTATACATAATTATTACATCATTATAGATGAATAATAAGTTCATTATATAAATATATGCTTGAGGATATTAATGGTCTAGTGCCTTTGTAAACTCGGAAATATAATCAACTAGTTCATATAATATCTACATCATCTCCAACTTATTTTTTTCATAATTATATCCCTTATAGAATGTCACACTTAAAACATTACTTCATATCTTATAGAAATGATACATAAGAAAATGGTGACCTCATATGCTCAATAAGGGTAAATATGGAAGATATAAGTATTTTATATTATAAAAGAATAAGATAAGAAAATATGGGTATACATTCATGGGTGTAACATACAATGTTCACACACAACAATTCATGGATCATAAACTCATGTTCTGGGATAAAACGTTAACTTGAACCATACAAAGGAAACCTTATTATAACTCATTCTTTAATAATGTGTTCAAGTAATAAATGTGTGTTCATTTATCATAAGTATAAAAAAATTCATATGTCAAGGTTAACCACTATGAATATCATATCCAGACTTGTCAATAATTTCCCTTAATGGATCAAGCACATAAACTTGTTACCCATCATAGATCAAGCACATAGACTTGTTTCCTCTCACGGATCAAGCACATCAATGTTTTTCCCTTAAAAATATCATGAGATATAATTAATTTCCCAATTAATTAGAGGGAGATATAGGTACCACCCATAAAATAATGAAACCATACATATGTGTTCCATAATCATATAATTCATTGACCATCTCAGAACCCATGTAAATACATTAGTTTAAAAAAAACGTCATCAGAACATATCTTGTGGAAAATAATCACAAACAATTTATAGAAGGAATAATATCCTTCGGTCATATCACTAGTAAAGAATAGGTAATCATAAAATAATGATGTCTTCTAAGGAAAATGGATTTTAATAATTACATGAAATAATTCATGATGAAAGTATCCTTTACTTTCAAAAATCATTTTTTATGTGGCACACAATTATAAAGGAAAACAATTTATTTTAAAAGAACATTGTATGACTATAATGGAAGATTCAAAGATTTTTGGATTCATGATGATAGAATATTCCATTCATTGCATATATGTTATTAAAAACATTCTTCCATATATTTCTGTCGGTATAGTCACGAAGGTCCTTGTTTAGAAAATGAAAAAATATATATTAATTTCTAACCATTTCATTAAAATTAAATCATGGATAAAATAATTTTAAATATTCATATGAAAATAATAATAAAATGTTTTATTTTTTTGTATAAAAAATTGATGTGGAATATAAATATTCCCCAATTGGGATATAAAATTATAGAATACTGAATATTTATCATACTGTGAAAAAATCCATTACCACTTTATAATCAGTAGAATCATATGCGTCATGGGAGAGGGAAAATTATAAGGAAATAAAAAAAATATTATTCAAAATAATAATAAAAGAAAATAAAGTAATCAGTATTATATACACCAAATAGATGATATAAGTACTGTATAAGGCATGTATCCCATAGAAATAAATATGAGACAAAAATCCCTTACCACAAGTTTTGCATTTCATTGTTCGCGTACAAACATCCACTTCTTAAACAAAGTTAATCTAGATATCCTCTAAATGATTCTAGAGTTGGAATATTAGGAGGAGAATAACCTCTATAATGCGGATAGGGAAGTGTAAAAGATAATTTTTTAGAGGCTGGTCAAGCTAGAAGGGTCAATGGGGTGAAATGGGATAAGGAAAGAAGTTTCCATTTATAACAAGGGTGAGGGGAACCTTTGTGATTTTGAATTATACTATTTAAATTGAATCATGAATGGTCAATTTTTGATATGAGGAACAATACATTATCACCTTTGTCTGTATTTAGGATTTTTATGATTTTTACCTAATTTAAATATGTAACACTCCATGATTTCATAGTGTGTTATTTCTTCAAATTAATTCAATAACTTGCACTACAGGCAACACTGAGTTTAAGCACACCACGACTTACCAAACTAGCCTTTCAGAAGAGGTTATGAATAGTATTAACTGAAATTGGAAATTTATATAATTCTTATAATATTAGAAACCATATTATGAGTTTTTTAGACATAATGTAAGGACAAATTCAATTTTTCAGATAAAAGAAGTATTTTTCAGAAAATACACTTTTACCGACTTTTAATGGTGAACCCTCTTTAAATATAATATTTGAAACTTTTATATATTCAATTTGACAAGATAAAATTATTCTTTAGAATCAGGACATAAGAATTTAGTTTTAATAATTGTTTGGTGCTTTTCTGATAACTTTCATATTTGGGTGAATAGTGAAAATTAGAAAATTTTAATTAAAAACTAAAATTTTAATCGAAATAATTAATAATGATAAATTATGAATATTAGTGATTTTAAAGTATAATTAGATTATATTTTTACCATTTAATCCAATTTTGGTCATTGGACATAATTTTACATTTAAACTGGACATAAGTAACTGCCAATCTTTTGATAGTTATTATTTCTTAAAAACACGTTTTTTAGAGTGGGAATTAATTTTAAATTAATTTCTGCCACTTCTGTGTTTTGAATTTGGAAAAATACATTCCGTATTTTGAATCAGTATTTCCAAATTGTGTAAATAGTTAACTTTTATTTTTAGACATTTCGAATAATTATTTCAGTAAATATTTTATTTACCATGGTTAAAAGGTAAATCTGATAAATAAGGGTAAAATAAATAATATTATAAAAACATTAAATTACCCTAACACATGTCCTAACCCTATTTTCTAATACATGTCAGACCATGGGCATATTTGGGTCGATTTTGGGACCCCATAGAGCCACTTTTAAGTGATAATTATACATTATATTAATTAAGTTAAAGTAAAGACAAAAATGACATAAGCATATATCATTAAGAAAAACAATTTTTACGTAAGGTTATATATGTTATATTTTAGACAATAAATATTAACTAGAAAGATAAAAATATTTAATATATAATGGTATTTTACTTATAATTTTTAGACATTTAATAATTAAATTTATTTATGACACACTAATGATGCAGTATTTTCCTTATTAATGAAAGAATCAAATAATTGGTATTATAAATGATAAAATAAATATAATTTTAAAGTTTTAATGACATACATGAATTTTATTGGTTAATATGTCATGATAGTATTTCTTAATTGAATTTTTTTGAAGTAATAAAGTTGTTAAAACTTTAACAAAACTCAATTATTAAATATTGTCAAAATTGACATAAATGAGTTTTAAAAAAAAATTATATTATTAATTGATATTCTATTCATAAAAATCTATGGTTCGGGAAAAGGACATATATAATGATATGTGTATTATTAATGGACCACTTGGGGGTCTCTTGGATGTTTATAGTAAGATTATTGACTATGTAATATAAAAATACAAAGAGACATGGTAAATGTCAAACTATTTAACTATGAGTTAAATCAAACAAAAGTTAATATAGTGACCCAAACCTGTCTAAAACCAATTGGTTGAGTGGTGTTTGACATATCCCCGACTTAAAATTTAAATAATATACTTTGGAGCCATTAGAAACTGAATATTAATTTATTATAAAATAATATTTCTAGCTTTTCCTAAGGTGCCCCTCGCCCCTCTTATAAAAAGGAACTCCCCCTTCCCTCTAATTCAAACCTTAAAATCCTTTTGGCTTAGAAAAAACGTGCCAAAGTATTCTCTCAACTTCTCTCAATTCAACATAGAGGCCTTAGTTTTATCGGAAAGCCAACCTAAGGAGCCCTTTTGATCAAATCAAAAGGAAGAACCCGAAGAAGAGGTAATGTTTTCACCACCCTCTTTCATGTTCCTTTCTTCTTCAACATCTTATTTATTTGTTATTTACATTATAAAATAATTAATCCAGTATATTCTATATACTGTGATGTTATTATAAATATGGTACAACCATATTCAGTATTGTATCCATCCTTTGAAGACATGTCACCATACTTGCGTATTCACAGCTTACCATCTCCACGTCATGGTATAATTGTTATTCGAAATATTATTATATGGATGGGTGTGATAGTGATGTGTAATTGATATAAATAAAAAATATAACTTGATAATTATTCTTTATATATGATATACCATCCAATTATATATTATTTTAATATCAAAAAAATGATATTGTTGCACGTGCGTACATACAGACTACCGTCTCCACGAACGCGATGAGATTCATTCCCCATCGTATCCATACAAGTCTAATTCTCATTTGATGATTAAAAATAATTTTTAAGGACTTGATATCATTATTTATATGAATAATATAAAACCTATCCATAAAAAACACGATCTATGTAACAAAACATATAAAAGAAAACAAGTAAGTTAACACCTGAAACGACGATAATACTAAGATATTATAAACAAAGCAATGTTAAAAGATCATATATGATATCATATTAATGTATATGATTATTTTATAATTTAAAAACAATTATTTCACCATTATAAAGGAGTTTAACCAACCCTAAACCAAGGAAAATTACAGGGTAATGGGTTTTGTCCTCACTCCTTATTCCCATAAGATTCATGCAATATTGCCACTATTACCTTTTCGGTCGTGTATGTACTACCCATAATTGTATTCATTGTGTAATACACTTTAATTTATGTGTATTTACATATTCATTGTATGATACCTCATTCATGGGGTGTATGTTTCATAATTTACCAAATTGGTAAAGGTTAATTTCACAATCTCTTTATTATCCGAGGTTGTTTCTATTTAAGTATCTACTAGGCCATATTTATTATCCTTGTCCATGTTTCATAAAAGAATTTTCAAAGGGATTATTTTTAAAGGAAATTTTACTAAAACATAATTTTAAATGTTTTAAATATTTATTCTTCTAAATGATTCTCATTAATGTACATGTTTTAAAAATGGGTTTAAAGGATTTATTTATATGGAAATGATTGTTTTAAAAATGTTAATTCCTTTATAAAGTTTCAAAGTGGTATGGGACAATTTGATTCAAAAATGACTTTAAATGTATTCCTTTCTAAAATGTGTAACTTTTAAATGTTTTCATTCAAAAGTGATATTTCTCTCAAAGAGTTTACAAAACATTTTCATCTATGTCATATCCTTTGATGGATTTTAAGCTTATTTGAAGTTGATTTATTATGATAAAAAAATGCCATATTTTATTGAGGGTTTTGTGATATGTTTAACTGTGGATGTGTTATTTTTACACCAATCATGGTTTATGGTTAAAGTGTCGACATTTCGTAAGATAGTTTTAATACAAATTTTTATGTTATGTTTAAACCTTTTAATATGAGGAATACATTGGACTTACTAAGTGACTGGTGGATCCCGCTATAGCTCCTCAATTCATCGGTAGGTCTCATTAGACAAACTAGTGTCTTGGCACAAGTCCTTGACAAAATCTTATTTGATGTCTTGGCAAAAGGCCTTTACTATGTGGTTATGATAGTCTGGCATTATGCATTCCATCATTATGAAAGTGGTTATTGATATTTCATGTGATTATTCAACTAGTAGAATATCCATGTGAATATGTAAATGGAATTATTTAATTTTATCTTTTCCATATTATGCTGAAGTTCACATTTAAAAGGCTTTTGTTTTAGTTATACATTGCCTTAAATGTTTATGCTTATTTATGAATGTTTCCTCTATATTGTTATACTTACTGGGCATCTGAGCTCACCCCTTCCTATGTTTTATTTTTCCCAGGATGTGAAGAAGTATTTTAAGAATGAATTGCAGGGATAATATGAGGGGATATGAGTGTGGTATATATAGAAAAGATGTGGTTGTTGTTTTCAATTTATGATGTAATCAAAACATTATGAATGCATCTAGTGATTCCAAAGCTACTAAACTAATTGGTCTTTCGAGACTTGATCTTTTGTGATCATTCCAACGTTATGTAATAATGCACCGACTCAGGGTAACTAGGTTCGGTGCGTTACAGTTGGTATGAGAGGAAGTTTAGTACAAACATTGGATGCTAGATTTAGATAAACTCTGATTAGAGCACATAGCCCTAAGAGAGACTTTGAGGTTTATTATAGAAGAACCTCCTAGAAATTTGGTATTTTACAGATTTTGTGAGTTTTCTAAGAAATACATCCCTATCTGGATACGAGCAGGTAAAGTCAACTCTGGAACAGATGTACCTAGCGGTAAAACCTAAAAACACCGCTTTGAGCTAGAATCAAACAGGAACTGGTGCACGACAACAAGCCTTGCTTCACTATGGGTTATGACACTCTCATGGGATATGCTAGGGATAATTCTCATTTTCATTACAAACCATTATGAAGGGTTTATGAGTATATACTTCGTCAAATTTTTTTTATGCTTATGGATTATATCCATAAACTGTTCAAATTATGTTAAGTGTTTTAGAATTTTGGAATTTTGTATTTAGATTCATAAACTAATCTAGTTTATGCCATTGTATAGAAATGGCACCCAGTAGAAGGAATGTGAACTCCAGCAATACGTATGATCCAAGGAGTATGAAGTATAATATCTTTCATGGTATTAAGACAACATTTAGAAGGGAAATAGTCTCCCATTTATTCTCAACATATGAAGAAATAGTATCATGTGTTAAAAAGATAAGTAAAGAATTCTTTGATTCCTATGGCTTTGAAGGGAAGCCAGAGAAGAAAAGGATGGAAGAGAGAAAGATGGGTAAAGGGAAGAGGGAAGAGAAGAATTTTATGATATGTGATAACTGTGGGAAGAAACACCCTGGAACTTTCTTGAAGGGAATGGGAGTTTGTTATAAGTGTAGAGAAAAAGGACACCAAGTATGTGATAGTAAGGGTAAGAAAAAGGTTTCAAATATACAATGCTTCATCTTCAAGGAGTTTGGACACTATGCAAACCAGTGTTCAAATCATCAGAGTATTCCTCAAATGATGCGATTGGATAATAATCAAGTTATGATAAAACCAAAGATAAGGTGGAATGATTAATGTTCTTATGTTGTTATTAAATAATTATTTCATTTGAGTGCTGTATCAACACTATACTAGTTATAGTAATTATGGAGTATATAAGGACTGTACTGCAGTACTATTTCATTAAGGACTTGAGATCGTTGGGAACCAAGAAAAGTGACTCAATAGCAGGTTAAATTTATGGAAAATATATGATGATAGAAATATTAACCATAATATGGTTCTGATACCGAGGTAGTGATTTTGGAATAATACATGATTGATTTGGATAAATTATATTGGATATTTTTAAATACCATGAAAATGATTAATGATTTTTATATTCCATCATTGTTGGAGTTTACAACATTTTTGGATAGAAGTAGTATATCCATTATTTTATAAGGAATAAGGGATCATGAATGTAATCAATCGGGTTTTATGGTAATTCAGGATGTTGCAGTGTTTTAAAAGAATACATGATGAAGGTGTTCATATGTTATTATGTAGAAAAAGGATCTTCATTGTGTGTACCTTCCTTATAAATTTTGTACTGTGAGTTTGGACAGAATTATTTTGGATAACTCTAGTTTGAGTTTATTTTTGGATTTCCATAAAAGGCCAACATGGAGATTGGGCGACAACCTGTCGTGCTCGGCAAAGCCATGAGACTTTAACCGACAACCGAAGGGCGATAAGTGTGTATCACATACCACTGGCCCACGTGTTTCCTGGATTGAAAAAATGTAGTTTTTTTAAACGGGTGGGTAGAAGAATTAGAAATTCATTTTTTGGCACCCTATACGAATAGGATAAATGGAGTTTTTTTATGTTCTATTATCTTTTAGAGTGAAAGATGAGTTTCTGGTAGAAATTAGTGAAAGGATGGAACTATACATGTCAAGTATATATATATATATATCTTCTATTATTCTATGATGAAAGTAATTCTTGAACATTAGGAAAAAGATCATAAAACTAAAAAAATATTTATCCTAATACCATATGTTTTAATGAACCGATGATATTTTAAATCATCATAGATTGATGGCTTTGAGGCCCTCAATTCTACAATTGTTTGTGACTGCTAACCTCAATCACTCCCTATAAATATTTATGTTTTCCTTAAAGTATGTGTCTCTAATTTCCACCAATGTTCTCCTAATAGAGATCATAATTTGGTGGTGACCCTTTCATTTCTCTTTTCCTCTTATTAAGAATAAATTTTATTAACCCAATTTCCGATGTGGGTTTTCCCACAAAGATTTTTTTCTATTTTCACACATTTATTTTGGAAGAACAATATCAAATTGCGAGGATGCAATTTATTGAAGTCGGGAAGAATGTAACACCCCATGATTTCATAGTGTGTTATTTCTTCAATGTAATTCAATAACTTGCACAACACGCAACACCGAGTTCAAGCGCACCACGACTTACCAAACTAGCCGTTCAAAAGCGGTTATGAATTGTATTAACTAAATTTTGAACTTTATATAATCCTTATAAATTTATAATCCATATTATGAGTTTCTTATACATAATTTTAGAAAAAAATCATTTTTTCAGATAAAATATGTATTTTTCAAAAAATGCACTTTTACCAACTTTTAATGGTGAACCCTATTTAAATCCAATATTTGAAACTTATATATATTAAATTTGACAAGATAAACTTCTTATTTTGAATCGGGACATAAGAATTTAGTTTCAATAAATTTTTAGTTCTTTTCTGATAACTTTCATATTTAGGTGAATAGTGAAAATTACTAGATTTTAATTAAAAACATCTTTTTAAATCGAAATACTTAATAGTGATAAATATTGAATTTGAGTGATTTTAAAGTATAACTATATTATATTTTTACTATTTAATACAATTTTGGTCATTGGAAATAATTTCACATTTAAACTGGACATAAGTAAGTGCCAATCTTTTGATAGTTATTATTTCTTAAAAACACGTTTTTTATTTTGACAGCGGGAATTAATTTTAAATTAATTTCTACCACTTCTGTGATTTGAATTTGGAAAAATTGATTCCATTTTTGGAATATTCATGTCCAAATTGTTTAAATATGTAACTTTTATTTTTAGAAATTTTGAATAATTATTTCGGTAAATATTTTATTTACCATAGATAAAGGGTAAATCCGGTAAATAAGGGTAAAAAATAATATTATAATAACATTAAATTACCTTAACACTTTTCCAAACCCTATTGGCTGATACATGTCCGCACATGGTCAAATTTGGGTCGGTTTGGGGACCCCATGGAGCCACTTGTAACTTATAATAACACTTTATATTAATTAAGTTAAAGTAAATACAAAAATGACATAAGCATATATCTTTTAGAAAAAAAAATTTACATAAGGTTATATATGTTATATTTTCAACAATATATATTAATTAGAAAGACAAAAAGATTTCATACATAATGGTATTTTATTTATAATTTTTAGACATTGAATAATTAAATCTATTTATGACACACTAATAATGTAGTATTTTCCTTATTAATGAAAGAATCAAATAATTGGTATTAAAAATGTTAAAATAAATATAATTCGAAAATTTTTATGACATCCATGAATTTTATTGGTTAATTTTACATGATATTATTGCTTAAATGAATTTGTTTCTAAGTAATAAAGTTTTTATGACTTGAACAAAAATCAATTATCAAATATTGTCAAAATTGACATAAATGTGTTTTTAAAACAAATATTATATTATTAATTGATATTCTGTTCCAAAAAATATATGGATCGGCCAAAAGACTTATATAATGATAGGTTTATTATTATTGGACAACATGTGGTTCTCTTGGAAGTTTATAGTGATTTTATGGACTATATAATATAAAAATAAAAAGAGACATGGTAAATGTAAAACTATTTAACTAAGAGTTAAATCAAAAAGATAAAGTTAATATAGTGTCCCAAACCTGTATAAAACCTTTTGGATGAGTGGTTTTCGACATATCCCCACCTTAACCTTTAAATATTCAACTTTGGAGCCATTAAAAACCGAATATGAATTTATTATAAAATAACATTTCTAACTTTTCCTATGGTGCCCCTCACCCCTCTTATAAAAGGGCACTCTTCCTTCCCACTAATTCACACCTTCAAAGCCTTTTAGATGGACCAACCCCTGAAAAAATATTCTCTTAACTTCATTAAATTCATCCTAGATTCCTTAGTTTGATCAGAAAGCAAACATATGGAGCGCTTTTGATCAAATCACATGGAAGAACCTGAAGAAGAGGTAATGTTTTCACCACCCTCTTTCAAGTTCCTTTCATCTTCAACTTCTTATTTATTTGTTATTTACATTATAAAATAAAAAATCTAGTATATTCTATATAATGTGATATTATTATAAATATGGTACAACCATATTCAATATTCTATACATCCTTTGAATGACATTTCACCGTACGTGCGTACGTATGGCTTACCGTCTCCACGTCGTGGTGTAATTGTTATTCAAAACATTATTATTTGGATGCGTATGATAATGATTTGAATTTATGTAAATAATAAATATAACATGATAATGATTCTTTATATATTATATACCATTCAATTATATATTATTTTAATATAAAAATAATGATTATGTCGCTCGTGCGTACGTACGGACTACCGTCTCAACGAACACGATGAGATTCATTCCCCATCGTATCCATGAAAGTCTAATTCTCATTTCATGATTAAAAATAACGTTTAAGGACTGGATATCATTAATTATATGAATAAGATACAACCTATCCATAAAAAACATGACTTATGTAACAAAACATATAACAAAAAAAACAAGTATGTTAACACCCGAAACGATGATAATACTAAGATATTATTAAAAAAGAAATGTTAAAAGATCATATATGATATCATATTAATGTATATGATTATTGAATAATTTAATAACAATTATTTCACCATTATATAGAAGGTTAACCTACCCTCAACCAAGGAAAAGTACAAGGTAAGGTGTTTTCATCTCACTCCTTATTCCCGTGAGATTCATGCCATATTGCCACTATTACCTTTTGTGTGGTGTATGTAATGCACATAATTGTATTCTTTGTGTAATAAAATTTAATTTCTGTGTATCTACATATTCATTGTATGATACCTCTTTCATGGGGTGTATGTTTCGTAAGTTACCAAATTGGTAAGGGTTAATGTCACAATCTCTTTATTATCCGAGGTTGTTTCTACTTAAGTATCTACTGGGACATATTTATTATCCATGTCCATGTTTCCTAAAATAGTTTTCAAAAGTATTATTTTTAATGGAATTTTTACAAAAACATCATTTTAAAGGTTTTAAATATTGATTCTTCTAAATCATTCTCATCAATTTCCATGTTTTCAAAATGGTTTTTAAGGATTTATTTATATGGACATGAATGTTTTAAAAATGTTAATTGCTTTCAAAAGTTTCAAAGTGGTATGGTAAACATTGATTCAAAAATTTATTTAAATGTCTTCTTTTCTAATTTTTGTAACTTTTAAATGTTTTCATGAAAAAGAGATATTTCTCTTAAAGAGTTTTAAAAAACATTGTCATCTATGTCAACACCCTTTGATTGATTTTAAGCTTATTTGAAGTTGATTTATTATGATACAAAACATCCATATTTTATTGGGGGTTTTGTGATATGTTTAACTATGGATGTGTTATTTTTACACCATTCATGGTTTATGGATAAAGTATCAACATTTCAAATGATCGTTTTAATAGGAATTTTTATGTTATGTTTAAACCTTTTAATATGAGTAATGCATTGGACTTAGTAAGTGGCGGGTGGAGCCCGCTATAGCTTCTCGATGCATCGGTAGGTCTCATGAGTCAAACTAGTGTCTTGGCACAAGGCCTTGACAAAATATTATTTGTAGTCTTGGTACAAGGCCTTTACTATGAGGTTATGATAGTCTAGAATTATGCATTTTATCATTAGGAATGTGGTTATTGATATTGCATGTGAATCTTTCACTAGAAGAATATCCCTGTGAATAAGTAAATTGAATTATTTCATTTTCAATTTTCCATATTATGCTGATGTTCAAGTTTAAAAGGCTTTTTTTAGTTATACATTGCCTTAAATGTTTATGCTTATTGATGAAATTTTCTGCTATATTTTTATCCTTACTGGGAATCTGAGCTCAACCCTTTCTATGTTTTTTTCCCAGGATTTGAAGAAGTATTTTATGAATGACCTGCAAGGAGAGTATGAGGGGATATGTGTGTGGTCTATAGAGACAAGATGTTGTTGTAGTTTTCACTTTATGATGTAATGTAAACATTATGAATGTATCTAGTGATTCCAAGTCTACTAAACTAATCCGTCTTTCGAGACTTGAACTTTTGTTATCATGTTAATGTTATGAAATAATGCACCGACTCTGGGTAACTGGGGTCGGGGAGTTACAAAATATATATTATTTTCATAAAATATCATCAGTTTCAATTTTAATACTATT
The DNA here is from genome assembly GCA_963277665.1 of Viscum album. Classification (NCBI taxonomy): domain Eukaryota; kingdom Viridiplantae; phylum Streptophyta; class Magnoliopsida; order Santalales; family Viscaceae; genus Viscum; species Viscum album. The sequence continues at coordinate 282,046,463 of OY728167.1, forward strand.
ACTTATATTGACATTAGGGGAAAAAATACAAAAATTTACTTCTATATAGTTCATATTCTCTTAGAAAAATCATGGATCACCGTAAGTAATTCAAATTATATTTCATTTAATATTTTTAATGTAATTTAATTTAATTTTTCAATAATTTCATAGTTAATGTGTCATCATTGTGTAATTATTTATGATAATTATTTATTCCCTAAAAATTAAAAATAAATATCCATGATGTAGATAGAACATTTATATTTGATAATAACATATATAGTTGGGTATATATTCTATTTATCCCCATATTGAAAATTTTTTACTCATTAAAATTAAGATTGTGTCATTTTTTCAGTCTCTTTGATTTTAATAATATACATGTAAATATCATGGAAAATTATGCATTAAGTTATTATATTTAGAAAATTTGGTTCCATGGGTTGAGTTAAATTCATCCAATTTTTTCCAAGTGTTAGGGTAATTTTATAATATTTTTAATATTATTTGTACACATAATTACCTGATTTACCATTAATTGTTGTAATAAGAATTAATAATGTTACTCTAAATCTTATCCAGAAATAAAAGTGACAGATTCACCAAATAAAGAACTTATAATTCCAAATAATTATTAAATTTTAAAAAATAAAAAACATATAATTGGATAAATTTCATTTAAAATTAATCTCATTAAAGGAATGAGAAACTATGTTTTCAAAGTGAAAAAGTGAAAAAGACTGAAATGTTTTAATATTAAAATTCAATGTTAAAAAGATTAAAATGAAATTAATTGGATTAATAGATTTATAGTTGTTCTAATGTTACATTAAAACTAATTTAAAATATAATTTTAAATTATAACTTATTTAGAGGAAAAGTCAGTTTACCATTAAGAATGCAATATTTTATTACAATTTATAAAAAGTGTGAAGATCCGAAAAATAAAAAATAATCAACCAAAGTAAATTTAATATTTATTTTTCCAATAATATGGTTATTTTCTCAAAAAGAATTTATAAAAGTTTCAAAACATATATTTAATACAAGTGTTCCATTAAAAGGTGGAAAAATTATCTTTTTAAAAAAATACATCTTTAAGAAGTAAAATTGGATTTTCTTTATTATATCATGTCTATAAAATATATATGATATATTTTAAGCATTATACTGAATTTTTTATATATATTTCATTAATATTATCCCTAATTAGGGATTTTTTTTATTTATCAATATAAAAAAAATCATTATTAAATAGTTCTTCAAAAATGATTTCATTTTATAATCAAAAGTGTTTCTATTTTTCTTTATAATTAATTGGTCACCAAAAACATTTTTATATACACAAGTGTAACCCATATTTTCATGATTTATTTAAACATGTTCATACCTTCTAATCTAACTTCTAGGTTATAATTGTATTGTTTAAATTATTATAATAATAAATTGATGGTTTGTTGAACTCAATGTTTCATTTAATGTAATCTAAACCATAGTTTCATGGAGTTCAATATTATCTTCGTGTCTATTATAACTCATGACATTAAGTAAATTTAATTTCTTCGAAAACAGTTTATAACAACTCATAGTGTTATAATACTGATGATTTCATAACCCATTTGATGGAAGTAGGGATGGGTAATTCCCTTAACATAAAAAACATATCATCATATGGGAGATACCAAGGTTATTTTATCAATATGTATTAATAATAATTTAATTAGTTAGAGGAAGAAATAAAATGAAAACTCTCGATGAAGAATGTTACCTCTTTATCAGGTATCCTCATTAGAATTGCACCAAAATCCTTTAATCGATGGATTTACAAAAAAAATAAGGAATACAGGCTGTGATGAGGGATTTTGGGATGTGATTTGGGTAGGTATTATCCAATAAAAATGGTTTTATGGTGTGAATAGGATAGGTGTGGCTGACTGACTATTACTGAGGTGAGTGTATGGCACACAATGTTTGAAAAAAAAGGTGTAATGCCGTTTTTAACATGAAAAAGGGTAATAATGATTTCTTTTCAATACTAAGTAATTTCCGGGATGAAATATGGACTTAAAATATATTTAATTTTTATGGAAATTTCAACCCTTATCATTTTAATTTAACCATTGTTAAATAAATTATTACCATAACCGTGATAAATAATTTTTTACTATTAATTATTGTAAAATTTTCTTTTGATGTAGTCAGATAATAAAATATATTATTATTTCAAATATGGAACCCATTTTGAAAAATTAAATTCACATAAGTAGAAAATTTTAATAAAAATTAATCCTGGAGATGCGATGAGAAATCATGTTTTCATAGAGAAAATGTTTAAAAGTTTACAACATTTTCCTTAAAAGTTCTATATGAAAATGAATCCAATGGACTAAATTTGTTTAAAAATTATATAATTTTACTAATTTTACCTTAAAATGTATTTAAAATATAATTTAACTTTATAAATAATTTAAATGGAAATGCAGTTTGAAATTAATATGCTTTGTTTTCCACAATTAATTAAAAAGGGAAACCTTTTAGTGAATCACCATAAATTAACCCTATGATAAATTTGATATACATATTTAAAAAATTGTGTTCATTTTATAACATAATTTTTCTAAAAATTTAATAAATTAATTTTCAATTATGTGTGAAAACATGACAAAACTATCTTTAATAAAAAATATAGTTTTACAGAAAACATGTCTTTTCCTTATAAATGATTCTTATTTAATTAAAAGAAATATATAATCAAAAAAATTAATTTTACTATTCATACCTTCTAATTTAATATATTGGTTATTATGGTATACTATATTATAGTTAATTTAGACTTGGAGATTCGTGTTTTTCAAGCTATTGAAGAGATTGAACTTAAATAAATATATTTTTTCGGTTGTTTAAGCTCATTGTTTCATGTCACAAACACTATCAAATACAAAGGATTTTTTTTATAATTTCATGGTGTCACAAAAACTTATTGATTCAATTATTATTTTATAGAAAATAATGTGAACTTTATGTCTTTAAAAATATCATTACCTATTCCATAAAATCTACACCCTAGTGGTTCATTTTTATATATCTCCCCCATATCATTCTCTTGATTTTATTATAATGAAACTCAATTTTAAAGAACTATGATTCTATTTGAATTATTATAGTTCAAAATGATTTAATTCATTATTTTCTTTGCAATACATATGATTTTACATTTGGTTATATCATAAATTATAATGATGAATCCCACTTCTCTCTCAAGGGTTTGATTATTCATAATATTTATGTATGGTTAATTTTATTCATATGGTAGATATATGTATGATTTTTATTATGTTAATGGTGGTATTAGAATTGTAAAAATCTACAATGCATTGGGGAAAGCGGTATATCCCTATAGTTGTTATATGTACAATTAGGGAGTTAAAATAATCTACAATTGGAATTTATCCACCATTTAAAGTGCATGAGTGGTTTTACTATTCACAATATGTTATGTGATAGTTGGGACCAAAATTATTTATCCCTATAATTAATTTCATAATTCTAAATATCTCATGATATAGTATGTAAGGGATTATTGAGTAATCCAAATCCATAGTGGAACATTGTCCACTATATTTATGGGATTATGGAGTAAACCTAATACACCATCAGAAATTTTCCACATTATGATGATGGTCATGAGAGTGACCCTTGACTAATGGTTATGATTTCTTGTCTCGTGTTGTTTTCATTTATCCAAGGATTCCATGATCATATTATTTCATTTATTTATTCCATGTTTGAATTCTTGTTATCACTCTCTTTATGATATCTTATTATTCCTCTTATTCCCATGTTATGCTTTATTTCAATGATTTATCCCTTAAAAATATTTTTATCTCACCTTTTTCGATATATATTTCATCTGGTATGTCTAATAGAGTTTCCAATTATCTATGGGAGTTCATAGAACTATGTGATGATTTTAATAAGTATGGTGTTATTATTTTTGAGATGATATATTTATGTATCTAATTATCCCAAGAAACTATAACTCTCGACATATGTCTTTTATTTGTGGTAATGTATTTTAAAAATCATGATTTATTATGTGTTTGAGGTTTAGGAATCTATATACTCAATGTAGAAATATTAGGATGAATGATCCCCTTGTTAAAAAGTTCTCTTCAGAATTTCTTCAACTCCTTCTGCTCTATCATCACAACTTTAAATGATATCATGTGTATGGGTTTCACTTGAGGGATAAGTTCCATAGTGAAATGTACCACATTTCATGGGGGAGTTATAGGAAACTCAATTTGAATAATATAATAATTCCTGTATAATGTGTGGAATCATTAACTTTAATCCATCATTATCTTCCATTGGTTGAGAAATATATTTATATTCACTATTTTCTATTAATATATACCTATTATATCTTGATATTATGGAAGTTTTAAATTTATTATTCATACTTATTTATAGTAATATATATTGGGTAATAAGGTAAAAATTATCCTATTTATCTAGATATTTAATATCAATTTAATAGGATAGACAATCCAAACAGAGGCGAACATTAATTTATTAAAATATATACAACTTTCATTATTTATAAAATATGTTTCCAAAAATAATCATGGGGAAGTCATTGAATATATGATAGAATATTGATATATCATTATATGTTTTTATTTATAAAACAATCGCTATCATTTGAAATTGGTATTTCATGTTCATTATGAGACTTCCTCATATAATAGAATATGTAGTTATATAGTCAAATGTACAATATAACTATATATTTTATATCAAGAAAATACTTGGGGAAAATATTTTGTTTTATTCAAATAAATTGATATAGATTATTTATATAATTACCTTTATGATTTTTTCGGTTTAATAGGTGAATTATCATCATGAATCCTAAACATAATTATTTTATTAGAATAATTATGATATTTTTACAACAAAATCTTCACACCCTTGTTGAGATTTCTAGTAAAACTAGTTTTTCATCCATATGAATCCTAATTCAACAAATTATTTTCCCCTATTTAAATCCATGAAGAATTTTTTTTTAATTATGAAAACCCATTCCATACTTGGAGAATATCCCAATTATCTATATAAATTTTCTGAAGTGATTCATTCTACATCAATGGAACTTGGGTAGTTAGGATTTATATACAATATATTATTAATTTTATGATATAATAACATGATGCTAATTTTTTTAATGTAAAAAAATCATGAGACAAATATATTTGTTAGAAACTCTATCTATACATTCCAGACACATCAAAAAATTTCATTATAGCCTTAAAACTCTCATATCACCATGACATTACTAAGAATCAACATTGTGATATTATAAAATATAAAAAAATAATTCTATATAATAATTATGAAACTTTAATCATATATTTATATCCATGTAAATTATTTTAAAAATTTATAATTCATTGAAATTTATTTTACATTAGATACAAGAATTGGCACTAAATATTGATATGTACTATGCGAGGAAAATTTTTCATTGAAAGACATGTGAAATCCCCTATGATTCAATTTCATTATTTTATTGATACATTATATTATTTATTAATGATAATGACTATTTTAATTCACTTTACATGTGATAAATTTATCACATGAACATTATTTTCCATTAATATTCCATCGTAATAAATATTTTTTCTTGGGATGTAATTTTATTTTCTTCCCCATGGGGATTTGAAGACCCACTAAATGATGAGGGTCATTGTTTCATGAATTTATTCATTTTTTAAGAGTAATTAAACCATAATAGAGTATTCTCTATTTTATTATGGTTATTATTGACAACTTCTTCCATTTTAATTAAGATATCTATAATTTTTTATCATTAATACCCATTTAATTTAGTTTAACATTAATATAACTATAACATTATCCAATATTTCCATATCAGTTTTTCTTATTTAGGAATCTCCTTCCACCTTACATCGTAGAAATTAAATAAATTTAATTATGATAAATTAATTTTCCTATATAATGTAATCATAATAAAAAATGAATATTTTTAAAAATTAACTTTATATTCATTCCATTCATTCTTTATCTAGTTGCTGAGAACTAAGTGGTTTAACCAATTTTCTCACATTATTATTCTTAATAACAACTAACATATACTTCAACAATATCTATGACTTTTATAACCATGGTTTTAACATGTATTGTCTTTTCATAATTTTTTATTATAACTAGTATTATAAATTAGTGTTATAATAAGTCTAACATAGAAAGAAATGAATATTATTACATTTATATAACATTAAATTTTAAGGATGAAAACACTCTATAAGATCAACAAAAGAAAAATATGACAAAAAAATAAAGAATATCAAAATAAAAAAAGGTTGAAATATTCATCATTGCGACACCACAAGAATATGGCACAATTGAAAATAATTTTAGAATGAAGGAAAATAAGTTGAAATATGGAAGTAATTTTGAGAATGAAACTATAGAATATATTATATGGATATTTATGTGAAAAATATAACCAATTATGGAATTCATTATATACCCATTAAAGTATTTTTTAGAGGTAGATGTTTTCCGGAACCACCCTAGGTTGACCTAACATGTCACCCGATTGGGATTATAGAAAGGCCTCGAGTGAACCTCCCCATGAAAAAAGGATTCCAACTTGTGGTGTGGTCCTAATAAATATAATGGTAATATTATACATTGTAATTATAGTGAAATAAGAGTGGAAAATATCCAAGCAGATACACATCCATATTAATCAGTTTATAGAATATAATAAACTAAAATATAATTATTAAATCATAAATGGAATATAAAAGACATATTAATTATCATTGCAGAGCACATCATATAATCGTCTATTTGTGTGATCAAATATATAAAATGAAAATAAAATAAAAAATATAATGCTATAGTACCATCCCCGAGCCATACCTCAATTTCATTCTCCCAACTACTAAGCTTCTCTATCCTAATCCTTAAACTCCATCTGAGGATTCCCACATGATAATGAAGTATTGGGGACTAGCACAATGCATTTTGCCACATATTATCAACCTAAATATAATAATTAATTATTGAACATGTATCTATGAATGTATATAGGGGTGATAAATAATATCAATAGGCCACCCCTAATGATTTTTTCATATAAGCCATCATAATAAGATATTACAACACATGATATACCCATATCAGTCATATAGAAATTGAAAAAAACTAAAATAAAAGAATAGTATTAATATTTGGGTTCTAACTATTTTCTCTGGATCAATAAAACTTTCTTTAACAAGCACCAAAAATTTATTAATGCATGACTCACTAGGACACCACACACTGGGTGAGCCTTCGATATATTAAAAAACACCCAGATGTCTTCCACACTGAGAAGAATGAATGTTGTAACCTAGGATCTCCATATTCATCCAAGAAAAATGATCTACTAATAGGTTCCAGTATATTAATTTAATTATTTATATTGGCGACATGATCTATAGCCATATTGAGAGGACGTACTCATATCTTGATGGCCCATTACAACCAGTAGAGATCAATCCTGATCAAACATCTCAATAGTTCCCTCGTTCCATTATTCAAAAAATAAAATTCCATGTAAAGAAGACCCCCTAGTTGCATTATACTCCCAAACCATTGGGGATGACTCATCCATATTGTCTATTAGCTCCACACACCCAACTAAAACTGGATATTAGAGGCGATCATCATATTAACCTCACAACCAATGTCCAATACAATAGTATCCAAATGCTATTATATCACATAAAATATTTTATAAATAATGACATTGAAATCCATAAAATAAAGAATAAAACATGGGACATGCAACACCTAGACCAAACTTCTCTAACACAACCACAATTGCCTCACACCACTGATCTCTGGGTTCAAACATGATAACCAAAATCACAAAAACTGATAAATCAACACCAAACCTCTTCTATTAAAACCATCATGATTATCTCATGGTCCACCATGTTACATAAATTTAAAACCATGATTCATGTTTGATACATGGGTAATAATTTAGTGAATCATTCAATCAACCAATCCATGACTATAACCTTTCCCATTATAAAATCTTCACGCATCACCATAACTGTAAGTGCATCCATAGTCGTCCTTTGTTACTAATAATGATTATAAAACCCAAAAATGATTTTCATATAGCCTCTAATGTATCCTAAAGGTAACTAGATACCCATCTCATTCTGAACTCAGTGACACTCAATAAAATATGAAAAACTACAGTGTCAATCAAGCCAAAAGGATCCATCTAACGAAAAATATGATAAACTGGTCAAAAAGGTCAACCACTAAAACCCCATATAACTAGCCTTGACATAAACTAACCATCCAAAATTACATCATCTAAAACCCTATAAATTCAAAAGAAAAATCACTACTTGATCCCAACTTCTGGGAACTATATGAATGATCACAAACTAAACCCCTTGGAATCTTTGATCAGAGACATCCAAAATATGATTGATCCTATCCTACATATCACACCACTTATAATATAGATAAACACCAATAAATGACTTCTCACAAGTCCAATTATGAATCTATATTGAGAAAAAAAGTTAAATACCTCAAATATGGGGGGAGTACATAGCCTATTACTCATGTACATGATATATACCCCTAACCATCTCCCCATTCCATGGACCTAAGACACTCATGGAAGGTCCAAATCAATTACATTGTGTGTCACCCACATAGAGTGATTTTCCATGTTCTTCGTCATGTACTCCATATGGGGTTGGGAAAAAATGAAACATGGATTGTAGACTTGTACTACATATGGTCCCTTGCCATGCATTCTGCATGACCATATTACATACTTGGGAAGTCTAGCTGATCACTCAACAGCACGATGAGTCACTCAATATGTAATGTTCCGAATAGAAATCATATATAGCCATCATAATATACCTTTCACCCCTAAATAATAATACATAGAGTGGGTGATCTAATTTATATGTTACATTGACATGATTTAGATGTAGACATCCCTTTTGAACACCAAAAACCCCAATTTCTTCCTAAAACAGCACACAAAGGCTCTCATGGAAAAACCATCAACAAATTTATGGATATAATTCTTAAATAAATATAATATATGTATATATCAGTTAATAAAAATTAATATTGAGACATCATGCATAAAACACTAAAGATTTGAGCTTGGATTTGTTCCACACATCCATGACATCGTAATCTCGGTGCATGAATGAACCCCATTACATGATCACATATCCTTATCCCTATTCACTCTTTATTGAGAGTGAAAAGGGTGGTGGGGGAGATATCATATAGATGTGAATGAAAATTGGTAGTAATAAAGTAAAATATGGGAAAATAAAATGAAAAATAAAATGACACCTTTGACCACCCATCCCAAGTCCAAGAACCAAAAGCAATTCTACACACCACCAAGGTAAAAATACCTATTATGGATCAAACCACAGAGAGAGATTTTAAATTTGAGACTCTATTCAAAATTTATAACCATTCAAAATTTTCAAATTAATTAATTTTTAATTAATAAAAAATCAATTATCCCCTAAAAATATGAATTTCTAGGAAATACAGGAACCCGATGTCCTAGGTTAAACATCCAATTATGGGACCAATAGGGAATTCAAAAAAATTATATGTGATCAAATAAATAGTTAAAATTATCTTATTCCCATTAAAACTAGACTGGAAAAAATTAATTATTTCATTGATTTTTCTCAATCACTGACGACGTGTGTTATCATAATATCTATGTCAGGACACTTCTTGCACCTCAGAAACCTCAATGGTTACCTATTACCATGCTCTCACTAATATAATAAATACATATCTAGTCTGAATCAACCTAAAATCACATACTATTATTCTTGAGCCTACTACCAAAACCCAGAATCCATTATTCCACCAAATACAAAACCGAAATCTTCTACTTTCCATGGAACCATACACATTCATATTTTCCAATTAACTGGAATCTGATTCCAATATGACATTGCAAAAACTATTCAAACATTACACATAGAATTTATTACATTATAGTAATCCATATATGACTAATGTGATTATCCCTCACCATAGTAATTGCTTTTTCAATCACTCTCAATCAAAATGTGACCTCCATGAAAAATGTTAGAGTTGGTGGTGCGAAAAGGTTGACCGTGGCGAAGGTATTTTGATGACATGATGGTTTTATGGTCATGAGCATCATCGATGAAGGTCTCCTAGATATCTCACTAGTATTCATGGAGAATTTTATTCCATGGATTTGGGAGTTCCATTTCATGGTTTGTTGGAGAGTTCTTGTGGATCAGTGGAGTTCATTGGCATTTTTATTGCTCAAGGATGATGGTGAAGGTCACATAAGCATGCATACATGAGGAGGCTCAATATATGTGGATAGATTTTCCTAGTTCCTTCCAGTTTTCTAATTCCCATGGATTGAGGTCTCGCTGGATTATGGCGATACTGTTCTCTAGAGAAGAGACTGGGGATGAAATTATGATGTCTGGTGATGATTTTTTTATTGTTTAAATTTGTGGTTTATGTATCTTGCAGTTGTCTGGAAATTGTAATGGGTGGGATCTGGTGTTCTGATTTTCTGATAGATTTATCTGGTTGAAGCTATTTTGGGTTCCCACATGTGCCTTAAAATTCTAATTTGAAAATAAAAATATATAGATTTTGGATCACACAATAAAATTGATGATCACATGACTCATGACTCATTGAACTACGTATAAATCACTTCAACCACTTACCATGTGTCTACCGAATGTTTGTTCTAACTAACTAGAGAACCCATGATTCTCCTATTCAAAAAGAAGGTTTCTCATGTAAAACAAGGATAACCACATGACCACCTTCCACCTGAGAATTGTTTAAAAATAAGGAGCATTAAACTAATATCCCACTACACTTCCAAATTTGAAATAATAAAAAAACATGGGACCTGATCTAACTAATTCAACCTTCTCATCAAAACTCACTACCAAGATAACTCCTAACACACCATAACCCAAGTAAAATAATCCCCATTTTTAACAAAAAATATTCAATGAGAAATCAATTCCATTGCAAAATAGCAGCCCGAATCAAGCTCTTATGAAGCATTATTTCCCTTCGTGATCCACAACCTAGAATTCCAATTCTTGTACTAACCCACTAGTGATTACATTCATCCCATAATGATTGGATTATATTTCCCTCATAATAGAAAATTATTTAGTAATATCCATATAGCCTTTCATCAAAAATAAATATACATGTTGTTCAGTTGACGACGATTACACCAAGATGTTATTTGGGAAATTTCTATATTTGTTGTTGTGGAAACTTTATACAACTTGAAATATGTCATTAGTGAAATAAAAAAAACAAGAGAATGTCATGTGAATTGCAAATTCCTATTATATTTCATCTACAAAGGACACTGGGAATAAGGTCAAGATCCATAATCTCATAAATCATAAATCCAAAATCCTAGGTCCATCAAATGAGGTGAAATCATACAACCATAAAATATAAAACCAATAAAAATAATCCAATCACATGTTTAACCGGATATTGCATTAGAAAACGTTTTAGCGATGAACCAATCTATGTTCAATTGTAAGATTTGACATATTCCTAAAATACCATTCTATTATCTCCCAAATTAAAAGAAAAGAAAAATATTTTCTTTTGATAACATTATCTCATGAACCAGCCTTGGTCATCAAAACATGTTAGTCAATTTAGTGTATTCAAAGGCTACATGAGTACCTACACATATTCCTAAGGCTCCTTAATAGTAGTGATGGAATCATCCATATAATTGGGAAATTGTTCCCTCATATAAAAATTTAATAACGGAGGAAAATAACTAAACTCATACTAATCTGTAATCATCCAATTGTGAAAAATAAATAACATAAATAGACACATGCTATAATAAATGTAATAACACATATAGACTAATGGTCACACTAGAACACATTAGATGATCTCCCACTAGGATGAACACATGTAAAAAAAATCATAACTCTATAATACCATCATCGAGCCATAACTCCATCCCAATATCCTTAACTATAGAGATTCTCTATCCAAATCTTCAGACTCCACATGAGTAGTAAAACATGATAATTCATCACTGATACTCAACCCCATACACTATACAACCTATTCTGAAACAAAAAAGATACATAAGGGTCTTTATGTTCGTAGAGTTTACATTAAATAAGGTTAAAAATAAATCCCACTATGCCACCCCCAATGGACGTCTTAACAACGGAAATCAAAATAAGTTCATGAAATATTTGATATGTATGTCCTTTTAAAATGTAAATTATTAAAAAAATCATCATCAATCCATGGGTTATAATGTGTCACCCAAGGTAAACTAGATATACATTATCTAGTGCTAGAAATTTTGAACATGTTTCTTTCCTACAAAAAATTTGGTGTATCCTCTAGATAAAAAGGAAACTAATATATGTAAAACGCATTTAAAATCATGAATTTTGAAACCTAGAATGAGTATAGTATTTAAAATTAATAAAACACATCACTATGACGATATTTGACTCCAATTTCTTGATCTGATGTAGCGATAAGAACTCTAACCACACATAGAGGACCTTCCCACATCCCATTAGTTTAGAAATAATAACAATAATACACCACTATCAAAAATATAATGAGTGTCCATAGACCCTTATAAAACATCATGGAAAATTAAATCTAATCCTCTAGTGAGAGTATACTTCAAACTATATGGATTTCCCCCATCCATATCATCCATTATCTCCCTATTCTAACACAATACTTTCTAGTAGAGAGATTCAGATCAGTATCAGGGAAAAAACACAATCAAATCATATCTCCAAGGTCCCCACTCCTATTTAATACCCGATAAATAATAGCCTTGATATCCTTTACATATGAAATAAAACATGGGTTATCCAATTCATAGTCCCAACACCTCAAACACATCCCCAACATGCTCAAAACAGATATATCTATGTTCAATGATGACACCCATTATTGACAACACAAAACCCTGATAACTAAACCTATAATGGTCAACCCATAACAGGGAACCCATGGTCCCCTAGGAAATAACCCTCTTAAACTGTGATCAAGGAATTGTACAATAATCATCATCATGTGACTCCATCAGCAAATCCATATAATGTTCGCAATAGATCATACAACCACAATAATAGACTGGGAGGGGGTGAATCGGTTGTGGCTTATTTTACTAAGGTTTTTTTCTTTTACCCTATTTTATTTCAAACCACTGTTACCTATTTTGATGAGTGGATCATGTAAGCAATATATAATATAAATGAAACAAAACAGAAAAATATTTTTATATTTTTTGGAACTATGACCTACTCTTTAATGAAAACTGTTATTCCCAAGTTAAATTTTATTCAGTTCATAGAGGTTGTCACTATCATATATCGTCTAATCCCCATTTATACCGAGTCCCATATTGTTCCCTATATAGTCCCACAAGAGAGAAAAAGATCTAAACTACACAAGTGAATCCTGAGCTCTAGGGGAAGATCAATGAACATCTAGACATAATGTTAACAGCATCAAACTGAACATCACCTTAGAATCCCATATAATACTTATCTAGATCTAGAGTCCTTCAAGAGAAATACATTTAATGTGAATGCATGATCCTATGATATAATGTTTTATGTTATCTTTTGAATGATTCTAAACTAACTTCTGACAAATTATTACTCCACAAAAAGAAATAATCACCTCATATTCTCATGTATATTTTATTAAGATCTCTAGAAAGTAAATTTTAGTAAAAATATCTTATTGATTATTCTCTAATATAAAAATTCCCCTGAACATTTCAATATAGTGAATTACTATGCATATATCTTCGGAAATATTACTCTACATTAGTCCAAAAACTCTTGGCACATTATTCATGGAATTTATATTTCATGTTCATTTCTTTATCATCATGAATGTTCGTTAGAATGCATGTTCTTCTCAACTATTATTCAATGTAAATTATGAAAAAAATAAATATTCAACAACTTCTAAGTTATTTTTATAAAAATTTTATCTCATGTGAATGAAAACATTGAAAATTAAAACAAAAAAAAATTCTTGTTTCTTATTTTACTAAATATTACACTTTCTATTCATGATAATATCCAAATGTTTATATAAAACCTATATATAACTCTTCAATTACACCCCCTTCATGCATATTATCACGTGAATGTACATTGAAATAATGATTTCAACATAAGAGTGAAATTTTGTTTCTCATTACTCGTACAAATCAGAATGTGGTTTAGAGATATTCAAAAAGATCAATATCTTCATGAACTCAAAAATTTTCATGACCATCACATAAAAAGTGTACACAACACATCATTATTTTCCATGAAATCGTATTATCTCATGTAAGTGTCTTAAAATCATTTGTGTAACAGAGTACATGTTCCATTATGATTCATTATATCATGATGTACTCATGATCAATTCCCATAAATCTTAGTGATTGTTTTTCATGTAATCACAGTCATAGGGTACACTTATAAAAATAATGAGATCATGAGGGCCAAAGAAAAACACAATGACATGGAACATTCTCAAGAATATAGAGAACATTTAAATCTCTATTTTTCCCTCTCATAGTGCCTTAAAATTCTTATTAATCTCATACAAAAAAATTACTATGTATAAGGGTATTTATATAGAACACTTCATAGATTTTATGCCCCCACCTAAATTGATATGTTCAATGCCTTTCATCTATGCACACCACCTCAAACTCTTTTGACCAAATTGATATTGTGTGGCATAACTAAAAACATGATTAAATGGAACATTCTCATTTATATAGGTAACTTTAAGTTCAATGTTTTATTCTCTCAGAATTCCCCCAAAATTTAATTAATCTCATACATGGAAAATTACAGTGTCTGAGAGTGTTTATAGAGTACATTTCACAGATTTATCCACACCATGTCAGTAAAAATGAAAATTTTATTTCTTCTATGAACACCTCCTCTAATTATTGTATGTCATAAAAAATTACCCTCATCGCATTGAAAAATGAATTTATATTCACACTATCTTACTTCAAATATCATTTAACTCATGCAAATGATTTTTCGTGATAAATTAATCATAATTGAGTCATTAAGTTGATCAAGTGACTCTAGATTGATTATTTTTTTATAATTAGATGATGTGGATTGAAGAAATATCATTGGATTTAGAAAATCCTAAACTGAATGAAGAAGAAGGCATTCCTCTTGATCAGATGATGTTGAATGATCAAATTAGATGAGTGAGTTATGTCCATAACTTTTAAGATTGATGAACAGCCTGTGGTGATTCTTATGTGCTACATTGGTATTATGAATAAATTTCTTCTCCTTAATAATACTCACCATTCCCACATCCTCTCAATCTAACACTAGGGCCAAAACTCAGATATGCTGCACACACAGGCTTTACACAGGCTATGCCTCCGATTCACAATCCCAACTCCCATCTCCAGGCACCATGTGGGTTCTATGCATTACCCTACTCACTTATACACCCATTTAGAGTACTTTTTATCATCTTTTCCCCCATACAAAGACAAAATTAACACCTTATAATTAATTTTTAATCATTGAACTTATCTATAAAAATTCCAAAACATAAATTCAAATCATCAATGATCCTCATTTTTTTTAATCATGTAATTTATTTGAAAACCTTCCAAATCACATATTCAAATCTTCTCATGATATAATCAATTTGAAAACTACCAACGCAATTAGCGCATGTCTTTGGCATGATTAATAGTTAAATATTCACCACAAATGATTCTCATTGACTATAAATATTCTCATATTTTTTTGAAGAAACTATTAAAATTTGAAAAACACTTATCATATTCATTTTACCCCTTTTGACTTGTTTTTAATACGTAATTCGACAATAAATTCATTGTTATATTACATATCATTAAAAATAAATCCAACTATATAGGTTTGGGATAAAATTATCAACTTTATCATTAAAAAATTAATAGCATCGTCTCCCATTCTAACATTAGTTATCTAATTTTCTCCAAAGAAGGATGGAATAACCACTAACGCATCATAGGAATAAAATTAATCAACTCTAATTCTATATGAGATATGATCGATTAAGTCAATAAGAGTGATCAAATTTAAAATAAATGTTATCAATAAATTTTTAGCATGTTATACCAACATTGAAACCATTAATCAGGGGTTATTAAAAATATTTTCAACAAATATCCTTTATTAAACTCAACAAAAAATTAAAAAACATTATATAGAAATAATGTAATTCCCATTGTCAAGTTACTTTTCCTTATCCAATGATGTAATAAATCCCCTCCTTTTAGAAAATTATTTTTCAAAATGAATAAACATAATGTAATTAACATAACTCATTGATGAGATGATTTAATCATCATGAAGTATCAGATACATCTCCCTCTAGTAGTTCAAATATTCAGAAGATGTCAACTATGATTGAGATATCTGGTGGTAGTTCTTTGTTCCTCCACCCTAAGAGATGTATTATATACCTTTTCATCATTATTAGATATATTAAATAAGTATCTCAAATAATAATTCGAGATTAATATAAAATATTACAATAATGATACATGATTCTAATAATCCTTCAAGATGGATAACATTCTAGCTATAAGTTGTTCATATATTTTACAAAATTCTGGTCTCCTGTTGAATGTTTTATTCTATGTTTATTCCATACATAAAAACACAATGTATATTTAAGAATAAGGTGGTTTAATAATTTCTTTAAATGGATAAATTGGACATGGAGTTTCTTGTGAACCCATATATATTCTTATATGGAAAAGGCTTCTTCACATTTATAATTAATGGTGTTCTAGATTTATATGCTTGCTCTATTATTCTGGAATCCTCCGCCAATTTTGACCACATGATCATGAAGTTATTAGGAAAATTCTCATTAACTATTCTATGTAAATACTCACCCTTCCCAAAAATATTTTTAGCATTATAAGTAAGATGCGCCTTTCCATTTTTCTTCAATAATTTTTCTAATCTAGAAAATTATGTCCCTAATTGTTTATATAAATATACAAATATATTAATCCTTTCACACAAATCTTTAACATTCATCAAGTGATAATTTTTAGTAATATTTTCAAATTCTTCATTAGAGATGTCTTTCACTAAATCTGTCATGTTTTTTCTTTTCAGGATTGATTCTTTCATTGGTTATAGATTCTCTCCTTTAGTATTGATGTTCATGGAAAATTAATAATTTTCTATGAAATGGTCTTTAATAACACTACAAATTAATTTATTTTTTTCGTCACAATATTAACATCCTTATTCACAATCGTTTTGGTATTTTTTATGACACTCATCTACTTTTTTTTTATGTCCCAAGGCTAACCTATGATCATATTTTCTTACATTCTTCACTTTTGGTATTGTCGTTTTCTGCACATTAACAGTTTATTTAGGAATGATTGGTACATAATATTAATAATTATAATAGTTACAAATTTGGTTACAATAATAATGTAAAGACCTGGAACCTTCATGTAATTTTTTTAAATAAATAGTAATTTTACAAACCACGAAAATTGACGGTAAGTGATTCCAAGGCCCGGAGTGCCTGGAATGAATTTCTAAACTTTTTTTCAGGTACGTTCAATAAACATGCATGTGGGTTTTTGTAACTTCTGAACCGGTGCTCGAAATTGATATCTGGGGGCACCATTGAACTCACAACGCCAGTATTCGCATAAAAAGTCATTCACCTCGATGGAAATTGGTCGAGGGTGAAAGATAATTTTTGAATTTTTCATGGAAATAATAAAATAAAATAAACACACTTTTTATTTTATTTTGTTGTAACCACCTTCCATGTGGAAGTTGAGTACTAGGGACCACCAAACCATAACCTCCCATGATATTTTATGGTGGTGGGGACCACCTGAGCCTAACCTCTAATGAGAGGTTATGGTGGTAAGGACCACCCGAGGCCTAAACCTCTCAACTCCCTCATTGAATGTGGGAGAGCCTCTTCTACTCCTCCAACATTAATTGTGCCAACCCTCCTTTAATTAATTTTTTGCCAACCTCATCAATTAATTAAGTGGATAAAACTTAATTAATCAAATTTGAATTTTATGCCAACGAACTAAATATCCAACATAATCTATTATGTTGGCTACATGGCATTTTTTTGGAGGAATTGGGAGGGGAGAGAGATTTGGGGGAAATAATGTTCTCCAATGAAGAACATCACCTTCCAAAGAAGAACGCTCAACCAATGAAGAATGCCGACCTCCTTCGACCTTCTTCCTCGGTACTTCTTCTGACGTGGGACATCCTCATCTATGACAAATCGACATCTGTACTTCCTTCTTGTGCCAACGTCAATGAACAACCTGAGGTAGGGGTTTATTCTTATTTTTTTATCACTTCCCATGTACACCCCTTCTATTTCTTTTATAGGATGGGAACAATCATTGCGTGAGGATAGAATTTGATGTTCATGTTCTTGTTCTTGTTGAGCCATATGTTACCACCCTAATACAGAGGGTACAGGACAAACAAACATGGACCGACCCTTCCACAAATATTGTGGGGTTCTTCATAATGGAAGAAGACGACAATCATCCATGGTTGGGGCATGAGAACGGCGGCCCGCACCACCGTCGGTCGTGACGAAGGCGATTGCGCAACGGCACTGCCCCGTGGCCACCGCCACCACCCCCCGGCCAGACTGCCACCACGCATCCGGACCGCCACCCTGTGGCCGGACCGCCCCACGTGGTCGGACCACCGACCCGCAGCCGGACCGCCGCCCCGCAGCCGGACCGCCGCCCCGAGGCCGGACCGCCACCCCGTGGCCGCACCGCCGCCCCGCGGCCGGACCGCCGCCCCACGGCCGCACCACCGCCCCACATCCAGACCGCGCCCCGTGACCGCACCGCCGCCCCGCGGCCGTATCGCCGCCCCGCGGCTGCACCGCTGCCCCGCAGCAGGCCCGCCGCCCCGTAGCCGTACCGCCGCCCCATGGCCACATGCGGCTCTCCACAGATCCTCGTGGCTTGTTGGGCCGGACCCAGTGGGTCGGGCCGAACCCAACGGGTCGGGCCACACTACGGTCCGGGCAAGACCCAATGGGTCGGGACGGGTCTACCCGAACCAGTTTGGCCCAGGCCGGGTCTGTCTGACTGGGTAGGGCAGGACTCAGGCCCACTACGACCCATTTACATTCTTTTGGCCATAACATTAGCACTGGACTCCTGTTAGACGAACCGTCAGTGGCATTGGAAATCTTGGAGAGAGACGGTCCATTTGAGTATACCCCACTGAAGATTTGGATTAAGATGGGTATTTTTCAGGTTGGATCGATCACGAATTCATCCGGGACCCTGGGACTAAAAGGCTAGTAACTCATAGACCGGGCGTGTGATTGACGTGTCGTCTATTGCGTTGAGACCCCTATGACGCGGCAGACTATTGATATACTTATTTGTGGGACTTCGTGGAAGTTGTAGTATTGACTAGTAGCTTGTGGAGCGGATCCTCTTGAAGACGAGTGAGCATTGTGCAGGAACCCAGTGGTTGGCTGAGACATGAGGACTGCTGACCGTTTCGACTCTGAGTGACTTGAAAGGCCCAGTGGGGAGCACCTTGGTGACGCGGCAGACCCACGATGGGGAGCGCCTTGGTGACGCGGTAGACCCACAGTACTCAATAGGAGGAGTACCTCAGCAGGCCCAGTGGGGAACGCTATTGTGATGCAGTAGACCCAAAATGGGGAGCGCCTTGGTTACGCGGCAGACCCACGGTACTCGACATGAGCAGTACCTCAGCAGTCCAAGGTTAGTGGGAAGCGCCTCTGTGTGATGCGGCAGGCCCACTATACTCGATAGAGGAGGACTTCTCCAGCAGCCGAGGTGTTCGACATTATGACTGGGAATGTTACTTGTTACTACCCCTAGAATAAACCCTAGTATGATCTGAGTTAGTATCTCTTTGTTTTCCTCAAGATTGTGATGGATTACTTCATAACTTAGGTATATGTATGAGCATATACCTATGTAGGGTTATCTATTGATTTCATACTTTGTGGTTTGTCCTTGGTGAATTTTGTGAGACCTTGAGGGTCTCTGGGTCCCTACATAGTATCTTTATACTCACCCCTACACGGGCTATGCCCGCACCTTATTGTGTTGGATGCAGATGACGAATAATTCTAACTAAGGATGAGAGTACCAGGACATGATAGTACCCAAAGGTGGACTATTCGGCGTTTCGGTACGCAGAGGAGATGAGTGGACATGGGGTATTGAGGAGGCGATCTGTACCTAGCCTTCATGTAGGAACCTCAGAGGCGATCAAGTAGCTATCTTTTCTCTCTTTTCAGTTTTATTTTATTTCAGTCGTACTTGTTCCTTTACTACTGGGCTTATATTTCGGCCCCTTTTATTTCAGCACTTTTTTGGTTATATAGTTTTCTTTTGTTTGTATCTTGTTGTGTGCTTGGTTACGTGAGTTTAAAGGTTATAAAGGTAATGTCTTCCCAGTTTGAGGAAAAATGCCTTTCGGCGCTAGTCACCAGCCCCTGGCCTATGGAAGGCGGGCCTGAGGTAGTCACGACACAGGTCCCGAGGGACGGGTCGTGACAAATTGGTATCAAAGGAGTCTGTTCTACCATAGAACTTTGTACTCTGATATTTCTTTTAATGAAAATATTGTTAAGTATAGTGAGTTTGGTTATCAGTTTAGGGAATCCAGTGTTTGTGCGGCGGCCAACGTATACATACACCGGGACCCTGACTTTAGATTTCCGACTCAGTTCACAAAAACACTAATGACATGTGTGTTTTCAAGAGTTTTCTTGGTTATCTTTTGATTCATCTAATGAGGTATAACTTATTGACCGTGACACACTTGTTCTTTTCAGGATGCCTCCCTGCAGACAGCTATCTAGGGTTCCAAGAGTTGTACCCACTGATAGCCCACCGAGCGACAAGGCATCGATGTAGGTCCCTTTTCCAGTAGAGGCACTAGTTGAGGAACCAAGGGTACCACTCCCCATTGGGCCACCAATGCCACCATCCCCAGGAGCAAATGGTGCACGATACTTGTGCGCGTTGCACGAGTTCCAGCGCTTGAGGCAACCCAGGTTCAGTGGAGAGACGGACCCGTAGGCGGCTGATGTAACGACCCAAACTTTTTGAATAGTATATTAACTTACTCATAATGAATTAATAGAGTTGTTAATGGTTAATGAAGAAAGAGGAGTCGATGACTTCATCTAGTAGACTCGAACCTTATGAAGCACACTTATCAGAGCTTGGGAAGGAGGTGGCATCTTTGGGCTTCGCTTTGGACCAAGCCCTAGCCGAACTCCAGTGTGTCAAGATTGAACGGAAACACCTGCGGGAGAAGTTCAAGTTAGTAGAGATTACTACTAGGGCAATGTTATCTGAGCCTACCTCAGATTCTCTCACCATAGCACACCTTACACTTAGGTCATATGCTGCTGTTATAAGGGGATATGTGACGATACCGTAGCTTCTTTGTGTAATCCTTTGGGATAAATAAATTGAGATTTCTCCCTTTAGTGATGTTTGTGAAATTTCAAATGTCAGGATAATTTTAAGATATATTTTATTGATGAATTTTGAAAAAGGATATTTTAAAATATTTATGTAAACCTTAAATAATTAATGATGTGTAATGATTTCCAAAAAATGGTCTTCTGCAAAAGTGTTCAGTAAGGAATTTCGAGTCTAATAAGATCAACATATTTTTTGATGAATAGTAAATTATGAATAGTGATTTTACGCTTAGGATTAGTAATGTGACCAAATGGATTAGTAATCTCACTTAAAGAAAGATTTAATATAATTTAGACACCTTGATTAAGTAATGTGATTGAATAAAATGTGTAAATAACTGTTTCATAAATTATTAGTTAGGTATTAGTTTGTTCCGGTGAATAGTATTCTTTAATTAAAAATTAAATTAAAAATAATTAGAAAATTATTTTTATAAAATGGTCTTTATTTTTGAACTCAGAGCATCGATATTATGTTGTGGTAATTTTTGGGGTTTTTTCTGAAAATAATGAATTCTTGGTGAATAGTGTTTTTATTTAAAAATTAAATTAAAAATATTTAGAAAATTGTTTTTATAAAATTGATTTCATATTTTTAATCAGAGCATCGATATTTTGTTAAGGTGAAATTTTGGGATTTTTCTGAGAAAGATGAATTTTCAATGAATAGTAAAAATGCAGTTTTAGGGTTTCGGTATGTTTAATGACATCATAATGGTGTCATGATGATGTCATGAGATATTTTAATGGTTGGCTGACCAAAGGTGACGAATTATTGTTTTGGGGGCCCCATGTGGCCTAACTCTATGGAAAATACCATGGGAGAGCCCATGGTTTTGAGAAATCCACTTGTGAGGTGTCCCTTGAAATTATAAAAGTATCACCTAACCTTCCCTATAAATACCCATTATTTCATCCTTTATATTTCACTCCCTACTATCCCCCAACGATTCTCTGGTCTCATTACCTCCCAAGGAGTAATCTCAAGGTTCCCCCAAGCCCTCAAGGTCCAAACCTTTGAGTTTTAAGGGTTACGTTTTAAGGTAAGGGATCCGACCTCTCTCTTTCTTTTCAAGTAATCTATTTTATGTCATTTCTTTTATGCTCCATGTTTTTATTTTGGAGTATGTTCTTCTATATTCATCTTACTGCCCTTTTCATGTTCACATGATGAGAGACCCCCTCTTTCTCACATCAATTCGTTTTAAGAATATTTAAGTGGCGCCGTTAGGCTACCGAATTTTTAAGGGATTCTTTCACCCTTCCCATTTTTCAAAGTTCTACTTTCATGTCAAGTCTTTCAAGTTACTTTTTATTATGTTGTGGTATCATCTATATATCTATCATAATTAACTTTTATGTTCATATTATGAGAGAACCTATTTTATCTCTTCAATTCATTTTTGTTGAAGTTTATGTGACGCCGTTAGGCTGCCGAATTTTCATAAGAGAAATCTAATTTTTGTCTTCCTTCCATGTTTTTCATCTCAAATGGTATGTCCTTCAAATTTCATTACCATTTTATTAAATGATTTATATTCTATTCCCATACTGTTTTATGGATCATTTAGGAGTGGGTTACCCATGTCCCCTCTCTTTTCAATGTTTTCTAAAACCTTGTAACATAGCTGTTATGCTGCAGAATTTCCGTCTCAAAATGTCTCTCTCTTTTCTAAAGTTCTTTTATTTTATTAAGTGAATACTCAAAGCTATCTCTTCTATATAGGTATTCACATATATACCATTTTGTTCTATTTTAAATTCTGGGATTTACATACATGAGGCCCACCTTCCTTTTCTATGGGTTTTAAAGTGACACAAAGATCATGTCTTTAAAGCAGTTTTTAAAACGTTATGATTATGAAATGAAACCCATTTCTTTTATGCTATATGGGTTGTTTATGAAATTATTGATGATGATATATGTGGCTCACATTATTATAAAGACAAATTTAAGGGTGAGCCCTGATAGCGCTTCAATGCTTTGGGTAAAGACTTAATCTCTGGAGATGACCAGTTAGACTGATACCTTGGTGAATAACCTTGGTAATTTTTATTGACACCATGGGGATGGACCATGGTGAAACAGAAATGATTGTCTTTGTAAAATGTTGTAGCCACATCTTAATGTTATGAAAAACGTTATTTTTATTATGATATGCCTCGTGATTTCTTTCTCATTCCTTAAAGTTCTTTTCATGACCTTATTGAAGTATCTCAAGTTCACATGTAAAATGTTTCTCTTATTTCTCTTACTTTTCCTTCTGCTCACCCTTTATTTTGATGTATGTCCCCAGGTTATGAGATGCAGTAATGAACCTAGAATGAACTTATGGAGAACCCGTTCAAGTATTTAAGAAGAATGTTTTATGTTGTTTTCAGGTATTATATTTCTTGTTTCCAAGACACTAAACCATAAAGATCCTCAGTTTTATGTAATGTAATGAAAGTTATGTCATAAAAAGGTGGGATGCCACAATTGGTATCAGAGGATGGTTTAGTTATTTGTGGAAATTAGGATATAAAAACTTTAGAAAGGACCCTATATAAAAGTTTAAATATAAGAAAACTTCCTGGTATTTTGTTAAGTATTGAGTAAGTGGATTATCAAACAAATACATCCATGTTTGGATACGAGCAGGTAGAGGCGGCTCTGGCATAGATGTACATAGGGGTAAAACCCGAAAACACCACTTTGAGCTAGACTCGAACGGGAACTAGTGCACAATAACTGGCCTTGCTGCACTCTTGGTTACAACACTCCTGGGGGATATGTTTGGTTAATCACAAGATTTTTATGAATCATTATGAAGGAATTATGGAGAAATGTAATTGTCTAATCATGAAGTCTTAGTTAAAAGATTCAAAAATAAAATACGTTTCTCACTAAGGTTTTATTCTTTTAGAACATGGCGGGAAATAAGAGGAACTGTGCAGATGGTGACCGCAATGCACCATGTGCAGACAGCCCTCCGATGGAAGCCGGAATAGAAACATTCATGAAAATGATGAACCAACTGACTCAAGTTATGAGTAATAACTTGAATCAAGCTCAGAGGCCGATTTCACCATGAAGGGAACAACATTTTGTTTAGTCCATCATGCGTCAATGACCACCAAAATTCAGTGGATCTACTGACCCATTGGTTGCGGAACAATGGATATGCTTCATTGAAAATATCTTTTTTGTACTTCATTGTTCAAAACAAGGAAAAGTCACCGTTGCTGTTTACCGCCTAGAGGGAGAAGCTTATCAGTGGTGGTCCCTGATCAAAAAAACGAAGCCACGAGGAGAGATGGAAGTTATGGAGTGTGAAGATTTCCAAGGAATATTCTTTAATAAGTATTTCCCTCGTTCCATGAGAACGAGAAGGGAGAAATAGTTTCTCAAGCTGAAGCAGAAGGAGAATGAATCTATCGAAAGCTATGAGATGAACTTCACCCGACTTTGACGATATACCTCTAGCTTTGTCATGGATCCAAGTGGGAAGGTTGAGAGATTTTTCGGTGGACTGAGACCTCATCTGCGGAAGAATCTAGCCAACTGGGACTACAATAGCTATGAGGAGATCGTGCGGAGTGCAATGAAAGTCGAGCTAGAGTTTGGTTAGACATAGTGGTCTCATAAATCAAATGACAAGAAGAGATCGTTGGAGCCCAGTCTAGGGAAGAATTTTGATCAGGGAAGAGGTGGAAAGAAAATGAAACTTACCACATGCAATAAATGTGGGAAGAAGCATCCAGGGCACTGCTTGATTAGAAGTGGAAAGTGCTACAAGTGTGGAAGAGAAGGCCATATTGCTCGGAATTTTCATAGTGAGGTGAAGCCTCAACATCCCAACACTAACGACAGAGGAAAGATTCTTCCGGCCCTACCCGAAGTCAAAGGCTTCATGTGTGGACAGCTTGGGCACTTTGATAATCACTATCCAAATCCGAGGGTAGTAGAGGGGAATCACCATCAACCTTAGAAAAGGCCAAGGGAGAAAGGACGTGCTTTTTCTATCACAACAACTAAAGTTGAAGTTCTGAACTATGTGGTAGCAGGTACTCTTGTTGTCCTCTCAAAACTAGCAAGTACATTGTTTGATTCTGGTTCTACGCATTCCTTTTTTTCCTCCAAGTTTTCAAATAATATAGAATCAATCCATGAACTGCTTGAGGTAGAATGGTCAGTCAAGACTCCAAGTGGGATTATACATGCATCAACAATGTTTAGAGACTCTAGTGTTTACTTCAGTGAGCACAATCTTATCGCAAATCTAGTATTCATTCCCATGTTAGAATTTGATGTTATACTAGGGATGGACTGGCTCTAAAATTATAATGCTAAGATCAAATGAAGAAGTAAGGAAATCTCAGTAGTCTTGAATGAACGACCTACAATTATCTTCCAAGGAGAGATATCCCGAACTGATCCCTATCTATAAGAACCTCTTATAGCTTTTTTTATGGAGTTAAGTGGTGATGATGAAGAAGGATAACTGAGTATACAAATAGAATATGTTCCTATTGTTCAGAAATACATGGATGTATTTCCTGAGGAGTTACCTAGACCTCCCCCATAAAGAGAGGTAGAGTTCTCCATTGAACTCGTACCTGGATCTCAACCGATATCAAAGACCTCGTATAGAATGGAAAATGTTGAGCTAGAAGAGTTAAAGAAACAACTCCAAGACTTGTTGGAGAAGGGGTTTATCTGACCGAGTTTGTATCCTTGGGGAGCACCAGTTCTCTTTGTGAAGAAGCAGGATGGATCAATGCAGCTATGCATTGATTATAGAGAACTGAACAGGACCACAATGAAGAACAGATACCCTCTTCCAAGAATTGATGATTTATTTGACCAATTTTGTGGGGCTCAATTCTTCTCCAAGAATGACCTTCGATCTGGTTATCATCAAGTGAGGGTGAAGAAGGAAGATATTCCAAATACTGCCTTCTGATCAAGATATGGGCATTATGAGTTTACTATTATGTCGTTTGACTTGAGTAATGCTCCTGCTATTTTATGTATTTGATGAATATAGTCTTTACGCACTACCTTGATAACTTTGTGGTAGTTTTTTTATGATGTTTTGATATATTCAAAAAGTTGTGAGGAGCATGAAGATCATCTGAGGGTTATTTTGAAAACTCTGCGGAATGAGAGGATCTTTGGAAAGATCAGCAAGTGTGAGTTTTAGTTACAACAAGTGGCTTTCTTGGGGCACATCATAACCAATGAAGGAATCTCGGTTGACCCTGCAAAGACAATGGTTGTGGAGGAGTGGCCTCAACCCACAATAGTAATTGAGATTCGTAGTTTCCTTGGTTTAGCGGGATATTATAGGAGGTTTGTGAAAAACATTTCATGGCTTTCTAATCCTCTAACCAAGTTGACCAAAAAAGGGGTTAAGTTCATCTGGACAAAGGAATGCAAGGAAAGTTTCCAAGAGCTGAAGAAGATATTGGTTACCGCACCTGTGTTAACACTACCCTCTATCGGAGAATGATTTGTTATTTTTTGTGATGCATCTCTGAAAGGTCTTGGGTGCATCCTCATGAAAAATGACAAGGTAATTTCTTATGCATCTCGACAGTTGAAGATTCATGATCAGAATTATCCTATGCTTGATCTAGATCTAGTAGTAGTTGTTTTTTCTCTAAATATATGGATGCACTATCTTGATGGGGAGAAATGTGATATATACACCAACCACCAAAGTTTAAAGTATATTTTCACACAGAAATAATAAAACATGATACAAAGGAGATGGTTGGTGTTTATTAAGGACTATGATTGTTCAATTAATTATCACCCTGGAAGAGCAAACAATGTCACGGATGCGTTAAGAAGGAAAGATCCTATTTTTCTGGAAACAATGAAGATCCTAAGAGATCACTTGATTAAAGATATAATAAAACGAGACATGGAAATTTTAAGGGAAGGGACATCATCAACCTTATCCCAATTTATTTCTCAACTGTCATTATTAGAGAAGATCAAGAAGGCTCAAAAAGAAGATCCTTTGCTACATGAGAAGTTTGAGGCTGTAAAGGATGGGAAGTTCCCTGTTTTCAATATTGATCAAGAAGGTGTATTGAAATTCCGTACAAGACTATGTGTTCCATATATTTCGGAGATAAATAAAGAACTGATGGATGATGCTCATAGCTCTACTTTCTATATACATCCAGGAAGCACTAAATTGTATAGAGACCTTCGTGATCATTATTGGTGGGATAACATGAAGAGGGATATTTCTGATTACACTACAAGGTTCCTGGTGTGTCAACAAGTAAAGGCAGAATGAAAACTTCTGAAAGGGGTATTACAACCGCTACCCATACCAGAATGGATGTTGGATAATATCACTATGGACTTTGTAACTGGTCTCCCGAAAACATCCAAAGGAAATAATGCGATATGGGTTATTGTGGACCGTCTCACCAAGACCGCCAATTTTTTCTCTATTCAGGAAGATTTCTCTCTGGATCAACTTGCCACGATATATGTAAAGGAAGTGGTAAGTCTGCATGGGGTACCACTATCCATCGTGTCTGATCGTGATCCAAGATTCACATCAAAATTCTGGAGAAGTCTTCAACATGCTCTGAATACTGAATTGAATTTTAGTACGGCCTATCATCCTCAAACTGATGGCCAATATGAAAGTACTATTCAGAAACTCAAAGACATGCTAAGATAATGCTCAATGGAATTTAAAGGTGGATGGGATCAACACCTCCCATTAGTTGAGTTCTCCTATAACAACAGCTTCCATTCTAGTATTTAGATGGCACCCTATGAAGCTCTATATGGAAAGCGATGTAGAACTCTTACTTGTTGGGACGAAACTGGTGAGAGAAAGCTTCTTGGGCCTGATCTTGTGCAAGAGATGACATAACAGGTTCATGCCATCCAACAACACATAAAGGCTGCTCAGAGTCGGCAGAAGAGCTATGCTGACAACCGTCGAAGGGACTTGGAGTTTGGTGTTGGCGACAAATTAATCCTTCTAATTTCTCCATGGAAGAGAGTCATGCGGTTTGGGAAGAAAGGGAAGCTCAGCCCTAGGTACATTGGCCCCTATGAAATCTTTGATCGCCTAGGAGTAGTGGCCTATTGTCTAGCACTTCCACCGAACCTAGATCAAGTTCACGATGTCTTCCATGTATCTCTCTTGAGGAAGTACATACCCGACCCTTTTCATGTACTGAACCCAGAGGTGGTACAACTAGAACATGACCTCTCTTATGAGGAGCATCCAGTAGAGATCTTAGACCGTAGAGACACGGTTCTATGAAACAAGACTACCCACCCTGTGAAAGTGCTATGGAGGAATCATATGTATGAAGAACCAACTTTGGAGCCTGAGGAAACAATGAATCAATAGTACCCTCACCTTTTCGACTAGGCCTCAATTATAAAATTTCGGGGACGAAATTTTTTAAGGGGGAATGAATGTAACGACCCAATCTTTTTGAATAGTATATTAACTTACACTTAACGATTTAATAGAGATGTTAATGGTTAATGCAGAAAGCGGAGTCAATGGCTTCATCCAGTAGACTCGAACCTTATGAATCCCACTTATCAGAGTTTGGGAAGGAGGTGGCATCTTTGGGCTTCGCTTTAGACCAAGCCCAATCCGAACTCCAGCGTGTCCATCATGAATAGAAACGCCTGCGGGATAAGTTCAAGTTAGTAGAGATTACTACAAGGGAAATGTTATCTAAGCCTCCCTCAGATTCTCTCACCATAGCACACCTTACACTTAGGTCATATGCTGGTGTTATTAGGGGCTATGTGACAAGACCGTAGCTTCTTTGTGTAATCCTTTGGGATGAATAAATTGAGTTTTATTCCTTTAGTGATGTTTGTGAAATTTCAAATGTCCGGATAATTTTAGGATGTATTTTATTGATGAATTTTGAAAAAAGGATATTTTAAAAT
Organism: Viscum album; assembly: GCA_963277665.1. NCBI lineage: Eukaryota > Viridiplantae > Streptophyta > Magnoliopsida > Santalales > Viscaceae > Viscum > Viscum album. Next base: position 282,076,089 of record OY728167.1, read on the forward strand.
ATTTATGTAAACCTTAAATAATTAATGATGTGTAATGATTTTCAAAAAATGGTCTTCTTCAAAAGTGTTCAGTAATGAATTTGGAGTCTAATAAGATCAACATAATTTTTGATGAATAGTAAATTATGAATAGTGATTTTATGCTTAGGATTAGTAATGTGACCAAATGGATTAGTAATCTTACTTAAATAAAGTTTTAATATAATTTCAACACCTTGATTAAGTATTGTGATTCAATAAAATGTATAAATAACGGTTTCATAAATTATTAGTCAAGTATTAGTTTTTTCGGGTGAATATTGTTTTTTAATTCAAAATTAAATTAAAAATAATTATAAAATTATTTTTATAAAATGGACTTTATTTTTGAACTCAGAGCATCGATATTATGTTATCGTGATTTTTGGGTTTTTTCTGAAAAAAATGAATTCTCGGGGAATAGTGTTTTTATTTAAAAATTAAATTAAAAATATTTATAAAAATATTTTTATAAAATGGAGTTTATTTTTGTAATCAGAGCATCGATATTTGGTTAAGGTGAAATGTTGGGATTTTTCTGAGAAAGATGAATTTTTAGTGAATAGTAAAAATGCAATTTTAGGGTTTCGATATGTTTAATGACATCATAACTGTGTCATGATGATGTCATGAGATATTTTAAGGTTTTGCCGACCAAAGGTGATGAATTATTTTTTGGGGGTCCCCATGTGGCCTAACTCCATGTAAAATACCATGGGAGAGCCCATGGTTTTGAGAAAACCACTTGTGAGGTGTCCCTTGAAATTATTAAAGTATCACCTCACCTTTCCTATAAATACTCACCCTTTCCTCCTTTATTTTTCACTCCCAACTATCCCCCAACGGAGCTCTGGTCTCATTACCTCCTAAGTAGTCATCCCAAGGTGCCCCCAAGCCCTCAAGGTCCAAACCATTGAGTTTTAAGAGTTACGTTTTAAGGTAAGGGATTCGACCTCTCTCTTTCTTTTCAGATAATCTCTTTTATGTGATTTCTTTTGTGCTCCATGTTCTTATGTTGGAGGATGTTCTTATATATGAATCTTAATGCCCTTTTCCTGTTCATATGATGAGAGACCCCCTCTTTCTCTCATCAATTCGTTTTAAGAATGCTTATGTGGCGTCGTTAGTCTGCCGAATTTTTAAGGGATTCTTTCACCCTTCCCATTTTTTCAAAGTTCTTCTTTCATGACAAGTCTTTCAGGTTCCTTTTTATTATGTTGGGGTATGATCTCTATATCTATCATACTGAACTTTTATGTTCACATGATGATAGACCGTATTTGATCTCGTCAATTCATTTTTGTTGAAGTTTAAGTGACGCCGTTAGGCTGCCAAATTCTCATAAGAGAAATCTAATTTTTGTCTTCCTTCCATGTTTTTCATCTCAAATGGCATGTCCTTAAAATTTCATTACCACGTTATCAAATCCTTTATATTCTATTACTTACTGTTTTATGGATCATTTATGAGTGGGTGACCCATGTCCCCTCTCTTTTCAATGTTTTCTAAAACCTCGGAACATAGCCGTTATGCTGCAGAATTTCCATCTCAAAATGTCTCTCTCTTTTTCTAAAGTTCTATTATTATATTAAGTGAATACCCAAATCTCTCTCTTCTATGGGGTTACTCACATATATACCAAGTTGTTCTATTTTAAATTCTGGGATTTACATACATGAGACCCACCTGCCTTTTCTGTGGGTTTTAAAGTGACACAAATATAATGTCTTTAAAGAAGTTTTTAAAACGTTATGATTATGAAATGAAACCCATTTATTTTATGCTATATAGGTTGTTTGTGAAATTATTGATGATGATATATGTGGCTCACATGATGATAATGAAAAATTTAAGGGTGCGCCCTGATAGCTCTCCAATGCATTGGGTAAAGACTAAATCTCTAGAGATGACCATTTAGACTGATACCTTGGTGAATAACCTTGGTAATTTTTATTGACACCTTGGAGATGGACCATGGTGAAACGGAAATGATTTTCTTTGTAAAATGTTGTAGCCACATCTTAATGTTATGAAAAACATTATATTTATTATGATATGCCTCATGATTTCTTTCGCATGCCTTAATGTTCTTTTCATGACCTTATTGAAGTATCTCAAGTTCACATGTAAAATGTTTCTCTTGTTTCCCTTACTGGGCCTTCTGCTCACCCATTCTTTTGATGTATGTCCCCAGGTTATGAGATGCAGTAATTAACCTAGGATGAACTTAAGGATAATCCTTTCAAGTGTTTAAGAAGAATATTTTATGTTGTTTTCATGTATTATGTTCCTTGTTTCCAAGACACTAAACATTAAAGATCCTCAGTTTTGTGACATGTAATGAAAGTTATGTTATAAAATGGCGGGATGCCACAACTGAGGATTGGATGGAGGATGTGGTTAGAGTCTTTCGACGGCTAGGGACACCAGCCGATCTCATGGTGATCATTGCTGCCAGCCTTCAACAGGAAGCAGCGGGCAGATGGTAGAGCATGATGCTCTAGGTTCACGATGAGGGGACGCTTCTCTGGGAAGAATTTGAGAGCCTATTTATAGAAGATTTTGTCCCAGTGACTATTCGTGCAGTGTGCATACAGGAGATTATTCGTCAATAGTAGGGCAGCATGACTATAGCTCAGTATTCAGTGAGATTCACTGACCTCTCAAGCTACTCCACAGATATGGTGCGGGACCCATTCTTCAGGACCCGGACCATTGAGAAGGGGATCAGGAAGGAGATCAGGGCTTCGATGATCTCACTCAGCATCCTGATGCTGGCGAGGGTGTTAGAGAGAGCCCTGTTGGTGGATAGTTTCCTTGTTGAGAGGCCACCACTAGCAAGACCCACTACCATTCATCACGTAGCGGATTCTTCTACAGGTGGTAGCGGATAGTCATCATAGAGGTCCAATAGGACTAGAACTGCAGGTGGACGACCACAAAACTCAGGGTCGGTTGTGCAGGGCACATGAGGCGGAGCTAGTTATACTAGGAGTGGGCAGTGTTTCACATGCGGAGGGTAGGGTCACATGGCTCGTGACTGCCCGACCCACCATGTGGATGATCAGTAGATGGTTGAAGGACCGCCCAGGTAGAGATAGAGGTTTGATCGAGGTGATCCGCAGGGAGCTGGAGGACATATCAAAGGAGCTGGTCATGCAACTGGTAGTGGGTGAATATTCAAGATATTACCATCGCCACCACCAAGAGGTCCACCCCGACTGCAGGGAGCAGGTGGACATGGGAGAGCTTAGCTCTAGGCAGTTGAGGCTTAGAATCATGCCGCTCAGGAGATGGGTTGAGGTACGATCTATATCTCCTACACCATAGTTGTAGTACTTATAGACACAGGTGCCAGTCATTCTTTCATTTCCACTGCCCTTGTTCAAAGCTCAGAGATTTATACGGAGTTTTAGGCTCGATCCTTAGGTCTAGATACTCCTATAGGAGCGGATTTGATGATTACGCACTGGCACTGGTAGTGCGATCTTACTCTAGGAGGTGAGAGATTCGACTGGGATGTCTTAGTAGCGGTGTTGAGGCCTTACGACGTCATCTTGGTTTTGGAATGGATACCTATAGTCCATGATCAGATTGACCGTATTAGGTGAAAGGTGTCATGTGTCTGCATGTATGGGACCATGTTTACCTCCACCGGTGAGAAGGGAGCCTTTGCAGAACAGGATGGACTTACCCAGAGGAGAGTGAAGTCGATCACTCATCAGTTGGCTAGCCTTAACCTCAGAGATGTTGATGTGGAGAGTCTGAGATATCCTATAGTGGTGGACCAGTACATGGTTGTTTTCCCTGATGATGTTCTGGGTATACCTCCTCGCAGAAAGGTGGAATTTTACATTGACTTGTACCCCGGGTTGACACCAATATCTACACCAGCATATCGGATGGCTCTTGTGGAGCTTCGTGAGCTGCGAGTACAGCTAGAGGACTTGTAGGGGGAAGGGATTAATCTGGCCATGTGTTTCCCCCTAGGGAGCCCCGATTTTGTTACCCAAGATGGAAGATGGGAGCTTGAGGCTTTGTGTTGATTGTTGGCGCCTGAACCGGGTGATCGTGAAGAAAAAGTACCCACTCCCGAGGATTGATGACCTCATTGATCAGTTGAAGGGAGCACGGTGGTTCTCAAAGATACACCTCAGATTAGGCTATCACCATCTCAGAGTAGGAGATGTGGATGTGCAGAAGACGGAATTCAGATGTCGATATGGCCATTAAGACTTCTTGGTTATGCCATTCGGTGTAACCAACTCTCCAGCAGTGTTCATGGGACTCATGAAAATGATCCTTCAGCCATACCTTGATCTCTTTGTCATGGTCTTCCTTGATGACATTTTGATCTACTAGACTACTGAGGAGGAGCATGCCTATCCCTTGTGGGTAGTACTGGACACACTCAAAGAGCACCAGCCTTATGGTAAGCTCTCAAAGTGCCAGTTTTGGATCCGAGAGGTTCACATTATGGGAGTTTTCATATCGGAAGCTAGAGTTGTAGTGGATCTGGTGAAGATTGAGTTCGTACTTGCTTGGGATCCACCCAGGAGTGTGATGGAGTTAAGGAGTTTCCTAGTTTTTCCTGGATAATACCATAGGTTTGTGCCAGGCATCTAAAAAGTTGTAGCACCACTATTAGTGTTGACGAATAAGGGGCAACACTTCTTGTGGTCGGAGAAATGCCAGTGGAGTTTTTAGGAGCTGAGGCAGAGGCTGACTGGTGCCCCCATCTTGAGGCTTCTAGAGGAAGGTTTAGGGTACGTAGTTCACTGAGACGCATCATGGACCAGACACGGATCTGTCCTGATGCATGAGTGAGTAGTGATCGCATATGGTTCTCGATAGCTGAGATAGAATGAGCAGAACTATGTTACCCATGACCTGGAGTTAGAAGCAGTGGTCTTTCCCTTGAAGATGTGGTGACACTATCTGATGGGAGAGAATTTTACAATGTACTCTAATCACAAGAGTCTCAGGTATATCTTCTCTCAAAAGGACCTGAAACTGAGACATAGATGTTGGATTGATTTCCTCCAGGACTATGACTTTGAGATAGTCTATACTCATGGGAAGGGGAACGTTGAAGCAGATTCACTCAGCATGAGGTCTGGTATAAAACTGCTAGGTGAGGAGACATAGTAGCTAACCACTTTACAGATATCCTTTGTGGATAGAGACAGAGCAGCTTTTCTATAGTCACTTCCACACTTCTTCAGCGATTTAGGGAGGAGCATTGTGGGGACACTGACTACAAGACACGACGTGCTCAGATATCCACAGGAAAGACACCTGATGGATTTTCTGAAGTTGGGGTGCACGTCATCATCTTCAGAGGATGTACCATGGTACTAGGGTCACTTCATGAGGAAGTTTTGAGGTATTTCCACACATCCCCCCAAGTGGTATATCCAGGAGTGGCGAAGTTGTACCAGGATCTCCGACGACAGAACTGGGGGCTAGGAATGAAGAAAGCAGTAACAGAGTTTGTCTCTCGGTGCCTCACATGTCAGTAGGTGAAGGTGGAGCTTCAGGTACCATAAAGCTTGGTTCAACCATCATAGGTCCCATAGTGTAAGTGGGATGGGATATCCATGGACTTCGCTATAGGAAATACACATACACCTTGGGGAAACGACTCTATCTGGGTGATCGTCGACCGACTCACCATGTCGGCCCACTTCCTACCGATCAGAGAGGAGGGTTCAGTAAAGAACTTGGGATGCCTCTCTGTGTAGGAGGTTGTGCAGCTACATGGAGTACCCTCTACGATTGTCTCCGATCATGATGCATGTTTTACTTCCCGTCTATGGAAGGGATTGCAAGAGGATTTTGGGACCCAGCTTCGTTTGAACACCACCTTCCATCCTCAGACGGATGACTAGACTGAGCGGATCATTCAAACCCTCGAGGACATGTTGTGTGCTTGTTTCCTCGACATCAGTAGCAATTGGGAGGATCACTTGACTTTGGGGGAGTTTTCATGCAACAACAGCTATCACTCCACTATAGGGATGGCACCTTTTGAGGAATTATATGGGCGACCTTGCAGATCACCTTTGTGTTGGACTGAGCCAGGGGAGTCAGAACTAGTGGGATCTGAGATGGTACGAGCTAACATAGAGAAGGTGCAGATCATCCAGGAGTGGATGAAGACTACACAGAGTAGGTAGAGGTCATATGCTGTCATGAGACGGAGACCTCTAAAGTTCGAGGATGGAGACCATGTCTTTTTACTGGTCTCACCTCGATGAGGTTTGTGGAGATTTAGCCGAGGCGACATGTTATCTCTGAGATTCATTGGACCCTTTCAAGTCCTCAGCAGAGTTAGTGTTGTGGCAAACTACTTAGCTCTCCAAATCAGTTGCACCAGGTGCACGACGTCTTCCACATATCCCAACTAAGGAGATACTTGCACAACCCTTCTCACATCATTGACCATGGAGAGTTGGACTTCAAAGAAGGGGTGACTTTTATGGAGGTTCCATTAGATATTTAGGATCAACAGGAGTGGGTCCTTCGGGGATGGTTGATACCTCTGGCGCATCTTCACTGGAAGCACGGGAACCTCCAGGAGAGCACATGGGGGCTGGAGGCTCAGATGCATGCTCAATACCCAAACTTGTTTACCTTGTTTGAGTTGTGGATTATGGGAACGTACAACCCTGAGGTGGAGAGACTATAAAGACCCTAATTTCCAAGTAATTTTTTTAAAAATAAATCAGTATTTTACGAGTCTGTGAAAATGGATGGCACGTGATTCTGAGGCCTGGAGTGCTGGGAATGAATTTCTGAACATTTTTTCAGGTACGTTCAGTAAACGTGTGAGTGGGTTTTTGTAACATTTGAACCGATGCTCAGAATTGAAACTTGAGGTCACCATTGAACTCACAATGCCGGTATTATCTTATGATGACTTTCACCTTAACGACAGTTGGTCGTGGGTGAAATATAATTTTTGGGTTTTTTTTGGAAATAATAAAATAAAATAAACACACTTTTTAATTTATTTTGTTGTAAGCACCGTCCATGTCGATGTTGAGTAGTCTGGACCACCAAACCTTAACCTCCCATGAGAGGTTATGGTGGTGGGGATCACCGGATCCTTACCTCCCATTGGAGTTTATGGTGGTGGGGACCACCAGAGGCCTAACCCTCTAAACTCCCTCATTAAATGTGGGAGAGCCTCTTAAACTCCTCCAACATTAATTGTGCCAACCCTCCATTAATTAATTTTGTGCCAACCTCATCAATTAATTAAGTGGAGCAAAATTAATTAATCCGATTTGAATTTTATGCTAAAGAACTAAATAGACTACATAATCTGTTATGTTGGCTACTTGGATTTTTTTTTGGAGTAATTGGGAGGGGAGAGAGATTTGGGAGAAATAATGTGCTCCAACAAAGAACTTAACCTCCCAATGAAGAACACTCTATCAACGAAGAACACCAACCTTTTTCGAACTTCTTCCTGGGGACTTCTTCCAACGAGGGATGTTCGCATCTATGACGAATCGACGTTCTTACTTCCTTCTCGAGCCAACGTCAACGAACAACCCATGGTAGGGGTTTATTCCTATTTTCTATCACTTCCCATGTACACCCCTTATAATTATATTTCGAGTTCGGAACAATCATTGCGAGAGGATAGTATTTGATGTTCATGTTCATGTTCTTGTTGAGTCATATGCTACCACCCTAATGTGGAGGGTACGGGACAAACAAACATGGCTCAACCCTTTCGGTAATCTTGTGGTGTTCTTCGTGATGCAGGTAGATGACAATCATCCATGGTTGGGTCATGAGAACGGAGGCCCGACACCACCGCCGGCCGTGATGAAGGTGACGGTGCAACGGCGCTGCCCCGTAGCCACTGTCGTTGCCCCACGGCCGAGGCGTCGCCCCATGGCCAAACTGCCTCCCCATGGCCAGACCGCTGCCCCGTGACCAGAAAGATGCCCCATGGCCGGACCGCCACCCCGTGTGGCTGGATCGCCTCCCCCAGTGGTCGGACCACCGCCCTGCGACTGGAATGCCACCTCGTGGCCTCCCCGCGGCTCTCCGCGGCTCCTCACTTCTTGTCGGGCCGGACCCAGTGGGCTAGGCCGAACCCAATGGGTCGGGCCGCACTGTGGGCCGGGCTCGGTCGGACCAGACCGGGGCCCACTACGACCCATTTACTTTCTTTTGGCCATAACTTTGGCACCAGACGTCCATTTGATGAACCGTTAGTGGCTCTAGAAAAATTTGAGCGAGACGGTCCCTTTGAGTGTACCCCCCAGGAGTTTCCGATTATGATGGGGAATGGCCAGGTTGGATCGAGCAAGAATCCAACCAGGACCTTGGGACTAAATGGATAATAACTTATAGATCGGGCATCCGATTGACGCATCATCTATTGTGTTGAGACCCCTATGATGTGGTATACCTTTGAGATACTTCTTTGTGGGACTTCGTGGAAGTTGGAGTATCGACTTTTAGCTTGTGGAGCGGATCCTCTCGGAGAGGAGTGAGAATAGTGCGGGAACCCAGTGGTTGGCTGAGACTTGATGACTACTGACTGTTTCGACTCGGAGTGACTTGACAGGCCCAGTCGGGAGTGCCTAGGTGACGCGACAGACCCACGGTGGGGAGCGCCTTGGTGACTTGGCAGACCAATGGTACTTACCATGAGGAGTACCTCAGTAGGTCCAGTGGAGAGTGCCTTGGTGACGTGATAGATCCATGGTGAGGAGTGTCTTAGTGACGTGGTAGACCCACGATACTCGATAGGAGGAGTACCTCAGCAGCCCAGGGTTAGTGGGAAGCGCCTATGCGTGACGCGGCAGGCCCACTGTACTCGATAGAGGAGGAGTTATCCAGTAACTGTGGTGTTCGACATTGTAACTGGGAATGTTAATTGTTACTACACCAGTAATAAACCCTGGTGTGAGCTGAGTCAGTATCTCTGTGTTTTCCTCATGATTGATATGGATTACTTGATAACTTATGTATATGTATGGGCATATACCTACGTAGGGTTGTCCATTGATTTCATACATTTTGATTTATCCTTGGTGGATTTTGTGAGACCTTGAGGGTCTTGGGGTCCCTACTTAGTATCGTTATACTCACCCCTGCACGGGCTATGCCCGCACCTTCTTGTGTTGGATGCAGATGACAGACAGTGCTGACTGAGGCTGAGTATACCAGGACCAGACAGTACTCGGAGGTGGACCATTCGGCCTGTCGGTATGCATAGGAGACGGGTAGACGTGGAGTGATGAGTAGGCGATCTGTACCTACCATTCAGGTAGGAACCTCAGAGGATGATCTCGTATCTTTCCATTCCCTCCCTTCAGTTGTATTGTATTTCAGTTGGACTTCTACCTTTACTATTGTCCTTGTATTTCGACCCCTTTTACTTTCAGTAATCTTTTGGTTATACAGTTTGCTTGTTTTCGTATTGTGTTGTGTGCTTGGTTATGTGAGATTTCAGGTTATAAAGGAAATGCCTACCCAGTTTTAGGGAAAACTCCTTTCAACGCTAGTCACCATCCCATGTCCTATGGAAGGCGGGCTTGGGGTAGTCACGGCACAGGCCCCAAGGGACGGGTCGTGACAAATAATATAAATCATCAACATAATCATGTATCTTCTTGATAAAATAATTCCTTTACTATTAATTCTTATTTTATTTTGCATGTTTCTTTGTTCATCATACCCCCCCACTAAATGTGGGAATTATATAATTTCATACAATAAAATATTTGGAAAATAATTTTTTACCTGATTCCCAAACATCCAATAACCACAATAATAGAAATAAATTCTTAATTTCTTCTTTTATGACACATTATGACTATTTGGAAACCATTATGCTTTTTATATAACAAAATCATAAATTTTCTCCTTCTTCAAGGTACAATAACTAATATACTTCATTACATCCATATTTATATACATATATAGAGGGGAGTCATTAGAATTTTTCTTCACCCATGTTTTTCTAGATATTAACGTTGAATCTCCAATATTAATCAATAAATTATTAGTATGAATAGATTTATCACGATAAATGGATACCTTTTTAATGACCATATAGTAGATTTAACCTTAGTTAATCTCAATATGTATTTTCCTATAGGTTGATTATTTTTAAAAATAAGAAACTTATGATATAAATTCAGAAGAAAAAAATTCCTTAACATCTTGGGAAATCATAGCTTGTATACCTTCCATATTTCTCAATTTTACTTCTAATTAATAACATTTTAATTAGAGAGGAATCTTCTCAACTTTAATTAATTTCTGGATTTCTTCCCAGTGAATCTTTATCTTCTAAAACTCATATTCATGCACCCAATTTTCCTTCAGTATAAAATTTTCAAGCTCTTTAATTATTTTTTATTAAAATCAATCTACGAATCTTTAAAATAAATTGATGTATTTTGCATCACATCCATTGCATGGAAAAAATTTATAAAAATAATTTCAATGATATATTTCTCAAAAACATTAATTTGAAATTCCTTAATATATTTTACATATTATTCATTTAAAATTGTGATTATTTCATCATTTACTCTGACAGGTTTTGTGAGAGTGTTCCAAATAATATGCTTTTTAGCCAATTCCACTTCCATTGGATTGGCATGTTCTTGTGGCATTAATTTTCCATCACATTGTTCCATAAAAACACTAATCATACATGTGACACCTTCTTTGGAAACATTCTCTAAATTCTGACTAATTTCATAGTTGAACTCATCTTCATCACATCATGAACATGATTATTCATAATTATATTCCAATTACTTTACTAAAAAATTACAAATTTGAGTGTCTTTGACCAGTATTTTATCTTATATCATCATTGAGTTCTTCTTAATATTAATTTACACTCTTTTATTGTTATTTTTCCGAATTCTGATATAAACATCAACATTTATTACCATGGGAGTAGGGGTAGGATTTTATGTCTAAAGCATTTCTTGATCTTATTAAATTATGAATCATATCTTCATATAATTATGATATGAGAAAATGAGAATGTAAATTATATCCATCCATAGGTGTATCTTTTTCTACAATACCAATTTAAGTTACTAATGGATCATTCTATCATACTATGATGGGGGAGTGTGAATTTATTGTCACTTTTTTTAAAAAAAATATTTTGTTTTACCCACTATTACAAAAAAGCGTTGTTAGTTGATAGGATTAGATTATCCTGAATGAAATGTAGAATGTAAAAAGAATATAACACATAGTATTTTAATAATGTTTGGTACTATGAATTACTTCTTATTTCCTCTGGTTATTCACCCTGGTTATAGATTCATTACTATATGAAGGTCGTTACAACCAGGTAATGTTTTATTCCCAATAAAATCGTATCCCTTAGTGCCCCACTCTAGAGTCCCACTAGAGATAAAAATATCCAACCTACACAAGCGACTCGTGTGTCACATTATGAGATTTTATACTATATCCCACCATTTTACCAGTATCTCACTGGCTTTCACATTAGTGTCCCACTGAATATTTCACATGGTTCAGAGTCCCACTTGAGAATTATACTATTCCTCATGATATTTTCCTTTAATAGAAAGTTATCTTTCATCATCATACTTATTCTACACTACCATGAGATTAAATATAACTTAAAAAAATTAGATCCTTTAATCTACTCAGGTACACTGCTTCAAGAACATTAGTATCTGATGTTCAACATCTTTATTTATATCATTTTCCTTTGGTCCAAAAATTATTTGGACCTTATCAATAAACTATATTCTTGGGTAAAAGTATATTAAAATATTTCATGACTTAATTATAAAACACACTACACATTATTCATGCAAAGAATATCTCACATGAATTTCTCAATCATCATGAATATATGTTATAATTCATGGTACTCTCAACTCTTCCTCAATGAACATTTTACAACAATAAAAATCAACAATATTATTTCATATTTTTTTAATGATTAATTTCATGTAAATTAAAATTTTGATAATTCAAGATAACATGCATTGTTTCATCTTTTCTTTCACTACATATTTCACTTTCTCTCCATGATTTTCTAAAACCACAAATATATAATTTTGAAGATCCCTTCCTATACAATTTATCCATACTTTTATATTTCATTAAAATTATTCATGTTAAAGTGATATATAAATTTTCATTAATCATTAAAATCAAAACATAATTTATAGTTATTTTCAAAGAAAGATATATTCATTATTTAACACTATATCAATGACCTCACTTAAAAAATATGTGTGGGAAATTCTTCTTTTTTTCATCCATTTGTTGGGAAAAAATCCCTCAAGGCATCATTAAAGCATTTTTGTGTTGGTTGTGTTGGTTGACAAAGAATTCCTCGATTTTTTTTAATGACAAGGTGGGATTATGAGGTTAGTAAGTTATAAAAGTGGGAATCCATGGTGAATTTTCCGGTTCAAGATATTTTTTTGACAATCCATGATTAACAGAAGAACCATGACAAAGGAATAGATAATCTAGAGATGGTACAAAAAGAGAAGATACCATGTGGCACTGTTTTCCAGTGTTTGCCAAATTTTTGGGCTTGAAAATCGGAAAATGGAGAGATGTGATTATGGAAATGGATGGTGAGAGAAATATTGTAGTGGCGCATGAAATAGAGGAATGGGTTTTTTCACACAAGTGGTGTTTTGAGATCAGAATCATGAAAATTGGAAAAGGCATGAGGTACGCGGAATTTTGGAGCAGTGCACGAAATACGTTGTTGTGCGGAATATGTGTTTTTCAAACTTGAATAGGATTACACACTCCAGAAGGGTTTTTCACCTAGGGGTTGAGTTTTCCTATAATTCTTAAGTGACCTCCACATTCTATGTAGCTCATGACATAGAAAGTATTTGAGCTCTGGTGCGTGAAATTGGAGTACACAACGGAGTTGCGCGTAAACGCCAAGGTTGTATGTAAAAGCGGTGTCTGTGCGTAAAGGAAAGGTTGTGTGTAAAAGAAGGCTATTGAGCCTAAAATAATTGGTTGCACAAAAAAGAGGTGTTGCATAAAAAGTGGATTCTGTGAAAATGTAACGAATTTTGTGCAAGGCCTAGTGAAGGTTGTGCATAAAAATTAGAGTTCCCCGGTACACCCGGTGTAAAATGAGATTCATCTACAAGTAAATGTTGGACGTCAATAGAGCATCTATCAATGGTTAAAGATTTGGATTACATTAGATATAATGAAGGGACCAAAAATTCCATAAACAGTGACTGGATCCCATCCAAGAGTACTGAGTGAAGGAAGAGGATGAAGGTGACCATTTTAACAGCTAGTGAGCTAGAGAAAGAGGTAAAGAGAGTGACCCTTGGGAATGAAGTGTGCATGCCTTAAAGCTTTGTAAAGGTAGTGAGTCTGGGCATAGAATATCTAGCACAAATACTGTATTCATTATTGGCATTAGCCTTAGTGAAATTGGTACAGTGGAACATCATTGTTGTATACATATGGGATGTATCCCAGTGCAGGTGAACCAAGTAAAAATCCATGTGTCCCATCCATGATTTAATTTTTGTTCATATACTGCAATGGGAGAAAGAGATGAAGTGTGTTTTGTTTAATGAAAAAACAAGATCAAAAGGGGATAGTTTTTTAAATAGTAATACCCGGATCCCCCCCCCCCCTCAGGGTATTTAGCCTAGTAGACCTAACACCATTCATATAATCTCATGAATGATTCATAAACAACTTCAAATAATAGAGTACATGGTCCATCCTGACTCATTATGTAATAGTATATGTAGGATCGTTTTTCATTAATCATATTGAATATTTTTCATGTAGTCACAAGCTCTTTTAACTCATTTATGTTTCATGGAATCATGATTGCCAAGGAACATCATGATGACATGGAACATTCTCATGAATACTGAGTGCTTTAATGTAACATTTTCACTTTGATAGGGCTCTCAAATTTATTTTATGTTCATTTGTGGAAAATTATCATGCCTGATTATATTTATATGAAACACTCCATCAACATAACTCAACTACCTCAACTGATATGTTCCCCAGATTTCATCAACATTAACCAAAAAAACTTCTTAATCATTTTCAGAAATTAACAACATTGAATTGTAAAATGAATATATCATCAAATTGTCTCGTGTTGGACATCATAATTCATGAATATAAAGTCACATGATAGATCGATCATATTTCATTAATCAAGTCGATCAAATTCTCCTCAAATGAATTTATTTGATAATTCAATGGCATAGCTTAAAAAAATACCTATGAATGGAGTAAACCCTTGACTGAAGGAAGATAATGATGTTTATTTTGATCTAATATTGCCTAATGATTGAATAATTTGTTACCATAATTTCCATATATTTAAAAATGTATGAATAGTGTGTGGAACATCCTATATCCAACATTAGTATAGTGTTCGAAGTTATTGTCCTTAATAATACTCAGTATTAACACTACCACTTCAGTAGGCACCTATTTCAACATCTAGATACACGATACACATGAGATTCACATCGGCCATGCCTTCCATGTTGAGGCCCACATCCCATCTTATTCTATCAAAGGTTAGTTTCCAATCAAACTATTCAAATGGATGTTCTAAAAAATAGTATTTTTTCTTATATGGATGAATCCTTGTGATGTTATTCTGAATAATACAAGTTTCTTATTTCATTATTCACACATAGTTACACCACTAAATAAACCATTCATACATAGTCATTAATTTATTCTAATATTATGTAAATGAATTTTTACTGATTAAATCCTATACAAGAAGTTTTATTTTTAAAATTTAATTATATATTTAATTCTAAATTTCTGAAAAATCAACAAAATAAATTATAAATCAATTATTACAAAAAATATTAAAAATAATAAAAAATCAGGGAAAAATATATATTATGAAATTAAATTTACAATGTAATTTAAATTTCGAAATGGAATTTGATTTCATGTCAGAATATTATTTTCCAATGTGATGTATATGACTTTTTTAATTTCAATTAATTTTATGTTTATAAAGATATATAAAATATTATTTTCATAAATAAAGATTCATTGAGAGGGTATATCCTAAAAAATCAATACAGATATAAATAATTTTGGATTAGGAAAATTTATAAAGGATTACACAATGAAGAGAAAAGTTAAATTAAAAGATTAAAAAAATTTATAAGGATTAGGGAAGAACATGTGTTTTATGAATTAGATAAAAATATTTTATACAAAAAACATCAAAATTACATTTAACTATATTTCAGGTTATAAATCATTGATGAATATTATGATGTTAAAAGACATGTTATTATAAACATATCTTATCTTGTCACTTTTTAATCGTTACTATATTTGAGTATTTCATTCAAAACCCTTGTGGAATCACAAATGGAAATACTGCTTTTAGCAACGCTTATATCCCAACAGTTTAGATAAACCATTATGAATGGCTATGTATACCAACAGTTCGCTTCAAACTATTGGTATAGAAGATTTTGTAATGTTATTTACTAACGGTTTTACATACCGTTGGTATAGGCCTTAGAATTTTCACTTTTATCAATGTTTATCAATAACTGTTGGTATATATTGGATTTTTACCTCCTTTTACAAACATTTTATGCAAATAGTTGGTATATACCCACATTTCCAACGGTTTTTAAAAACCGTTGGGAATGTTTTCCCCTAAATGTAGATTGGGCATCCAGTCCCCCCTCCTCTCGATTGCTGGTCCCCCTTCACTCGATTGGTGCCCTAAATCGGATCTCCCTCTTCCCCAGACGGCCAAACTTCTTCCACTTATCGATCTATCTTCAATAAAGGAAATAGTTTCTTATAAACATTAAATATGTAAGTGATACCTTGGTTTTGTGGTTCTATAACTATTTTTTATACCTTGGTTTTGTTTTTTTGAAACTATTTTTTTCTCTTTTGATCTGGAAGGAAGGAGAGCTATGTGGACATTAATCATGGTTGTGGGTGGTCATTTAGGATGTAAGATATTATGCCCTAATTTTACTTGATATATCCAATATTATTATTGATTTATGTTCAATTTGATTATCTCTTAAAAATTATGTTGTTTAATAAGTTGTTTTTAATGGTTGTAATAATGACTATACGGTATAAGGGTTCACATGGTTTGTATAGGTATTCACATCGTGTCTAAGATAATCTAGTGTCCTAGGAATGTATATAGAGTACATGACTTGGATTTCCATGTAAATATACATGGCCAATCCCTTATGTTGAAAAGTATGTTTGGCCAAATGGGGTGCTGAAAACATCCCATTTAAATATTCCTTTGTTTCATGGGTATGCCCAAATACTGTGTTGCCCATACTATAGAGTGGGTAGTAATTAGATCACCCAAAACACTTTCGTCCCTGAAATACAAGACTACATGGTTAAATGAAATAAACCATGTTCTAATGACATGCCTAACCTGGTTTCTAACTCACATCACCTAAACATAAACTAGAACATGGGTTAAATGCAAGAACTCAACCTAAACATACACTATAACATTGGTTAAATGGAATAAACCATCCTCGTCACTGAATTCCATACACATATGTACAAAAAACCATTATTCATGAACATCCCTATAATGCATAGGCTTTTCAAAAAACACATACCCCTTAAATGTCATGAAATTCAAATAGGCACTGATAAAAAGTTGTGAGGTTTATTGGTGAAAGCTTCATAGCTTTGGATAATATATTCTCTGAACTATAGATTGCAACCTCCTTCAATGTTTTGAGGTCAACCCAACTCCACACATGAAATATAAGATCACTATCCATCAATAAAACCAATGTAAATATATAAATGGTGATTCATATCAGTATCATTAATAGATTTCCTTAGGAATTCTTAATCCATTAGGGTGTTCTCCCGATACATCCTTTGTTGGATTTCAAATTCAATTATCATCTTTTAACACCACTCTGAGGCATATCTTCATTTACAATTATGTGATTTTTATAGGATATTCTGAAATATTTATCATCTATATGAGTTGGAGCTATTTAATTAGAAATTTAAAAACCCTCCATAAAAATCCTACTTCTAACACTTTAATTTTAATTTCAAAACCCACCTATTTAATTTTAGAAAACTCCAAAGTGTCTTATTACACAGGATAAATTGATTTTCATCATCCATGAAGGTCGTGAACAACATTGGAATTGAAAATAATATGTCATCATTTTTAGCATTGGGAGTAGAGGCATAATATTTGCATTTTTTGATTAAAAAAATCATATTTAAGTTATTTTTACTTTCAATTTCATGTTTTTAGTGTGGGGAGGGGGAGTGTGCAGGTGGGGTGGGGGATGGGGTGGGGGATGGGGTGGGGTGGGGGGTTGTCCAGGTGGAGGGGAGGGGATGGGCTATCCAAGTGGGTTCATTGTCGGCCAAGTGTCAAAACCATTATTTAATTATGAGGTAATTTTTATATTTTTTTGGTATTTTATTTTTCCCTTGTATTTACATCAGGGTTTTTAGAGAAATATCGTATTTTTACCCAAAAATATTGGTTCATGGTTGGTACACAGTTCAATGAAATGAAAAATATTTTATGTGAAAACAACAACTGAAATACACAAAACTAACCATATGTATTTGGATTGTGTTGATATATTTGAACAATGATACATTGGTCATTTTTTACATGTACGAGTCAACCCTGCCACAATCCAAGGAACGATGTGGTGGAATCAAACTTTGATCAATAGATCACACCATACTTGTACCATTTAGTGTTCATAGCCTTAATAACACAAATATTATTCTCACTAAGGTCAATAAACTTTCAGTTCCATTCTTCTAGACCATCACAAGTTGAACTTCTGATCATTTTAGTTCTTACTGAATTTTAAATCATGTAAAGAGTTCCATACTTTACTCCTTTTGTAATGACCATGGAACCATAGACATTTTCCATACCCCATTTTCAAATTTAGTTTCATAGCATGCATCATCAAACATTCTATTTATATTTAAGAAGAAGAAAACCACTCCTAGGTAAAATCCATTTTCAGACGTTTTTAATTTTCTATAAAATTTTCTTTTGTTTGATGATAGCTCATATTTGGGTGTTCTTTTGTTGTCATAAGATATTATTATGATCCTAAAAAACCTAACATTTTCAAAAATTGAGGGGTTTTTTCACAACATCAAGAAAGTGTTGCGAGGGAATATGCTGCCACTTGTCAGTGTCCTATGGTAGGATGGTTTGGTAAAAGAGGGTAATTGGGGCATGATTCAGTTGGATCCAATTTTTTTGAGGATATTATGTGTCATCATTTTATTATCACTATTAATCATGAGAGGGTATCATCAATTTTTTTTATCGTGGAATAAAGAAGTGCCGCCCTTACATTAACCAGTAGTACACCATGTATGACTATAACCCATCCTGGAAGGAGACTATTTTTTTCAACCTCATATGCATCACGACACACTCTGGATCAGACACATGTTCAACATCCACTTATTCAACCAATTTTCACATGATCACTATGTGTATAAAAACCAATACCCAAGTATATTATGTTATTACCACTATAGAGTCTACCAACAAAGCCATTACAATTCACCCAATATCTGACATTAACACCCCTACCTCCTTCATCTTCATTCTGAGTGCATCAAAACTGACATTTCCATTTCAAAGAACATATTCCATTTCAAATTTGAACATCTACATGTATTTTATCCAACACATCTGAAAACGATTTAGTTCACATTATAATAAATAATATTACCATGACATTCATTTTCTATATATAACATGTCTCTAGTCAAATAGGTGGTGTCTCTGAAATTTACACTCATCAAATTGTCACAAACTCTTTTTCATGAGTTGGGTCGTTTCACTCATGGAGTCATAATTGATGAGACACCTAAGAAAATACCTTTTTCACCATATATTATAAAAAATATATATTCAATGAAAAATTCATCACAAATCATTACATTCCCAAATCTAGGATCAAAAATAAAAATTGGGATTTGAGCCAATTTCAAACTCTTATTCAACTCTAATAAGTATATCTCAGACAACTCTGTCTATTAGAATTTGATGGGGAGGTAGGGGGGCTGTGCTGGTTGGGGGGGTTGTCCAGGGGTGAGGTGAATTACTACTGGAAGAGTGTTTGTCATATGAAGATTGAAACTGGTGTAAATAATGTTTGAGTTATTGAAACTATTATTCTACTCTACTGGAAGATTGTTTTCATATGAAGATTGAAATAGGGAATTGAGCATGACATAGTTGTAAGAGTTTGATGGGTTTATGTGTTTTTTTGTGCTATTTTAGGTATTTTTTATGCTGTTTTAAGTCTGTTTGTATGTGTTTTTTATTCTATTTTTTATGCAGGTGTATACTGGAGGGGATACTAGAGGGGCTGTTGTGCAATAGTTCTAGAAATACACATTACCAACGGTATTAAACCATTGGTATAATTTGAGAAAACACATTCATATTGTGTTTATAATTTATGACAATGATTCATGGGTCATTTTTGATGTGTACGAGTCAACCTCGCCTCAATCCGAGTCACAGTGTGGCCGGTACCACTCTATGTGTCTCTCTTTTGTTTAAAATGGACATCATTTTAAGTGAAAACAACCACTGACATACGGAAAACTGACCAAATGCATTCGGATTGTGTTGATACTTTAGGAAAACGATCCATGAGTCATATGTGACATGTACGAGTCAACCTCACTTCAATATGAGGCATGGTGTGGCCGATATCACTCAAAGTGTCTCTCTTTTGTTTAAAATGGACACCATTTTAAGTAAAAGCAACTAGCATACAGTAAAATGACCAAACGTATTCAGATTGTGTTGATACATTACAAACATGATCTGTGGGACATTTGTGACGTGTCGGAGTCAACCCCACATCAATCTAAGGCGTGGTGTGGCTGTTACCAATCAAAGTGTCTCACATTTATTTGAAATGAACAACATTTTAAGTGAAAACAAAAACTGGCATACATAAAACCAACCAAACGCATTCGGATTGTGTGGATACTTTAGTAAAACGATCCATGAGACATTTTTGATGTGTACGAGTCAACCCCACATTAATATGAGTCACGGTGTGGCCGATACCACTCTAAATGTCTCTCTTTTGCTTAAAATGGACATAATTTTATGTGAAAACAACAACAAGGATACAGAAAATAGAACAAACGCATTATTTTTGTGTTGATACTTTAGGAAAATGATCTATGAGTCATATGTGACGTGTTCAAGTCAACCATTCCTCAATATGAGGAACAATGTGGCCGGTATCACTCTAATTGTCTCTCTTTTGTTTAAAATGGACATCATTTTATGTAAAAAAACTTGCATATGGAAAACTGACCAAACGTATTCGGATTCTGTTGATACATTAGGAAAACGATCCATGATTCATTTTTCATGTGTACGAGTCAACCCTGACTCAATTTGAGGCGCGGTGTGCTCGGTACAACTCAACGTTTCACACCTTTATTTGAAATGATCATCATTTTAAATGAAAACAACAACTGGCATTCAGAAAACCAACCAATCACATTCGGATTCTTTTTCATACTTTAGGACAACAATCCATGGGTCATTTGTGACGTGTATGAGTCATCACTGCCTCAATTCAAGGCATGGTGTGCCCGGTACCACTCAATGTGTCTCACCTTTATTTTAAATGATCAACATTTTAAATGAAAACAAAAACTGGCATACGAAAAACCGACCAAACACATTCGGACTGTGTTGATATATTAGCAAAACTATCCATGGATCATTTTTGACATGTACGAGTCAACCCTGCCTCAATCTGAGGCATGGTGTGGCCAGTAGCACTCTAAGTGTCTCTCTTTTGTTTAAAATGGACTATGTTTTTTGTAAAAACAACTGACATACGGAAAATCAACCAAATGTATTCGGATTGTATTGATACTTTAGCACAATGATACTTGGGTCATTTATGACATGTACGAGTCAACCGAGACTCAATCTGAGGCCCGGTGTGTCCGATACCACTCAATGTGTCTCACTTTTATTTGAAATGGACAACATTTTAAGTGAAAACAACAACTAGCTTACAAAAAACCAACAAAATGCATTCATATTGTGTTGATACTTTAGGAAAACGATCCATGGGTCATATGTGATGTGTACGAGGCAACCCCACCTCAATCTAAGGCACGGTGTGGGAGGTATCACTCTAATGGTCTCTCTTTTGTTTAAAATGGACATCATTTTAATTAAAAACAACTGAAATACAGAAAACCGACCAAACGTATTCAGATTGTGTTGATACTTTAGAAAAATGATCCATGGTCAAGCCTCACACAATCCACTTCTCATGTGAGGAACTCCTACCCCTATTCTAAAACACATGACATTTAATATGCCAAGGACAACTATATTCCCTAAGTCACACAAGCTCATTGATACACACCCATTATCATCATCACAAAGTTCAAAGACACCCTCCCCAAAACATGGGACATTATATTTGTGTTTGGTTGAATTCATTTATTCATTCCCTTATTTTGGGTTATTAGCTTCTAATTTCTTAACTCAATCAAGTATGTGTTATGAAAAATGCAGTTTTTTATGTATTCTTAATTATGCATCACATATAATTAAGTATTCAATTTTTAATGTATTGTATTCATAATTTATTATTGTATTATATTCATAATTTATTATTATATTATGTATCCTTATTGTATTTATAATTTATTATATAATTTCCTGTTGTACAATTCACATAGCATCACAAGAGCAGTAGGCAGCTGGGTGAATTGTACATATAAGCCTTTGCAATGGTTTTAAACCGTTGGTATAGGTGTGAATAGTTGAGACTTTTCCCAATGATTCTTAGGAACCATTGGTAAAGATCTAGGTAAAGTTTATCCCAATGGTTTATAACCATTGTGATATCTCATCTTTATACCAACGGTTAACATAAAACCGTTGGTATAGTATAGATTTATTCACATATACCAATAGTTTCTTTGAAACCATGGTATATGTCTATTTTCATGGCCTACTTGGCTACGGTTTGTAAAACCGTTGGTATAATTTATACCAATGGTTTTACAGCCTATTCCAACGGTTTTCAACCGTTAGTATACCTTTCATTTCCAGTAGTGAATATATATTTGGTTGAATTCCATGAATAATTTTCTATAAAAGGGAACTCACTATACCTTTTCCAAACATATATATTTTTGTTTTATATCCCATTTCTACAAATATTTCTTATATTAAGATAATTATACATATTCACTATTTTATTATAATGAGAAAGAGTTCAAAATATTTTTCATAAAATAACTGCATTAGGTAAGATTCAATTATGAAATGTAAGTACCATTGTAAGGACCTGACCCCAGTTTCCCGGAGTTTGTGCCTTATTTGATTACATTTCCATACATACATGGAATACGAATCCCGAAGGGCCAAGTAGTTTAGTATTCTTGGAAACATGATACATACATAAGTTCAACTTTACATAAGGAAAGGAAAAAATAACACTAATTTATTCCACTAGAGTCATCACATCTCCAAGATTATGCTTACAAGTCATTCATAAAATACTTCTTCTTGTCCTAAGAAAATGAAACATAAAAAAGGGGTGAGCTCAAATGCTCAGTAAGATTAATAAATACAGCGGAATACAATATAAACATTATATATGGTGAATAATTGAAAACACATTCCTTTAATAATAAACTTGTACACATTATGGTAGGAATATGAGTTGAGTAAATAATGGCATAATAAAACATAATCATGAGTATTCTACTAGTCGAATAACCACATGAAATATCAATAGATGAACTCATAATGATGGAATGCATAATGACAGACATTCTGAAATATTTTTTCAATCCCTCGGCCAAGACGTCAAATGGTTAAGGCCTCAAGAAAAATCCATATCACATTGGGAAAGGCCTCGGCCAATTCCTCATCTAGTTTTCCCATGAGACCTACCTATGCATCGAGGGGCTATAGAGGGCCCCACACATCACATAATAAGTCCAATGAATTCCTCATATGAGCAGGGATAATCATAAACAACATATACATTCATATTGAAACTATCATATGAAATGTAACAAACTTTCTAGAATCATTAAACATAAAACACTAACCATTCTGAGTAATATGGTGAATGGATTTAGGATAGTTCATCCACAATAGAGTTAGTCATAAACCATTCAATAAAATATGGTATATGACATCATAAATTATTAATCCCAACAATACATAAGAATCAACAAGAGTATTGAATCAAACAAGAATACTCTTATAAAATCATTAAGAAATCTGGAGATAAATACTCTTTTATTTTGAAAAGAATAGTTATTTTGAAAAAATATATGCATAAAACCCGAAGTGAAGTAAGATAGTATTTTCATAACAAAATGAGTTATTTTATAATGATAATGGTTTCCAAAAACAGATTATATAGTGCCCATGAAAATAGGAAAGAATTTGAGAAATTCCCTTTAATCGGGTTTGTATTTTGGAAACATCTTCGAAAGTTCCTATTAAAACATGTAACTATCCATAAAATAAGGAAGGTTTCTGGTTTTTAAACATATATATAATAATCACACATAATGTATGATGAGTACATAACAATACATAATAATTCATTGAGGTAATTAGACAATGAAATTATCCCGAATGAAAATGGATGTTCGGGTGGAAAAACCCTTACCTTAACTCCAAACGTGTTCCTCTCTTGTACATAAGCTCCTGGAATATGAAATTATACTTGTTAATAAATTATTTCTGAACTTATTATACATGTACATAGTTTACCATAATTATGGTTAGTTCATTTATGTCTTCATTGTCAAGTTATTGTATAGAATTCCATCGTTCTGGAGTGTTTGTTTCCATTATTTTCATATTCGGTTCACTTGTTTTTATGTAATGAAGTTCATTAGGAATAGTTATAAATCTCCAATATTGTAATTATATATTATCAATGAACATAAATAATTTATAATGGTCATTTCTATCACTTGGTTACATGGAATGAGGATGAACCATTAGTTGACCACCACTTCGATTATTCAACGGTATTTGGAATATTATGAACTTGTTTTTTCATATAACATAATTATATGTACATATTCTGGTTCCTGAATATTAATTAGTCTATAACACATGTATTATATTATGGTTAAACCATGAATATAGTTTCATGACAAGTAATGAAGAATAAATTGAAGAAAAAGACTTCGTCGTCCATGAAGGTTATAAATCGGAACCTCTTGGACGTCGATTTCGTTTATAAAATTAAAGGGAGGGAGTAAGAATATTTATGATGGTTCTTCCATTCACATGATATAAATATAGTATATAGTTGTTACTAGAGTTATCATGATCATTTGGATAGAGGAGGTGAGGATAGGACAACAAAATTAGATAAATTTAAATAAAACCAAAAGAGAAAGAACGATGCATTACCTCTTGAAATAACCTCCTGGAGAAACTCTTTAAAGGAAGGGGTTTTGGTATTTTGGCAACACTAAGAGCTTCCTGGTCGTGGGGAGTGACTAGGGAAGGGTAATTGGGCAGAACATTGTGGAGATTCAAGTCTTAGAGGTGTGAAGAGAAGAGGTAGTGGTGAGGGGTTTTTATAGTGGAGAAGAGGAGTAATTTTTGAATATTTAATTCATTATTTTATTATTTCCCTCAAGACAACCAATAGTATTTTTCCATGTGACACCTAATAGTAATAATGGAATGTGAGTTTGAACCAAGTGTGCTTACATATTCTTTGCATCACCTATGATGCAGTAAATCAAGTATTTAGCATTTATCGTATTTTATCGTATTTTACTATTCACAAAAAAGTCATCAATTTCAGAAAAATCCCAAAAATTCACCCCTTCCATTTTTCAACGTGTAGAATTCAAAAGTGAAATCCATTTTTGCAAAAATAATTTTCTAAATATTATTAATTTAAATTTTAGATAAGGTCATATTTAATTCGAAAAATAACAATCTTGAAGTGCAGTTGGTTTTATATGACATTGAAAAATTAATTAAGATCCCATTATCATGTTGCCTTAAGAAAATAAAAAAATATCATTATTTACTATTCAGGGGTTGTATTACTATTGATATTACTATTCATAAGGATATGTTACTATTCACCAAAAATCAAGTTTGTTCTATCATACTCTAAATGACTTACTGAACACAACTCTAGATGACCATTTCTTGAAATTCAAAACATAGAAGAGACAAACTTGTGTTTAATGGTTATATTATAAAATTGCATTCTATATTTATTTTCAAAACCATGGGGTGTTACATTCTCCCTTCCTTTCAAAAATTTCATCCTTGAAATTCACAGAATATTACCTAAAAAGATTCGGGTATGTCTTTAACATAAGATCCTCGGGCTCCCATGTTGCTTCCTCCATCTAATGGTTCCTCCACAGAACCTTCACCAGACGAGTCATCCAATTTCTCAATACTTGTTCTCTAGTATCAAGAATCATGATCGACTCTTCACAGTATGATAGATCGGGCTCAAGTTCCACTTCTTAATAAGTGAGTACATGTGTTGGGTCTGGCATGTACTTTCCTAACATGGACATGTGGAACACGTTGTGAACCTTGGAGAGACTTTGCGGCATTGCCAAACGGTAAGCTACGACTCCAATTCATTCTAGAATTTCAAAAGGTCTGATATACCTGAGACTTAACTTTCCATTCTTACTGAATCATATAATACCCTTCTATGGAGATACCTTTTAGAAAACGTGATCACCTTCTTGAAACTCCAAATCCTTCCTTCGGTTATCTGCATAGCTCTTTTTCTATTTTGAGCTATTTTGATACGGTTCTAGATAATCTTCACCTTTTCCATTGTTTCTTCAACAAGTTTTGGGCCCACGAACTTTCTTTCACCAACATCATCCCAACAAGTTGGTGTATGAAATCACCTCCCATATAATGCTTCACATGGTGCCATCTGTGTACTTGAATGGAATCCATTGTTGTAGGAAAATTATATGAGAGGTAAATACTGATCCCAAATGCCATGAAAATCACATGAACAAGACCTCAACATGTCTTCCAATGTTTGAATTATCCATTTTGATTTTCCATCAGTTTTTTGGTGGTAGGCAGTGCTCAAACGAAGATCAGTATCTAGGGCCTTCTGAGTACTTTTCCAGAATCTTGATGTAAAACATGGATCATGATCAGAAACAATCGATATGGGTACTCCATGAAGTCTTACAACTTCATTAATATATAGTCTTTCTAGACGTTCATGTGGTAGATCTTCTCTTATAGCAAGAAAATGTGTTGACTTGGTAAGATGATCGGCAATGACCCATATTGCATTATTCCTTCTAAAAGTCTTTGGTAGTCCCATGAAAAAGTCCATCGTGATATTATCCCATTTCCACTCTGTTATGGGAAGAGGTTGCAATACTCCTCCATGCTGTTGCCTTCCAACTTTCACTTGTTGAAAAACCATACATCTTGACACAAAATCAGCAATCTTCCTTTTCATGTTGTCCCACCAGAAATGTTCCTTCAAATCTCTATACATATTAGTTCAACCAGGGTGTATATAGAAATTTGAACTACAAGCATCATCCATCAATTCCCTTTTTAGATCAGGTATATCAGGAACACAAAGTCTCTTCCCAAATTTCAAAATTCCATCTTCATATATGAAGTCACTAAATCTCCCATCATTCACAGCTTTAATCTTCTTTTGAAACTCCTCATCATCAGCTTGAAAACTTTTTATCCTTTCTAGTAAAGATGGTTTGGAGACCATTTGAAAAAGAATTGATGTTCACCGTCCATGGTTATTCCCATATCCATCTTTACTAGATCCATGAAAATAAGATCCCTTTCAACTCTCATCTTGTTCAAAACTCCATGATCCTTTCTGCTCAAATCATCTCCCACCTTATTTTCCTTTCCCGGGTGGCAGTGTATCATGCAATAATAATCCTTGACTAGTTTTAAGCCATCTCCTTTTCCTCATGTCGAGTTCTTTCTATGAAAAAATATACTTAAAACTCTTATGATCAGTATAAATCTCACATTATTCACCATAGAGATAATGTCTCCATATCTTCTAAATAAATATTTCAGTAGCTAACTCAAGATCATGAGTAGGATAGTTTTTCTCATGAATATTTAGTTGTCGTGATGCATAATAAATAACCCTATCATATTTCATAAGGACACAACCAAGTCCTTTCTTTGAAGCATCATTATAAATTACAAACCTATCACTCCACGATGGTAGAGTCAATATAGGATCACTGAATAATCTTCTCTTCAGTTCTTTGAAACATTCCTCACAATCTTTTGTCCAAAAAAATTTAACCCCTTTACCTGTGAGCTTCATTAGCAGGTTAGATAGTCGGGTAATATTATGTACGAAACGCCGATAATAACCTGTCAAGCCAATAAAACTATGTACCTAGGTTATGTTTGTTGGCGTGGTCCCATCGTGGATTGCATTTTCCTTTGCAGGATCAACTATGATTACATCCTTAGAGACAATATGGCCATGAAAAGAAATCTCTTGAAGCCAGAATTCACACTTGCTAAAATTCCCATATAATTCATGTCTTCTAAGAGTCTTTAGGATAATGCTCATGTGATGTTCATGATCTTCATAGCTTTTGGAGTGTACCAAGATATCATCAATAAATACCACAAAAAATCATCGATATATTCCTTGAAAACACTGTTCATTAGATCCATGAAGACATAGGGTGCAATAGTCAATCCAAAATGCATTACTGTAAACTCGTAATGCCCTTACCTGGTTCGATATGCTGTTTTAAGAATGTCTTTCTTCTTCAAACTCAACTGATGATATCCAGATCGAAGTTCAATCTTTGAAAAGTATGGAGCTCCATGATGTTTGTCAAAGAAATCGTCAATGTGAGGTAGAGGATACTTGTTCTTTATTGTTATAGCATTGATCTCCCTGTAGTCGATACATAACCTCATAGATCCATCTTTCTTCTTCACAAAAAGGACACGGGCTCCCCATGGAGAAACACTAGGGTGAATAAATCCCTTATTACTCAATTCCTCTAGTTTTTTCATTATATCCACTAATTCCACAGTGGTCAATCTATTAGGGGTCTTCGATATGGGCCTTGAACCAGGAATTAAATCAATGGAAAACTCCGTTTCTCGTTCTGGAGGATGTCCAGGTAAATATTCTGGAAAAACATCAACATATTCTCTCACAATAGGTACATCCCCTATTTGAACATTTCTTTCCTCACCCACAGTTATTTCATTCTATTCCTCCCCAATAATTGAATTTAGTTGAGCTACTGGGGGTGGATCTAGATAAGAATCAGGTGGTGATGATTCTTCTCAAAAGATAAGGTGTTCATTATCATTGTCATCAAAAATCGTAACCTCCTTCTTCTTACAATAAATTTTTGCATCATGGTCTAAAAGCCAATCCATACCAAGGATTATATCAAATTCAATGATGGGTATGACGATAAGATCAGCAGATAAAGAACATTTGTATGTCCTAATGGGAACTGATTCACAGAACATTGTAGTAATGATACTTCCCTTAAGAGTTTTGACTGACAACTCCCTTGTTAAATATAATTGGAAATACCTAATTTTCGTAGCAAACTAGGAAGATATGAAACAATGTGATGATCTAGAATCAAATAAAGAATTGGCTAAACCTGAGGAAACAATTAAATTACCTAACACCACTTCATTAGGAACTTCAACCTCTGTAGTTGTGATTGCATAAGCTTGTCCTTGATCCCTTGCCCTTTTCTATTGCATATTTCCTTGACATTTTGGACAATCATTAGCATAGTGTCCCATCTCTCGACACTATAGCATTGAACGTCATTGGCTTCCTTCTTCCCTTTACAATCACCAACAAGATGGCCTTTATGACCACATTGGTAGCATTCTCCTTTTCCTTTTAAGCATGCACCAGGGTGTTTCCTTCCACAATTGTCACATGGTGGAAATTCGACTCTTCCCTTCTTCCCCATTTCCTTATTTCCTTTCCCAGGGTTTTCAGTACCCCTCTTATTTTCTTGCTTTCCCTTAAAGTCATAAGACTTAGAGGATTATTTTTCTATCTTGATGGTACATGAACATATATCCTCATATGAGGAAAAACTTTGGGAGACCAATTCCTGCCGGAATAATGGCTTTAGGCCATCAAAGAATCAATCAATTTTGCGCCTTGGCTTTTTTATGTAATCTAGAGCATGTCTTGCTAATATTGTGAAGTTAGCTTCATACCTAGCAACATTCTCATCTTCCTTCTGCCTCATATTCATTAATTGTCTCTCCATATCTGCTCGCTGCTCACGAGGGAAATATTTTTCTAATAAGATTTCCTTAAAATCCCTCCATTCCATCTCTTCTATCTCTCCATCCTCCTTTGTGTCTTGGATTAATGACCACCACTAATCTACATCACCTGATAGACGATATACTTCCATGACCACCTTCTCTCTTTCATTACATCTCAAAGAATGAAATATATTCTCAAGGGAACATATCCACTACTCTACTACAAACGGGTTTTTAGTCCCGTTGAATGATGAAGGCTGTTGTCGCATAAAGAGATCTAGCGTGGCTCCTCCACGTGGTGGATCTGGATGCTCCATATGGGTAAAGTTATTATTCATAACCTGAGTAAGTTGTCCTAGTATAGTTACGAGTTTCACAGTAGCAATCACATCACTAGATCCAACATCATTGTTTTTCATTGGAGGAAAATTCCTACAGGGGACACGTGCATTCATGCGATTTCCATTCCGTCGACTAAGAGTTATATCTAGATAATGGCATGCACTATATTAGGTTATGAATCACAATTTATAATCTTAACATAAAAATACTCAGAAAAATTGAGATCCTATGCACGGCTAATCCCATATTAACAAAAATGGTTTCTTTGAGGAATACTTACATTAAAATCCTTTATAAAGGCTTGTAAATAAAATGTGAATTATCCTAAGAATATCCCCTGGGGGTATCGTAACCAAGAGTGCAGTAAGGCCCGTGGTCGAGCACCAATTCCCATTCGAGTCTAGCTCAAAGAGGTGTTTTCGGGTTTTACCCCTAGATATATCTGTGCCAGAGCCGCCTCTACCTGCTTGTATCCAGAGAGGAATGTATTTCTTGAAATATCCACATAATCTATTCCATACCAAAATACCAGGACATTCTCATATTTTTATCCTCAAACACTAACTTAGGTACTCTTCCCTAATTCTACGTTTTCTAAATCTAGTTTCCAAGTAATCGACTAAACTTCCTCTGATACCAACTGTAAGGACCCGACCCCAGTTGCCCGGAGTTAGTGCCTTATTTTATGACATTGGAATACATACAAGGAATAAAAATCCCAAAGGACAAAGTATTTTAGTATTATTGGAAACAAGATACATACATAAGTTCTACATTGCATAAGGAAAGGAAAAAAACACTATTTTATTCCACTAGAGTCACCACATCTCCTAGATTATTCTTGCAAGTCATTCATAAAATACTTCTTCATGTCCTGAGAAAATGAAACATAAGAAAGGGGTGAGATCAAACACTCATTAAGAGTAAGAAATACAACAGAATATAATATAAACATTACACATGGTGAATAATTGAAAACACATGTCTTTAATAATAAACATGAACACATTATGGTAGGAATATGAGCTGATTAAATAATGCCATAACAAAACATAATCATGGGTATTCTAATAGTCGAATAACCACATGAAATATAAATAGCTGAACTCATAATGATGGAATGAATAATTCCGAACATTCTGAAACATTTTGTCAAGGCCTCATCCCAGACGTCTAATGATTAAGGCCTCATCCAAAATCCATATCTCATTGGGAAAGGCCTCGGTCAATTACTCATCTAGTTGTCTCATGAGACCTACCGATGCATAGAGGGGGTATAGAGAGCCCCACCTATCACATAATAAGTCCAATTCATTCCAAATATGAGCAGGGATAAACATAAACAACATATACATTCATATTGAAACTATCATATGAAATGAAACAAACTTTCCCCAATCATTAAACATAAAACACTAACCATTACAAGTAATATGGTGAATGGTTTTAGGATAGTTCATCCAAAATAGATTTATTCATAAACCATTCAATAAAATATGGTATATGACATCATAAATGATTAAACCCAACAATACATAAGAATAAACAAGAGTATTGAATCCAACGAGAATACTCTTATAAAATCATTAAGCAATCCGGAGATGAATACTATTTTATTTTGAAAGGAATAGTTGTTTTGGAAAAATATTCGAATAATAGCAGAAGTGAAGTAAGATAGTATTTTCATAAAAAATTGAGTGATTTTATAATGACAATGGTTTCCAAAAATAGATTATAGAGTGCCCTTGAAAATAGGAAAGAATTTGAGAAATTCCCTTCAATCGGGCTTGTATTTTGGAAACAACTTTGAAAGTTCCTTTTAAAACGTGTAACTATACATAATATAAGGAAGGTTTATGATTTTTAAACATATAAATGATACTCACACAGAATATATGATGAGTACATAACAATACATAAAATTCATTAAGGTAATTAGACAATGAAAGTATCCCGAATGAAAATGGAAGTTCGGGTGGAAAAACCCTTACCTTAACTCCAAACATGTTCCTCTCTTGTACATAAGATCCTAGAATATGAAATTATACTTGTTAAAAACTTATTTCAGAACTTATTATACATAGTTTAACATAATTATGGTTAGTTAATTTATGTCTTTATTGACAAGTTATTGTGTTGAATTTCGTTGTTCTGGAGTGTTTGTTTCCTTTATTTTCATATTCGGTTCACTTGTTTTTATGTAATGATGTTCATGTGGAATGGTTATAAATCTCCATTACTGGAATTATATATTATTAATGAACATGAATAATTGATAATAGTCATTTCTATAACTTTATTACATGGAATGAGGATGAACCATTAGATGTCCACCACTTCAATTATTCGACGGTATTTGGAATATTATGAACTAGTTTTGTCATATAACTTAATTATATGTACATATTCTGGTTCCTGCATATTAATTTAGTTATAACACATATATTATAGTATTTTTCAAACATGAATATTTTTTCATGACCAATAATGAAGAATAAATTGAAGAATGAAACATTGTTGTCCATGAAGTTTATAAATCGGAACCTCTTGGACACCGATTTCATTTATATAATAAAAGGCAGGTAGTTAGAATATATAGGATGGTTCTTCCATTAACATGATATAAATACAGTATAAATATATGATACTAGAGTTATCATGATCATTTGGACAGAGGAGGTGAGGAGAGGATAACAAAAGTAGATAAATTTAAATAAAACCAAAAGAGAAAGAAGGGTGCTTTACCTCTTGAAATAACCTCCTTGTAAAACTCTTTAAGGGAAGGGGTTTTTGTCTTTTGGAAAGACTAAGAGATTCCTAGTAGTAAGGAGTGAAAAGGGAAGGTTAATTGGGCAGAAATTTTAGGATAATCACAGCTTAGAGGTGTGAAGAGAAGAGGTAGTGGTTAGGGGTTTTTATAGTGGAGGAGAGGAGTAATTTTTGAATATTTAATACATTATTTTATTATTTACCTCAAGACAACCAATAGTATTGTTTCATGTGACCCATAATAGTAATAATGGAATGTGATTTCGAACCAAGTGGGCTTACATCATCCTTGAATCACCTTTTATGCAGTAAATCAAGTATTTAGCATTTATCACTTTTTATAGTATTTTACTATTCATCAAAAATTCAAAAATTTCAGAAAAATCCCAAAAATTCGCCCCTAAATATTTTCAACGTGTAGAATTCAAAAGTGAAATCCATTTTTCAAAAATAATTTTCTAAATATTATTAATTTAAATTTTTAATTAGTTCATAGCTAATTCTAAAAATAACAATCTTGAAGTGTAGTTAGTTTTATGTGACATTGAAAAATAAATTAAGTTCTCATTATCATGTTTCCTTAAGAAAATAAAATAATATCATTATTTTCTATTCAAGGGTCATATTACTATTCATATTACTATTCCTAAGGGTATCTTACTATTCACCAAAAATAAAGTTTGTTCTATCAGACTCTAAATGACTTACGGAACACAACTCCAGATGACCATTTCTTGAAATTCAAAACATAGAAGAGACAAGGTTGTGTTTAATGGTTAGATTATAAAATTGAATTCTATATTTATTTTCAAAACCTTGTGGTGTTAAAATCATCATTTCCTTTGTCAATTTTCTTTATCATCGGCCTCTACATCTACATGAATCTAATTTATAAAATTAATTTATATGAATGAACACCAATATAATTCCATAATATGAGCATAATTATATATATGTGTATATACAAATATATTATTTTTTAAACAATCCTTATTTGTAGTGTATTAGTGTTTTTATTGGTTCAACCACCCTCATGAATGATTCTACTTGGCATTCTTATTTATTTTTATTAATGAATAAAAAGAAAATTATAATTAATATATTTATATAATGTATTTATTTAATATATTATTCTATAATGATATTATATTCATAATAAAGAGAGATAATATCTGAAGACATTAATTAATTAATAGAATTTTATTTTTATGAATGTAGAGATTTTATGATGAAATTATGGACTCGAGGTAAGTTTATTTTTTATAAAAAATTAACATTAAAGGATTATATAATTTTCCATAACTATCTCAATATTTTTTATATGTACATTAACTGTCATCGTCTTATTGATCTTCGTTAATATAATTATAATTTCATGACCATAAAAATGTTATAATCTTGAATTAAGTCAATAATTCGCATTGAGGATCTTTTCAGCTTTAGAGTTTTAGAGAATCTGGCCATAACATATACATAATAGAATTATTATTACAAATTAGACACTTATACTAACTATCCATTTTCATCATAAGAAAAACAATTTAAAAATTTCATGGTTTTGTTTCATGATTAAACCTCAAAACTTTTCCATGATCCTATTCTTGACTCTATTCACCTTTAAATCATGTGAAAAAACATTTCAAAACTTGAGATGAGCATAAAAATCACAGTTAGGGATACACAAAGAAGGAAAACGGTTAGTTTTTCAAAACAAAATGTAAACCATGAATAATTTATCAAAAGTAATAATTTTTACCTTTATGAAGTAGTAAATACTTTTCACTGAATAAAGGCTCATTTCTTACTATTTTGTAACCAAAGGATTACCTTAAAACCCATAGAAAGAACACATTATATATAAAAGGTATACTTGGGACATAATCATTCTAAAATGGAATAACCATATGGTAGACTTACACAAATCATTCTTACAAATGGAACAACCATACGGCCAAATTCCATACCCAATGCATTGGAGGTTATAATGTAACCACCTCTCCTTGGTTTAACACGGAACCACCCATCATTTTTTTTATCACGTACTCTTCCATCAAATTTCTATGTACCATTATATAATCATAAAACATAAAATATTACAAATATCAATATATAACTAATAATATTTAATTTTCAATCAGAAGAAATAATTTCAAGATATTGAAATAATCAATCCATTTGAAAAACCATTTTCAATACCAAAACAACCAAAAAGGGAATAATGGATTTATTTTCCTTTTAAAAACATTAAATTTTTCAGAGGAATCCAAATAACGATTATGGTGGCAGAGATGTCATTGTCACCACAAACATTAAAAACATTACTTTTTCCATTTAGAAAAATGATTCATAGATAAAATATTCTCATTTAATAACAATAAAATTCAAAGGGGGTTTATTTTTCACTACATTAAAGAAGGTCATGTATAAACCAAAATATTCCTCAATGAAAGGAGATTGAGATGACGTCCCTTACATTGAGTCTGAATCATCGCCTATGTTACTTGTATTTCCTTAATAATAAATATAGGTTAATTTATACTTTCTTGATAACCTTTTTAAAGTTTATTATTCCTTTTATATCACTTATTACCTTTATATAACAATCATATAATGTTTCAAGTTTATATCGTTCGTTTTGTCGATGCTCAGTACTTGAGTCAAAAATGAACTTTTTATAATTAAAAATTATCGATGTGGTCAAAAGTACATTATCTCCTAAATGGTATTAATGATTTAGATATCATAGATATCATATATATCCAGTATATATGAATTTATAATAGTCCATATCATTTTTATATAAGAAATTAAATGCATCGTTCATGGAGACGGTAAGCCATACGTACACATGAACGCTAATTTCATTTCCTTTTCATATTTAATTGAATAAAAACTAAAAGATAAATAGGTATATTATAACTCTAGTATAATATATATGTTATATATGTTACATATGTTCATTAATTTCAGCCTTTATATGTTCCATGTATAGTATGAATGAGTCATATCACTTTGAGGGGGCGGTAGTTTGCACTTCCTCAAATGAAATTATCTTATTTATACAACATAAAAAGCATAAAGGAATGTTCTAAATGATAATAACAGAAGCATAGATATAAAATAAATATGATATATATCATATATATCGTATATAATTATAATTCCATCATAATGTACACCATGAGAGGTGGTAGGAGAAGATTAAGCAATCATCGTTTCGCGAGGCAGTAGTTCATCGTCCACATAAAGAGTATGTTCTATACCTAGTAGACAGAGGTGTGTGTAAGTTTAGTTAGAATATTTCTCATAACAAGAACCTAGTATATTTAATATACTATTGTTTTTATAAAATAATTGAATAATGAGAGTTTTGGGGGGTTGGAGAAGGAAAATAAATGAAAGAATCTTGAGAGAATACATTACCTCAAATCAGGTAACTTCTTTTGATTTAAGATAAAAGGCCTTATTTAATTACCTTCAACCAAATGTAGGGATTCTAGGAGGAATATATGGATGTTGGGAGAATATTTGGGCAGAGGTTTGACGATCCAAGGGGCTTAAGAGGTGTGTATAATGGGTTAGAGGTGGGGTCCTTTCACACAAAAGTGGCTCTATGAGGCCCTAAAATCAACCAAAGGCTTCCCATGGTCAGACATATCTCATCAAACAGGGTTTGGAAATGTGTTAGTGTAATTTAATATCATTAAAATATTACTTGTTGCCATAATTTTCCAGATTTAACCTTTAACTATGGAAAATATAATATTTACTAAAGTTACTATTCATAATGTCTAAAAATAAACGGCAGTTATTTAAAAAAATTAACCTATTAATTACAAATATGGAATCCATTTTTCTAAATTCAAAACACAGAAATTGAAGAAATTAATTTAAAATTAATTACCATTGTCAAAACCAAAAACCCTGTTTTTAATAAGTAAAAACTACCCAATGATCGACTTGTGTTTATGTCCAATTAAAATATGAAATTACTTTTAATGACCATAATTGTATTAAATGATCAAAATATCTTCCAATTATACATTAAAACCAATTAAAAGGAAAATCTAACTACATAAATATATTAGATGAAAAGGTATTTTTGAATTAAAATGATGTACATTTTCATTATTCATTATTAATTGAACCTTATCAGAAAAATACCCAAATTTCATCCAAAGTAAGTTTTGATGTCCTAATTCTAATTAAGAAGTTTATTCTTTCAAATAGATCATATAGTGGTGTGAAAAACTAGATTTCAAAGGGGTTCTGTATCAAAAGGTGGTAAATCGACCTATTAAAAAATGTTAGAGTATTTCATGTTTAAAATTTGATTCATTATTATTTTAAGTCTCTAAAATTTATTTGTCAAATGTAAAGAAATTTATCAAAACTATGTAATAATAATGTAGTTAGTTATGTTCATTATTATAAATACAATGACTATGAATTAACTACAATTTAAAATAATAATAATATTATAATATTGTTCAGTATAACTCAAAGTTGTGTGCAACATTAGATTTCCATGAAATCTGTTGTTGTGTGTTGAGTACGATATCGAAAAAAGTGTCTTATTTAACATAAAATTAATATCCTATTCAAAAATATTTATAGATATTAAAAAAATATTATTCTATAAATACCTAGATCATTACATACTTCCCCCCTTTAGGAAATTGAATCCTTGCAATTTTAAAATTAGTCTTGGAAACAGTATTGAAATCCCCACATCAGAAAAAGTGTAAATAATACTATTACATTAAAATAAAGAAAGAGAAGTAAAAAGGTCACTCGAGATAACACATACTAGGATTCCATATAATAAAACATGGATATGGAAGAGAAACTACCCATCATGTTCTGTTGGATATTGATAGAAAACATGATTAGGAGAATGTTAACCAGCATAAAATCAAAAACTTGTGATGGGTTAAATGGTATTTGATTCCCAAGAAGGAAAATTAAATGGAAAGATTTTTTTAAGTTCCTTTAAATAAAGTTGGGGAATTTATTTATGATCTTGACTAAGAATATAAGGATATTTACTTGTCATGTAGACATTCATCCTTTACGAAATTTCTACCACAAACTCATCTTTTCTCCAAACAATGAGTATTCAAATTGACTTGGTCACACGAAAAGTGCTAGAATCAACTTCTAGAGAATCAAATAATACAAAAAAGGTGATCTATATATTAACCAAAACCAAAATGGTTAGTATCAGATCAGATCATTCCCAAAAGGATAATCCTTTACCAAAAGAAATACTACTCTTAATCTCCAAAATTCAACAAAAAGTACCCAAAGTTTAACAAAGTCCATTCAATACACAATTTTCCTTAAAATTATTCAATAAAATCCAAACTAAGATTGAAACCCAAAACTCAAAATAATTTAATCACATGGTATTCCATAGAAAATCATAAAATTTATCTCCAAATAACATCAACTACACTTAACGTCTCATACTGAAGTGTAATTAACCTAATCGCATATTCTCTATGGTAGGTTAATCATTTCCATAAATAACCCAAATCACAATTTTTCCACACAAAAAAATTTAACCAATACTCAAAAAAGGAAGTCCTATAGTATTATATTATCCTTTAGAATATAGTGTTCCCCAAAAGAGAGAACGTCTTCCAAAATAACATTTACCACTTAATTACCAAATTGTATTTATACACAAAGGATATCCATTTGATTAAATATAAATTCCCAAAATAAAGTTATTCTTGATCCAAAAAATCATTTATCTAAAAACAATTAGTCATACTAAGTAGGGAATTCACGTAATCCAGTGGTAGGAGATAAATCCTAGTCGCACTTTGGTTGTCAGTTCGATTCTAACAGATTGGCCCGACACGACGGGTGGTCAGACGGTCTGCATGTTGTGATTTTTAGAAAAAAGTATAATTCAAATAGCATTAATAGAAAGATATAAAATCCTTAAAAATATTAATAACATGTTTTAACCTCAAAGGTTATTTCATACCTCACATTTTGCATCCCAAAAACTAATTACCAATAATTTACTCGAAAAGAAAAGATCACATGAACCCCTAAGGTTTTCCATTATGTCCACACAACAATATATAAATCATTCTTGATTAAAATTCTCACATATCAAACATTAGGGTTACACATACTAGAAAAATTATTCCACAGTAATCATATCATTAATTTATTTAAACATATCATCATTCATAGATCCAACGTAACTCATTAATTCCTAGACATCTTTATAATTGAATATTGTTCATGATCCTTTATCCATGTTTTTCCATATTATTCTTTTATAATTCTTTTTTACAAACAAAATCATGCATAATGTACTCAGATTTTAGTAATGTCAAAACATGACCTAAGAAATAATCCATACTTTCCATAGGTCATTTTTAGTTTCCTAGTATAAAATTGGAATGACATTAGGAATTGGAAAACATATATTTGTACGACCATACTAATCCCATTCTCGAACCATATTTTCAGGACATATATTTGTATAATTAACATGCACATCACATTTAAAACATTCAATTGATCCTTCGTAAGGAAATTCATTCCCATTCCTGGAGTCAAGTGGATGCTTCCTTTTTGCATGGCTGGTTATTTCTTTATAACCTTCATTACCACATCTGAAACATCTTCTTGTCTCTTTGAATCATTTTCCTAAGTGTTTCTTTCCAAATCTTTGACACACTGGTTTTTGAATATACTTACCTTTATTAATTTTACATGAAATTACATTGTTATTCGTTTCCCGCATATATGATGCCTTAGAAGAATCACCATCCTTCAAGTGTTCAATCATGAATCCAAATAGTTGGTTAAGAATAAACACAAGATATGTCATTGTAGCTTCTATTTTGTTCAGTTTCTCATTCAGAAAACCACCACAGTTTCCTTCACATCCATTGTTACTTTGGTTCTTGCTAGATCCATCCATTTTCTAAAACCAAGAAGGTCAGTGTGAGTATATCAGTAAATTCATCATATACTATCTTATGGGGAGAGAAAAAACTAATATATAATTAATCATGTTATCTTAAACTCATTAGAGTTATCTAAAATAACTGTTACTCTTCCTAATATACTAACCATTATGGTTATGACACTTATGCGTAAATAACACCCTAACCTCTAAAGGTATCTAAACTGGCCTATTTTACCAACTATAAGGACCCTCACTTAAACATGTAATTTTATTGAATTAAGTTAATTCACATTGATTATATTTTCATGTTTATAGCATTAGAGTATTATTCCATAACTTATACATAACATCTTTATTACTACAAAGTAGACACTTATACTCACTATCCATTTTCACTCATAAAACAAAAACTTCTAAAAAATAACATGGTTTTGTTTCATTATTAAACATCACAACTTTTTGTGGATCCCATCCTTGATTCTATTCACCTTTAAATCCTGTTAAAAACATTTCAAAACATGGGATGAGCATAAAAAGCTTGGTAAGGGATACACAAAGAAAGAAAAGTGTTACTTTTTCAAAACAACATGTAAACCATGAATACTTTATCATAAGTAATACTTTTCACCTTTATGAAGTTGTAAATAATATATACTGACTAATAGCTCATTACATACACTTTTGTAACCAAACTATTACCATAAAACACATAGAAATAAAACATAACATATTAATGGTAAACATGGGACATAATCATACTAAAATGGAATAACCATATGGTCGACTTAAAAAAATCATTCTTAAAAATGGTATAGTCAAACATATGACTTCCATACCCAATGCATTGTAGGTTATAACGTAACCCCCCATCCATGGTTTATCATAGAACCACCTATTATTTGGTTTGTCATGTAACCACCCTTAAAATTTACAAATACCATTATATAATCATAAAACATAAAATATTGCAGATATCAATATTTCATGAATAACATTACATTTTAAATCACAAGAAATCATTTCAAGATATTGAAATAATAATTCCATTTCAAAAACCATTTTCAATACTAAAACACCCAAAAAGGAAATAAGGTATTTATTTTCCTTTTAAAAATATTAAGGCTTATAGAGGAATCCAAATAAAGATTATGGTATCAGAGAGTTCATTGTCCCCAAAAACATTAAAAACATTCCTTTTATCAATTAGTAAAATTCTTTGTAGATAAAATATTCCAATTGAATGAAAGTAAAATTCAAATGGGTTTTATTTTGCACCGTATAAAAGATGGTCTTGTATAAACCAAAATATGGCTTTATGAAAGGATATTTAGATGAAGTCCCTTACCTAGAATCTGAATCTTCACATATGTTTGTTGTTATTCCTAAATAATGAACATAAGTTAATTTCTAATTTATTCAGAACGTTTTTCAATTTTATTATTCCTTTTATATCACTTTTTTCCTTACTATAACAATCATATAATTATTCAAGTTCATATCGGTCTTTTTGTCGATGCTCGGTACATGAGTCAAAAATGAACAAGTTATAATAACAAATTGTCGATGTGGTCAAAAATATATTATCTGAAAAAATGTTATTAATGATTTAGATATCATATTTATCATATATATATATAGTATATTTTTATTTATAATAGTCCATATCATTTTTATATAATAAATAAAATGCAGCATTCATAGAGGTTGTAAGACATACGTACGCATGAACAATACTTTCATTTCTTTTTCAAATTTAAAGGAATAAAAAATAAATGATACATAGGTATATTATAACTATCGTATAATATATATTTTATATATTTTACATATGTTCATTAATTCCATCCTTTATATGTTCCATGTATAACATGAACGATTCATAATAGTTTGAGGGGGCGGTAGTCTGCACTTGCTCAAAAGAACTTATCATATTTATACAACATGAAAATCAAAAAGGAATGTTCAAAATTAGAATTAAAGAAGCATATTTATAAAATAAATATGATATATATTATATATACCATATATAATTATAGTTTATCATAATGGACTCCATGAGAGGTAGTAGGAGAATATGGAACAATCATCATTTCGTGAGGTAGTAGTTCGACGTCCACCGAAATAGTAGGTTCTATAACGATTAGATGGAGGTGTGAGTAAGTGTAGTTAAAATAATTATCATATCAATAACCTAGTATATTAATGATACTGGTGCTTTTATAAAATAATTGCATAAAGAGAATTTAGGGGGGTCAGAGAAGGAAAATAAATGAAAAACTCTTGAGAGAACACATTACCTCAAATCAGGTAAATCCTTTTGATTTAAGATAAAATGACTTATTTCATTTCCCTCTACCCAATTTATGGTTTATAAGAGGAATATAGGGATTTTGGGAGCTTATTTGGGCAGAGGTTTGACGATCCAAGGGGTTTAAGTGGTGTGAGTAATGGGTTAGAGGTGGTGTCCTTTCACACACAAGTGGCTCCATGGGGTCCTAAAATCAACCCAAGGATTCCCATGGTCGGACATGTCTCATACAATAGGGTTAGAACATGTGTTACAGTAATTTAATATGATTATAATTTTATTTTTTACCCTTATTTACAATATTTAACCTTTAACCATGGTAAATAAAATATTTACTGAAGTAACTATTCCTAATGTCTAAAAATAAAATCTACTTATTTAAAAAATTTAACCTCTTGATTAAAAATATGGAATCCATTTTCCAAATTAAAAACACAAAAATTTCATAATTTTATTTAAAATTAATTCCTGCTGTCAAAACCAAAAACCGTGTTTTTAAGAAGAAAAAAATATCAAAAGATCGACATGTGTTTATGTCCAACTAAAATATGAAATTACTCCCAATGACCATAATTGGATTACATGATAAAAATATAATCCAATAACAATTTAAAACTATTTAAAAGGATAATATAAATATATAAATAAAATAGATGAAAATGCAGTTTTTGAATTAAAATGTAGTAATTTTCACTATTCATTAAAAATTGAACTTTATTTGAAAAATACAAAAATTTCATCAAAAGTAAGTTTTGATGTTCTGATTCTAAATAAGAAGTTTATTATTTAAAATATAACATATAATGGTGTCAAAACTAGATTTAAAAAGGGTTCTCCATCAAAAGGCAGTAAATCAGCCTTTTAAATAATATTAGAGTATTTCATGCTTAAAATCATATTCATTATTATTTTAAGCCTCTAAAATTTATTGGATAAATGAAAATTAATTTAAAAAACATGTATAATCATAATGTAGTTAGTTATGTTCATTCCCAATAATACAATGACTATGTGCTATCTATCATTTAAAATAATAATAATATTATATTATTTTCCAGTATAACTCAATGTTGTGTGCAATATAGGATTTTAAAGAAACTCATTGTTGCGTGTAGAGTACGTTATCAAAAAATGTGTCCTATTTAATATAAAATTAATATCTTATTGATAAATATTTATAGATATGAAAAAGAATTATTAAATAAATACATGGGTCATTACAATAATATTCATTGTTGATATATTCTTTAAATTCACATATTATGGGTTATTTGAAATGATTTTTCTTACTGTATGAAATGTAATATTTATGATATTGTTTGGTGAAATGTTATATTCTTTGTGTTTTATACACGTCATGATTCTTGGGAACTATAGATGATGACGGATGGACCTAGTAGAAAACCCCCCAATGCATTGGGTATTGATTTACTATGTGGGGAAAATATATTGGAAGAAAAAAAATAGGTTATTCCATTATAGGGGTAATTGTAAGGGTGACTATTATGGTTATTTATATGGGTGATGAGGAATATGATGTTCTCATATACATTCATGGATTCTATATTATTATTATGAGCATTAAAAAAACATTGTAATTCATGTGATTTGATGTTGATCTCATGTCAAAAGGTAAATTTATTATTTTTAAAATTTAGAGATTTTGTTTCTCATGGAAATGTTATTTCATGAGTTTTTCATTTTTATATGAAAAAATCATGAATATAATTTTTCCTATATTCCTTAGTATGATTTTGTTTTATTTCTCCAATTTGTTTAATGAGTTGGTTTTAATAGCGAATATGGGTTGATATAATCTCAATAGTTATTATATGAAATAAAATTTGTTTCATGTGTTTTCATGTATTTTAATGGCCTAATTGGTTTTATTTTTAATACCCATTGATGAAGTATATATTAAAATTCCATGATTTAAAATGTTTTAATTGGTATTATAGATTAGTATGATGGATTATGAATAAAAATTTCTAATTATTAGGTTTTATCCTTGAATGAAGCTGGTGTATCAATTAATGATAGTTTACTTTATTAAAAAAATGTCCATTTGGTTGAAGGTGTATGAGTTTTACTATGTAAGGTATTTTTCATATTCATTTAAACCCCCAAATATAAAATGTATTTTTTATATAAGTGAAACCATGTTTTCAATAAACCATATAATTCTAGGAGGGTTTTTTTCGGGTAGTTAAAGTTTTTACTGGAGTAGGGTTTATGTAAGTTTAGATATTAGGATGGTATCGGTTGGGGATAATTTAAGAGTTATATATACCTTTGTGAGTTAATATGTTTAGGGACTATCATGAATTCAAATCCATAATAAAATTTTTATTTAATTCAATATTTTAATTTTGTATGATTAATGATTGTTCGGGATATGTTTATTGGGTTTTTAAGAAGAATACCTTATTATCATGTATACATTTTTATTTTTATTTTTATTTTATAATAAGGTGATTGACGTTATTTTTTGGATAGAGTTTAAGTTGATTTTGGATGTGACAGCCCCTATAATCATTGAAATAATTTAATCTTGTGGTTAATATATATTAATTTTATATATTTATATTCATCAAAGTTTTCTTAAAAATTTTTAAATGTTTTCATTTGGAAAATGAATAGTTTTATATAAATAAATA
Source organism: Viscum album (assembly GCA_963277665.1). Lineage (NCBI taxonomy): Eukaryota > Viridiplantae > Streptophyta > Magnoliopsida > Santalales > Viscaceae > Viscum > Viscum album. Next base: position 282,120,524 of record OY728167.1, read on the forward strand.
GCTTTTCTCTGAATTATATCATTTTATAAAACATATTTTTATTTTTATATAAATTTATTTTTATAAAAAGGAATTTATTTAGGAATCAATATATCACATATAACATAACATAATTTTTTTTATATTTTTATCAAATTACTGATTTTTGAGTGCATCATAAAAAAAGGAGACTTTTATTGTGAAACTATCATTTATTTTCATTACATAATATAATTTAAAAGTCACATTATATTTTTGATTTCTTTTAAATTAACATAAGATACAGTTTTCAAAAAAATTAAAAATAAAGCCATAATAATAAAATTATATTTTATGTTTTATATGATCATTATTATGAAAAATTATATTTGAAAAGATGTATGTCATTGTGTCTTGAAAAATTATATTAAATAAAATATATTCAATTTCAAAAAAAAAATTAATCTTCAATATTATAATACATATTTGGTATCATGATAGTAAAATTTATTCATAAGGTAAATTTGACTTTTGGTTATTATGAATAGTAACCATGGTAAAAATGTGTTACCATGGTAAATGGTAAATTAGGTAAATTAGGGTAAAAACTAATTGATACAGAAACAAAATATTATAACAATTGTTATTGGATGATTTTATTTTTTATCATTTCACCTTATACGTTAATTTTAGTTTTTAAGTCCCACTTGATCATGAATAGAATATTATGTTCTTTTAAAACATCGAATAATTAGAATTGTGTATCCCCCCTTACATATAAAAGGGAACTGCCTCTCCTCCCATACTAAAACATTTTGAGAACTATATTTTGGTTAACCCTTAAAAATAAACTCCCCAACACACATAAACACGTTATAGAGTTATTGGTATACTCAAAAGTCCAATCCTACGAGGCTTAAGGTGTAACCCATAAGGAGATATCTGAGGAGATGATATAGTCTTAACTGACCTATTTTATTTTTAATTATAATTCTACCTCCATCAAATATTAATAAACCATGATTAAATATTATAATAATGTTCGTAATGATACTTTACTTTTATTATAATTATGGTAAAACCCTTTTCACCTCCATTTTAATCCTATGGGAAATGGAAACATCACTCAGGCGTACATGTAGACTACCACATCCATGGAGCGATGTATTTTTTTTCATTACCAGATTATGATGATAATATTAATGTTTATATGAATTAGCATAAATGATAAATATGAAATAATTATTCTTTTATAATGAAAATATATAACTTAAATTTTTACACTTTTCTCCCTTTTGAAACTGATAATGTCGCTCGTGCTTACATGAAGAATATGGTCACAAAGAACTGATGTGATACGTTTTTCATTTTCACCTAATAAAGAAGTTCAAGTTAATATAAATAATGAATAAATACTAAAATTTAAATATATTTATGATTATATAAAATTAAAATTTCATCTACTTTATTTCTTCTTTAAACGTTTAGAAAAAAAATTTGTTCTTACATACAAATGAACTATAGTCTCCATGAAATAACACGGTTCATTTTCTATAGCTCACATAAAAGGTTTTGGATTAATGTGTATATACTGTATAAATATAAAAAATATAAAATTTTTAATATATTTTATTATAATGGAACGATAACCCCTTTTACCTTAGTCATCACACTAATGTGGTTTTGAGGTTATAAATCAAACGACCAAAAACGTCCAATGTTAGCTTAACCTTTTTAGTTACTAAATAAAACATGGTAAACATGAAATAAATAGAATAATAATAATTAGATAAACATGAAATTGTTTCTTAATCATGTATAATTTTAATATAATTTTATTAATCTGGATTACGAGAACATACGAAGCTAGAAAATACCTATGTTAAGGGGTTTTCCTTTAAAACAATAATATAAAATTTTCAAACTCTTTTTCATCGAAGTGATTTTTAATAACATGATTCCAAAAATTATCATTTATGTTTCAAGTAGTTTTGAAAGTAATTTCAAACTAAATTGGGCTTTATTTTTATGTGATTAAATAAAAAACAATAAACGTTTACTATATGGGTCATTTTATGGTTTTTACAAAAGTGAAAAAATAATACTTTTTTTACATATATGGATTAAATACATTTCCCACCATCATAGTAAATTTCAATTAAAATGATTAATTTATGGTTATTTTAAAAAATAATATTTCATTCAATATTTTTTGAATATTTATTTTTAATTTTTTGTCAAAAGATTCAAAAATTGTTTCTCATATTTATGAAAAAAAGTTTCATTTTATGTGGGATTTAATGTCAATTTAAATGGGTTCTATGATTAAATTTTAATATGTATATATATGTATGTATTTTACAGATTAAATGGTTCATTAAAACTGTTATGAATGAATGGTGAGCTCTAAATGGCTCTCATGATGAGAGATCCAAATGTATCTCTTTAATGAATTTCCCAATGTGGTGAATTTTACATGTTATAGGTTGCTTCTAAGGGATATGGGAATTATCTGGTAGGTTGATTCCATTATAAACATTATTATAAGAGTGGCTAAAAGGATAAGGTCCATAGGTACCTATATGTTAGTCCTAAATGGTTTATAAATGAATCATTTTGATCAAAAAAGGTAAGGAAACAATCTTATTTTTTATGGAAATTTTATTACATTTTTTTATAAGGTTAATGTATTGTTTTTAGGTAATGGTATTAATGAGTCTTCATTTTTTCCAAGAAACCCTTAAAATTTTTATTTTTCATTTATATGAAATTTTTCTTGAAATATATTCAACAATTTAAATGTTTTTATGTAAAAGTATAAAAATATTTTATAAAAAGTATATATTATAAAGAATAGAAAAAAATTATTGATTTTTGATGTTCACAAATAGTCTAAAAAGATTCTTTTATTTTATATCCCTTAAAATGTTTTTATTTTCCATCCCATGTTATAAAATGATTTTTCATTGGGATTAAATATATTTAGAAAATAAAATACATCCGTTTTCCAAGTTATTGGAGTTACCTGGAGTGAAGAATGTGTGTCTTCATAAAGAAATCGTTCCATGGGAATAGTTTACACAATGTAGAAGTATACAATTTTTTATGTAATGTTTGTCCTAATTCTCTAAAACATGAAATTTAAAAGCCAATGAAAATGTAATAATATTAAAACTTTTTTATAAATCATGTAATTATTTCTTGATTGTGTTTTGAGGTTTTATAGTGGGTATCATAAAAAATGAATAGTTAATTATTGAGGTTATAAGAATGTTAAAAGATGCATTAAAGATACTCTAATTTTTTTATATTTTAATTTTATATATTTTGAATATTTAAATATTGATTAATCTAATAAATATCTATTTTATTGGTTTTATATAGAGGAAAATTTGATTCTTAGGTAAAACAATATCTAGGGGATAATGTCCTTCTGAATCAGTATCATGGAATGGTTGGAATAGAGTAGTCATTGGTAGTTTTGAATTAGTAGACACATTCAACTAATAGTCAAACCTATAAAATATAATGACTTAAATTTCTTTAGGGTAAAATCTGTATAGTAGACCAATTCATGAAAAAGTACTCTATAGTATTGATTTCATATTCATACTTGGTGAATGCTGAAGGAAACATCAATTCACTATAGAAGATATTTGATGTTTTGGGATGTTTAGAACATCGTAAGTTAATAATTTAAATTTATCATTTTTAAGTTGAACCCAATTTATGGTGGAAACTAACTAATAAAACTAATGAAATGAATGAAATTGGAAATATAGAATAAATGTTATTTGAATATATATTCTGTGGAAAGTATCATCCTATTTCATTATAGGCCATTATATTAACATTTATTAATTTTACCAAGGATTGATGGATTTTTTTGGAAGGTATTTGGTCACTCGGGAGTTTATAATTTTTGAGGAAATTTGTTTGTACATATTTTATGTTGAGATGGACTTTTTGAAATTTTACAACAATAAGGATAAGAAGTATCTCGATTTTTTGGTAATAGGGATGCATTGGTTGAAGAAACCAGAAGGTATGAAAATTTAATGACCAGCTAGTGATAACTGTGGATATAAGAATTATGAATAATTTATTGTGATATATATGAAGTGATACTGATATGGGAATCCAAGACACATGGATCCTGGTTTTAAAGAAAATAGTAAAGTTAATTGTTAGTCCGGTAATAAACAATAGGTAATGAATTTTTTTAATTTTCATTATTTGGGACATTATGCTAATTTATATTAATGTTTTGTTACTCAAGGTGCGAATAATAATGATTAGAAATAGAAATCCTCCAAAAAATTTATTCCACTTTAGTAAATGTGAAAACCTTAAATAAAGTGGTGACAGGTAAAATACTAGTTTATTTCGACAATTAAAATGTATTGTTTGATTTGGGTTCCATGGATTATTTTATATTTTATAAATTTCATATAAAATTAAAATACTATCTCAATTAATGAATTCATAACTCTTGGTAAAAACTTCTGGCATTAGTATGAAGGCAACAATAAATTAAAAAAATCATGTTATTATAATCTTTCAAATTGGTTTTCCTATAGAAAATATTGGTGTTACAATTATAGAGTTTAAAAAATTTCTAGTTATTGATTGTAATTAAGTTCATCATATTATGAGATATTGTAGTGAAAAAATATGTTATTTTTTTAAATGAGTTTCCATTTATATTATATAATAATTCCTAAATTTGATAATATATCAAGATGTTTGGAAATGGATAAACGATGTAATTAAAATTTATCTTGCACATATTATTGATAGGAAATATCCATTCCAAATTTGAGATTTGAAATTAGTAAATGAATGTCTAGATGAATCACTTGAGGATCTAAACGGTGTTATTACTCATTAGGAGGTTGAGTTTACATTTTAAATAGTACCCAATTCTAAGTCAAATTTGAAACCTCTTTATCAGATGGATTTGGTTGAGTTTTCATAATTAAAAAAGATATTATAAGAGTTTATTGACAAGGGTTTTGTCAACCCTAGAACATTTCCATGGAAGGATCCTATTCTATTTTTCAAAAATATAAATAGTTCTATGAGGTTATAAATCGATTATAGAGTACTCGATATCATCACTATTTAGAAAATATATCTATTTCTTTATATTAAGGACTTATTTGATTAGATATAGGGTTCCATGTATTCTAAAAAGATTGATCATAGGTCTTCGTACCAGTAGCTAGAGGTGAATAAGGAATATGTTAAGTGGAGGGTGTTCTATACTAGGTATATCCCTTATGAGTTTTTGGTTATGCCTCTAATGTTAAAAACACACCCATTGCAATTATGGAGCTAATGAATATAATTCTCTATTAGTATTTGGATAAATGTTTTGTCGTGTTTATTGTATATATTCTGGTATACTCTAAAATATACAGAGTTCTACAGAAAAACATTATAATTTTTTTGATGACTATAAAATTTTTTTTTTAAAAATTTATTAAATATGTTTTTAAACAAATTAATTATTTTCATTGAAATTTTACTTCTAAATATTGAACAAATTTTGATCATTTGAAATGAAAATTTGTGGAATAATGGTGACTACCATACATATATAATCAAGATTTGAATTTTTCTAATGAATAATGGGTCACTAGAAACTGTTTATTGAGAAGGTTTCTTGGTTATCTACCCAAATAATTATGTTAAATAAAAAAGGATATTAATTCACCTAGATAAAAGACTTTTATGATTGATTGGGAGAATTTAAAATATGATTTGTTAATTTTATAGTGTAATCCTTTGCAATAGGATATGATGTGTTTTTTATATATAGTTATTCTTCTTTTGAAGGGACATGGTCGTGTCTTGATATATAATGATCAGGTTATCTTGAATAAATATGATCAATTAGAACCCCATGAGAAAAATTATAATCAAATGACCTTGACATGGAGATAATTGTTTTTTACTTAATAAATATTGAGACATTCTTTAAATGTGGAGAAATGATAAATATTTATTAATAATAAAAGTTTAAATAATATATTCACTCAAAAGAAGTAGAACATGAGGCATCGAAGATGGAAATGACTTTTTAAGGTCTATGATTGCATAATTCACAATCATCTATGAAAAAAACAAGGTAATGTATACCTTGATTGAAAATGATAATGCGTGACAAAATATATTATAAATCGAACAAGATACTTTAGAAAATTAATTAGTGAATTTTGTTCAAGAAATTATGTATGCATAAGTTTCTCCATTTTTGGATCAGTTATCAGTGTAGTAATTGTTTTTAGAAATAATTAAGGATTCTTTGAATGAAGATCACGGTTTGAATGAAATAGTATAATTGGTAAATAAGGGTAATTTTTAGGAGATAAATGTTGATAAATAACATGTTATTATATTAGTAATGTGGTTGTTTGTGCCATGGAATTCCTAGATGAAGATGGAATTGTTATGTCAAGCTCATATCAGTCATTCTTCTTTTCATCAAATAAGAGCTAAGATTTACAAAGAAAATTGAGAATATATTTGTTGGGATGGTCTGAAGACTGATATATATATGTTTTTACAATGAATATTTTAACATGTAAACATTTTAAATATTAGTGAAAACTAACAAAGGGGATACTTCTTGATTTTAGAGTCCATGATTTGTAAAAGGAGATTATATCCATGGTTTTTTGTTGGGATTACCAAATACATCTTGATGTAATAAATTGATTTGGGTTATTATTTATTATTTGACTAAATATATGCACTATATACATATGAACGTATTATTTCTTTTTATAATTTTTCATGATTTTATCTTAAGGAAATAAGAAGGTCACATTTAGTTACCCTAACTATTTTATCTTATTATTATACCAGGTTTACATCAAATATTTTTAAATGAAATCAGATGTCTATGGGTACTAAATTAAATTTTAGTGGAACTTTTTATCCTCAATTGGATAGACAATTAGATAGTTTAATTTATAATTTAGAGGATATGATTTTATATTTCTCATTTTATCATCAAGGATTTTGGGATCAATATCATTCTTTAGTTGATTTTTCTGAGAATAACATCACTCATTCATGTTTATAGATGTCACCATATGAGGAATTTTTTGGAAAATTGTGTAAGACTCTAGCATGATGGGATGACGTCAGTGAGAGGAAATCCAAAGGACTAGAATTATATTATGAGATAGTTGAGATTATAAAGACGATTCAAGATAACATGGGGATAACATAGAGTAGGTAGAATAGTTAGGATGGTCACTATAGGAATTATATCTCAAATGAGGTAGGAAATCATGTTTTTATTAAAGTATATCAATAGAAATGTTTTATTCTTTTTAGAAGAAATGGAATTTAGATCCCCTAGATAATTATTCAACATGAATTTATATAAAATCTAGCATCATTTCCTTATAGATTAACTTTTCCAGTCAGCTTATCTCTGGTACAGGATTTTTTTCAAGTATCACTGCTAATAAATCATTTACATTACACATCTTATAGTTTTATCCATGAAGTACTAAATATAGAAGAGAATCAGTCGTATAATTAGAATAAAATTTATATTTTTTATTTCAGAGATAACGTACTATGAAATAAGGTGACTTTCCAGGTAGTTCTTATTGAATAATCCCATCAATGTGAAAGCAACATCAGAATAAAAAAATTATATGGGGGAAAAATACCTTCACTTTTTTTAGTAAATGATAAAATTTTGAAGATAAACTTTTCAAAGGGGAAAGAATATTGAAAATAGGTAATCCTTTAAATATATAAATCATATGATTTATAATTATTTTTTATGTATTTATATACATTATTGTTTTAAAAGTAATTTTATAAAATTTATCAATTGAAAACCAAATAGTTTTATTTAACTAAATTGTTATTCCATGAATTACATGGGTTATTTAAAAGATAAATTTATTGATTTTATAAATTATATATGATATAAATGAAATATTATTTGGAATTAAAATATAAAATTTTACTTCTTTTATGTTGTTAAGAATGTACTAAATTTTTTTCTAAATAGTCAATAATCCTGATTTTCACGAAATTGTCATTTATTTTCATTAAATTATGTAATTAAAAGTCACATTATATTTTGAATTTTTAGTAAAAGTAACATAATATAAATTTTAATATAAATAATATAAATAATTACATTGGAATCAAAATTATATATGATTCTTTATAAGATCATTTTTATTAAAAATGAAATTTTCTACAAACTATTTTTTAGCGTTTTGAACACTTATTAATAAAATTAAATTATTCTAATTGTACAAATTAAATATTGGAAAATGCATTAAATATGTTACATAGAAGAATTATATTTATTAATAAAGTAAATTTCATTTTTGTTCACTAATAATTGTAACCATTTTTAAAATTTTTCACTGTTGAGAAGTGTAAATAAATTTAATTAAGGTAAAAACTAAGTGATAAGGATAGAAATTATTTTATTAATTCTTATTGAATAATGTGTTATCTAATATTATCAAAGTATATTTTAATTATTGTTTTTTAAGTTATGTTGTATTAGGAATACGTCTTTATATTATTTTCAAAAAATTAATAATTACAAGACTACCACTCCCCACACTTATAAAAGGGAACCTCATCCTCATTATTGTTCAAACATTTTGAATAATATATTTATCCAAATACAAAAAAAATCTCTCTAGAATACCTAACCCACATCCTATATGTCCTGATCTTCTACAAAGTCCAATCTTCGAAGGCTTAAGGCGTAATCGAAAGGGAGATATTCGAGGAGAAGCGGTATATCATAACTGATATACATGAAGCCTATTTCTTATTATACATACATAAAATATTTATCAACCACAATGAAATAACAAAATAAAAATCTTGGGTATAAAAAAATGTTATTATGACCATGATAAAACCCATTTTATATCCTTTTCTATGTTATGAGAAATGGAAATATAGACTGTGCGTATGTGTGGAATACCGCCTCCACAAAGTGACGTGTTTCATTTTTCCTCGTCAGATAATATTTTTTGTTGTAAGGATTGAAATAATATATATATATGTGTGTGTGTTATTTATGATACAATTATGATTCTATAAAGGTAATATACAACTTTATTTCATTCTATTTCCATCATTCAGAAATTGATATTGTCACTCATACATACATGTGGAATACCACCTCTACAAAGTGGTGGGATTTATTTTTCATTATCACCATATAAGGAGGGTCATAAGGATGGAAATACTGAATAAATATGAAATTAATAAAATACTTATTATTTTTTTATATAAAAATTTTAACTTCATTTTTTCAATTTCCACTCGTTAGAAAAAAAATATTTTATTCGTACTGACTACTATCTCCTTGAAATGTTCTGGTTTATTTTCCATAACCACCATACATGGTTGATTTTAAATGTTTATATAATACATAAATATTATAAATATGAAATGTGAAATATTTTTAATATAATGGAAGTATAACCATTTATTCATATGTAATTCCACATTACCATTTTTTCAAGAATTTTTTTACCTTTGTTTTGGATTACATTTTCATTAGGTGATTATGGAAAACCATAGAATTGAGACGATACCAGTAATGATGAAGTGAAGGATTTATTGGAATTTTCAACATAAAACATTTTCTTTTTGTAACTCACTGAGCACTTAAATGAAGTGTAAGTGATATAAAATCCATGTAATGGTTTCTGGGGAGAAGATGCTAGCAGAATACACCGAGTTAACTGGTTACACACTGTGTATCGGGTATACACCATTTATGTAAAAAAATATGGGTTTTATTAAAATGGTGATGTGTATTTTGGATTATACCAACCCTCAGGATTTCATGAAGGGAAAATGGATTACACACCATTTGAATATCATGGTGTTGGTTTTTAGGGCATTGTACGAGTGATATGTTTCATTAATTCATTATGAAACCCACCACTCTTGACCCATAGTTCTACCTAAGTGATTTTGGGTTACTCCGTTCCATCATGATCGATTCGTTCAGTGATTAAGTAGTCGTCTTATGACTTTAGTCTCATTGGTTAATCCTTTCATCTATGTTTCTATCTTATTTGATTACGACACAATTATTAGTAGGGATTGTTAATAAGATATTTTTTTCTATCAACACATTTCACTTTCATGTCGTTAATTTTCATCCAAATGAATATATTGTGATTTTTAATCCATTTTATCAAAGGAATTAATTTTTTCAACATGGTTGAGGTAGGTGGATCTTTCCAATTTCTCTATCATCTATAATTTAATGATTTTCATAATTATTCCTTTATATTTGAAATGGGATTTCATGTTGGTAATGTAAAAAGGGATTGGGTTCACGTTTAATTTTTTTTGTTTCGAAAATGTAATTTCCCTGACTTGAAATAGAAAATGAAATTTCAACCCTCAAGAATCTTGGCTGGAAATTGAAATTATTTTAGTAGAATGTGATCATTGTTTTAGAAATTGAAACTCTCAAGCATTGAATAGCAGGACCCTTGGGTATGTTAGGAAAGTGACATAGATAGCTTTAGTGTGTGTGGCACCACTAAGAGGTAACCTCTTTTCTATCGATGTACTATGTAATTCCTCGATATTAGTTGGATCCAATGGTATTAAATGTTTGTCTCGTGAGTGTCTAGTATGTATTATTCCATAGGCTACATCCTGAATGGTAGGTGGACTGCAGTATCTAGTTGTTTATTGTGTCATAGATTATTTTAATGATGTTAGATCACATGGTTGTTTATATTTTAGTATCTTTACCGAATATATTTTCGATTTTGAGAATATGTAATTCAATTTTTGAAAACTCAAGGATTATTTGAAAATGGTTTTCAAATTTCTTATTTATAAAAATTGATGTAAAAATGTTTTTTGGAAAATTGGACTTATTCATTCTATTAATTACAAAATGAAACGATCTTTTTGTGTTATCCTCCTAGGTTATATTGATCACACCAAAACTCATTCTATGGGAGGATAAAAACCATTTTTTCTCGATAACGTTAATGGGAACGAAATTCTATATTATATAGGATTATACAAACATTGTTTTTTTAGTTTGGGATAGTTTAGATGTGATAATTGGTCAAATAGAGATATTTTTTACAAGTTTTTAATACTATCTAGTTTATCCTATTTGGATCAATTTCTTCTCCTATTGATTCCTCTTTTCACTCTATTACTATGTCTTATTTTCAATATATACAAGAACTGTTTTTTATATTTTCTATAAATCACCCTTTAATGAGATGACTTGGATGACTAGTCTAGTTGGCCCGAGTTGGTCTATTACAATTTGGTATCAGGGAATTAATCTGCCTAATGTATTCTAGCACGAACTGAGTTTTTTCAATGTATTGGGTAGATAGGAGTAGGATTGTCAGAATATTGATAGTAGTTCTGGAAAAGGGGATAGGCCACCTCACTCCTGTGACTGAATATGTGTTTCCATGGGTGGTCATAAAAATAGTTATGATGTTCAGGACCATTTACATAGGATCAATTGAATGAATTATTTGAGAGGGTTATTTAAATTAACCTATCTATAATTTCTAGGGACATTGTGTATGTAAGGTCATTTGAATAAACTAAATTGGGATTATACTTATATGGAACTAGTACTTGAAATAATATTTTCTTTTTTTAGAATTTATAATTTTTTAAAATATAATTTTTTTTAAAGCATTGTTTTGGATTCTAGGTCTTAGTTCAATGGTTTTTTTTAATTTTATTATGACTGATTGGTTACTTTTTAAAATTTAATAGACAATGCCTATTACAAGAGTTCTTCTAAATACACGAGGGGAATACGTGAGATAGGTTCCTCTAGAGGATCATCTAGTGGAACCTTCTTTGGATGAGATGGTGACCCATACAATTTAGACTCTAGGATTAGTGTGAATAGGTAACTATAGATGAGTAGTACATCATATCTCAGAATTTACCATGAATCAACCTCCTTCCTTATGTGTTGATAAAGGGACCCAAGAATACAAGGAGTGTCTTGAATGGATTGAGATTATATTAAAATTTTGGAGACTCTTGACGTGGAATTTTGTACATATATGCTCAAAGGGGTATGTGGGAGATGGTGGAATTATATAGTGAAATATAAGTTTCATGAAGGTCATACCTGGGTTTCCTTCAATAGGATCTTTAATCAGTGGTTTTATCCTAAGAAATTACATGTGGTAAAATCTCAAGAATTTTTTTCCTTGGAGAAAGGGGAGATTATCTTTTTGATGTAATCCACCAGTTTTTCGGAGTGCGTGAATCTTGCACCAAGTATTTCCACCAATGATTGTGAAAGGCTCATAGATTCAATATATGGACGAGGGACAATATTCAACTGATTCTAGTTATTTTGGGCCTTCCTACAATGGTAAAGGTAGTGGATAAAATAGATTTGATAGAGGAAAACATAGCTGTAAGGAAAGGTTAGGATGGTGCTTCAGTGGGTGAAACAGTTATCCAGTGTTCTTCATCTTATCAAAAAGGGAGGTTCAATAGTGGATAGTTTTCTTCAAGATCAGTTCCAGGTACTTTAAGGTAGAAATAATTTATTTTCTAATAGTGTGGGAGGGTTGTTCATATCAAGAATCATTTTATAGAGTCTCTAGGGACTTGTTATATTTTTGGTTGATCTGGACATCAGAAATATTTCTATGATAATATTCCCAAAGAATGTATGGCGGAATCGACTTTCACCAATGGATCACAGGTTAACATTGATTCTTCCAAGGGTGGTGGGTCTCACTATGAGGAAAAAAGGTATGTCTATGTGTCCATGTCCAGATGGCTCTATGTGGAACAGTTTTCCTTCGATGAATCTGAAGTAGGTACATCTATTGTTAGAGGTATAGTGTTTATTTTATCTTCAATGGTGATTTTTTTGATATGTCTGGTACTCATTCTTTTATATTTTTAATGTTGTTTTATGACTTGGGTTCACATTCAAATCTTATGTCTTTCTTATTGAATCATGTGCATGAATTTTAGAAAGGGGCCTGAAAAACATGTCATGTGCATCGTGTGTTGGGTGGTGATTTTTGATGTTGAGGTGGATTGGGATTTCATGGTTCATGGTCTAAAAATTATTAACTAGATTATTAGCATGGATTTTATTATCATCAAGAAGACATGGATATACTATTATTACTGTAGTGTACATTTATTACCTATCGACTGGGTCACTCATGTTTTCGACAGTGAGTGGGACTATATATCAGGAATGTAAGGGATTTCTATTCCTTTTTCTAGTATAATCACATGCCAGTTGTTCAAAAAATTTCATTCTAAAGATGACCCATTCTTTGTAATTTATCTTCCTAATGTTGTGTGTGCATTCCCTGAGGTATTTTTAAGAGTATTTTTCTAGTTTACCAACACATAGAGAGGTTTATTTTTCTATTGACCTTATCCCAAGTATAATGCCCATTTCTATTCAATATAATTTAATTGTTCCTACTAAGTTGGTGGTACATATTGTTAAACATGAGGACCTTCAGGTGAATTGATTTATTCAAACTATTTTGTCACCATGGGCTACACATGTACTATTTTATATGAATTCGTGTGATATAATTATATATTTTATTCACTATCAAATGTTTAATCGAGTGAATATTAATAATAAATACCATTTACCTATTATTAATGACATTTATAATCATATTAGAGGGTATTTTGGGTTTTCTAAGATTTACCTATGGTTCCACCATTTGAGACTTTGAGAAGAGGTTATAACAAAAGAAACATTTTGGAGACAATATGGGTATTTCGAGTATCAGTTATAGAATTTATTCTCACAAATTCTCATTCAGTGTTTATGGAATTGGCGAACCAATCTTTCACCAGTTATTAGATGCTTTTTTGTTGTTTTATTGGATGATATTATAATGTACTCCAAGAGAGAGGAGAAGGACATAGACTATTTTTATCTCATTCTTAAAACCTTGAGGGAACATTTTTGTATGGTAAATTTCCATATATTATTTTTCGATTCGATAGGTAATTTTTTTGGGGAATGTGATATATTTGAGGTATGTATCATTTGATTAATTAAGTTTATCTATAGCCAAATCTTCAAAGAAGCCCAGAAACATTTTTAGATCTAGAGCTTCATGGGTTTGGCTGGTTACTATAGATTATTTATTTGAGACATCTCTATGATCACGTCTTAGATTACTAATTTATCCCATAACTATGTAATGTTTTAATTAAATTAAAATTGTTAAACATATTTAGAGGAGATGAGTTTGAAGTTGATTTCATAACCAGTTTTGACTCATCTGGAACTAGGGTCAAGTTGTGGTGTTTTCTATAATGCTTCAAGTATGGGTTTGGGATGTGTCTTCAGGAAGATGAAACATGTTATGGAATATGTCTCTCTCTTGTTAAAATCTCATGATAAGAACTAAACTACCCATGATATTGAGTTTAGAACTATTATGAATACACTCAAAACATGGAATCACTATCTCTTTGAGGAAAAATTTACAGTATATTCTTATCACAAAAGACATAAGTATAGTTTTTACTTAGAGGGATCTAAACATGTGATAGAGGTTCTATGTTCAGTATCCCTAGAACCTTTATTTTTACATCATATATATTCTTATGAAAATAAATTTGGTTTCTTATGCATTAGGAATAAAATTACTAACACAATCTATGAAGGAGTAAGTTGAGTAGTGGTCTCTGAAGAATTTGTTTATTGAGATGATCTTTGGTGGAAAAGAGGTTACTGGGAATGTGTTCTTGTCTTTGATAATTTTTGACTCATATTTTTTATGATAGGTTTATTCTTGAAAAGATGGTATATACCAAGAGACGATGGTTAGGATAATTCTTAAATTGGGGAGAGACTATGTGCGAGTTGTCTCGGTTTCACAGTGAGGGATTTTTCTTCTGTATCAGTTTGGTTGTTCTGTTTTAATTGAGATAGTAATTGTTAGATAGTGGGAATCGTTCATTATGGTCAATTAACCCTTGGAAAAAAAAATTTATGATGATTTGAGATGTCATTATTGGTGGATGAGGATGTAAAATGCAATTTTTTTTATCATGGTGTGACATTTGTCAGGAAGATAAAAAGGAACAATAGAGGCATGCATGTTTTTTGTATCCTTTAACCATTCCGATATGGATGTGGTATAAGGATTCCATGAATTTCATTATTAGTTTAACATAGAGTCATAGTTTCAAGGATGTGATTTGGGTAATTATTGAAAGAATTACTAACGAAGTTCATTTATTACCAATAATGGAACTAGTGCTAGTGGAATATATTGGGGACTTTTATATTGGAGATACTGTGAGGATTCATATGGTTCCCACTATAGTTGTTTTTTGAAATGGAATCAAGGTTCAAATCTGGATTCTAGAATGCGTTAAAGGACGTAAAGTGTTCTGAGATTAAATTCATCATACCTTAACATAAATATACAGATGAACAAATAGAGTAGGCTATGCATGTTTTTTAGGATATGCTTTAGGCTTGCGTACTTGATTTTTTTGGATCATGGGATAGGGATTTTACTTAGTTTTAGTATTCAGATAAAAAAATTTATTAGGATTTATCAGGATTGAGACCTTGGAGGATTTTATGGGTGGCCATATAGATATCCCTTGTGCTTTTTAGGGTTGGTAGAGTAGTCCTCGGTTGGGCAGAGTATAGTTATGGAGATGATAGAGATGGTGTAGTTGATCCAATTGCATTCAATCATGCAACAAAGTCATTAGAAATATTATGTGTACCATCTACATATGTTGGAGTTTTAGGTTGTTTATTGGTCCTTCCTCAAAGTTTCACCTCACTTGGGACATCGATTGTTGGGTAAGAAGCGTAAGCTGGAACCGTGGTTTGTGGGCCCCTTTGAGAACATTGAGCGATTAGGGAGGGTGGCCTATCCATTTCATTAACCATATAACATGAATTTTATACATAATATATCTCATGTATCTTGTTTGATTAGGTATATACCAGATCATTCCAATGTGATTAGGTAGTATGATGTTGTTCCTGACCCCAATACCACTTTGGTTGAGCAACCAATTCAGATTATGAATTTCTAGGATATGGTATTATGTGGTAAAATTATCCCCTTGGTCTGGGTACTGTGGAAGTTTGGATAGGATTTCCCTGAGATGTGGGAATGTGATTCATTGGTGAGGATGCATTGGCCTTCAATTTTTGCAGATCCCTGATCATAGGCACATTCTAGGGATATAAATTTATTATGGTGGGGAGATTATAACACTGTATTACATTCATGTTAGTTTCTTTACCTTTGTTTTTTGTTTTCTTTTCTATTGGGATAATATGACCAACCATGGAATTGAGAGGATTCATGTTATGGTAAAATCATGTAATTTTTTGGATTCTTCATCATAACACATAGAAATTATACTTCTCATTGAGAACTTACAAACCATGTAAGTGAAGTACATGTTGTTTAATGGTTTTTGGGAAGAGTCCATGCATTGAATAAACAAGGTGAAATGATTACACACCATGTAACTGGTACAAGTCATATATGCATTAAAATAAATTTTTTTTATTAATAAGGAGATAGTTTTACAATGTATACAAAACATGAGGGTTTCATGTTGTGAAAATGGATTACACATTGTGTAAATGTTGTGGTGGTTGTTTTCAGTGTGTCAGACCATATCACCATGGGAATGGGTTCATGTTTAAAATTTATTTTTTATATGAAAACAGAGCTTCCTTGATTAGAAATTGAAAATGGACTTTCAAAACATGAAGTATATTTTATTGATTTGAAATTCTTTTATAAAAATGTGAGAATAAATTTAAAATATATGATAAACATTGAACAACTCGAACCATGGGGACATCAGGAAAGAGGAACAATTATCCTTAGTGTGTGTGACACCATTAGAAATAACCTCTTATATATCAATGGATTGTGGAAGGAATATATATTAGTTAGATCCAAACTTATGCCTTGTTTGGGTCATGATTTTCATGTATATATTGTCCCATAGTATAGAGCTCAACTTGTATGTGCATTTTTTATGGTTTTTTATTCTGTGATAAATTATTTAATGGAAGTTGGATCACATGTACTTTTATATTTCGATATCTTTAATTCCTTGAATTTGGATTTGGAAAATATGACATGTAATTTGTGAAAACTAAAGGATTATTTGTAAAATTGTTTCAAATTGATTATTTATAAAACATATTGTAAAAAAAATTTCATTAAAATATTGGACTTCTACATTCTAGTTAATATAACTTTTATAAATCTTTTGGTTTTATCATTTTGGGTTCTATTTCTTACACACTAGTTCTAAATGTGGATAAATTTAGGAATTATTTTATAGGATACAGGTAAAGGGAAAGATATTATATATTATGAAGGATTCGTTTTACATTGATGTTTTGGTTTGGGATGGTCTGTAGGTGATGATTGGTCACGTGGAGACTTTTTTTCTTGGTATGTCATACTTTTTGGTTTAGCCTGTTTAGATCAGTTGTATCTCCCATTGTTTCCACATTGTAATCTAGTAGAATGTATGGTTTTTCTTATATACAATACATTTTCTTTATCACTATTACACCTCACCTCATAATGGGATAACCTTGGTGAATTGTCTAATTGGCCCTGGTTGGTCAATTACACCACCTTCAATGCATTAATATGGTTTTGAGGTTATAAACCGAACAACGCAAAAACATCCAATATGAACATGACCATTTAAATGAAAAAATAAGAAATTCAAGTAAATGACATAAAAGAAATAATTATAATAAAATGGAAATGATAATTTTTATTAATAAAATTTAAGTCAAATATATTATTATTATTCAAGAGTTATAGGATTTATGGATCTAGATGAGACTCAAGGTAAGGGTTTTTCTTTTAAATCAACGTTTTAAATGTTTAGAACTCTTTTTCATTCATTATAATGTTAATAAAATATTTAATAAATGTTATTGTTTATATTTAAAATATTTTTAAATTCATTTGATACAACATTTAATTTGTTTTTAATGCTTTTAAAAGGAACATTTTAATTGTTTAATGTATGCGTCATTTGAAATTTTTATACCAAAGTAAAAAAATGTAATTTTATATATTTTCCTTGGCCATTATTCACATCATCGTAGTTATTATTCATTGAATATATTATTTTAATGGTATACATGGTTATTTCAAAATAAAATACTTCCCTAAATAATTTTCATATTTTTAGTTTTAAAAAAAATTTCTAAAGAAATAGATATTTTTTCTTATATTTGTGAGATAATTGAAGGTTTTATTTCTTAAGGGGTTGAATTATAATTAAAATGGGTTTTTTGACTATAGTGTATGATATATGTGTTTTTAATTTAAGGGTTCTTTAAAATTATATATGAATAACACGTGAGCACGAAATATCTCTAATGATGGGTGAGCCCGATATAGCTCTAAAATTAATTGGGGGATGTGAATTAGTATACTAGTTATAGTTTACTCCTAAGAGATATGGTTATTTTTTGGTGAGTAAATTCCATTAGTAGGGTTCTTTTAAGGTTTAATATATGTATAATTTCATCTTATACAAACATGATATCCTTATAATAATTTTAAATGATTTTTAAATTTCAAAAGGTATGAAGATTATTTTATTTATTTAAGGTATTTTTATGACCTTTATTTTCCAATGGTGAAAATATTTCTTCTATGTAAATGTATTCAAGAGTCTTCAAGTTCTCCAAGAAACCCTTATTGTTAGATATTTTTTCTTTATAGGGGAAATTTTATTAATTTTATTATAAAATAATGTTTTTTCTTGTAAATGGAAAGAAATATTTGAGATCAAATATTTATTGTGAAGAAGTAGAACATTCTTAATAAATTTTGAGGTTTATAAATAGACTGCTCAGTTTCCATCATATCCCATGATAAACATTCTTTCTTATGACACATTTTCAAATGATTTTTTATAGATTATTTGGAGGGTTATCAAATTTAAGAAATTTAGAGATCGAGATATGGGAGATTCATTGAACAAAGATATGTGTCTATATAACTAATATTTTGTGGGAATAATGGATATTTTGTGGAATTTTACACTTTAATATGTAATATTTTACCAAATTCTATAATAATCAAAACTGAAAAGATCATGGAAATGTAATAATTTGACTGTCTTGTTATAAATCCTTTAATTATGAGTTTTATTGTATTAGATGTTATATTGAAAGATTATGTGATGAATGTTTTTTTTATTTTATGTTTTGTAATCATTTAGTAATAATTATAGAATACTTTTCAGATTAATTATTTATGGAAACTGGATGAAGAGAAATTAGTGAAAAAAACGCACAATGTAATTTTGGTCAAAAATGGCATCATTGTTTGACTTGAAGATCAAAAATTCTAGGTTATCATGAAGTTTATTCTTCATATAATTCTTTATTAAAACTATATTTCTTAATATATTTTCTAATTCAAATCACTTTGGATTTAGTTTATTGTTAGAAATAGAAATTACTATGTCATCATATTTTGGAGAAGTTTAAATAACCTCTAGGTTTAGAGTTTCAGTTATTAAAACATAGGTGAAAAAAATTATTCCAATTAGATAATAAATTTTTCATTTTGATTGTTGATAACCCATTTTATGTTCTAATTATGTTATTTTTAACATAAAATATATCATTTATTAAGTTAATTTCAATAAATGTCACAAAACACTCTTATCTCTCTTAAATGACTTAATTCATTTTTTGTTGAAAATCATGTTCCAATGATTTCAAAATATTTTCCAGCATTTATGTAACATGAATATTATTATATGATATATAAAAATACACTTTGGTACAATATAATTTCTATGTATCAAATATTTTTTGTGATCAAATTTTTAAATCACAAAATATTCATCTCTCTAGACATGAAAAGTATCACCAAGGAATATGAAATTTTTTAACACTTGAAAAAGAGTATCATACAATTAATGATTTCAAGGAATCGATAGATTTGTAAGATATTCAAGTAACCTATTTGTATTTAGTTTTTTGTTTTTCCCTTTTTAACTACTTATGATGTTTTGCAAAACCCATATTTTTATAATTTCAAATATTTTTTATTATATTTTTTTATAAAATTATTTTTCATTCATATTTTTTTACTATATGTCTAAAATACCGCTTATTCATATTCAAATAATTATTTTCACTAATTTAGGTGTGGTAAACTAAGAAAAAAATCATAAATATTGCATCATTTATGATAATTTTTCAATAAATTTCATAGAAATACACAGACCATAATCTGAAAGGACTAATGTATTTGGATAATTGATGTATAATAAAATTATGTCATGAATTATTTTCAACATATCTTACAAATTTCTTATCTCAACATACCCTTTTCAGATATATCTTAATTAAAACTATTCTTCATGAAATTTGGAGAATGGAATCAAAAGAAGGGGTGTTCTCAAATAATGTATAAGGACCCAACCTTAAACATTACATAATCTTGAGAGAAGTTAAGAATTCACATTGAATATATTTTCAGGTTTAGAGTTTCAGAGAATTAGGCCACATCTATTACATTACATCTCAAATATTAAAAAGTAGACACTTATACTCTATAAAAATTTTACATAATAATAAATCTCCTTTACCAAAACTAGAATAATTTTCTTGATAAAAATATTCTTGAATTATTCCTTTCTCTTACCATTCCTTATAACCTATCAAAAAACATTTCCAAAACTTGGGATGAGCATAAAAAGATCAGTAAGGGATATAAAATAAGGAAAGAAAACATTATTCAATGAATACATTGAAATAAAAGAAATAATACTATTCAATCATAAAACATAATCTATTTAATATAACTCATGAAATCATAATTGTAACTTGTGCATCCATAACATACTTACATTTTAGCTTTCACAGCTACATAAGGAGTTACAATTGGAATACCCATCATAGTATATTCCCCAAATATCTTAGGGTAAACATTAAATTTTACCACGTTCACGTTACCCAATGCATTGGAGAGATATCTCAGGCTCACCCACCCTCATTTTATCATGGAACCACCCTTATAAATAATAAATTCCCAAGAACCATAACATAATCATAACATATAAATCAAGCATAATGAAAAGATAATATTTCCACATTACAATTACAATATTTCATTTCAAGATATTGACATAATAAATGATTTCTCAAAACCATTTTCAATACCAAAATACATAAAAATATAATATTATATTTATCTTCCTTTTAAAACATCATGTCTTTTTAAGGAAGAAAAATATCAAATAATGCTCCTGGCAGCGAAAAAGTCATTGTCCCCACATACATTAAAATGAATCATTCCCATTATCATTTAGTAAAATGCTTCATAAAACAAAAGATTCCTTTTGAAAAATATTGAATTAAATTAAAAGAAAAACATTATAATTATACACCGTATAAAATAAGGTCATGTATAAACCAAAATATGCCTCAATGGAAGGAGATTGAGATGAAGTCCCTTACCATGAGTCTGACTTGTCTCGTTCATTATTTATATTCCTGAAACACAATCGTAAGTTAATTTCTATATTCTTAAGAACCTTTCTCAAGTTTATTATTCATTTTATATTACTTATCATCATTTTATAATAATTACATAATTATTTAAGTTCATATCAGTTGTTTTGTCGATATTCAATACTTCAGTCGGAAATGAACTTGTTTTGATATAAATTGTCCATGTAGACAAAATTCCATCATCACCAGAACATTAATCATGATTTAAGTATCATATATATCCAGTATATATTTATTTATATCCATTATAACATTTGGAGATAATAAATTAAATTCATCATTCATGGGGATGGTAAGTCGTATGTACATATGAACGCTACTTTCATTTCTTTTTCATTTGTAAAGGAATTAAAACTACATGATACATAGGTATATTATAATTACATTATAATACCATATTTTATGTACATTACATATTTTTATTAACACTATCTTTAATACTTTCCATGTATTCCATGAACAAGTCATATCACTTTGAGGGGGTGATAGTCTGCACTTCCTCAAAAGAAATTATCATTTGTACATATTATGGAAATCATAAAGGTATGATGTAAATAAAAATTATAGAATCATAGAGAAAATATAAATATAATATATCTCATATGTAAATACAGTTCCATCATAATGGACACTATGAGAGGTGTTCTGGGAAAATTTAACAATCATCATTTCATGAGGCAGTAGTTTGCCATGCACAGAAAAAAAAATTATTCCTATCCATTAGATAGAGGTGTTCGTAAGTGTAGTTAAAATCCATCACATAAAAACATCCTAATATATTTAGGATAATGTTTTATTATTTAATCAAATAATATGAAGATCATAGGGTGTGGATAATGAAAATAAAAAGAAATGAACATGAGAGAAGATGTTACCTCTAAATCGGGTAACTTCTTTTGATTTGAGAAAAAGGCATTCTTGAATTGCCTTATGTCCAAGGTAAGGATTCTACTAGGAATAGAGAAATGTTGGGAGCTTATTTGGGTAGATTTTTTATGAGACATGTTTTTTGATAAGTTTTATTAAATGGGTAGAGGTGAAGCCCTTTTATAAGAGGGAGGAGGGGCACTTTAGGAAGGTTTTGAAATATTATTTAATTCTAAAATGATTTTCAATTACAAATTTTCAAAAAATAATTTATTTATAATATAATCTGGTTTTGGGAAGAACAAATATCAAATAATATTTTATAGACAATTTTAGTTCACATATTTAACCTTATCTTTTAGCATTAACCCTTAGATAAAAACATTAACTCTTACCATGTCTGCATTCATTTTCATAATATATTGTCACTATATTTACAATAAAATACCAATAAAACCATAAGTGGAACATTAATGAAATATTTAATATTATATAAGTCAGTGGGCAGAATATTATATTTTTTGGACTATTATATCATTTAATAAAATAATATCTGTTTTAAAAACTCATTTCTGTCAATTTTGACACTATAAAGTAATTGATTCTTGTTAAAGTACTAATGAAATTATTCCTTATAAAAAAGGTATTAAATAAAATATAATATGTCACTATAATCCAAACAATTCTTGTATGGAATCAAAATATTCAAATTACAATTATTTTAATATTTATAATATCATTTATTTGAATATTTCATTAATGAAGCGATTACTGAATCATCATTGCATTATAATTAAATTTATTTATTTAATGGGTAAAAATTATAAATAAAGTACCATGATGTAGGAAATATTATTATATTTCTAATGAATATTTATGGTCGCTGATATCACTTATATAACTCAATATATAATTTTTTTTATTAAAAGATACATGTTTATGACATATTTCTTTTTTTACTTTAAATTAATTCTTATAAAATGTCATTTTCACACCCATGTGGCTCCATGGGGTCCCCAAATCGAGACAAGTATGACCATGGTAGGAAATATCTCATCCAATAGGATTGTAATGTGTTTTAGGGTAGTTTAATATTATTATAATATTATTTTTTACCTATATTTACCAGAGTTACCCTTTTACCATGGTAAATAAAATAATTATTAAAGTTACAATTCATAATGTACCAAAATAAAAGAAAACTATTCAAACAATTCTGGCGTTATGATTATAAATATTGAATAAATTTTCCTAAATATAAAACATAGAATTTTTAGTAATTAATTTAAAATTAATTCCCATTGTCAAAACCAAAAAGAGGGTTTTTAAGAGATAATAACTATCAAAAGATTGAAATGTGTTTCTGTCCAATTTCAAAGTGAAATTACATCTTGTTACCAACATTAGATTAAATGTTAAAAATCTATTACATTTATAATTTAACACTATATAAATTATCTTGATGGAAAAAAGTTGTTTTCAATTAAAATTTAGCATATTTTTACTATTCGTCAAGACATGATAGCTAAAAGAAAAATATAAAAAATTCATTAAAAGTAAATTTACATGCCCCTATTCTAATGAAGAGGTTTAGTTTTTAAAAATAGAACATATAAATTTGTCAAAAAGAAAATTTAAGAAGGTTTCTCTATAAAAAGGCAGTAAAACTACATTTTTAGAAAAATATTTCTTTTATCCAGAAAAATTGATTTTGTTCTAATATCATATCTAGAAAACATATAAGATTAATTTAAAACATTACATTGAATATATAACATATAATTTTCATTAAATAAAAATCCATAAAGAGTGATATGATTTTATAAACTCAATTATTCCCTTTAAATAGGTTTTAATAGAAACACATCCTTTATATTCAATTGGTTTTTATTTCCATTTATAAAAAATTTGGTAACAAATGAATCATTATTTAAACATGTGTAAACCATATTTCAATGATCAGTTGATACTAATCATTTCTGCCATTCCAACGGCTATGCATTAACTACCATTTAAAATAATAATAATTTCTATTATTTTTCAATATAACTCAAATTTGTGGCCAATGTAAGATTTTAGAGAAAACTATTGTTGTGTGTCGAGTATGCTATCGAAAAAAGCATCCCCTTTAATGTAAAACTAATATATTATTCATAAATATTAATAGTTTTGAAAAATTATTATTCTATAAATACATGGGTCATTATATAATGGGCAAAGTTAAACCTGGGATATATCAACTGATGTTTATATGAATTTTATTTAGATAATAATGAGGGTCTGATATCATGATCATAACATATTATTTTCATAACCAGTCAGTCACATACCATAAATCATGAGTCATGGTGAAGGTCCTGGGAGAAAAAGAAGAATATTATGGCGGGGGATATGTTAAATTTTATTTTATTATTTATTATCTTGAAAACACAAGAGAGGATCTTTCATGTTTAATTTATAATTAATTAATTTATATATGAATAAAAAATACTTTTTATTTACATATTTTCTTTGAGGGCATTTTTAATCTTTTGAAAGAAACATTTCATATTTTCTTCATTGCGACGAGTGTATCCAATGGTTACATACCTCTGGTAGTGATCCACACACAATCCTTTGATCTCCAAGAAATTCCAATTTATTTTTGAGTTCTAGAACGAAGAATCAATTTTCCTATACCGTTCATATTGAATGATCATACTTTATTATTGAATGAATCTCTCTTTTATTTCTCATTCATGAGAGTCTGAGATAAATTGGAATTGGGGATCAAATTATTTATGCACTCAAAATCTCTATTTCTCAATTACAGTGCATAATATACATAATCATGTATTAATAGGGTTATGATTTAGTTTAAGAAATATTTAATTGTGTATCTTACCTTAACAAATATTATAACTATCATAAAACCTCATTCCCTAAAAATAAAAATATTATTATTATTTTATGGTGTTTGCGAAGTTGAATAGTGATAATTGTTATTTACCTTCTACCAAATAAATATTCATTTCCAGAAGCGGTCTTGGTCCACTCCAACTCAATGAAATTTATGAATAAAATAATAAAATATTTTTTTCTACTAAATAAATATTCATTTCACAAACTATTAAATAAATATTTATTAAATATTGAATAATATAAATAAAAATATTTTTTTCAAAAATTGGTGCTTAAATATTTCATTATTTTATGAGATCAAAAAACATGAATGAAATTATTAATTTTTCATGAGAATAATATATATTTCATTAATTAAATTCAAATAGAATTTAACCACAATCAATGGAAACACATACTGTGTGAAAATATAGGGTTCTTTCTCCTTATCATTAGGCTATTATGCCTAAATTTTAATATTATGGTATTGTAATTGGTCAATGAACACAAAAGAAAGAACATAATGGTGAAACGATTCCAACATCAAATGAAGCCTCATCGTGTAATATAATCTTTTTGATGTAAAATATCATCAAGATGGTTTCACTTCCATGTCACAAACCTATATTATTGATATGTATTTCAATGATAATCAGTAATAAACATCATCACACCATGTCCATGAAATTTATGTGACGGTTATATTTCAATCCAAGGGTCGATATATCATCTTAAAAAAAGATATATAAGAAAAATCCTTCCTTGACATGTCCATTAATATCATATCATTTTTTATGAACACAATATACCCTATTTCCCACCAACATATGACATGAGGTTTTTTTCTACATGCCTAAGGGAATGAGTCACGAGATGCATTAAAGATGATCTTAAAATCTAAATACCACTACACCAGTGCATAGGTAAGAATACCTAATGATAAAAAAACTTGAGGAATTACTACTAGAGGTTCTATTCTCATTGTCTCCCATGATGGATATTACCATATAAGAACTTCCTAATAAGAAGCCTCAATTTCTTATGTGTACTCTCTCCTAACGATATGCATACCATGTGTCCTATCATAGTATGTTATCCAACCACATGACTAAATTTATGAGATATCACCATAAAAACTCTAGCTTCTCATCATTGCGGGGATCTTCTATGACCGTATTAATGAGATAGATACTCTAGGTAATTTTAACATCACTTTATGTATGAGAACAATCAATATGTGTTAATATATTTATATTAATATTCAATTCATTAAATATAAAAGAATTATAAAGTTAAATGTAGTCAGTTCTAGGGAACCAAATCCCAAACAAATACCAATTAAACTGGATCCAACTACTAATGATAGGTTATTACTCACACGTTTAAAATGCTTCAGCTAATTATTTCTACAGTTTCTAGTCTTACCATGTTTTCATGGATGGGCTTGGGTAGGCATATATTTGTGTGGTGGATCCGGTTACTTCAACAAAAATATCTTTAAAAAATCCCTCAATTATTAAATTAACAAAGTATCCACCTATTATTCCTTTGCCAGAATCCTGATTTCTAGACTAAATACATAGTGATACTTTATCGTAATTTGATAAAACACATTCTTTTGGTATAACCCAAAATTATAACATGACGTTTCTAAACCACTTCTAAAGCTGTATTAGAAGGTTCATCATACTCGGATATTATATATATAGAAACCACTAGCTATAATATGTTTTCTATGCATTTTACTATTTTCATATCATTTATAATAGATCAAAGGGAAATAAATAATCATAAGCATTCAATGGTCTTCGTCGCTAGTATTCTCACTTCACCAAACACTATGAACTCATCCAGTTTTACTTCTAAAATTACCATTTGATATTTCTAACTATAATTAAACAAAATTATATTGTATTTAATTGATATTATCGTATAATCCATTATGAATATTTAATATAATAAATTAGTAAATATCATGGAACAAAAGTTGAATTCCTATAACTTTTACTTTTGAAATTATTTTAATATTCATAATCACTCTCAATTCCCATGTATGATCTCATAGAAGATTTATTTTCCAATGAAAAGTTGGTTTTGAATTGTTTCAAATTGTATTATTTTAACTCTTAGTTAATATTTGTACTATAAATAATTTGATAAAACACATGTAACATTCTTTTCTATCTTGTTGTGTAGAACATGGTTTCTGCTTCAAGTCATACATTGAGAAATTTCAATAATTAGTCTTAACAAACTTGTAATACACAATATTAATTTTTTCATATGTTATCAACATATCAATCTTGAAAAATTATCGATCTCTCACTAACTAGATAGAGACACATGAAACTTATTCATTGAAAAAGAATATTATATGATTATTATGAATGATTTATTCATAAATTAATTTATGAAAGATTTTAATTTTATTGGAATATATATATTCTATTAACCATTTTACTTATACCATGAAGACAAATATCCTAGGACCACCTTTTGGTTGTGTCATATAGACATATTTTGTGAGGATTCTTTAAACTGAGGTGGCCTTGATAATAAATAAACCAATATGATGGACATAGAGGTGTTATAAGAAAAGTAAAATTCAAAATGGATTTTAGGCATGGTGAGGGGTGAATATTTTTTGTCATAGAATAAATTTTTGATAATAAATCATGATTTATTAGAATAATATTATAACATACATCTCTAGTATCTCTTGAATACTCACTATAAATATCCAGTCATATAAACATTCAAATTATGAAGTCCTAAAACATGATACAAGAAGTCCATTATTTGACTATATATATAATTTTCAACATTTTCATATTAATATTTACTACTTATTTAAAGGAATAAATATTATAAAATAATAATAAATGTATCTCCCACTACAATGAACATAGTCCACCTCTTTGGTTATGAATTTATATACAGTACGTGATTCTCAAACTTCCCTTACCACTACGCTTAGTGGAGTCTAGTATTCTGATGCCAACTCATGTGAATCCAGAGCCTTGACTCGTAAAGATACGTATGCTCCTACTATGCTTAAATAGGAAGGTTTCTTTTTTCAAAATATAGTCAATCTTGACTAAATGTTAATTTCCAAAGTTCCATTAGGGATATTTAATTTGATGAAATTTAGTGTTTTTATGTTCATTTGTAGTAAGGATAGCTTTTAACAATGATTTGAAACAAACACCTCTCATAGTGTTCTAATTTTTTTATATAATATCATAATAAATCTGATATCCATTAGATAATATAGCTATCATATGTTTTGTTGTTTAACATGTATTTTAAAAATATGTCTTGGATGATATAATATATCATTTGAAATATATATACTATTCTTTATTAATCTTATTTTACTATCATCAATTCATTAATGTATATAGGAAAATGTGAGTTTTTGATAACCTTTAATCCACATGTTTGATAAGTTATTACAATGAAAATATGTTCTAAAATAATATGTCTTACAGATTCCTCTATCTTAACCTTGTGCAGTCATTTACATCAATGATCATTTCTAAAACTTCTATATGTGATATAATGAATAGTATAATGTTATCATAGTCTTTTTAATATTTCACATGGCCATGCTGATCCAATTTTAAAATAATCCTGACATACCTTTATGTATAATGGTTTCTTTAACAAAAACATGATGAGTAGTTAATTTATATATAATGTACCTTAGATTAGTTGATACTAAAAATACGTCTAAAGGAATATAAATGTCAAATATAATAATCTTTATTTGAAAATTAAATATCATTCCATAATATGTTAAGAGTATTATATTTTGTATTCATTAAACATTATAATTGATATATGTGATTCAATAGTTACTGAACTAATAGTTTATAATTTAATGTACCATAAACTTATTCCTTCCAATTGTGAAATAATGTCTTATTATATCTATCAAAACACTGAGATAAATTTTTTGGAAACTCTTATTACAGACATGAATCAATACATTTAGCAATGAGATAGATCAATCTCCCCACTGTGCACATAGGAATCACCATTTCTCTGAACCTTGTGAGTTCACTCAAAAACCCTTCTAATCCTTATTATTACTAATATTTAAATTATTTTTTGTTATAATAATATTACATTTAATATATAATGTATGAATAGAATATTGATTAATATACCTAAATTGGATTAAAAGTTTTACTTCTTCAATTCAATCAAATTTAGTTTCTAATTTCTATGATTTCCACATGAGAAGTAAATAGCCTCCATTTAAATATTATTCCCTAAAAACCTTTGTCTCTTTGAAGGATGTTGTGAAGGATATTTTGGCTATATATAAGGCCAAGTATATTCATCCTTGTATTTCAAATTTTTTACTATAAGGGGTGGAGAAATAGTTTTCAAAAAATAATTATCTTCTTGGTGATATATAGACAAAAGTTTCAAGAGTTCCCTTAACTTTTTCATCATCTATGATTTGAAAAATAATGATAATCATGGAGGTAAGGATACTAAAATAAGAATAATTAATAAGTTATTATCCATTTGAAAGACCAATTTAACATATCTATCTATATAACCCAACATTTTGAAAGCATGATTAGTAGCTAGATTTCCCTTTTACATTTTATAATGGTATCATGCATTGACAATATTACATTTTTCAATCCTTTCATTATCTTTATTAATAGAATGTAGATTTTTATTACGGTGTAATCATCCATATACTTCTATTGTATCATAGAAACTCAAGTCAATATAGATAAAATAACATAATAGATAGAAGAAACATCCTCTAAATATCTCTAGTAGGCTTCCCTTTCAGTTTCTCTAACCAGTTGGGTGGAAGAAATATAATAGTGTATTCTAACACATAATACAACATTTCTGTGAATATTTCTCTATAAGAAAAATTGTACAACTTCTAAAAAATTTTATTTTTAAGCACATAACCTGAGTTAAGTAATTATTTCCATATTATCATGGGTTTTCTTGTTATTTTCTACAATAATTAAACCATTTTTTAATAATTTACATGATTAAATATTATTTTACAAATAATAATAATAATTTTTTTTATTTCCATTAATATTTTATCAACTTCGAATATCCATCACCATTAAATAGGAATGTAATTTTTCTTGGACATTATAGTGTAATGTATCCATATTCCCCTTCGAATATCCCAAAAAGGGGTTTCTCAATCTACCTGAAGGTATATAGGAAGGATGGCCTCTACCAACGTTGGACATGATGCTCCTTAATCTGTTGAGTGGATTCCCCAATCCTAAAATCCCCACATATAATTTATCAGTACTTTCCTCTAAATTGAACCATGTCTATCAAGGTATACTCCACTTTATATAAAATGGTCATGTCGTCCCAAAAACTTCATATAACTCCCCTTATAAATGTTTATTTCCCAAAAAGTGTTGTTCAAACAGATATTGGTATCTTTCATAATCTAGTAATGTAAGGTCATATCTGACATAATATTTATTTGAGTGATTTTAAATTTTGGTGCATAAATTTTATCTTATTTTATCCATTACATGTCTTTTTAATATTTAGTGATTTTTACTTAATTCATTAACCATTTTGGATAAAACATCAATGCATAATTTATTTAATTAAATTAATTATTTACATAGTAATTCATTTATATGTTGTATTCGGGTCATGTATAGATAAAATAAATAATGCATAGATAGAAATAAATAAATAAAGTAAATGTAATGATCAATATCTTATAAAATAGTTGATTAAATTAGCGAACATCTAATCAACCTATGAACTAGGGGAAACTCCATTTTCCCGCCTTGGCATGTTTTATAGAATTCCTCATGTAATCAGGTGTATCACTTAGTTAGAATAATCATGGTTTTGACAGAAACCACCTCCATATTCATTTGTATGATCTATTAATTACACGAATTTACAACAAACCTACAGGTGAGGAGAACCAAAGGATTTGTTAAAGTGGATTATATAAATACCCATGGACCACAGGTCTTAAAAAATAATAGAGGGATGAATGAATCACCAGACATCATTTAACTTAAAATTAAATAAATGAAAACCCATGCAATAAATTTAATTAAATAAATTCCAACACATAAATTGGTCTTGGATGAGCTCCAAATCAGTCACACATGCAAGAAATGTGCAAAAGTAAATTTCTAGTATTCATTTATTTATTCATTCCTTGTTAAAAAAATTAAATGTGCTTGCAATAATTAATTAATTAATTAATTACTTCCAATTCATCTTTCGGATCATAAAAATTATTTTTAGATACACATAATTTTTTTCATTCGCAGACAACAAATGGTAAAACCAATAAATAAATACGCATTATAATGAATTTACTGACTATTTAAAATTCATTAAAAATTTATTAAATTTTCAAATAGACATTGGAGTTCTAATCAATAAATTATGGTTTTAATGCTTTAATTTTCAATTTACTATAATTTGAAATTATTTACTTTAATGGGATACTACATAGCATGTACAATCCTACTACATTCTATTTACCTTTCATTCCATGTATCTCGGTAAAATTCATAGGGGATTTTCTAGGTTTACTTAGTTGGACTACATGATATGTTCATGAAACCTACACATTGTGTAATATCCCAACCCAAACCACATGGTACATGTCATAATACCACATTTCCTCGTGTGTGTGTCTCTATATGCAAGAGGTTTCCAACAATCAGTGAGGGTCTCAGGTGGAATTGTGTGGAGATTATGACCTCAATATCATTTCATAGAATCGATAACCAATAATAAAAAATAGACAATCTGAGAAAACATACAAAATGGTAAATATGACATAAATTACATAAAATAAAACATATACAAAAGTGTAAATAAAAATCAATGTAATAATAAGTATAAAAATAAAACATAAACAATAGTAACTGGGGTCCATCTTGGTCCATTATTAGCTCTATACCAAACTACTCATCCATGCACCAAAGGGTCATTACCATTTGTTGGATCCCCTATAAAATGAGTAATCCTATAAAAATTATTATGTAGTTTGTGTGTACAAGACTCTATAAGACCCCACCAATGCATCATTAGCCTTATGTGCTCATTGATACAAGTCATTGATAGAATAAACTAAATGTTTAACAATAATTATAACACACAATCCAAAATAGACCGATCGTATGCTAAAAAAGCTGCACGAAACCCCTGGACATACCTACTTCATCTCTATGATAGATGGTTAATCGTGGTATCTCAAGAATCAAGTATTAGACATGAGGTTAATGAAGCACGTTAATTGGAATCATGTGATTGTGAAACTCGGTGTCACTCCTCTAGAAGTTTATGTTCTCAGCATGTACTAGGGATCGAGAGCTAATTAAAATACCTTAGATGTCGACTTACATAATAGGGATAAAGATATAACCAACATATCTTATTGATCACGTAAAATAACAGGGTTCAAAAACAAATCAACATCTCATCGTCATCATGTTCATCACACAACATCCCCTAGGAATAGTCATATCCCTACCATATGCATAGGTCCATCGTTTTCATTGTCACAATAAATTTGAACTCCCACTGAAAGGGATAGCATTTCACAGAGGTCCAGCTGTATTGGGTTCCAAGATCATTACAATAAAGTATTTATATCATGATGGGATACATGATAAATCATAACATATAATATTAACTAAAGGAACATACAATACATGTGATCAACATAAAACATGAATAACTTTCTACAAGTACTCTTGGAATCAAGTCTAACATAAGGGTTAAAAGGATACACACACACATGGGACCATAATTTTGCATGGTCATCAAAATATGTCAACGAATAATCATATTAAGGAAAAAATATATAAACAATCCCGAATAGGAAATGAAATTTCCCACCTCAAAAGTCATTGTTGTAAAAAGGTGGGGACAAACCTGTCAAAAACACATATTAACAACATTATTATAGAAAATTCAACACTTGAGGTTTTTATTTGTTTCTTAGAACCAAAACACCAATTTTATTTAAAAAAAACACACATTTGATGATACATTCTATATTATAGATAATTTTCACATTATCATTAAAGTATCACATGTTGTGACATTTTCTCCTTCTTGAATAATTTTCAAATTATCATTTAGGGAAAATCATATTCTCACTATGTTCTCCTCAAGGATAAAATTATTATTGATAATTTATCCATAATTATTCTCTTTTAATTAGGTTGTGAATATTTATTATATGTTATCCACTGTAATTAACTTTTGATATATTTTTTACAAATTATCCTTTATAATTATATTTCGAAAATTTCTTAATAGTTATCCTTTATAAATATGTTTTGATAATTTCGGAAAACATATCTCATTATAATTATCTTCTGAGAATTTATTATAAATTATCCTTTATAATTATCTTTTTCTTATTTTATAAAAATTAGTCTTTTATAATTATCTACTAATAATTTATTATAAATTTTCACTTATAATTATAATTTGACAATTTTATAAAAAATTATATATTTGTACTTATAATTGATAATTTTCTCTTATAATTAATTATCCAAATATATTTATCTTACAATAATCTTTAATAAATTTTCCTATGGTAATTTTATGTTATTAATTTATACGTATCATTTAATAATCCATGCAATTACACATTGAAAATTTTATAAATTATTTCTTGATAATTATATTATGATAATATCTTAAAAATTATCATTTTATAATTTTATATTACTAACATTATAATTATACTTTAAGAACTAGTATAAATTATAATTGATAACATCTTTAAATTATTCTTTTTCAAATAAATATAATTATTATCTTCCATTTTCAATAATTTATATTTTTATAATTCATGCAATTGGAATTTGATAATTTTAATAAATTATCCTTAATTATATGATGTGATTATCAATATATATATATCTGTATGTGTGTGTGTGAATATATATTTAATTTTCTTTTGATAGTTTATTTTAAAAAAAATCACGATAATACAACTAAATTTTAATCACATGACAAATTCTCTAATTATCATTTTTTATTCATAATCAAACATCTTTTTTTGTAAAGTTTATAAGGAATAAAGAAAATAAATAAAATTAAAATGAATTAAACCTACATGTTATGTACTAGTGTAATGACGTTTTGGTGGGATGGAGGTTCGTTCCAACATGAGTGAACATAAATAGAAGATTGAAATGGAGGAACATGTAGATTTAATGTGGTTCAGAAGTATGCCTACATCCATAGGAGAAAGAGGGCTAGTTCTATATTTCCACTCTCTGGATGAAACCAGCTAGGATAAAAACTAGGTTACTAAGGATTTCTTTCCTTACAAATTCATTAGATTATATTCTACTTTATCAAGGAATCAAATATTGCTTTGTCGACAGTTTTTAAGGTATATCACCTACCAATGAAATTTTCTACTTTCTGTAGGATTCTTCTAATTCCTTGACTACCCACAAAAGGATACCGATTCTCCATGCCTCCAGAAGATACCTCCACTTATTTCTCCCACGATTTGGATTGGACCCTGAATGTCTCCACCTCATGAAAACGTTTGGTTAAAATCTTGACCTCTAGTCTACATAGAAGTTTCCATCATCACTTTCAATAGAACCTTCATCATAATGTATTCACCATTATCATTGGTGTGGATTTTCTCAACATTCAACAATATTTATTCAATCATATTTCAGGTGCAGTGATATTTTAGGTTGATGAGTTTGGACGTCGAATGAAAATTCCAGTTCTTAGTTAATTGAATAGTAATCTGACTATCACAATAGAGAATATTATTCTCCAAACTCTATCCCAACTCCTGTAAAAAATTCATTATCCACAACATCTCCTTTCAATATTCAATAACCGTGAAATACACTATTTATATGGTATAAAATGCAACAAAGATAAGAATTCAGGATTTCCATGATACTTCTCCACCTAAAAATAATATCAGGTACCCAAATATGGATTTACTCATGTCTACATCTCCATCCATATATATATCTATGTATCCTTAAAAAACTTTTTTATCACTTTTAAAACATAAAAAATTAATAGATTTACATTATAAATTCCTTAATATCTATTTGAGAGCTTTCCAATGATACTTCCATGGATTTTATAATAATTTTCTCATAATTCCAACAACCTGAGAAATATCTTGTTCGGTTCACACCATGGGATAAATAAGAATAGAAACTATTGACTAATAAGAAACTTTTTACATATCTGATTTCCCCAACATATTTGAAGGACTCATACTTTTCAGGATCAGGAAATGACTCACAAGTTTAGTTTTAATTTGTTTATCCTTTCACTTGTTGAATCTTTTAATAATGTTCTCAATGCATAGATCCTGAGATATCCAAATCATGTGATTCCTCCTATCATGTGTAATTGTCAAACTAAGATTCTAAGTATAATCTCCCAAGTCCATAATTTTAAAATCCTTGTTCAAATACTTATTCAACCTATAAATATTGGCATTATCTCAAACAATAATAAACATATCATCATTATAATGCAATAAGATGATAAAATTGCCATTAGAAAACTGCTTGAGAAAACACAGTGATCAATAGTCATGATCCGGTATTCATTTTTCTCGACGAATTAGTAAAATTTTCAATACCATCGCCTTAGTGCCATTTTCAAACCATATCAACTTTTCATAAGTTTTCATATAAAGGGGTTTATTTTTCCCATTTATCCCTCTGGATGTTCCATGTGTATATCCTAATCAAGATCACCACGTAAGAATGTATTTATTACATTCAGTTTTTGAACCTCCGGGTTTAGAATATCCTCCAGTCCAAAATCAAATTTTATAGAAGTCATTTTCACAATAGGGTGAAAGTTTTCATAAAAGTGAATACCTTTCTTCTGACTGAATCCCTTCAAAACCATTATGGATCTATAAAACATCTTTGAGCTCCCATATTCTCCATTGATTCTATACACCCACATATTCTTGAGTGCCTTATTTCCATGTGGTTACTCTGCCAAATCAAATGTATGATTCTTGTTCAAGGATATCATCTTCTCTTGCATGGCCTTCTTCCATTTCATATTGTACTGACTCTTGATCACATCATCGTAACCTTCTGGTTATCCCTCATCATTGATCATCACATACTTGTGTGGTGAGTATCTATGACTCAGTTTTCATTCTCTGGTGGATCTCCTCAAAAATGTTTCTAGGGGATTCTATTCTAGAATATCATATGATTAATACATACCAGTACATCGAGATATATTACTTGGTATTCATGTATTATCAATTTCATGTATATATATCTTGCTATATGGAAATGATGGTGGTGATACTAGTCCATATTGACTGGAATTTACTAAGACTTCATCTTCTTACATTTTCTAGCTTCTCAAAATCATCAATATTATGATCCTCAACAATCACCAAATCGAATCATATAATGATCCTCTTGCAGATAGGATCCAAGATTCATAATCCAAACTCTACATGATCATATCCAAAAATGATTCATCAATTTATTTTTCCATCCTTCATCACCCTCTCAACTTTTGGGATCTGAAAAAACTCCCTGCAACAACATACACTCTCATTTTCCTATATATAACATTGTTATATATCCAGAAACTTTCTAGACTTTGTTTTTTTAGTGGAACTGATAGAGAATGATTAACAAGATAAAATAATGTCCTCATTGTCGCCCTAACATGGGAATTGGTAGGTTATCATTTGAGATCATACACCTGCCTCCCTCATAAATTATTATGTTCATCCTCTCAGCAACATTATTATTCTTAGGTGTCTTCAATGCTAATTTTTCTAGGTTTATACAGAAACTCAAGTAGTACTCCTCAAATTCTCCATTATACTCTCCTCCATTGTCATCTCTCGCACACATTAACCATATGCTTCTTTCTCTTTCCACCATCATGTGAAACCTCTAGAAAACATTCTATACTTGATCATTGTCTTTCAAATAAAAGTCCCTCACTTTTCTATAATGATCATTAATGGATGTAAAAAATAGAACCTCCCATATATTTAGTGTACATCATGTAATTATAATTTTGAATTAAATATAAAAAAATTTCTTTTATCGATTGTGAATAACCATGAAATGACCCTCTATACTGTTTTCCCATGATGCAATCAATACAGGAATCCAAATTTCATTCTTTTAGTCCTGGTAAGAGATCTATTTATGAGATAATTTTGATTAATTTCTTTCTCATGTGACCAAGATGCATATTCCAAACATCTATAAGAGTTTCCTTCCCTTCCTCAGAAAGATCAATAGAGGGTCAAGTAGGTGGTGGTTGAGTAGATGGAGGGTATGAAGAAATTCTAAGAGGATGTAGGATAAATCCTTCTTGAACATTAGGTAAAAGACTAGGTTTGTGTTGTGACAAAACAGGAGGTTGAACCTATTTTGGGATCACTAGACGAATCAGAGTCAAAGCGTGAGCAACTGTCATTTGAGGTGTCAGCACTGATCCAGCAGTAGGGGCTACAATTATTTCACTTTATACATGAAGATATGGATTTAAAATATTGATGAAATACTCAATAATATCCCCCAACATACTTCTTTTCTTTCTCCAAGTCATCCTTATTCTTCATGAATTTTTCCAATATAGGAGTGAAGTCCCTCAATTTCTTGACTTGTTCTTTGAATTCTTTTGTAACTGGGGGTAAATTCAAATTTTATGTCAAATAATTATTGTGAATTATAAACTGGTTCCTGGTGTTAATATTAGAGAAATATGAATTAATCCTCTTTGAATGATCTTTGAGGCCGTAAGATGCTTACTTGCTATATAATCTGACCATATCATGAACACAATCACTATTCTTGTAAATATTCTCTAGGTTTCTCAAACTATAGGTATAAAATATATCATTAAGATCCTCTTTTACAATGGTTATAATAGCCTCAAAATATAGAGTCTTAGAGGTCTGACTATATGTAGAAGTAATATAATTAGGAGTTGAGGTATTAG
Source organism: Viscum album (assembly GCA_963277665.1). Classification (NCBI taxonomy): domain Eukaryota; kingdom Viridiplantae; phylum Streptophyta; class Magnoliopsida; order Santalales; family Viscaceae; genus Viscum; species Viscum album. The sequence continues at coordinate 282,158,850 of OY728167.1, forward strand.
TTTTCAAATTCTTAAGAATAATCTCCACACAACCTTTATACTCTGAGTTTGATGTATTTATGGAAGAAGCAAGTCCAGTCATTTCATTCCTCAGCTTGGAAGTGCCTACAAAAATTGTCTAAGTAGTTGTAATAAGGTTGGGTTGAATCTCCTCTATCACTTTATTTTCAACAGTAACTACGTCACCCTTGCTTTTACCTATTGTCTGACTTGGAACATACACCACTTGTCTAGACTACATTATTTTAGCTATTGAAGATCTTATTGAATGTAATTCATTACTGATATCAGTGTTTTCTCTTCTAGCTGTCTGAATTTCATGTACCATTTGATATTGAACAAAAATACTCACATCTAAACAGAATTCTTCTTGAAATCTTTCATAATCTTATTTAGTGATAGAGTCACTAGGAAGGGTCTCATCTATTGATTCCCTTGTAATAGGTAAAAAAACTTCATCATAGGAATCTTAATAATCTAATCCCAATGCCACATACCCAGGATTCCATTCCAATTCAATCATTACATAATCTTCAAAAGGAGTGAGAGTATCAAGACTTACTCTTCCAAGTTGATTCTCTTCACCAGGTTTCTCTTATCTTTCTTAAGGCTCCCACTAAATCTGCGATTTATTTATTGTTTTTTCATCTTCATCACAAGGTCTTCTCCTTTCATATACTAAATGAGGTTCATGAATTTCTTGAGCTTCCACTTCAATAGAAACTTTCTCATTTTCTATTACTTCAACAATAACTTCAGGAGGTTCTTTCAATTGGGCCCGATCCACAACTTCTATCATTTTAACATCATTAACTTAATCAACCTTATTATGGTCATTATCACTTCCACTACTTTCATTATCATCATGTCTAGATACATGATCTTCATTTTCATTTTTATCACCATCTTCTTTAACTTCCCTCTCTTCACTACCACTACCACATTTATCATCTTCACTTTCTACTACTTCTTTAGAGCCGCTAGATCTACTTACCTATTACACACTAAAAAATACTTCTATCTCTTCATCCCCATTATCTTCAAGAGTATGCTCATTAGAGGGTAAGGAAAGTGGAGTACTTGGAGGTCTAAAGGAAAAACCTTCGCGAGGTTCAGTGGTGTGATGATCACTCTTATCATTAGTATGTGATCCCTAATCTCTAACTAGAGTGACAAGATATTCTCCTTCTTCTAAAGAGTAAACAACTTCATCATTTGGTATTAGACCAGGATTATCCAAATTATTAGGACTATTTGGATAGTCCACTATATTGAACTTATCATAGATTTTATCTTCATCTCTAACCCATTCACTCTTCTATGGGTTCCAGTTGATTTTCATCCTCTTAAAAATATATTTAATGAGGAAAATCCCATCATACTCAGAAAAAACTTATTCTCCTTCATTAGTACAACTATTATCTTTCAGAATAGCTGAGGTCATTTTTGGATAAAATAGAGAATTTATTTTGTAAGAAGGGTTTATAATCTAATTCAGGTGCATAGAAAGGTATCTAAACAAATTTACATTAATCCTTTTTCTTAATAAATAAACCAAGTAGACATATTGATATTTTAGAGAATAAAAGTCCCCTATCATGGGGTAGATTTGATAGTAGATAAACTTAAACAAGATTATACATTCGTCACTAAACCCTCTAGCAATGGGTCTTCTGTCCTCATCATTATTAGTAAGATCCTTTATCACTGTCTCAAAGAAAAATATATCACTATCAGGTGTATAGGTACCTTGATAATCAGGAAATAAACCTTCATGAGAAGCTTTATGACATTCCACCCAATTTATTAAAGATAATGATATTTCATTTCCTTTTACTATGGACTTGATCTAGGAAACATTACTTCCTTCCAATAGAAACACTATATTCATGTAAAATTCATGATCTAGATTCTGGATAAAGGTTTGTTCATTATTTGAGAACCACTCAAGACATACATGATCTTGGAGTACATTGAGAAGAAGAGACTTTATTTCTAATAACCATTCTATAAGAACTTCTTTTTATGGTGTTACAACACTGTTTTCCAGAGCCAAATTTACAGGTGCTGAAAATTTGTTCGATTCACCTTTCTATTTCATAGAATCATGAGATGCACCACCATCATGATCTCTCTTTACACACACCATTTCAGTCAGTTCCGTCTAGAGGTCAGAAGGTGAATGTTTGGGGGCAGAGTTATAGCAGCGATCAAGATATTTTAGTGGTAAAAGTGTACGGTGGATCAATTCAAATTTATATCATTTAGGGATTTCAAAATCACAAAATCATGAAATCATGAACAGAGTTCAACTAAATTAATTAAATAGTGTCATTTTGATAAAAAAACATATAAAAATAGGGATTCATCAGTGTTGTCATGATAGATTTTTTATAATACTAACAATGTTAGCATGAAAAGGCATCGATTTCATCATGAATGATGTGTCGGCATGACATAGAATCAGTGTCGCCATGAAAAATGTGTTGGAATGACAAAGCATTGGTTTTAGTGTGAAAACCACACTTATAATGGCTAAATAAACATAAACACAAGGTCATATTGATTGATCATTACAAACTCAAGTCTGATGTAGTTCATTCTTTCAGTGATCAATGGCTTAGTGAAAATGTCGACAAGCCGATGTTCATTGCCAATGAAATTTAATGTTATATCACCTTTTTGATAATGGTATCTCAAAAAGTATTGTCTTACATCAATTTGTTTTGTACTATATTTGAAATATTATTCATTGAAATTTTATTAGAATTTGTGTAATCACAATTTATTGAGACATGTATGAATTAATATCAATAATCTAGAAACGTGTGTTTGATCAACAAAATTTGTGCACAACAATATCTAGAAGCTATGTATTTAGCTTCAATGGTAGATAATAAAACAGATTTTTGCTTCTTACTACACCATGAAACTAGAGACATTCCCAAAAAGTTACATTTTCCATATGTGGTTTTTCTATCTAACATACAACCACAAAAATCAGAATCTGAATAGCTAATGAAGTCAAATGAATTTCCTCTAGGATAAACTAGTCCTTAGTTGGGAGTACATTAGAGCTATTTTAAAATCCTTCTAATAGCAAGAATATGAGATTATTTTGGTTTTTCTTGAAAACGATCACACATTCAAACACTAAACATAATATCATGCCTACTAGGAATTATGTATATAAAGCTTCCAATCATTATTATATAAGTAGTTTGATCAATATATTTACCATCTACATCATTGTCCAACTTACAAGTGGTACTCATTGGAGTTTCACTACCCTTAGTTCTTACAAATCCAAATAATTTTAAAAGATCCTTAGTATATTTACTGTGATTTAAATAAATATTTCCTTTAATTTTAAATATTTTAAATCACAAAAATAATTTGAGTTCACCCATTAAACTCATCTCAAATTAACTTTGCCTCCACTTTGAAAAATCAACACATAATGAATTTTCTGAGGATACAAAAATAATATCATCAACATTAATAGGTAATACTAAAACATTTATGGAAGTTCATTTTATATATAGAGTAGGATCAACTATACCTTTTTTAAAACCTTTCGAAATAAGAAAACTGATGATCATATCATACCATGATCTTGGAGATTGCATTAAACCATATAAATCTTTTTTTAATTTAAAAATATTATTTGGAAAATGAGGGTTTGTAAAACCATGTGGTTGTTCAACAAAAACATCCTCAACAATATACCCATTTAGGAATGAACTCTTGACATCCATTTGGAATATTTTGACATTTAGGTTTGTTGCATATGCAAGAAAGATTCTAATAGATTCATGTATAGCTACTAGTGAAAATATTTCATTATAGTCAATTCCTTCTTGACTATAACCTTGTGCAACCAATCTAGATTTGTTTTTAACTATGTTACCAGCTTTGTCAACATTTTTCCTGAATACCCATTTAGTGCCTATGGTAAATGTGTCTTTGGGTCTATACACAGTTTTCCAAACAATATTGCTTTTAAACTAATTTAATCCATATTGCATAGACATCACCCAAAATTCATCATTGATAGCATCGTTGATGTTTTTAGGTTCATGTTGTGAAAAGAAATCTTGATGTTAAACCTGATTTCTAAGAGAAGATCTAGTCAGTGTTCTAGTATTTAAATCTCCAACAACATCATCTAAATGATGGTTCTAAAGAGTTATAACATCTCTATAAAAAGAAGGGATAGTAATTTCAGGTTCTTCAGCAGGTTCGATTTCATTATACCTTGAATTTGGAGAATTTCCAAAACATGAAGTTTTAATAGATTATTTTATAAGATGGTTAGAATATTTTTCATTGATGTTCAGATTTGACATATCATCCTCAAGATTCTCTGGGGAGGTCTTAGGATCATGTGGATTTGTTTCATCAAATTTGACACATACAGATTCTTTCACGTGTTTGGTTATTTTTTTAAAGATTCTATAGGATTTATAAGATATTGGGTATTCTAGAAAAATTCCTTAATCACCCTTGGATGAAAACTTATCAATATTAGCCTTAGTTTTAATAATTTATACTTTGCAACTAAAAACATTGAAGTTGTTAACCTCGTGTTTTCTATTGTTCCACAACTCCTAGGGATTACTTCTAAGAATAGGTATGATTAATACTCTATTGATTATATAGCATGTTTTATTGATAGCTTCAGCCCAAAAGTAATTAGGTAATTCATACTCACTAATCATGGTTCTAGAAATTTATTTTAGGGTTCTATTTCCTCTTTCTACAACACCATTTCGTTGAGGTGTCCTAAGGGGAAAAGAAAATATGACTATAACCATTTTGTGAGCAAAAGGATTCAAACACATGATTTTAAAACTCATAGATATGGTCACTTGTTAGAGAGTTAATTCAAAGACCACTATGGTTTTCTACAGTCCAATTATATTTTTTTAAAGGAGATTAGGCTTCACTTTTTGTATCCAAAAAGTAAGTCCAAGTATAACTAGAATTGTCATCTATAAGAACATAAACATTGTGATTCCCATTTAAAATAGAAACTATATATGGTCTAAACAAATCCATATGAACCAACTAAATAGGTTGAGAAGTTGAAACTTCTTTATTTTGTTTCAACGATGTTCTGTTTTATTTACCCTTTTGACAAGGATTATAGAATTTGTCATTTAGAAACTCATGTTTGGGTAGTTCCTTGACTAAACATTTTCTAGTAAGATTTATAAAGAAGTGTATATTTCAGTATCCTAGTCTTCTGTGCCAAATCCTAAAATATTTTTTAAATACACTTTACCATGAAACATTTTGAGAAACTACGGAATCTAAGTTAACAACATAAACATTTTCATTTCTAAAAGAAGAAAATATTAGCTCATTTTTAGAGTTAAAAACCTTGAAAGCTTCATTTTCAAATTTAGCATTAAATCCATCATCACATGGTTGAGATATACTAAAAAGATTATATATTAATCCATCTACAAAAAGTATTATAGAAATAAAAACTTAGTTAGTGTTACCAATCTAGCCTAAGACAATTGTTTTTCCGTTATCATTGTCACCAAAAGTAACATGCCCACCATCAATCTTTATTAAATTTTGAAGCATGAGTAATCTTCTATCATGTGTCTTGAACATCCACTGTCCAAGTACCATAATATTTCACATGAAATCTTCAAGTATATTTCCTAAAAAATAATCAAATAAAAGTATATTTTGGTACCTAGATTTGTTTGGGTCCATTAACATTAGTAATCAGCAATTTAGGAACCCACATATACTTCATGGGTTTCCTATAATAATTATGTAACATATTTTAAAAATATACATTGATGTTTCTAAAAAAACTAGAGATAGTAAAGGATTTTCCAGAACTAGAACATGGAGTAGAATTTTCACTTTTAGGTAGAAAAACTAATTTTCTAGATTTAGTTACAAACTTGTTTTTGGTGAGATTTCTTTGCCCAGGTTGGTATCTTATTCCAGTAGTGTATCTAGTGGATATTTTCTTACCAATAATCTGTGTAGGATTATTCTTACCACTGGTAAATTTTTCTCGGTCCTTTTTCAATTTCTCATTAGATAATTTATGTTCATTGTTCTCTTTAAATAATTGAACATTTTTCTCCTTCTCTAATAGCTATTCAGATTTGATAGTAGTACTCAAGGCATGTTGTTTCTTTAATGATTTGTATTTATCCTTGTGATCATTACAAGTTTCTTCAATCATATGGAAGTATTCAAATAATTATTCACTGGTCATATTTTCATAATCACTTTAATATCCTGAATAATAGGAATTTTGAACATGATATTTTTGGGTTACCTCATATGTGTTTTTTCATAAAACACATATTTTATTTCATCATTTTCATCATTTAAATAATCTGAGTCACTTGAACTATCCACAGAAGCACTTCATGTTTCCTTCATGGACATTTTATACTTTCTATCCTTGTCCTCATAGCTCTTATTATATTTTGACTTAGGACAGTCAGCCTTTACATGTCCTTTTCTATTACATTCATAATAAACTATTTTATATGATTGTCACTTCTTTTCCAATACTTCCTCCAGTGTCCCTTGTGATCATATTTTCCTCTATAGTTAGGATTCCTAAATAATTTCTTCTTTCCATAAATTTTCTTGACCCTTCTAGTTATTTGATCCATCTCCTCATCATTGTCTGCTAATGATCGTCCATCACCTAAACTTTTAATGTCATCTTGAACTTTTTCCTTCTTCTAAGAGATAGTGTATTTTAAAGGAACAGTTTTTCTTTTGAGTTCATCATCCTCTTCTTTGTTGAATTTTAGTTCTTATTCATACATAATCAACAAGACTATCAGCTCCTTTACTAGTAACATTCTGATGTCACAGGATTCTTTGATGGACATAGAAATTCCTCTCCATCTATCTAGTAAGAATATGAGTATTATCATGATTTTATACTTAGTTGTAACATCTCTTCCCAGAGAGATCGTTGTATTCAATATTTCATTAAATGTAAGATACACAACAGAAATATAATCATTAGCCTTCATTTTAAAGTTATCATATTTAATAGTATATGTGTTTTGTCTCATTTCCTTAACATTATAGGTTTCTTCATGTGAAAAAAATAAAATGTCCCAAATTTCATGGGTTATTTTACATGCATAAATCTTATTAAACTCTTTGTCTACTAAATAATAGTATAAGGCATTCATGGATTTCCGGTAATTATTATAAGAAGCCTTATTTAGTTCATCCCAACTATGCCTATTAGTAGCAAGAATCTAATATTCATCTGTAATTGAAGACCAAATTTCAAAAACCATACGTTCTAAGTGAATGTTCATTTAAATTTTCCATTGTGCATAATTTGTTTTATTAAAGAATGGTGGTCTGTTGGTAGTGACACCATAAAATATATTATCCATACTAAAGAATAAATTGTATATATTTTAATAACATAAAATTTGGAACTTAATAAAATTGTGGGATCTTTAAAACACAACTAAAATCACAGTTGAGAAATATTTTACAGAGATTGAGTACTTTGAAAATAGGGATTTTAAAAATTCATTCATAACAAATGTTGGTGTGAGTAGGACACTCAAGTGGGAGTTGAGTTCTTATTAAAAAATTTGTTTAAGAGGTAAATTTATAAAGTTCCAATATTTAAAATAAAATCGGCCAGTTAACCATTGTAGTAAAATTATAATAGTCTGATTGTTCAAATAGATTCTCAGAAGATTGATTAATTATAAATTATAATAATATTAGATATTGATACAAATTTTTAAACTACTCTAATAAGTCAAAACAATTATAACTACTATCCATGACTAACTATCAATGTAAAATTTAGATTTCTGGAATATGAGTTAAAATAGAGAAATACTAAATTGAAAACACGGTAGATAAAACATGTGGTTCTATCTCAAGTTGTGACCTAATCCACTCCAATTAGAGATCACCTACCACCAATATATATATATATAAGGCTTTGATCTACACCCTGTAACGTGGCTAACAATAGTACACAAAACTATCATGGTCACAGGGCCACGTCCACATTTATACATGGGAAAATAAACAACCAGGTCACATTTCTCCTCTTTCATGGTTCTAAGTGGGTCAAACAAGTATAAAAAAGATAGGTGTTTGAGGATATCTAGTGTCCTCCTATGTAGCGCATGAGAAATTTTTTGTTTTAGTATAGACACACACACAGCTCAAATGTTTTGTTAAATGGTACACAATAGTGAAGAATATATTAAGAATTGATTATAGATGATATGAGTGTGATTAAATTCATCTTTGAACTATCTGATGTATCAGAGTTGAAGCTTGAGTCCTCTTCTGGAAAAAGACACTAAGAACAGAGTGTCGTGGAGCACTGTGTTCTGCCTTTGATTATGTTGAGAGGTTCTTCTCCTTTGGTTTTATTGGATGCTACTGAGATGATGAAAATTTGATGATTGGAAACTTTATAGTTCACAAAAACAAGGAATGAATAATTCCTTGTGTGTTCTTCTTCTTTGGTATGATGCTCGTAGTAATGATTCTTCTTTTTTTTCACAAGTCTGTCTGCGTGTCTTCTTTCATGCGCTCTCCTTTTAATATATATTATTGCAGTCTGAAAAAATGAATATTTGAGGAAGACACAATTCCAAGTATTTTTGACATCCTCATTTACGATGTCTTCAAAAATGAATTATATTAATCTGTGGCATTAAAACACTCAAAATATGACCATTAGAAATAATTATAAATAGAATAAATTTTAAACAGTCTATCAGTTAGTCCTTGGTCAGTTTCTCCTTCTGTTGGTGTTTCATCCCATTGATATGTCATTTTTTTGTTCTTTCTATACGTCGGTGACTCAATTTAACTATCGTTTAATCTATGTGTTGGTGGAACCATGCATTGGTTGGTTATTTTTAATAATGGTAGAAAATTTGCATCAGTAGGTTGTCTACGTTGGTGAGTCATATGCATTGGTAGGTCATCTATATCGGTGAGTCATTTTCATTAGTTATTCATCTACGTTGGTGTGTCATTTACATTATTAGGTCTTCCTCATTATTGATTAAAATGAATCGGTAGGTTGTTTGCATCACTGAATCATTTTCATCGGTAGGTCGTTTCCGTTGGTGAGTCATTTTCATGAGTATGTCATCTGCATCGGTGAGTCATTTGCATCGGTTGGTCCTCTGCACTGTCGGTGTCTTATCTCTTTTTTTGGTGTTGGTCTGTTATACTTGGAATGTAGTTTTGTCTGGACTGCCCTATAATATAAATGTAAATACAATGTACCAAATTTTTGTGATATCTTATATAAACATAATTGCACATATTGAAACTTAAATAATTGTGATTTAAATGTTTAGAAATTATTAATATGAATTGACATGATCTTTGATTATTAAAACTACTAATACTAGAGAAGAGGAACAACAGTCTCCTAAGTGCCAAAAATCATCCCACTAAACTTAACTCTTGTTAATTATTCCACCACTTTCAGTAAAATAGGATTAGTGGTCTCCATTATTGGTTTCCACAAACCTTAAATATATTAAATATCCTCCCTTTCGGGATTACATATTTAATAATAAAAAGTGGTGAGACTAATCATATTACTAGTAATTTAATCCATTAATGGAGTGAGAATATTGAAAATATTACCATACTTATGACTATGAAAATGTATAAATATCTGGAATAGACTCTTGGATTGCTGAAAATGAACTTCAATTGGCTAAGATATACCAAAAACAATTTCCATGGTCTCGATTGACCGATGATGTGGCACTAGCATGACTCACCTCTACATTGGTTGAAAAACATATTGGAAGTTCACTTATGGAATGAACATTATGGTCTTCCCGTGAATGGGGTATTGTAGAACTTAGGGTTTGACCAAAAAATTTACAACATCTACTAGGTTTCCTTCAGCTCTGTTTTCGATGTCCTTGGAATCGCCTCACATAGATCTTCATAGATCAAACCTTAAAAATAATTTCAACTAAATTTAATTTTCTATTCAATGGAATGATTTTATACAACACCAATGCTTCAATCTTAATATATCTGATACATATTTTGGGGAAAAATTGGTTCGTGGAGATAAAAATAAACACTAATAGAAGAAGATAATGGAGGAACGCGTAGATTTAACATGGTTCAACAGTGTACCTAAATCTACAAGAGAAAGGGTGTACAGCTATATATTTCCACTCTCCATATGAAATTTTGGAGGACACACAGAGTGATATAGAGGTTTTTTCCATAATGAATTCATAGTATTATAACCCATTTTATTGGGGAAGAAAATATTTATTCATCAATGGTAAATTTGATAGATCATCTATCCTTGAAATTTCCTCCTTGCTACTTGAAGCTACCAACACCTTGACTTCCCACCAAAGGAGACTGAATATCCTTACCAACATAAGATCCCTCCACTAATTTCACCATTGATTGGGGGTGTCCCCCATAGGAAGAGACGCTACTTCCCATAGGTCATTGGAGGAAGGGATCGTCGTAGCTTGTCTTACTACTTGAAAGGGAACTTCAGACATTCGGGAACCAACTAGCCTGAAACAAGGGATGAAACATGTGCGTTGGATAATAAAACACAATATTCATAGAAATATATCACATCTCTAATTTAACACCTATTTAAATCCATTATTCACTGAATAATTAACTGAAAAGTCTATTGATTCACACCATCAGTGCATTGCCATCAATATTCTATCAAAAAAAGACTAAAATTTGATGAATTTAAAACATTGAATGGGAAAAAAATTGAGTGTTCATTTGAAGTTATAGATTAATGAACAATAAATTCCTTTTAAAATTAAATTAATGAAATTAATTATTAAACCAAATTAAATAACATTATTTTTATGGGAATGCTGACCAAATGCAAGTTTCTTATGAAAGTTATACACAGCCATAGGTAAACCCCTTGTTCTGAGCCTTATAGTGATATATTGTTTCTCATAAAATGTACTATTTTGGATATATGATTTATTTATTATTTAAAAAATGGAATAAAAAATAAATCTAAGAAGGGTTGTATCACTTGAGATGTTTCCAGAAACCCAATGCACATATAAGTTAAACCCTGTCAATTGTAAGTCATGTGTATCAAATCTAATGGTAGTCTCCAATTTCTCATACAACCCACCATTTATTAAATATTAATTTATTTTTCAAAAATTAATATAATAATTAGTATTAGACAATTTATTCTTGCGAGTGAGTCGTCCAAACGTGTAACAGCTAAAAATTCTTTACCCCACCCAAGGTAAACACCACATTCTTATTCTAACAGTTGTTTTAGATTTCACTTAAGAATCACCATTTTAGAGATATTAAATTATTTTAAAAAATAATTTAATAAAAAATTATAAATTAATTAATTTCATGATAATTTCATCCAAACATCCAACGCTTACAAATGTAATACCACACCTAGGGTAAACACCACTTCTTGTTCCTAACAACGATACCTGATTCCTTATCAAATGAACCATTTTGAAGTTGTTAGATTTTTTTGAACAAATTATGTGTGCATAATATCATATATATATTATTTCCCTTCTTCTTTTCCAAGGCTTTATGGAAATCAGAATCTCACAATAACTTAGTTTCTGACTCAAAAAATAATTGAATTAATATATCAATGTGTTAATTATGATTTTTCTCTTACGAAAATCCTTTACAACATTTATTAGGTTATATACATTGATAAATAACTTTTTAAATATCAGAAACATATAATTTATTGACAAAAGTTTTTTGTTATCACTGTAATGTTATGGATATTAAGATCCTCCCCCTATGTAGAATTTTCATCCTCGTAACTTTTCTCTAGAGATCTAGCTCAAACAACTCAGGACACTAATCTTGAAAATAATAATAACATACCCACAGTTCTTCTGGGCCTGTCTATGCTACCACTAATTCTAGACAAGTGGTGCCATCATTCCTCACAACACCTTCTGGCTTCGATCATTGATCCACATTGGATACTCCTCTTAGGATTCATCAGTCTGCAACTCAACGTTCTCACAATATATAACATGTGTAGGGTTTGGTATGTATCTCAGAATTTATGACACACGAAACACATTGTTCATACCTCGATAGGGATAAGGTATGTATAGATGATACACCACTAATCCTATCCATATAGTGATCTCAAAGGGTCCAATAAAATTAGGTGTTATCACTCACAATAAAATATGATCTCCCATAGTGAACTCATATGTTCTACTCAAACAGTTGGAATGAGGTATTTTTCATCTTGGCATGGTGAACAATCTATTTCTTATTATCTTCACTCTCTTGGAGGTCTCCAAAACCTTAATGGGTCCATAAAATGCTGACTCACCAACCTCATTCCAATACAATAGTGAGAAATATGACCTCCCATAAAGAGCTGCATAAGGTGCCTTATAATTTTAAGGGTGATAATAGTTATTTCATGAAAACTAAATCAAGTCAAGGTGACCATCCCATGATCCACTAAGTTCTAGAATGAAATCCGGAAGCATATCCTCTAGTATGTGCGTAGTCTACTCCAAATGTCTGTCGGTCTAAGGATAGTGTGACGTGATAAATCTAAGAAGAGTCCCTTGGGATTTTTATAATACCTGCAAAAAGAGAGATGTAAAATTTGAATCCCTATCTGAAAAAATTATCAAAAGGACTCCATGAAGTCACACGATATCTCAAACTAGAGATTTCCCATCTCCTCCACTGAGTGAGCCTCTCCAATTATTAAGAAGTGAGAAGTATTCATTAACTTATTGACAATCACCTTGACTAAATCACAACATTTTTCATACTAGGTAACCCCATTAAAATTACCATAATGATTTATTCCCACTCCAATATAGGTATTTGGAGTGGCTGCAAAAACCCACCAGGACACTAGTGTTTGGCCTTTATCCTCTGAAAAGTGAGACAATAGGATACAAAACTGGAAATGTCTCTCTTTCTCCCTAACCAGCAGAACTGTCACAAAAAATCATCGTACATGCTGGTAATACTATGATATAATACCCATAAATAGGTATAGTAGTCACTCATCAGCTCCTATCTGGTGTAATAGGGGAATATTAATATTCTATGTAACAAGATCACATCATCATTGTCAATCAACCATTTAGAAATTGAGTTATCACCAGCTAGTTGTTCCCTCATTACAACACACTCTGATTCTAGATTATATTCTTCCTTTACCCTATCCCAAAGTGAGTATGTGACTATTAATACTGATACAGTCATAGATACATGGTCTTACTAGGCATTCATCCTCCATTGATCCCAAAAAAACTCACCAAGCACCACTGCTCCTTTGAGGACCTATCATCATGTTCTGGATCATCATATGTCTTACGAATAAGTGTATGAAAAATGAAATAACATTTTTTAAGGTACATGAATCATATCAAGGTCAAACATCTATATATACTCAACCCAGTTCAATTACCATAGGTTCATGTCCCTCTATGTGAAGATACAGTGAAGGTTCTAATGGTCCGTATAAACAATGAATCTATCAACAAAGATTTAATTTCTCCAACACTTCAAAGGGTAGACCCAAATCATGTGTATGTGGTTTTATCATTGGTTCATAGATGAAGAGTCACCAAATCTACTACCTTGACTCATTTCATTGGCCCTTCTCCTAGAACAATGTCTGATGCATCACAGTACATTGCATAAGGAATCACAGGATAAAGGGATCTCAGTAATAGAGTGTCCATCAAAATTCTCTTTAACTCATGGAAATCCTCCTCACACTAATATAACCACTTGAACATCAGTACCTTATTTGTCAATTATTTTATGGATACTAATATTCTAGAGAATTCGTTGATAAAAAGCTAGTAATATCCTTGTAAACGAATAAATCTCCCATTCTCAAACAAAATTGTGGGGACGTGTCCAATAAGTGAATTCCATGACCATATTTGGGTTTACTGATACATGGGTCTTAGAAACCACATGTCCTATTTAATTCACATATTTAATATATAAGTCAAATTTTGATAGATTATCATAAATCCTTTATTCTCTAAGAATACTCATGACTATCTATGTGTGTCTAGCATGGTGCTCTAGTGTCAAGGAGTAGATGATGATTTCATCAAAGAACACGATGAAAAAAGACTCCAATTTTGGATGACATATCTTTTTCATATGTTCCATGAACACTGATGGTGCGTTCTTCAGCTCGAACAGCATCACCATGTACTTATACAATCCCTATCTACTCTGAACCAAAATCCTCGGAACTTCCTCCTCTATAACTCAAAACTAGTGATATCCCAATTAAAAATCAATCTTGGAGAACCATTGTGCTCCCCATAACTAGTCAAAAATATCTTCAATCCTAGAAAATAGATATTGTTTATTCAACATCACCTATTTCATATCCCGGTAGTCAATACATAGCCAAATACTATAGTCCTCCTTCTTGGAAAGAAAAATAGTTGAACCCCATGGTAAATTGCATGGCTTTATGAATTACTTCCAAGTTTCTAGGTGATTCTTAATCTCCTTAATCTAGGTTTCCATCATACAATATATGGGAATCAAAAATGGATGAACACCTTTCATGAGATCATTCTCAACTTAAATTTTGAATCCTACAGAGTCTCTACTAGTTCTGGGATTTACAAAAACATTTCAATCAATTATTCAGCATCCTGAGGTCCTTTGGGGCTCTATAAAGATGAAGAATTCTAGAATTGATGTAAATGAATATTTTACCATAGGTTATAAGATCTATGACTTATGTAGGAATTAATAGAAAGACATATTATTTGAATCATCCCTACTTCAAATACCAAAGAGTAGGTGCATGATAAATCTCAAATGTATTCTCCTACACCTCTCGTGGTAATGCTGAAACATCCTCCCTATGGTGCTATTTTGGATTAATTCCTATGTAGTTCTATAAACAATGTAAAGGTGACATCTTATGTAAAAAAATAAAATATTCATAAAAGAAAATTATTCATTAGGATATTTCATAACCAGTATATGATTTCCTACAAGGGTTCCCTTAATCAATGTATGGGATCAAACAAGGTTTTCTTAGGAGTCTCTCCTTATTATAAGGTATAGCACTCCTATCACTAACCCTTATCTCCATCCTTACACATTAGTCACAGTCATCCTTTATATATACTAACACAACATCATTATTTTTTAAAATAATTAATACCAATAAAGATATTCCAAAAAATATAAACTATCCCTAATGGATATCAAAAATCATGGAGTTTAGTTCTTGAACCAATATGAAATAGAACAATAGCTATATATATGCAATGGGAACCACTTTTCCTAGTCATGATGCTTGAAAAGACCCCTAAAATATCATAAATCATATGTCAACATCATGTACATCACCCAAGATGAGATTATTCAAAAGTAAGAAAACATAACATCCCATTTATTGATACATGGAGGTCCACTACAAAGTTCAGGCTAGAAACTGACATAGTTCCCATCCCAATGTTCTTACAATACTTTTCCTTATATAACCTATCCCAACCCAAAGAAGGATATGAACATGTTAGTTGTTAACATGACATTTTGATACCATTTTTTAACATCCCAATTCAAACAACATGGTTTGTTAAGGAATTCCACATTTCCTCATGTGTTCCTCCAATACGCAAGAGGTTTCAGACTAAAAATGAGGGTCTCGAGAGGAATCGTGGGGAGACTATACCCTTAGTATAATTTCATAAGATTGATAATAAGTGATAAAAACTAAGATAAATAATTAGAGTAAACATTTGGAATGGTAAATATAGAGTACATGTCATAAAATAAAATATCTTTGAATGTATCATTAAAAACCAATGTAATAAGGATTAGAAAAATAAAAGTTGAACAATAGTCCTCATGAGTACAACATGGTTTCCTACTAGATCATCACCCCACTTTTCAGCCATCCACTATAGGGCTCATTTCTTTTTCCAGATCCCCCATGAAATCTACCAGTGCATTGAAATTCTAATTTAGGTTGTGTGTACAAAACTCAGTAGGACACCACCAATGAATCCTTTACCTTATGTGCTCAAGTATAAAAGTGTTTGTCATAATAAAATAAATATGTAACATGCATAATAATACAGATTTGAAAAAAGTTTGGTCATGATCTAGCCATGTTGAAACAATCCCCTAGTTATAATTTCTTCAGCTCTATGTCTGATGGATAATCAATTTGTCCAAATAATAAAGGATTTTCCATAGGGATAATTACTCATGCTACTCAGCATTGTCTGATTGTGTAACTAGACATTGCTACCTAGGATGGATATGTTCTTGTAATATACTAGATATCGAGATCGAATCAGCACACCTTAGATATTGAGTAATATTCTGGGGATCAAGAGCTAGTCAGTATCCCTATGTCATCATGGGAAATACTAGTGATCGAGAGATAATCAGCATCCCTTAGTTATTGAGTTCATGAAACGACAGCCCTGACGAATCATCATATCCCTACCCTATGAATAGGTCCCTCACTGACATTGTTGCATTACATACACACTCCCAATCGAAGGGATAATATGTCACGATAATCCACCTATATTGGGTTCCAAGAACAATACCAGAAAGTATATATAGCATGATAGGATACATGAGAAAGCATAACATATCCTCATAAGTAATGTAGCACACACAATACATGTGACCAACTTAAAACATGATTAACAAGCTATATGTACGTAGGGAATCATGTGTAACATAAGGGTTCCATGTCTACTCACAAACAAACCTACATGCGATCATAAGCAAGAACAATCGTCAAAATATATCTACGCGTAATCATGTTAATGAAAACATGTGTAAATGAGCCCACAATGGTATGGAAACTTCCTATCTTAAAAGTATTCAATTTAAAAAGGTGGGGATAAACTGGTCAAGAACACCTCTTCAAGGCCTTATTATAGAAACATCACCTTTTGAGGTTTTTCAAGGTTTCATATAATAAAAAAATCTATTTTATTTCCAAAATAAAGAAAATATCTCATCTGATGATACTTTCTCTCTTTTGGATAATTTTAAAATTATCAATACAATATCATATTCCACGATACTCCCCCTTTAATATATTAATTTCGAATTATCATTATGTTCAAATCATGCGCTTGTTATATTATCTTAAAGGATAATTATCTTTTGATAATTTCTCAACAAATATACTTTAATAATTATATTTTGTAGAGTATTATAAATTTTACCTTATAATTATCTGTTGATGTTTTTTAAAAAAATTATCATTTAATAATTATATTCGATAATTTTACCCTAAGTTGTCTTTTATAATTATCTTTCGATAATTTACTACTAATTATCCATTATAATTATCTTTTGAAAATTTATTATAAATTATCCTTTTTAATTATCTTATGATAATTTTATATAATTTATCCTTTTATAAATATATTTTGTTTAATTTATTATATGTTATCCATTATAATAATATTTTGATTATTTTATCACAATTTATACGTCAATAAAAATATTTGATAAATATATCTTATAATTAATTATATACTGATAATTATCTCATAATAATATCTTATATATTATCATTTGATAATTTTATATTATTAATTTATAATTACCCTTTCATAATCTATGAAATTACACATTGATTATTTTATAACTGATCCAGTGAATATTGTCATATAATAACCTCTTATAAAATATCATCTCATAATTTTATATTAATACCATTATAATTTTCCTTTAGAAGTTTGATTAAATTATCGTTTATTACATCGTGAAATTACACTTTGAAAAATCATTTTACTTACTGTCTTCCAAATTCAAAAAATTTTCCTTCGATAATTCATGTAATTGAAATTTGATAAATATAATAAATTATCCAAAATAGTAGAATCTTTTTATCAATATATATATATGTGTGTGTGTATTTTGATATTTTATTTTAAAATTATTTTATGATAATTCAAATAAATTTTTTTCCTGCATAAATTTTAGTTTTATCATTTTTCCATCAAGATCAAAATTAATTTTTAATGTGTATAAAGAAGATATAAAAAATGAAGAACACATGTAGGATGAACGAATGAGGAATTTAGAGACTCCGCCGCTCTCTAATCATTGAATGAAAGATTCATCGGAGTTTGGGATGCTGGTTTTAAAGGAATTTCAGACACCTTGGTCCCAATGTGATCGATAGAAGGGATGAAATTAGTGGTTCGGTTAATACCACACCCACAAACGCCAATCCATCACACCCTTAATTTTACACCCATTTAAATTTGTTATTCACTAAAAAATTCAATTCAGGGTCAATATATTCACAAAATTACTAAATTTCCATTCATATTTAATAAAAAACAACTGAGATTTGAATATTTGAAAACATTGAGTGGGAAAAGATGCAGTGGCGATGTTAAGTTAGGGATGAATGAATTGTAAATTCATTTTTAAATTTAATTAATGAACTTTGTTATTTAAACCAATTAAAAAACACTTTTTATAGAAAAGTTGATCGAACACATGTTTCATATAAAATTCATATCCTACCTAGGGTAAACCCCATTTTACAGAACTAATTGTGTTCTCTGATTTCTCATACGACAAACTGATTGATATATATATTTTTATTTTTTGAATAATGGAATTAATAAATAATTGAATCTAAAAATGGTTATATCACATTCGATGTTGCCAAACACCCAATGCAAGTAAATGTAATACCACACCTAAGGTAAAGCCTATGTCCTAGACCTAACAATTATGTCATATTTTTCATACAAATACAATTATTGAAATATTTATTTAATTTTGAATAATTAATATAATAAAAGTATTAAATAATTTATTACTATGAGAAATCAGTCCGAACGTTTGATGCATACAAATGTTATACCACACAAAGTGTAAACTAGGCATCATGAAACTAATGGTGGCCTCAAATTTCTCATAAAACATGCCATTTTAGAGATATTAAATTATTTTCAATAATAATATACAAAATTATTAAATAACTTATTTTCTTGAGCTGTCTAAATGTCTAATGATTACGAATGGTATGTCTCACCTAAGATATAAAAAATTTCCCTGACATAACAGTGGTCTCATATATATCATATGGGACATCATTTTGCAGTTGTACAATTATTTTTAATAAATTGCGTGTGTGTAATATAATATATTTAATATTATTATTCAATCATTTTAGATACTTTACGAGCCTTGAAATCTCACACTAACGTACTGTCTGACTCCAAAAATACTCAATTAAAAATTTAAAAGTGTTAAATGGGATTTTAATCTTAATAAAATCCATAAATAAATATATTAATTTTTATTAATTGATAAATCATTTTTCCACATAGGGAACTTATGATTTATCAACAAGAGGTTTTTTATTATGTTTTTAAAATTTAGGATATTACACGCCCTATATCCACTTCTTGTGTGTCCAAGATACTGTTATGGGTTGTCAGTGTGTATCTTTCCTGATTACATAATGTGTACACACCTATTACATTCTATGTGATCTGAAGAACATGTTCCCATAAAACTCACTTAATGACTCAGTATGTTCTCAAGAAAGAGATCACACGATGTGTGCAGTGTAGATACATTCTACATTTCTCTATTGCCATTTTTTCAGATAACTCAACATCTATCTTGTTTTGGGGAATTGAATAAATACAAGCTGTGTAAAACAAATAATTTTAGTGAATATCATAAATGCGCTATGTTTTCAATTGCATCGGGGTTCATTGTGTATTATGAAAACACAAATAGTGCATCTTATGACTCTAACCCATGTAGACTACACTGGATGTATGTTGATACATGCCATGTAATCCAACAACTATATGATAGGTTGGATTGTTAACATGTTGTGTACCCAACATTAATTAACCACATAGAACCTCATGTATCCTTCGATAGATCTAGATGTAGTTCACTATGGTACATGGCATGTAATTCTATATATATGTTGTGTAACCCTGTCTTGCTGGCCAAAATCAGTTAGTTCCAGATGTCATCTGTGGTTATTATTAATCTTTTCATAGAACCTTAAGATAATAAAACTCTAAAAGAAAATGACTAATATATAGAAACATATTAATTCAAATCATACTAAAGAACAAATAACATGAAATGAAGATACAACCCCAATTTTTTATTGATCAACAAAAAAATAATTAATTATAAATTTAAACATGATTACTCTCATAAAACATGAAGGTCTTGGATGTAATAGAAGCATACTATGGTGGGTGATATATAAAAATTTATTTTAATATTTAGTTTCCAAAATGATTCAGAGAGGATATTTCACATTTAATATATAATTATATTATTTAGTTCTGAAGAAATTAAAAAAATTGTCTTGGGATTGTATGTTCAATAGGATTTTTTATATTCTAAAAGAAAATTTTAATATTTCCTTCATTACCCTGTGAGGATCCAAGGATAGATTCTATCTAGAAATGATCCATAGATGCTCCTTTGATATCTGAGAAACTCTAATTGATTTATAGTTTCTATCATGGAGAATCAATTATTTTTGGGGTTCACGTTGATCACCTGTCCATTGAACTCGAAAGAATCACTATAGCGTATCTCATTCAAGAGAGGGTGAGAGACATAAGAATTCGAGAGAGAATTTATTGCACATAATAATTCTCTATTTCTAAATTACACTTCATAATAGACAAAATAATCTTTGTTTATATAGGGTTTTGGTTAAAATTTTATATTGTCCCTTAAATAATATAATAAGCATCATAAAACCCATTACCAAAAATGCTATTATTATTATTATTATTTATTGAGTGCACTATATTTCAATTTTATTAATATTATTTATCATTGTAGAAATAAATATTCATTTCTAGATGTCGTCTTAGCATGTTTTAACTCCTTTAAATTTATTTAATACACGAATAAAATATTTTATTCTCTTAAATAACTATTTTATTCAAAAACTAATAAATAACTATTTATTAAATATTAAATAAAATTAATAAATATATTTCATTCAAAATATGATGAATAAATATTTATTTAATTTTGGAGATCAATAAAACATGAGGAAATTTTATTCATTAGTCTTTTAGATAATATTTATTTCATTAATAAAATTAAAATTGATTTTACTCTATATAATCAAATACACATTGTTTTTTATCCTCTAGGATTATTTATTTTTAGTATTTTGTGGGTATCCCTAATTTCTAATACTACTATTTAGTGAAGGGTTATGTCACCAAATAGAAAGAACATAATATTGGAATGAAAAAACCATAGATGAACGCTCACTATGTTATATATTCCCTTTTTGTAATATCTCATAAAGAAAGTTGCACATACATGCCACAAACCAATTTTATTGATATATATTTTCTTGACTATTTGAAATAAAAAACATTACACCATATCCATACAATTTATACGATAGTTATATTTCAATCAAAGGGAAGATATATCAACATTTATAAAGATGGAAGAGAAGTATCTATCCCTAATTTATCCATTAAAAACATGTTATTCATGGCAGACCCAACATACATTACGTCCCACCAACAACTCGAGTGAAGATTTATGTTAGTAAATCTAATTTCACAATTCATCACATGTGTTAAAGAAAATATATTTGTATATGGACCATTAAACGAACCTGTATATAGGAATATATAATGACACCAAAACAAGTATAATTCCTACTGGTTGGTTAGTTCTCATAATGTACCATCTTGGAGATTACCAAGTGAGAAATTCTTAAGAAGAATCCTTATCTTCATTCATGTACATTCATTGTACGGTATACATATCATGTGTTTTATTATAGAACGTTATCCAATGAAAAACATATATTTATGACTAAATAAGAATTAACTTTTTTATTATAGTAACACTTTTATGGAAAAAGTGAAAAAAATGGAATATACACCCAAAAGTCAACCTCACACATGACTTCAGAAACATACTACTCCCTCTCAGAGTCGAGATCTGAATCCTCATGTGCAAGAATAGATTGGGGTCTAAAGGAGAGAGTGTGCATCCTACCCAACCTGCCTACCACCTCATGCCTACCAAAGTTCATAGAGGAAGCACCACGGTTGGAAAAATATCTTTCTTGTCCTCATATTTTTGTCTTTAATATTGGGTGAGTGTCATCAACAAGGGTGTAAAAATGATTATGGGAATCCACAGGTGCATCTCATTCAACCAGAGCCCCCATGCCACCGGTCGATGTAGAGTGGGGCAAAGTGCAAACGGCTGCAGCAATTTCCCTAGGAAAACTGACAAAAGTAGTGACATTCTCTTTGGTGGTAGTTTTAGCCACCACACTATGCACAAAATTGTCGTAGGAAGGTCCAAAACCCCCGAAATAATAGCAATTCCCTTACCTTTACTGTCACCCCTTGGCTCCTTCGGAACTAAGGGAGGAGCAAGAGAAGCCCAACCTGGTTGACCAGAAGAAAATAAGGATTTGGTAGGGCTCAACATGGTTGTATCCCTTTGGACTCCTAGGGGTAGTGATGAAAACCTAGAGATAAACTAATAATGACACCATATGGTGGCGTTCCAACAACCATTGTGACCGTGGGGGCAAGGGTGTTACTTGTCCGGGATGCAGATCCCTTGTGACCTCTCCTCCCACTTCGAGAGAAAAAAGATTTCTAGAGGCATTGTTGACAGAAAAGAGAAAAAATAAAAAAGGTTTCCTCATAATGAATGTGCTTCCAAAAACCAGACATATCGTCCACTTGGAGACGAAGACGTTTCGGTATATTTATGAGATATCTTCATCTCATCTCCGGGATCTCAGTATAGCAAGGAACGGATACGACCTTATCAATGTGAAGGATATTGTTGGACATTATCACATAAATGTTATGCATAATAACAATAAATATGTGATAATATATTTATATTAATATTTACTTCCTTGAATATAAAAGTAATCTAAAGTACAATGTAATTGGATCTAGGGAACCTAGTCCAACACATGATATTAAGCATTAACAATTCAAAGTAAATTAGTCATAAGAGTGAGGAATCCCTATTAATACATCATGATCTAAGAGAGAGTATCATATGTATCATAACATTTCATAGAAATTATGGCATAATTATTAGTGGTGAAAAACATTTTTCATTCAAGGATTACAATAGAGATAAGAATCATATAGTGGACTGAGGACCGTAATGGATAGTGTGAAATCGATAAAACCATTTCATCCATTAAATTGGTTGAATCCTGTCAAATTTCATACACTCCCATGAGATATCAGTCATCATCCAATGGAGTGGATATGTTTAATGGACCCACTAATCACATAATGAAGATCATATATATGAGTTCCATAAGATCATAAAACATCCATCATTCCATCATAAGAAAACCCCTATAATAATAATGGGTTTCAAATGGTTTCTCCAATCACATAATATTAATCTATACAAATATAAACATGTTTGGTATAATTGGTTCATAACCCTACTTAATTATAATATATTTTAGAGGATCATGACATATATGGAAAATACCTTTTAAAATAACATTTCATGATTTTATTAAAATATGTAAAAATATCATTATCTTTTGGTATGTAAAAGGGAAAAATAACTACAATATTGAAAGCATTTTTTATTTTAATGTATCTATGAAAAAATTTAATGATAGGTTCAAAAAAATAATGGTCCTGAAAACAGAAAAATCTATTGTGGGGTAACTGATAAAACAATTATTTCATTCACAATTTTATGTGTAAAGTCCCAGATAAGATTGAAAATCAATGTAGAAATTTTTCTCATAATTTTAAATTAAATTAAAATATAGTTTATAATGACATTATGTAATCATTTAATCATATGAAATTACATTCTTTAACATTTTTAAGAAACATGGACATGGAACAAAAAATTACTAACTAAAAATGAATTAGTATTATCTTTTATTTAAAAATATTATTGATCCTTTTAAGTACCACTGAGATGATAATGAAAATAAAATATGAAAAAAAATATAAATAACTACAGGATAAGAAAATATATGGGTGTTTCAATATAAAAATAATATAATTCCCATAAAGGACATTCAATCATAAACATTCCTGATTAGAAAAGAGAATATGATGTTTACCCTTACCTAATGTTCTAAATTTCATCATATGTGCTACTAATATCTAGTATAATAACAATATATTTGTTATAAATCCTTAATAGAAGCATATTCATATGTATATTACAATATATCATTTCCTTATAATTTCTAATATCCTATTTGTTAACAATTCTTCCCAAAAATCGTCATTCAGGTGAAAAGTGGTTCTTTTTTCATGCATGTTTCGGATCGAATGTTTTAGTCCATAAAATTTTGCAATGGTTTCATAATATTCATAATATTAATCAGTTTATAATTAATATATTTATTCAATATATACACTTTTATAACTATTCACATAAGTTGGTGATAATAAATTAATTACATAACTTCATTGTGGTGGTCGTCCATACAAACACACGAGTAATGTTTTCATTTTAAAAATAAATAATAGAAAGACAAAAAATTACAATAATTAGTATTTATTGAATCATAATAATATCATATATATCATATATATTCATTAAAGTAATCAATATGAACATCCATAGTTTGTTCCATCAAAAATGAATCACATCGCTTTGTGGAGTTGATAGTCCACACATAAACTTGAATGACATTACCATTTCTCATATGATGGAATAAAGGTAGAAAATGGTGTAACATTAAGATAAAAATAATTTATTGTCGTAATGATATTTATTTCATCAGGTTAATATGGTTATAGAATATTTTGAAGTGGTATAGGAAGAAATAATCTTAAAATTATTCAGGGAATATGGTTACCTCTCCTTTGAGTAGATTCCTCTAGATCTGTTCATATAGACCCAACGGATGGTATTTTAAGAATAAAAAACCTATATATAATGTAACATATTGTCACTATTTGAAGGTATTAATAAATCTCTATTTTGATAAATCTTTGGTTGGGTTTCATTTGAGGTTATTTAGGGGGAAGATTTAGAAATTTTGGATGTCTCTAGGCTATTGCATAGTTGGAACATAGTTTACCCAAACCATGAACCCTACTAGAGATAACCATAAAAGAAAATGTTGTGGAATTTTTCATTATTGGAACACGGTTTGAAAAACCATTCACTCACTTTGGAGAAACCGTGAAACCCATTAAAATTGGGGCACAACTTGGACACACCGTTTTCCTAAACCGTGTGGCTCTTCCTAGAAAATTGTGTGTATAGATTTTAATGAATCCAATAAGTGTTAAAAAAATATACCCAAACCATCATTTTTTATGCATACTCTACCTAATTTTAACCCTAATTATTCTTTTAGGTTTTAGTGATCCCAATAACTGTTTTTGGCTCCTTCAAACCACCTCCATGGAAAATAAAATCACAAAGATCTCCATTTGATCCCATCCAGGTATGTTTCGTCTTGATGTTCTCCTTATTACCATCTATATCTTCTCCTCTATTGTGGTTTTTAGACCTCCGTGTTCTAGGATGATCTAATATTCGTTCATTTTATTATTAAGACAATGTTTAATTCTTCTATCCTTGTTGCCTTCGTTCTTCTTTAACAAATTTTGATTAGGGTTTTGGGTTTCTAGAACTAGGGATTCAGAGGTAGTTTGTTCTGTTATGATGTAAAATTTTTGTTACCCCTAAATTTCTTTATTTATATACAATTATGTGACTTAAATGAAGTTTATTAATTTTAATTTAATTTATTACAATTGGTTTGTCACGACCCTTCCCTCGGGGCCCGTGTCGTGGCAACCCCATGCCTACCTTCCATAGACCATGGGTTGGCGTCTAGCACCAGAAATGTGTATCCCAAAACTGGGAAGGGATTTCCTTTAAACCTGCACACACATAGACTAGGTACTTGAAAAAAGTAAACCACGTAGTATAACTGGTGAAGTAAAAGTGAGAACTGAAAGTAAAGGGGCCATTATACAAGCCCAAAGGAAAGAGATAATACCTTAAAAAAATAAAACAACTCCTAAGATCATATTCCAAGGATCCTACCTGAAGGGTAGGTACAACTCGTCACTGCGGCTCTCCACATCAACTAGTCACCTCCATGCACCGTCTAGTCTTGGCTCCCTGATCTTAGTCAAAGCAATGTGTCATCTGCACAAGACACAACAAGGTGCTGGTGAAGCCTGTGTAGGGGTGAGTATAACAATACCCAATAGGGACCCCAAGACACCTGAGGTCTCCTAGAATTCTACCAAGGAAAAATCACAAAGCATCATCTCAATCACATAGCACAAGTAAAGACTCATCTGAAACCAGGTATATAAATTAAGGAACATGAGTAAAGATTATTAGTCATAAAGCTAGATCAACTTATTCTATCGAGAGGGTTTGCTTCTAGACAACACAAGGTCTCTAGGTGCTGGCCCATAGAGGATCGATAGGTGCTGACCCACAAAGGATTTCTAGATACTAACCCATGGAGGATTGCTAAGTGGTGACCCACAGAGGATCTCTATGTGCTCACCCACAGAGGATCGTAGAGTGCTGACCCACGGAGGATCACTGGGTGATGACCCACGAAGGATTCCTCCGTGCTAACCCATGTAGGATCACTCGATGCTAACACAAAGAGGATCTCTAGGTGCTAACCCACAGAGGATCGCTAGTTGCTGACCATGGAGGATTTCTATGTTCTGACCCACGGAGGATCTCTAGTTGTTTACCCACATAAGATCTCTAAGTGTTGACCCACTGAGGATTGTTATTCCTTCATCACGTGACAACCTGCCATTGGATTCCCGAACTAAGCATGCTTGATTTAGAGAGGATCTGCTCCTCAAACCATTGGTCATATTTCAACCACCTTTAATTCCCATGAATAAGTAACCCGATGAACCACCATGTCATAAGGGTTCCAACGCAATAGACAGCGCGTCAATCAGATACCCAGTCTGTAAGTTATATGCATTTTACTAATGAGGGCCCGATTGGATTTGAGTACGATCCAATCTGTCCATACATCAAATTTAACAAAAACCCAACTAGAGTATCCCAAATGGACCACCTCACCTTAAGGGTTCTGGCACCGCAGACAGTTCATCAAACAGACATCTGGTTTAGGATATATTCCCATTTAATCGAAACTGGGTCAAAATGGGTCAGGGTCCGGTCCGACCCGGTCAGACCGACCCAACCCAGACCGAAGGGGACATGCTTGGTCTAATTCAGTTGGTCTGGTTCTAGCCTGCTGGGCCGCGAGCTCAGCCCACTGGGCCACGGGCTCGGCCCGGAACACCCGGCCGGGCGCTGTCCTTCGGGCTGCGGAACCACCCGGTCCACGGGCTAGCGCAGGGGTCCGCTCCCCTCACGAATGGCTCAGTCATTCAGGGTCTTCAATCGGTGGCACCATTTGGCGCCACTCCACCTTTCCAGTTAGTGTCTACTGGTCAATTACGGAACACGAGGGTGTGGGTCCACCCTTTGATGCGGTTCGGAGCCGCAACCCACCTCCGCGGTGCACCACCATTATCAACGTGGTAAACATCGGCTGGCCTCCCCTATCCTCTGTGGTGCCTTCAGGCACTGTCATCCCCTCTCTTCTAGCAAGATATGGCCACTGCCTCCTCTGGTCATCGGTGTCTTCTTGATGGTGGGGCTTCTGTGGGCCCTTTATGAGGCTCCAGAGGTCCGTTTTATTTTCTGACCGTTCCAATGGACCTCCTGGGGAAATTCCATCACAGTGTGGCCCCTAATTTTGTCTTGTCATTGTATTGGTCAGTAATCCAAGAATAAAAAAATCAAAGAAACCCTGGAGGAGGGTCTAGGCCTTGTTTTTTTTCGTCCTGCACCCTCCACATTAGCATCATAGCATGGGAAGGGGTGAAACATCATCAATTGAATATGAATTCAAATAACTCATAGAAATAAATCAAGACAAATCCCTAAATTTAATTCATTGGAAGGAGATTCATATGAAGAAAAAGAGTCTGCATCCGTAGGTGTTCGTCGGCATTCGTTGTCGGTCGTCGATTCCTCCAACAACTGTCACTCGATCAATGCTCTTCGCTGGAGCGGAAAGTCATCGGCTATTCGTCAGAGCCTCCTCTCTTAGCTCTCCTAAAACCCATAAAAATTCATTGTTTAAATATATATTAATCTTTCACATTTTTTTTAACATTATGGCTCCTTAATTAACCGTCATTAATTAGTCAATTAAACACCTAAGTGTTGTTGTTACAAAACCAAAGAAATGAGAGGTTTAAGACATTAAAACTCTCTCATTAAAAGTCTGACATTGCACTTTGTTCCCACC
The DNA here is from genome assembly GCA_963277665.1 of Viscum album. NCBI lineage: Eukaryota > Viridiplantae > Streptophyta > Magnoliopsida > Santalales > Viscaceae > Viscum > Viscum album. The sequence continues at coordinate 282,187,240 of OY728167.1, forward strand.
GTCATCACTCAAGGGTTATAGGGAAAGAATAAAATAACTTTGGAGTTATTTTATTATTATTTATGTAAGGTCCAAAATTTATCTTTTCCTTCCTACTTTTTTCGTACAAAGTTAAGCTTCCCTTAATCGACTCCCGGTGCTGTGAATTCAACGGTTCCCTCAAATTTTAAATCCAAGAACCGGTTCCAATGATAAAAATACCCTCTCATACGCTTATTGAATGTACCTTAAATAAAGTTCAAATTTACATCATGGGCTCTCTAGGACTTAGAATCACATGCTGTAAATTTTTGTAGACTCGTAATAATGAAAATAATTTAAATATATATATATTAAAATTAAGGTACTTTACATTATCCCCACCTTAGGGATTTACCTCCCTGAAATCCAAAACAAATTTAGGGAAACAAGTGGGGCTACTGAGCATGTATCTGAGCCTCCCGCTCCAATGTTCTCTCCTAGAGGTTCATGTGCTGCCACCGAACTCACACTAGAGGAATCAACCGCCCATGATGGACCCTCTCATGTCGATCCTCTATCTCCACTGGGAACTCCACAAATGTCTCCCCATCATCAATTTCCATCTCTTCCTAGTCGATAACTTGTGATGGATCATGCACGTACCTCTTTAGCTACGAGACATGGAAAACATTATGCACCTAGTGTATCTGTGGGGGAAGAGCTAGGTGGTACACCACCTCACCTACTCTGGTGAGGATATGGAAAGGTCTGATGAACCTTTGAGATATCTTCCTGCCTCATCCAAATCTCTGCAATCCTCGATGGGGTGAGACACATTGGAAAACATGTTCTCCCTCCTTGAACTCCAAGGGCCTCCATCTCCGATCCGGATAAGACTTCTACCAGCTATGTATAGTCTTCATCGGCTCCTGGATGATCTTCACATTCTCAGTGGTAGCCCATACCAACTCCAAACCCATAAGTTCGGACTCCCCAATGTCTATCCATCACAGAGGTGTTCTGCACGGTCACCCATACAAGGCCTCAAACGGTTCCATGCCAATGGTGGAGTGATAAATATTGTTGTATGAAAACTCCACTAGTGGAAGGTGTTTCTCCCAATTGTGGCCAAAATCAAGGACGAAAGCATGAAGCATGTCCTAAAGTGGTTGTATAGTCTGCTCCATCTGACCATTTGTCTGAGGATGAAAAGTGGTGCTCAAACATAGCTGAGTCTCAAACTCCTCCTGCAATCCCTTCCACAAGCGGGATGGAAAACGAGCATCATGATCTGAGATGATTGTCGATGGAAACCCATGAAGCCACAAAATATCCAGTATGTAGAGGAGTCTCAATCCCTCTAATGATCCCCACTCTCAGATAGGTAGGATGTGTGCCAACTTGGTGAGTCAGTCAATGATCACCCAGATGGAATCGTGGACCCTGGACATATGTGGTTTCCCTGTCACAAAGTGCAAGGAGATTCCATCCCACTTCCACTCTGGCACCTCAAGTGGATGATTAAATCATTCTAGAACCCGGTTCTCGGCCTTTACATGCTGATAAGTGAGTCATCATGAAATGAACTATTCCACTGCTTTATTCATCCTTGGCCATCAGTACTGACGTCAAAGGTCCTTGTACATCTTCACCAAACCAGGATGTACTACCAAATGTGATGTTTTTAGCTCCATAAAAACATCCCTTAGAAACATCACTGGCACCATTGTGCATCCTCTGAAAAGGACGACATGCTCCCCACCTTTAGAAAATCCTTTAGGATCCTATCCTGAGGATATCTGAGCAAATCGGGGCTCGCATTCAATGTCCCCAAGATGTGCCTCTCTAACTCGCTAAAGGAGTGGGGGAGTAACTTTTATAGACTGGAGGTATGACACACCATCACTATCCTTGAATGATAACTTCAATGCGGCTATCTGCTCTGTCGCCTCACTCAGGAACTGTAAACCAGACCTCCTACTGAGTGCATACGGCACCACGTTCCCCTTCCCATGAGTGTAGACTATCTCAAAGTCATTGTCCTGAAGGAATTTCATCCCTCGCCACTATCTTAGGTCCAGGTCCATCTATGAGAGGATATACCAAAGAATATTGTGATCAGAGAAGATAGTAAACCATTCTCCCATCATGTAGTTCCGCCGCATCATTAAGGTAAAGACCACTACTACTAACTCCAGGTCATGGGTGGCATTTTTGTGACCATGTTCTCTCAACTGCCTTGGGCCATAGGCGATCAATTCTTACTCCTGCATCAGGACACATCCCAGTCTAGTCCGTGATGCCTCATAGTAGACTACACACCCAATGCCCTCTTCCGGTAGACTCAAGATGGGGGAACTCATCAGTCTCTGCCTCAGCTCTTGGAAACCTTGATGGTATCTCTCTATCCACAGTAAAGGTTGTCCCTTCTTTATCCAATCTGATAAGGGAACTGAAACTATGTAAAAAGGAGATATGAATCTCTGGTAGTACCCAACCAATCCCATGAAACTCTACCCCTCAGTCACACTCGTGGATAGATCCCAAGAAAGAACTTCCTCAATCTTCACTGGATCCACTACAACTCTATCTTCCAAGATAACGTGCCCTAGAAAGTGGAATTCCCATTTCTAAAACTGGAACTTTGAGAGATTTCCATAATGTTGGTTCTCTCGGACTGTATGCAGAATTATCTATAGATGCATAGCATGCCCATCCTCCGATGCTGAGTATACCAAGATATTGTTGTTGAAGTCCACCACGAAGTTATCGAGGTAAGGCCGGAAGATCCTATTCATGAGACCCATGAACACTTCAAAGTTATTGGTCACACAAAAAGGCATCAACAAGAACTCGTAGTGGAAATACCAGCATCAGAAGGATGTCTTCAGTATGCCCTCACGTCGTACTCTGAGCTAGTGATAGCCAGATCAGAGGTCTATCTTTAAAATCTAACGTGATCATTTTAGATGATCGAAGTGATCATCATTCCTCAGTAGGGGATACCTGTTCTTTATAGTAACCAGATTCAGGTGCCTATAGTCCACATAATGCCTCAAACTCTCGTCTGTCTTCTTTGAAAACAAAATCAGGGCTTCTCATGGAGAAGCACTTGTCCTTATGAACCTCTAACCCTATAAGTCTTCCAGTTGTACCCTCAACTCACGAAGCTCCACGGGATCCATCTGATATGCTGGTGTAAATATCAGTGTTGTCCTGGGGTACAAGTTGATGAATAAGGCTACCTCTCTATGAGGAGTTAGTCCGAGAACATCCTCAAGAAAGACATCAGCATATTGGTCCACCACTACAAGATAACTCGGACTCCTCTCATCAACTACTCTGAGGGTAAGACTAGATAACAGATGATTGATCGATTCTACCCTCCTCTGACAAAGTCCATCCTAAGCTGAAAAGGTTAAATTTTCACTGGTGAAGGAAAAACTAGTCCCATCATCGCCGAAACACTTCACTTTGTGCCTAAAATAGTCGATCTGGGCATGGACTGTGGATAGCCAGTCGATACCTAAGATGACATTGTAAGGCCTCAAAGTTGCTACTAGGAGATACCATCTGAAGCTCTCACCTCTGATAGTATGCTCACACTGCCTACACTAGTGTGTAATCATCGAATCCTCTCCCGTAGGAGTCTATAAACATAAGGATTGAGTAGAAAGATCCATCAGAATCTCCATGCTCCAAACGAGTGTTGTGGAAATGAAAGAGTGACCAACACCTATGTCTATAAGAACTAATTCTAGGGTAGAGTAGAAATAGATCGTACCTCGAATCATCTATTGAGAGCAGTGGTCGTAGGTCTCTACTGCCTAAAGTTGAGCTCATCCCTATCCACCTACTCCATGAGGTTGGGGTGGCCATCCTGGAGGTGGTGGTAGTAGAACCTCAACCCGTTTCCCACAACCTGCTGCACGACCTGTTCGTCTACCACGTCTGCCACCCTGCAAACCTCCTCGCTCGAACCTATGTCGCTATCTCGGAGGTCCCTCGACCATCTACTGATCATCCAAGCGAGAAGTTGGACAGTAGTGAGCCATGTTCCCCTGCCTGCTGCAAGAGTAAATGACATTAGTCCACATATGACCTCCTCTTCCTTGTGAGCTCTGCACCGCTACCCTTGCGTCCTAGAGTCATCTTCTGGAAGGTCTGTCCCACTTAGACCTCTCTGTCATCTTCCTACTACCTGCTGTAGAAGACTCAGCTACCTATCATCTGGTGTTGGATCTCACCATCAGTGACTGCTCAACTAGGAATTTATCTGCCAACAGTTCTTCCTCAAGCACTCCATCTTGCACTGGTATGTTGAGTGATATCATCGATGTTGTGATATCCCATCGGAGACCCTACTAAAAGGTATGGGCCTTGAACAAACGGTATTGTACCATGTTGGTGGAGTAGCGAGAGAGGTTAGTGAACCTCGATGAGTAATGGGCCACCGTCAGGATACCCTACTGTAAGTGCAGTATCTCGTGAATACGCACACAGTATAGAGTCACTGGAACGAACTTCACCCTAAACAGGCTCTCAAAGTCCAACCAGGTGTGGGTTTCCTCATCATGAAATAGAAGTGTCATACTCCACCATCTCCATGATGTTCTCTAGAAGAGACTAGCATCTAGGATCACCATCTGGTTAGCTGGTGTCCCAACCATGAAGAAAACTCATGCCATAACCTCCATCTAGTCCCCAACTGCCGGAAGAACAGTCTCACCTCTAAACCTCGGAAGCCACTATATCTAGAACTCATGAAATATTCTCAGAAGGCATTAATGGTCCGCTGGTGGGGCTGGTGGAAACTTCTTCCCTATGAGTGGTGGTGTTGTAGGTACACCACCTGAAAGTATTATCGTCGAAAGGGGCCATGTAATGAAGCCTCATCGCTCGGTGGGCTGTCATTGTGAACTCTCTCTAGAATCTTGGATGGTTGTCTAAGCGGAGACATCCTAAAAAGAAACAGATGTGTCACGTTCAGTAAATTATACCTGGTGATCTGATTCAAAAGAGATCAAAAAAACATTTCACAAACACATGAAATCAGTGTTTTCGGGTACCAAGTTGGAAATCAAAATTCAGGGTCCTGGTGTATGGATATGTCGATCGCCGCACCAACACTGGACTCCCTAGATTGAAATCCAAACTCAAGAAACTTAAAAATATTTCTCCATTTAAAAGATCATAGTCTTAGTTCTTCGGTAGAATCAAGACCCATCCCCAGGGGCCTGTGCCATGACTACCCCAAGCCCGACTTCAATTGACCAGGGGTTGGTTACTAGCATAGGAAAGGTGTATCCCTAAAATGGGAAGGAATTTCCTTTAAAACTATACACACACAAACTAGGTACACAAAAAAAGTAAACCATGTAGTAAAACTACTGATGTAAAAGTGATAACTGAAAGTAAAGGGGATAGTATATAAGACCAAATGAAAGATATAATACAAAAGAAATAGAAAAAAATCATCCGCCAAGGATCCTACCTGAATGGTAGGTAAACCTCGTCACTATGGATTTCTACATCAACTTGTCACCTTTGTGCACTGTCTAGTCCCGGCTCCCTAATCTTGGTCAAAGTTGTCTGTTGTCGGCATAAGACACAACAAGGTGCGGGCGAAGCCCGTGCAAGGGTGATTATAACAATACCCAGTAGGGACCTTGAGATCCCCGAAGGTCTCCCAAAATTCCAGAAAGGAAAAACCAAAAAGCATGAACTCAATCACAATGCACAAGGAAAGAATCTTCTCAAACCAGGTATATGACTTAAGGAACATGAATAAAGATGATTAGTCATAATGCTAGATCATCTTATTCTATCAAGAGAATTTGCTTCTAGACCACACAAGGTTGTCAGATGTTGACCCATAAAGGTTCTCTAGGTGACAACCCATAGAGGATCGCTAGATGTTTACCCATGATGGATCGCTAAGTGATGACCCACAAAGGATCGCTAGGTGCTGACTTAGGGAGGATCACTGTGTGCTGACCCACAGAGGATTGTTGGGTGCTAACCCATGAAAGATCATTGTGTGCTGACCCAGGGATGATCACTCCATGCTTACCCACGAAGGATCCCTGAGGGATGACCCATGGACGATCACTAAGGGATGGCCCATAGAGGATCGCTCAGTGATGACCCATAGAGGACTACTAGATGCTGACCCACAGAGGGTCTCTAGGTGCTGACCCATGGAGGGTCGCTAGTTGGTGACCCGCAAAGGATCGCTAAGTACTGACCCACGGAAGATCTCTAGTTGGTGACCCAGGGAGGATCAATATGTGTTGAACCAATGAGGATTTATATTCCTTTTTCACATCACAGCCAACCACTGGATTCCCGAACTAAGCACTCTTGAATTCGAAAGGATCCGCTCCTCCATCCATCGGCCATATTTCATCCACCGACAATTCCCATGAATAAGTAACTCAATGAACCACCATGACATAAGGGTTCGAACGCAACATATGGTGCATCAATCGGATGCTCGGTCTATATGTTATAGGCACTTTATTGTTGGGGGGATAGTTGGATTCGTTTTCGATCCATCCCGGCCAAATTCCAAATTTTTTCATAACCCAAGTGGTGTATTTCAAAATTACCCGCCTCGTCCTAAGGTTTCCAGTGCCATATATGGGTCTCCAAATGGATGTTAGGTTTAGGAGAGATTCTCATTTAAGAGAAATTGGGCCTAAAATGGTCGGGGTCTGGTCTGACCCGGTCGGACCTCGCCTGAAGATGATAGGCTCTGACCGGTTTGGATGGGCCCGGTCCAGCCTACTGGTACACGGGCTGGGATGATGTGCTGTGGGATAGGCCCGTTGGGCTTCAAGTTCGGCCCGACCCACCTAGCAGAAAGCGGCGCATCGGGAAGTGGAACCATCCGGCACACTGGGCCACAGAACCACCCGACCCACTAGCTGACGTGGGGGTCTGATCCCCTTCAGAACAGGTCGGTCATTTGAGGTCATCAATCAACAGCACCATTTGGTGCCACTCTACTTGGTCGGTCCGCGTGGATCGTCAATTGCGGAACCCGCGGGGCATGGGTGTTCCCTCTACCACTGGTCGGATTCGCAGCCCTCCTCTATGGTCTACTATCGAGGCACACCAATGTCATCAATGTGTATGGAATAATTCAGCTTCCCCTATCCACCACAGCGCCTTCAGGTGTTGTCGTCCCCTCGGGGATGGTCGGAGTCGGCCCCACCTCCTTTGGTCGTCGGTGTCGTCGCGCCGACGGAGCTTCTGCGGGCCTCCGGTGAGGCTCCGAATATCCGTTTTCTTTCCGAACTGTGCCAACTGGCCTCTCGGGGCATTTCCATCACTGTGTGGCCCCTGGTTTCGTCTTCCCTCCGTATTGGTTGGTCTTCCACGAAGAACGTAATCAAAGTAACATTGGCGGAGGGTCCGTGCCATGTTCGGTTCAGCATGCTTCCTCTGTATTAGCATCATAACATGGGAAGGGTAGAAACATCATCAAGAGAAGATAAATTCATAAAACTCTTAGAAATATATTAGAAAAACCCCTAACATGAATTCAATGGAAGGAATTGAAGTTGAAGAATAAGGGTCTGCGTCTGAAGGAGGTCATCAGCATTCATCGTTGCTCGTCGATTACTCCAACGACCGTCGCTCGATCACCATTATTTTTTGGAGTGGAAATTTGCCAGAGTTTATTCAAAGAGTCCTATTGTAGATCTCCCAAAACCCATGCTGATGCTTTTTTTAAGTATATATTAATCTCTCATGTTGTGTTTAACATTATGGCTCAATAATTAACTGTAATTAATGATTCAATTAAACAAATAAGCGTTGTCATTACAAAACCCATGTAACGAAAGTTTTAGGACATTAAAAGTCTCTCATTAAAAGTCTGACATTGCACCGTGGTCCCACCTCCATCTCTCAATGGTTACAAGGAAAGAATAAAATAACTATGGAGTTATTTTATTATTATTTTTGTAAGATCCAAAATTTAACTTTTTCGTATGAATTTTTCCGAACAAAGTTTAGCTTCCCCTAAGAGAATACTAGTGATGCGAATTCAATGGTTCCCTCAGATTTTAAATCCATGCATTGGTTCAAAAGATAGAAATCTCCACCCACACATTTACTGAACGCCCCTTAAAAAAATTTCAAAATTCTTTCTTGGGCTCTCTGGGCCTCATAATCACATGCCGTCAATTTTTTGGTAGAATCGAAATAATCCCAAATTATTTTAAAAACTTATATGGAAATTTTCTGTCTTTACATGGTTTTTTTGAAAAACCAAATTCCAATGAATTTGGGTTCAGAAATTGGATATTTTATTGAAATTGGGAAAACACAAAACTCTACTGAATTAGAGCATGTTATGGAAAATTTTGAAATTTAAAAATTTTAATTTAAATTGTGAAGTTGATGTAATCTCTTGAATTTAAATTGGGGAAAATTTAAGGAAATTTTTTAAATTAAAATTTTGAATTTAATTGTGGGATTTGAATTTTGAAGTTTAATTTGGAATTGATTTAAAATTCTTATGTGAGAAAAATACATTATTATTTTTATTGAACCCCATTACTTTTATTTTGGAAAAGCATTTTTTTATTAAAAAATATTTTTTAAAATTAAATTGGCATTTTTGAAATGGGAAAAAGGGTTGATTTTTAATTAAAATTGTTTTAAAATAAATTTCTTATCACTGATTTGTACTTGAGAATATGTAATCCAATGTAGTTAGTGAGTTATTAGGGACATGCATGCTAGGATTGGAATTCCCTAGAACCAGAATGATACTTTAAAACTCTGACGTAAACAATATTATCATATCAAAATCCCCAGTAAGATGCTGATGAGTCCTCTATTTCCAGTAATGTGGGTCATGTGTACACAATATGGTTATTACCACATGAGAGTGTGAACATCACATAACCTTGAACTATCTTACCATTTTTTAGATCACCATGTTTCTCGCTTATTTATATTTGAGATATAAATGTATCCCTTTATTATTGTAAACTATTTTACATGCCCTGTGAATTTATATAATCTTATATTATATAATGTGTTTAATTAAGCCATTATTTTAGTAATATTCCATCAATTTAAATGTGAATCATTGTTTATGTTTGTTTTGGTCATTTGAAACAGATATCATGAAGTTTTTTAATTATGCTTCAGAAATTCCAAACCTATTTATAAAAAATTGAAAGCCGTGTTTTGGTAATTAAATGTTTCAATCAATAATGGAATTTTTGGTGAGAACCTACGAGGTTTTCATCTTATTTCCTAGTTGTACCTTTGTGTGTTTGTAGATTATATCCATCCAGGTGGAATTAGGGGTAAATCAACACTTGGAGGTGGTTCTAACTGTTGATATCTTCTCTTGGAGTTCCATCTTTTGGGACATGGGTAGTTTTTATCATGTTTCTAGTACTTTTCGATATTATTTTCAGTTGCTTAAAACTATTTGAATTCTAGTAAACATCTCTATGTGGATATTCTTTTGAATGAATATTAACTTGTTCATTTTACTTTCACAATGTTTTTTGGAAAAAATTGTTCCCACATTCATTTTAATAGATTCTTGTTGCTAGTCTCCAACCCTTGGGGATCAGGAAATCCCTTCAGGATATGTCAACAAATGATCATATATAATGCTACTAGGGTACCCGTGCTGGTTCATGGAAAAGTGTGATTAGAGATTGAGTTGAGCTCTTTGTCTTGATATCGATATACATTGTGTAAACATTTTTGGGACATAGGAGTTAGTTTTCATTGAGTTCTTAGGAATATCTCACCACAATGCTCCTTCTGTCTCTAGGGGTGGTTAGGGAATGAACAATTGAGGATTAGTTCAAGTATTTTCCATACTATTGATTTGGATAGATTGAAATCCAAATCCTTTATTCTAATCTATTGGGACTAATTTCCCTTATAACACATTTATAGTGTTAATATAATGCCTTCTTTGTTGTCTACTAGTGTTATATAGAATCATGACTTTGGGAACTTGTGTAAACCTATTCCAAGAAGAAGGTTCTACTGAACCTCAGTGAGAAAATCCTCTTATAGACCTCAATCCAGTTTAAATGATCATGAGTATTGTCCACGCTTTGGGACAACCACTAGCATGAGTTCTCATACTGGCTCCTGCTATGGAAGAATAGAGGGATGTTCTCTGGATTAGTTCTCAAGAGTTCCTTCACCAGAATCCATCACCGTTCGGTGGCTCTAATGATCCTCATGATTCTAGGTAATTTTTGAACAGGATGGAAATTTTGTTTGGGTTCTTTCTACAGATGGATAAATCATGGTTAAATGTTCCACCTTTGTGCTATATGGACAAAGAATGAGATGGTGATGACCAAGAAACATGAGGTATGAGGTTTAAAGGACATCAGGGATCTTTTCACTAACTAGTTATATTAAGAGTCGATTATACTATCAGAGCATAAAGAGTTTTTAAGAATTGAGTAGACAGACATGACCATGAAAAAATATGAAATTCACTTTGCTGAGCTTGTGAATTACACACCTAAGATTGTGCCAAATGACAAGATGAGGACTCACAGGGTGGATTTGGGAAATTAACAATCTATTTTTTCATAGATTTTTTTGATGCTACTCTCTTATGCTCATGTTCTACATAGAGTGATGATGGTCATAACAGACCTTGATGGAATGTCAGTGTTGTAGGTAGTTTCTTTCCCTCCCAATGGCAGTGAAATTTACTTCAATGGAAGGAATAAGTATGATTATTATTGTTGTAGTTCTTGATAGCATGTTCATTATAGACCTCCAGCAGTGCCTGGTAGTGGCCCTTTCATTTGTTACCAGTGAGGAAAGAAAGGGAATTAGAAGGTAGTTCTCCTTGAGGAATCTGAGTACTATGGCTTATGCAGATGCTCGAGTCTCCTACATAAATTATCCATGTTTATTCCACTCTGAATAGTTGTACAGGGTCATCGACTCCTCCAAAAACTATATCAAAATCTACTAAATCACATGCTCAATGTTTCCTACCATAGGAATCCAAAATAAATCTTATTATAGTAGTGGAAGAGTCTCTAGAGGAAGTATACATGGGTCCATCGACTATAATATTTACCATTACTATAGCATCATCGTTAGTGACTTCTCTATTTGACAGTAGTTCACTTTGTTCATTTATCTCAACTCGTATAATTAATCTTCTAAATATTCCAATGGATATTTTGTCTTTTATGATGTATATTACTACACCCCTTAGAATGAAGAGAGATTTGGATCTATGTAGTCCTCCTTGGGTTTTCTCTTTATCAGATGTAGATCTTCGGTGGAGTTTTCTAGTTATCAACGTGAAACCTCTTGATGTTATATTTGAGAGGGATTGTCTCAATGCCAATGAAGCCTAGATTGATTGTTATCTTCAAAGGGTCTCTATTATTACACCTGATGGTGTGTGTCATATATTTCACGGAGAATGGGACCTAAGGTCGAGTATGGTTGGACCTTCTTATCCAGAGTTGGAGAAAGTGATATATGTGTTTTATTTTTATCTGGAGTGGGAATCTTTGAGTGGTGATATCCCTACAGTTTTTTTCAAGTTTATCGATATGTTTCCTTCTGAATTATCTAGTTTTCCACTGGTATGGGAGGTCGAGTTCTCTATTGAGTTAGTTCATGGTAGTCAACAAGATTCTATTCAATATTACCACATAGAATTAGCTGAAATGATAGATTTTATGTCTCAGTATGATTATGTTCTAGAGAAAGGTATTATATTCTTGAGTGTGTAACCTTGGGCAGCTTTAATTCTCCTAACAAAGAAAGCTCATGGTTTACTCCACCTTTTTGATGATTACTGAAAGATCCAGAGGTATGGAAATGATCAATTATTTTTTTCCACAAATTAATGATTTTTTATTAGTTGAAATGGTCTATGAGGTTATAAATTATTGACCTTCGATCTTCTTACCATCAGTTGAGGATAAAATAATCCGACGTTCTGAAAACAGCCTTTCAGAGCAAGTATAGCCATATGAGTACCTGGTAAATCCCATTTTTTCTAACCAATTATCCTATAGTTTTCATGGATTTTTTGAACATGATTTTCCACAAGTATCTTGATACCTTTTTGGTATCCTTTGTGGATGAAATTCTCATTTACTCTACATTTGAGGAGGGTAATTTTAATCATTTGATAAAAGTTTTTAGGATGCCAAGAAATCTTTGACATTATTCCAGATGTTCGAAATGTGATTTATAGATCCGGGAAGTGAAGATCATGGGGTGCATAGTGTCATATCATTGAATATTAGTTGATCCTAATATAGTGAAGGATGTTATGGAATGTGAGAAACAACATAACATCTTTAATATTTGGAGATTCTTAGGCCGATCTGGGTATTGTCGATGATCCGTAAAGGAATTCTCGAAGTTGGATTCTCTGATGACTACTCTGAAATAGAAGTGATTAAATTTTTCTTAGCATGTGAAATTTTAGAGTTATTTTTTTGAGATGAAATAAAATATTACTACTCCATTGGTGTTGAATCATCCTGAGGCCGGGTAGGGCTATGTGTTCTTTTGTGATTCATCGGGTTCAGGTTTGGGCTGTATTCTAATTATGGGTGATCATTTTGTTGCTTATGGATCTTTTCATCTTAGACCACATGGGAAGAATTATCCAGACCATGACCTTGAATTGGAATCATTGATGCAGGTGCTTAAGATTTGGATACATAACCATTACAATGAAATGTTTAACATGTATTCTGACCCCAATATCTTGAGTTTTATCTCCACTAAAAAGGATTTGAATCTCCACCTAAGGAATTGGGTATAATACCTAAAATATTTTAATTTAAACATCCCGGATCCACCAAGGAAAGGGAATGTCATTATATATGACTTCATTAAGAAACTTGTTCAGTCAAAAGTCCTCTTAAGACTTTTATGTCTTGTTTTGGAAATCAAAAATCTTTTCATCTATGCTTATCGTACTGACTATGTTTATCGTACTGACTGTGCTTATCGTAATGACTATGGTTATCGTACTGACTATGCTTATCATACTGACTATTCTTATCGTACTGATTATGCTTATCGTACTAACTATTCTTATCGTACTGACTATGCTTATCGTACTGACTGTGATTATTTTACAGACTGTGCTTATTGTACTGACTATGCTTATCATACCGACTATGTCAATCATACTAACTAAATCGTACTGACTCTATCAATCGTACTGACACTTTCAAACGTACTAACTTTTGTGCATTGTACTCTCTTTTCATCATATCAATACATTACACTAAGTAATACGAATAGTACTCATATTTTACTTTTATCACACGCTTGTTTTTATCCTTTATCAAAACACATGTTTTATATTAATCATACTTATGATTATCATTTTCATATATCTTTTGTTTTAAAAAAAATGATGTCATGGAGTTGGTTATAAACTAATCAAAATGATGTCATGTTTTCTATTTCAATATGTCTGTTATAATTTCAGGTGTCCTGGTCCTTCCGAGTATTCTGGAGAAATATGATCGTTGGAGGAAATATGACTGTTGGAACCCAAGGCATATAAATAGTAGGTTATTAGAAGCTGAGAAGAACAACTAAGAGAATTTGATCATTCCTTGCGACTATCAAGTTCTAGAGAGAGACGCTGTGACTTCTCTCTTTCTTCGTGCGAAAGCCTTGAAATTAGAAAACGTGAATGGCTCGTTCTTAGTTTTTGTATTTCAATAAGTGCTTTGTTTTTATTTGTATGACCAATAATGTGATAACGATCGAGGGCTACTGAGGATAGGTATATGGTACAATAGATCTTCTTATCAAGGTATTTTAAGTGTTTGAATGACAGAGGTGCTGATTACCAAAAAAATCGAGGGCTTTCTGGGATAGCAAGACAGACATACCGATCATCATATCGAGGGCTTACCAAGGTGGTGGTAAGACAGACCTCTTGTCCTAGGTGAATGGATACCATTCTATTTGGGATAAAAGAATTGTAATAGGTTTACATTTCCACTGCTAATTGTATTAGAAAGGAAATTCTATTGTTTCCATTCTTCATTTCATGTTCATTTTTAATTGGTTCAATTATAATTTTACTGTTACATATTGTATCAATATATTCTATACGCTTTATGGTAGAATATTTCACTATTTTGTTACTCTGATTATTGTATTAATTTGAATACAATTGATTTACACCTCTTATAGTATTACATCGTATCATACCTTTATACTCAAAACAGTTGTGATTAATTGTATTTGTTGTGAATTGTATTATTTTAAGATCATATAAACTAACTTCTTATGTGTTTAAGCATAATGTTTTTAAACCTACAGTTCACCCCCTCTTGTATTGTTCCATATAATTTACATATTCATCTATATATCGATCCATCAATTGGTATCCGATGAATTTTACACTGATTTGTATTACTTTCACTATTTCCTTTTAAAGTATAGTAGTTTTTTAAAAAATTAATGTTTCAAAAACTTACTGCGCTAACGTGTAGAGTGGGAAAGATTTTGTTCTATTAGATGGAAGGGATGAATATTGGATCAATTGACAATATAAATCCAACTAGACCACCTATCTTTTATTGGAATGATTATGTGTACTGGAGAGATCGAATGAAGACATTTTTTATCAATACTGGTGTAGACAATTTTATTATGCTTATTGGAGGTTACGAAATCTCTGACAAAGAAGTCAGTACTTTCACCAGTCAAGAGAAGCAAGAATATCAACTGAATTACAAGGTACGAAATACTTTTCTATGTTCTATGACCAGGAATATATACAGCCAGATATCATCCTTTGAAGCATCCAATTGTATTTAGAAAAAATTGGAAGTCACGCATTTTGGTACATCTAAGGTTATAGAAATAAGAAGAGCAATGCTTCGAGTAGAGTATCATGGATTTCTTTTTCCTTATGGGGAACCAGTATGTAAAGTGCAAAAAAGATTTATGCCAATCTTACACAGTTTATAATCTATGGGACAAAAAGGTCTTGATGATGAAGCTCTTATAGACAAAATTTTTGATATAATACCAAACTAATGGGAGTCAAAAAGGATAGTTATTGATGAAAATAGAAACTTTTCTCAGATTATTCTTGTTGATCTCTTTAGAACACTTCTACAGCACGAGACAAGAATGAAGAGAGACGCTAATTTCAAAAAGAAGAAAAATGGAAATGGAAGCGTAGCTTTTACTACTACATCTAAAGTTAAAACACATAAAAGGATAATAAGATCCAAATCTAAAAAAGTTGTTTTATCATAATCAAGTGATTGTGATCATTCAGACAATGATTTTTACAATCTTGCTCGAAGGATGAACAAGATTGTGGGAAAGAAAGACGTCCAATACAGATTCAAAAAGAAATATTGAAAGGATAAGAAATATTTAAAGGTAACATGTTATGGATGTATGAAAGTAGGTCATATAAGACCTGATCGTCCTTTATTGAAGAGGAAAGATAGAAAAGAGAAACATTCTAAAAGAAATAATAAAAGTTATTACAAGTCAAAGACAGAGAAATTATTGAAGGCAAATGATACTTGGAGTGCAAGTGGTGGTAATTCATCAGATGATTCTTCAGAATATGAATCTTCCAGACAAAGGAATATTGGACTCATAGTGAGACTACCAACTGAAGATCATTGTTTCATGGCTAAGGTACACAATGTTGAAGCTATTAAAAATGTATCCTTGAATTCAAATTATACTGATAATAAATATTATGAATCTTCAAATGATGAGTCTTCGTCATCAGAAGATAATACATTACCTCCTTATGAATAAGTTTCTAGGTTTTCTAAACTACATGATAATGAAAATTCTAAAATCAAGAAAAGTATTGTTAAGGAAAATTCTAGGAATACTATTATTACAAATGAAATAACAGATATTTCTAAATATCTTGATAAAAAATTGTTGATTTTGAAAGTATTTAAAAAAATATTGGGGAAGTAAATTCTGAGAAGAATAAACATTCTAATGATCTAGAAAACATAATTTCTAAGAAAAATGTTTTCGAGCCTAACTCTATTTCAAAATCAAATGTTTTGGAAAATTAAAACTTAGTTTTAAAACTAAAGTCAGAAATTTTTTCCTTGATGAAATGTTTGTCATAATTTACTTATAGAAAGGAAAACTTTGATAAAATGTTTCCTCAAATTCGACCATTGAGGAATCATTCTGGTTTTGGTAATACTCATTCTAAACTGGTTTTTAGTAATAACTATTTTGTTCCTCAAAGTAACCCATTTTGTACTAATTGTCAATGTGGTGGACATTGGAAAAGAGATTATTCTCTTAACAGAACTCAGTGTTTAGGATTTCATAAAGCAAATTTTTCAATGAAAGGTGGATTCCTAAAATTCTTTTATCTAACCCTTCTAGATCCAAACAACTTCGGGTTCTGAGAAGCTAATTGTTTTTTTTTCAGAAAATAAGAAGTGTACCAACAAGAATATTTGGTACATGGATAGTGGTTGTTCTCGACACATGACCGAAAACAAATATTTCTCTGAAATGATTATTGAAACACAAGGTGGAAAAGTTACCTTCAGATATAGTTCTCAAGGAAAGATTGTTGCAATAGGTGATATTGTTTTTCTTGGAAAAGTTCTTATTTCAAATGTAATGTTTGTTAAAGGTCTTAAGCACAATCTCATCAGCATAAGTCAATTATGTGATGAAGGATACGTTGTGAATTTTAGAAATGATAAATGCTTAGTTCAAAATTCCAAGGATGAATTCATTCTATCTGCTTATAGGAAAGAGAATGTATACACTATTAACATAGAAGATCTTAGGAGCCAAAATTTCCCATGCTTAAGTTCAATAGAATACTAATCGTGGTTATGGAATAGAAGACTAGGACACTACAACCTATGAAACATTTGTAAACATTCAAAGAAAAGGCTTGTAAAGGGTCTACCGGATCTTAGATATGATTATTCAAAGTTCTGTGATCCTTGTCAATTTGGAAAACAACATAAAACAAGCTATAAATCAATCTATGATGTTTCAACTTCCAATTCATTACAGCTAGTGCACATGGATCTTTTTGGTACTTCACAAACTGGAATTATTGGAGGAAAATACTATGTATTTGTTTTAGTTGATGACTTTAATAGATTTACATGGGTCTATTTTCTAACAAAGAAATCTGATGCCATTTTCTATTTCAAAATTTTTAGATCCCAAGCTAAAAATGAGAAAACCTACCATTGATAACTATCCATAGTGATCATGGTGGTGAATTTCAAAATTCATATTTTGAAACTTTTTGTAGTAAGAAAGGTATTACTCACAATTTTTCAGCTCCAATAACTCCTCAGCAAAATGGTGTTGTTGAGAGAATAAATCGCATTCTTTAGGAAATGGCAAGAACCATGTTGAGAGAATACTCAATTGCTAAGAATTTTTGGGCTAAAGTTGTTAGTACTACTTGTTATTCTATAAATTGTGTTTTAACTAGAACTTTTATTAATAAAACACCATATGAATTGCGGATTGTTCGAAAACCAAAAGTTTCATACATCAATGTTTTTCGATGTAAAGTATTCATTTTGAATACTAAATAGAATCTACAAAAATTCACACCAAAATCTGATGAAATAATCTTTCTTGTCTATTCTACAACCTCTAAGGATTATAGAGTTTTCAATAAAAATACATGTACTATTGATGAAACAGTGCATGTTAAATTTGATGAAACTAATCCTTTTGTTTTCAAACAATCCCAACCTACATCTTCGGATGTGTTTTCAAAAACTGACAATCAACCTTTATTAGAAGATATTTCTGATAAGGAAAATGTTCGAGAAAGTGTTCCTGAAACTTTTTACAATAGAATATTTTCTACCATATGTTGATGAACATGCTTTACAAAACACAAATCAATTGCTTTATAGGAATCATCCTAGTGATAACATCATTGGTGATGTAAATCAACCTGTAAGGACCAGAAATTCCTTGAGAAATGAAATAGAACATATTTCCTTTCTTTCCCAATTCGAACCTAAAAGTCCAAGTGAGGCCTTAGGTGATGAAGATTGGATTAAAGCAATGCAAGATGAACTAAATGAATTTGAAAGGAATCAAGTCTGAACTTTAGTTGAGAGACCTAAAGAAACAACTTTAATTTGTGTAAAATGGGTTTTCAGAAATAAATGTGATGAAAATGGAATCATTTTATGAAATAAATAATGACTTGTTACTAAGGGCTATAATCAACAAGAGTGAATAGACTATGAAGAAACACATGCTCCGGTTGCTAGACTTGAATCTATTCGTATTCTATTAGCCTTTGCAGTATTCTTTAATTTCAAATTATTTCAAATGGATGTTAAATGTGCTTTTTTAAATGGTTTTGTTCAAGAAGAAGTTTTTGTTGAACAACCCCCTAGTTCTCTAGACTCAAAATATCCTAATCATGTTTTTAAACATACCAAATCATTATATGGCCTTAAAAAATCTCCTAGAGAATGGTATAATAGACTTATAGGATTTCTTTTACAAAAACAATTATGCAAAATGTACAACGGATCCAACCCTTTTTATAAAAATGGAAAAAAAAATGTTTTGATTGTTCAAATTTATGTTGATGACATCATATTTGGATGAACTCAGCAGTCTTTAACTGATTCTTTTGCGAATATAATGAAATCTGAGTTTGAAATGATTATGATGGGTGAGTTAACATTGTTTTTAGGTTTTCAAACTTCTCAAAAACTAGAAGGAACATATATATCTCAACATAATTATATCAAATATTGACTCAAAAAGTATGGATACAAAAACACTAAAAGTATTATCAATCCAATTAGTACCTCAAATACACTTGATCTTGATGAAACTGGGAAACCAGAAGATCAAACATCTTTTAGAGGTATGATAGGAAGTTTGTTATACTTGGATGCTAGTCGACCAAACATAATGTTTTATATGTTCTTATGTGAAAGATACCAGTCTAATCCAAAAGAATATCATTTAAAATATGTGAAAATAATCATTTTATATTTCAAAGGAACTCTGGATATAGGTATTTTTTATTCTTCTGGAAATGATTTTGTTTTAAAAAGTTTTTCAGATGCTGAGTTTGGTGGTTGTAGAATGGATAGAAAGAGTACATATGGAACATGTCATTTCTTAAGATATTTCGTGGTTTCTTGGTCCTACAAGAAATAACACTCAGTAGCACATTCCACTGCTGAAGCTGAATATGTAGCAGTTGGAAGTTTTTGTGCTCAAGTGTTGTGGATGCAACACACACTCACGTACTATGGATTGAGATTTTCCAAAACTCAAATTCTATGTGATAATACAAGCTCCATATCTCTTAGTAAAAACCCAGCACATCACTCTCATGAAAAACACATAGATATTAGGCATCAATTTCTTACCGATCACACACTAAAATGAGATATTATTTTACAAGTCATCGGAACACAAGAACAACTTGCTGGAATTTTTACAAAACCATTATCTTCTGATAGATTTCATTTTATAAAACAGAATCTAGGAATGATTACATTAAAATAATCATTCATATCTACTTCATGTTTTACACTTCTCCTTATATTAATCTCTTCTTAAAAAGGGGAGAACATTTTTTTTAACTTTACCTTATATATTTCTTAAAATTTTCCTTCTTTATTCATTTATTCTTTTGGTTTGCTATTTTTCTGATTATCTTTTTGATTATCTAGTAATTGTTTTAATCATCCATCATCTTGTTTGATTACCTTATTGATTTTCTATCCATCATCATGTCAACCTATGGTAACAATTTTTTTTTCCATCGGCAAGACAACCTATGGTAACAACTTTGTTTTCAATTGGCACAAAAACACTTAGTAATAACTTTATTTTCCATAGGCATGCCAACCTATGGAAACAACTTTGTTTTCCATCGGCATGTCAACCTATGGTAATAACTTTTTTTTCCATCGGCATGTCAACCTACGGTAAAAACTTTGTTTTCCATCGGCATGTCAACCTATGGTAACAAATTTGTTTTCCATCGGCACGTCAACCTATGGTAATAACTTTGTTTTCCATCGGCACGTCAACCTATGGTAACAACTTTGTTTTCCATCATCATGACAACCCATGGTAATAACCTTGTTTTCCATCGGCACATCAACCCAAGGTAATAACTTTTCTTTCCATCAGCATTTCAACATATTGTAATGACTTTGTTTTCCATCGGCTTGACAAAATATGGTAATTCTATTCTTTTCCATCAGTTTGACAACCTCTGGTAATGACTTTGTTTTCCATCGGTCTCACAACAAATCGTATTCGTTTTCCTTGTATGCTTGTATTTTCTTTTTTCAATTTTATTACACTATGTTAATACTATTAAACCAACAATTTCCTTAGAATCTCCGACAGGTACATTCTTTCTTAACATTGTGTTGATTTTCTTACTTTTTATTATTTCTCGTTTTGTTTTAAAAAAAACAATTAAATCCTATCCATTGATTTACGTATCTTCTAATCTCAACTGTAGATGATCAACAGTCATTTTTTCGTCTATAAATAGATCCCTCCCCTCCCCAAACCCACACCAGTTTTTCAAATTTCCTGGAGAAGCTCTTCCCTTTTGTTTTAAGACTCCGTAAAATCTTCTCTTTCCCTCATATTTTTGCCTCAGTCCTCTACCAACACACCTGACGAAATAACTTCAAAAATGTTTTCAGAGAAAGACTTCTTCAGAGAAAGGTTAGTTTATTAGGACTTATTTGACACATATGATTCAATAATCAAGATGATTATTTTTTTCAAGGCTGAGAACATCTTTGTGTCGAGAAACTCGTATCTCAAGATCCAATTCTTGTTGAAGAAGTCAGTTAATTCTAAAAAATGGTGTCTTTTGAAAAAAATATGATGACCAACTTTTTTGTGTACAATAGGAAAATATCAATGTCTGTGAATCAAGAAGCTCACTTTCTCAATGCCTCAACAAAATTTTATTCATTTTTCCCATCCCATAAACTACCAGAGGAATTTGGTACGGTTAATAAAGAAAGTTTAGAAAAATCGTTAATTATTATAAATGAAGAGAAGATAAAAGTATCTCATTTATCTCCAGATAACAGATTCATGGTGCTTTGGATGCATGGTTTTCTTATCCCAATGAAAGGGGATAGAGAAACTATTAAAGTTTCTAATATTTGTATGCTATACTATCTTGTAATCATGAGAAAAGTAAATCTCATGGGGTAAATTTTTGAATTAATCAAGAATGTCAAGTCAGGAGTGATCACGTCTCATCTGATTATGTATCCCTCTATTGTTAAAAATTTCATTCTTGAGAGCCTGAAGTTGTGTAATATTACTCTGAAAGGGTAGTTGAATGAACTGTAGCCTTTTGGATAAGTAAGAATACATTGAAGAAGTTGTATGTATGTTTTGATCAGAATTCAATGCTTTTTTTTAAAGATGTAGAATCTGAATTGGCACAAAATCAATCGGCACCAAATCAATCAGCACCTCTTCAAGTTGAATATTTACCAAATATTTCTCCTCAAAAATTAGATCCACAAACCAGTACTAATCCAAAGAAGAAAACAAATTACATAAAGGAGGTTGTGGCCATGTAGAAGAATGACAGAGAACAAGGAAAAGAAGTCGATCCTAAGTTCTATCTTGATCCGTCTGAAGATTTAGCTGAGAGGATAAGGGTAGAGGATACTCTTCAGGCTGAGAAGAAAAAGAAGACTCTATTAAAAAGGAAAGCTCAAGACTTTGATGTTTCTAAAATTATGAAAATGGTTGAGGAGGCTAGTTCTCAACTAATGGATGAAGTGCATCCAGAACCTATCGTACAGAGTCATCCAGAAAAAGAGAAAGGGAATCAAATTTTGAAAGAAGTACAGAAATCTAAAGAAGTGGAAGATGATTTTCTTTTGGAATTTCATTAGAGTTCAAAAAAGAGTAGAGAACAATCTTTTAAAATGCTAAGTAAAGGTATTCAACAGGTTCCTCAAGTCGATCAAGCACTAGCTGAATCTCTTGAAACACCAGTTATAATTCCTTCTCAAATAAAGAAAGGTTATCAATCTTCTCATACCAAAAAAGTAATTGTTATTAGTGACAAATTGGAAAAGAAATAAATAAATAAGAAACAGAAAAAGGAAAACAGCTAGTTGAAGACTCAAGCCGATCAAATGAACTAGATTCATACGATGAGGATACTGATTCAGAATGCACAATTTCTCTCATGAAGAGTGATTACATTGTTCATGTTTTGTGGACAATTGAGAATACTATTCCTTATTTTACAAGACTTGAAGGGAAAATTTATTTCATCACTGACAATCAATGGAAGAAGTTGGGTTCTGTAAGAGAACATAGAAAGAGATTATTGTCAATTGATGCCGATTTAAAAGTATTGTCTGAAAGTTTGGCTGCTCATAAGAATGCTTACAATGGAATGACTAAGTGGTCATACAAAACATAATGCTCAGTGAATGATCATGAAATATCAATTGGATACTTAAGGAGGTTTTTAAATGATCTTTCTATTGCTTTCAATAAGCTTGAAAAAGAAACCATTGAAAGGCTGAATCAGATGTCAAAGACTCATGGAGCCTATATCCCTTCAATAAAAGAGCTACAAGAGAGAATGAATGCTTTCCATTCAGAGTTTTTGATGGTTTCATATTTCAAAGATGAAATAGTTCTATTGAAGAAGAAAAATTCCATATTATCTAAAGACAATAAGAATTTACAAGACAAAATTGATACTCTTGAAGAACTAATCAGAGATCAAGAAGAGACTATCAAGAATCACGATCGGCTTTTTGCTGATCAACAATAGCTTATCAAATATCAGGGTGATTCTATCTCTGAAGACAAGAAAGAAATCAAAAAGATTAAATATGTTCTTCATGAGCTGATAAAGAAAGAAAAAGAAAGAGAAAACAAATGAGTGTTGTTGTATCTCTCTATAATTCCATAGACTTGTTATCTATATGAAATTTAGGTTTTCTTTCCCATTGCCTTGCATTTATTTTCTCTAACTTTTTTCGGTAACTCAATATTACCCCATTATTTTTGTAAATCACAAAGTGGGAGAATGTTTTTTAAGGGGATAATGTTTTAATCAAATATTTATAAACCAAGGAAAATTTATGAATACAATCGTTTGGAAACTACATACCTAAGGGGGAGATAGTTGTATTCAATTTCACATTCAGAAGAGTTTTTAATAACTCAGGGTGAGATAAGTATTTCTTTTTGTTTTTACTTCATGTTGTGCGATTTCCAAAAAGGGGAGATTGTTGAGTCAAAAGTTTTATTTTGACTTTTATGTCTTGTTTTGGAAATCAAAAATCTTTTCAACTATGCTTATCGTAATGACTATGTTTATCATACTGACTATGCTTATCGTACTGACTATGGTTATCGTACTGACTATGCTTATCGTACTAACTATGCTTATCGTACTAACTATGCTTATCGTACTGACTATGCTTATCGTACTGACTATGATTATCATATAGACTATTCTTATCGTACTGACTATGATTATTGTACTGACTATGTCAATCGTACTGACTAAATCGTACTGACTCTATCAATCGTACTGACTTTGTCAAACGTACTGAATTTTGTGCATTGTGCTCTCTTTGCATCATATCAGTATATTTCACTAAGTAATACTAATAGTACTCATATTTTACTTTGATCACATGCTTGTTTTTAACCTTTATCAAAACACATGTTTTATATTAATCATACTCATGATTATCATTGTCATATATCTTTTTTATCCAAAACTATGTCAATGAGTTGGTTATAAACTAATCGAAATGATGTCGTGTTTTCTATTTCAATATGACCATTATAGTTCCAGGTGTCCAAGTTTTTCCAAGTTTTCCGAAAAAATATGACCGTTGGAGGAAATATGACAGTTGGAACCTGAGGCCTATAAATAGGATGTTATTTGAAGCTGATAAGAACAAATTATAGACTTCGATCATTCTTTGCTACTATCATGTTCTATAGAGAGATGTTGTGACTTCTATCTTGCTTCATTGGAAAGCCTTGAATTAAAAAACATGAATGAATCATTATTTGTTTTTGTATTTCAATAAGTGATTTGTTTTGCTTTGTGTGGCCAATCAGGTGATAATGACCGAGGGCTGCTGAGGATAGGAAAACTGCCGATCTTTGTATTGAGGGCTTTCAAGTGTTAGAAAGACAGAGGTGCTGATTATCTACACAATCAAGGGCTTGCGAAGATAGCAAGAAAGATGTACCGATCATCGTATCGAGGGCTTACTAAGGAGGTGGTAAGATAGACCACTTATCCCAGGTGAAAGGATACCCTTCTCTTTGGGATAAAAGAATTGTAATAATTTTAGATTTCTTGTCCTGATTCTATTAGAAAGGAAATTGTATTGTTTCATTTCTTCATTTCATATTCATTTGTAATTTGTTCAATTAAAATTATACTGTTACATATTGTATCAATAGATTCTATATGCTTTATGGTAGAATCTTTCACTTTTTTATTACTCTGATTATTGTATTCATCCGAATACAATTGATTTAAACCTCTTATATTATTACATCATATCATTCCTTTATACTAAATACAGTTTTGATTAATTGTATTTTTTGTGAATCGTATTAGTTTAAGTTCATTTAAACTAATTTCTTAAGTTTTTAAGCAAAATGTTTTTAAACCTGCAATCCCCCCCCCCTTTATTATTCCATATAATTTACATATTCATCTATATATCGATCCAATAAAACTTATAACCCTGGAAGTGAAAGAATCACTGAAATAGTGGAACATGATGGATCTCTTTGAATAATTTCATATCGGGGTCCTAGAATCAGGGGATGATTGGCCGGTGTTCAGTTGAAATCCCCTCTTCTTGAGATTATTATTCAGGAAAAAAACATGGTGATTAGTTTTTTAGAATTAGATACTCCATTTATATTGGGGAGACCATTACTGAGTGGTCATTATCTAAAGAAGGCATTCAATGATATTAAAATTGATTTTTTGTACCGGTAGTGTTGAGGAAATCTATTATGTGGTATTGAAATAATTCCCATAGGGTTTATCAAGTAGGAACCCTGATGATATTATATGACATGCGGTGTAGATATCAATGGCTAGGTATGAGACAGAGCATTGGTGAATTTTCCACTCTTTATTCTACATGCATGTAGGTGATGGACGAGAATCAGAAGCCTATTGGTTTGCATCATCCACATACAGTCCCCACTTAGAAGTGGGATGCAATCTCTGTGGAATTTTTAGTTTTTTGGTCACGTTGCCAGAGAAATAATATTGTGATTAGGTTTGTGATTAATAGGCTGACCGTGTCGGCTCACATTATACACATTCGTGATACAACCAAAGTTAAGGAGTTGGGAAATATCATTATGAAATATATTGTTCATTTGAATAAAGTTACTTAAATTATAATTTTTTATATATATTTTCATTTCACTTATAGATTTTTTAAATTCCCTCAAGAGGTATTGGGATCACATGTCAGTTTGAGCATGGTATTCCATCCCCAGTCAGATGGCCCGATAGAAAGAGATATACAGATTCTTGTGGATATGCTTCATTCTTCTGTTATATACATTGTTGGGGGATTAGGATGATCACATAGGGTAGATTTTATTTTCTTATTATAATAGTTACCATTTTTTGATTAGAATGGAATCTTTTGTATCTTTGAATGAATATAATTTCAGATCTCCTTCTTGTGGGTTGGAGATTGGCAAAAATTCCTTGGTCGGCCCATGTTTGGATCAATAGATAAAAAACAATATTCAGTTGATTATTTAGATAATGTTTATGACATAGAGCTGGTATAATCCTTATGTTGATCATCATCAATGGATGTTAGAATTACAAGTTGGTGAACATGTGTTGTTGTATGTTTCACCTCATTTTGTTCATTGATTTCATCATATGAAACCAAAACATTCTACATGTTTTTTGAGAAATTTTGAGGTTATTTAGTGGATGGGGAGGTTTCTTACCATTTGTAACTACCACCACAGCTGGCATCGATACATAACATGTTCCATGTATCTCATTTTCAAAAGTATCAATATGATCCATCTTGTATTCTGAGTTGGAGTGATCATGAGGATAACCCTGATTTATCTATGTCATAACATCTAGTAAGGATAGATTATTTTGAAACCATTGAACTTCATTAGAGTAAGACACATTTGGTTCAAGTTTAATGGTATCATGGTTCTGATTCTCATGAGACGTGGGAGAGGGAGGCACTGATGAAAGAATAGTGGCATCTCCATTTTGGCATGGAAGCATCTTCATATGATTTTAGGGGACAAAATGTTTCCATGGTGGGGAGGTTGTAAAATCCTGTAACTATTTCCAGGCATTCATAAACCCCTGTTTTGATCATCCTTTGGTGGGGTACATTTAGGGTTGTTTTAGGGAAATTTTGGAAATTTGGAATTTTTTGGGCTTGTGCAGGGTTGGCGCAAGGTTTTCCCAAACCATAAACCCTACTAGATTAAACCGTCCAAGCCATGGAAATGTGATTATTTATGTTTGGGGTATGGTTTGACAAATAGTGAACCCAGATAGAAGAAATCATTCAACCCATTAAAAGGGTTTCTTGACTTTGGGTCATTTTTTTCTTAAACTATGGGGTACTACCAGAAATCTATGAATTCGTATTTTAATAAATCTGAAAATTGTTAAAAAAATTCTCAAACCCTTTTTTTAGCCTCTCTTAGTCTCATTCAACCCCTACACAATTGCTATAGGTTTTGGGGATCCCAAGAACCATTTATGGATCCTCCATACCTCATCCAAGGTGAATCAAAGTTATGAGAGCCCCATAATCTCCCTTACCAATAAGTTTCTCCTTTATTTTCTCCTCCTTCTGATCTCTCTCTCTCTTCTCCACCCTCAGGTTTATGGGATCACTTTATTGTGGGAAAATGTAATAATCATTGATTTGGATCTTAATCCTAGGTTTAATTCATAGATCCTTTTTTTCATCATTCCACATTTGAAATACTAGATTAGGTTTTAGAGTTTTCATATCTAGCGATTTCGAGATAGGCGGTTCCATCACGATGCCCAATTTTAAAAATCCAAAATTGATTTATTTAAATTCAATAGTTTGTTTTAAATGAATGTTATTAATTTTAATTTAATTTATTTAAATCGGTTTTTGGAAGAACCCAATTTAATGGAATTGTGGTTTTGAAATGGGAGTTTAGAAATATATTTAGAAAACCCCCATCCAATTGAATTCGGGTGTATTTTTGGAAATTACTGAAATTTAAATTATTTAATTTAAATTTTAAAATTGATGAATTTAGTGAATTTTAATTGATGAATTTTAATTAGAGAAAATTGATCGAAATTGTTTGAAATTAAATTGTTGAATTTAATTGTTGGAGTTGAATTGTGAAGTTGAAATGTTAAATGATTAAAAATTATTATGTGAGAAAATGGATAATTTTTTTTTATTAAAACCCATTAGTTTTATTGTGTAAATAAAAATAATTTTAAAAAAACATTTTGTTTTTAAATCTAAGATGGAATTTTTTTTAAAGGAAAATAGGAGAATTTTATTTTAAACAGTTTTAAAATAAACCTCCCATCACTTATTTGTTTTACAGAATATGAAATAATTGGTAGTTAGTGTGTTAGTAGGGACAAGCATGCAAGGATTGGAATACCCTAGCACCGGATTGATGTTTTATAACTCAATCATAAACCTTATCAGTGCATCGAATTCCTCAATAGGATGTTGATGGGTCTTCTCTTTCTAGTGTTGAGGGATGTTTGTATACATTGTAGTTATTATCACATGAGAGTTTGAGTATCCCATAACCTAGAACTATTATTCCTTTTGGAATATGATCATGTTTCTTTATTTTTTATATTTAATATATAAATGTATCCCATTTATCTTGTAAACTATGTTACATTCCTTGTGAGTTTATATAAATTGTTTTATATTAGGTGTTTATTTAAAAAATTGTTTAATAAATATTCAATCAATTGAAATGTGATGCATTATTTAAGTGTATTGTCATCATATGAAATTTAAATCATGAATAATTTTAATTATTCTTTTGAAAATCCAAAAGAGTTTTTTTAAAATTTAAATCCCTCATTGGTTAAATAATTGGTTCCATATATTATGGAATCCTTGGTGAGACGCTGAGGGGATTTTAGCTCACACCCTAATTATACTTTCATGTGTTTGGATATTATCTCCTTCTTGGTTCATGAAGCGGTAAACCCCACATATAGGTTGTTCTACCTGTTGATCTATGGATTTGGAGTTGTGTCTGTTGGGACATGGTAATTTTTTTCCTTTTTATGGTTAATTATTATAGAACATTGGTTCATTTATACCTTTTTGTCTTATGTTACACTTCACTCTATGGATTTTATTTTGTATGCATACTGAATTGTTTCTTTTACTTCTGTAATTTTTGTGGAAAAATCTTTCTCGCTTTTATCTTTTATGATGACATGTGTTAGTCTCTAACCCATGGGGATTGGGAATGCCCATTGAGCAATTCCCAGACAAGCTCGATTATAGGGCTACTAGGGTACCCGGTATAGATCATGATTGAAAATGAATAGGTCGGTTTGTATGTGTTTTGGGTAGGGTCTGTTTAAGCTGTGTTGATCATGAATGTGTGAAGAAAAGAGAAGATATGGTGTCCTTCTATAAGTTTATGGAGTGGCATTATGATAAATACATAAAAAATTAAAATATAATAAATTCATATTCAAGTAAAAGTTCCACCATAGAAACCCTAATTTGAAGATAATATATTGCTTGATCCAAATCCACATATCCAAAAAGATTTAGATATTTTTTATGTTTTTTTTTACCTCTATCTCTTTAGTTGAATCACTCGATAATGAAATTATTGAAATTTTCCTTCAGTTACTAGCCATTGTGTAAAAAAATTAAATTTATCTACTTACAAAATTTTGAAAGGTTAATTAAAAAATGTAAAAAATATTATCAAATTAAATTCTTATAAGTTGTAGAAATTCATTTTAAATTAATCTCATAAATTGAATGAAAACCATTTTCATAAAAATTCATGTTTATGTAAAACTTTGAATTTATTCACATTTTATGACTAGTAAAACCTCTTAAATTTAATGTTAAAATATTTTATTGAATATATTATCATTAAATTTATTTAAAATAATTAATAAATATTTAATTTTTTAATTTTTTAATAAATAAATACATTTCACACAAAAATGTATTTTTTCAGAAAACATATATTTCTACCTTCAAATATTTTTGTTTTCATTTCTATCCAATTAATAAAAATGAATTAATTTTCTACATGAGAAAAAAATAACATTTTCGTAATTTAAGTAATTTGAATTTATTTTTAAATATAACATATATGAAAAAAAACAATCCTCATTGAAAAAAATATTAAAAATAGTTCTTTAGGATCCATAATATTTCCAATATGAAATAGATATTATTTTTAACAATTCTATTTCATTTAAATACCTTATGATGTGATTAAATTTATAATTTATGATCACTATTAACTTAATATTGGGGTTTCATTCTTCACAATCGATCAAAAACATTTATTTATTGAAGAGAAATTTTTTCAAAAATATTAGGGCATTACATTCTACCACTTTATTCGAATTTCACCATCCAAATTTTGTCACCCTGATACCAAAAATAAAGGATAACTCCACGACATGACATATTGAAATTCCCACGTAGCCTTATCATTGTTTTATGCCACCATATAACCTTAACAACATGAGTAGTATTATTAAATTTTACATTATCCATATGATCCACAATTTCAACTGGTTTTAAATCATAATAAGGGCATGCTCCAATGGTATAACCAATGAATATAGTATATATAGAGGATTTGGTAAGTGATTCTTCAGAATAGATAAATTAAACATACCATTAACTAATGTGACATTTGGATCATTTTCAAATATATAATCTATCACCCAAATACAATCAAGAATGTCATAGGGACTGATATACAAAGGGTTTAGCTTTTTCTTTTTCCAAATCTCATAACCTTATTCCAAGGATACATTGAATTGAATACATTATCACCAACATTTAACTCTATATCTCAATTATGGTTGTTAGAATAAATTTTATATTGAATCTATTCTACCCTAATTTGTTGGTAAATAACTCTAACCTTCTCTAGAATTTTCTCATCTTAGTCAAGTCACAATAGATTTCATTCCCTAAGTTTATCTTAATATGGTGGATTCTTTGTAACACATAATGTTTTAAAAATAAATTCAAATAAATGAAACACTTAGTATCTACATAATTTACCTTTTAAGGATATAATTATACACTATCAATTTAATATAATTTTTCTACTTCTATGATTTGAATTTTGGAAAATATACATCTAAGGTTGCGATCGGTAAGTTATTTGGAGTCTGATAGAATCAACATGATTTTTGTTGAATAGTAACATACCCTAATGAATAGAAATATGAATAGTAATATGAGCATGATGAATATTAAATTTTATTATTATTTTATTATCTTAAGGTAATAATATAATGAGATCTCGATTAATTTTTCAAAGTGATATAAAAAGAGTAATAATTTTAAAAATGTTCTTTTCTGAATAAATTTAGATTTTATTTTAAAATTAAAATAATCATATTTGGATAATTATTTTTAAAAAAATAGAGTTCATTTTTTAATTCAACACATTTAGAAATTTTTTGGTTGGATTTTTGTATTTTTTTAATTACTCAAATTTTTAATGAATAAAGAAATAAAGTAATTTACTGTATATATACATTATCAGTTAAATACACTATTCCTATAATCATGACTTATATAAGAAAACTTGGTTAGAAATTACATTATTTAATTACTATTTTGGGTCACATGAATTATGACTATTCATATTCTTGATAAAAATATTAAACTAATGATTAAAATAATGGAAAATCCTTCCTCTCTGCCACTATAAATACCACCCTCACCCCGCCCCCCTCTTCCACTAACACCATTCAAGCTTCTAGAATTTTTTGGATTCTACCCAATACCATTCCCAAGGATCTTACACATGTCCAAGAACTTATAGTATCACCATAAGGCCAAAACCAATGGCCTTAAGGCGGATCACAAGGAGAAGAGATCAAGACGTAAAATTCCTCTTTCATTTTCTTGTGTTTTCTTTTCAGTTATTTTCTATTCTTATACTATATCCACCAACCCTTATAGAAGAGGAATTAAAGCCCAATAATTCTATATATTATATAATTTTTAATGTTTATGAAATATTTAATCAACATACTTCTTCTCCTCATCCTCTTATTCTAAAAATAGAAACATCGTCTGTGATGTGACAATTTACAGACATCGTTGAAGATGTGTCTTCCATTTCCTTAACATACATAAAAGATTTTTTTTTAGAACATTTTAATGGTTGAAATTGATTTTAATTTTTAATATATAACATCTTTTGTTTTATGGAATTTACATATATACATAATATCATGTTATATAATGAAACAAGTTCATAATTATCAAAGAACCGCCAAAATGATCTAATCAAATATCACTAGTGATTTATCAATGTCTCATCCTCATACCATATAACCAAGATTATTTATGAAATAATTTAATATTATGTAAACATATTAATATAATTTCATTAGAATTCTATAATTTCTCTTCCATTCCACAAGGAAATCCATTACAAACTGATAATGGAAATCCTGTAAAGCACGCATCGAAAACAATGGAAATAACAAAATATTATTATTAAATGGGTCAAATGATGTTATAAAATGATCATATAATCTTTTATAAACATGTTTATGTTCTTTTAAAATATTAATAACAACCTTTTAACCACTATATAGCAGTTTTAAACAATCTTTATGTAATACGAACCTGTGGTAAGGGAATTCATATCCCAATCTCCATTCCTTGGGTTGACCTTTTACATCATTGATTATATAGGAATAATAATAGTTTTGTAATGAATATTTTTTATATTATATTTTATTATGTCTATTTATAGTATGTATACATATTCCTATAATTTTATTGTTTCTCATATCAATTATATGATTTTTTAATGGATTTCTCTTATAAAATCCTCTTTTAAACTTCTAGTTTTACAAAATTAAAAGTGAATGTTTTTATGAAATTATTCTTATTTGTTGATTATGTTATGATTTTTGGGAATTTTTTATAATTAATGGGTTGACTATATATCCCCCAAATTCATTTTGTATGTGTAATTTGTTGGTCAGTTGTATGATTACTCTATGTGTATTTGTGATGGTTACACTGTATGGTAGTTGTGAGTGTTACATTGTAAGGTAAAAGTGTGCGTTACAAATCATATGGTAGCCGAGAGGGTTAAAATATAATTAAGTAATTCCCCATGACACTATTATGGTTTTATATATTTTCTATAATTTTTTATGGAAAGATCATGTTTCACAAAGTAAGTATATATAGGTGAGAAGTATGTCTTTGTGAAAATGATTTCATATGTTTACAACTATTCAAGGAATAAAGGTTTAATTCCTTTGTGTATATCCTTTAGTGAGATTTTTATATTAATCCCATGTTTTAAAATGTATTTTACTGTTTATAAGGATTTGTAAGAGAAATAAGTAAGTCTTGTTTAATGTGATGAGGATTTATCAAAGAAATCATATTGTTGTTGTGTGTTAAAAATTATATGTTTTTGAAGAAATGGATACTATTTTAATGGTACCCACATTGTATGTTTATGGGATGATATATATTATTTATGTACTAAATTTCTAAAACTCTAAACCGAAAAGATATTTGGGAATGTAAAAAAGTGAAATCTAGTTGAAATACCTTGTTTATGTAATGTTTAAGGTCATGTACTATTAGTTGGTATCAGAGCCAGGTCATTATGAGTTAGTATGATGTTAATAGAATACCATAAATGATTTTTACCTTATATTTATGTGGAAATGGTATAGTATTTAAATTTTACCATGTTTCTTCACCTAAGTTATGTCTGTTTAGAATGGTTTTCCACCGAAGAAATAGGAAAGCTAAAGTTGGAAGGAACCGATAGGTTGATATCTATTTGAATCCAGAATTGATAATGGTAGGAATTAGAACTGAGAATTCTATAATAGTAATGGAATAGTTGACATATGTAATAAATGGTGCATAAATCCATCCAAGAGAATAACTATAGCTACCACAATGGAACATGATGATAGTAGAAAATTTTGTGAGACAACACCCTCCAGCTTTTAGTGGATCTTCTGACCCAGTTGCAGCTAAAGGATGGATTAAAGCCCTTGAAAACATATTCAATGTTATTGGATGTTTAGATAATTAAAAGTTTAGTCTTTAAATTTATCATAGGGAATGAGAAGTTGATCAGTGGTGGTCAATGGTCAACAATATCAGGGATGGAGAAGACGTTGAAGCCATAGAGTGGGATGAATTTAAAAGTCATTTCCTTGAGATATAATTTCCTAAGTTGGTTTGAAATATTATGGAGAATAAATGAGTTGAATTTAGGAAAATGAGGGAAGATTCAGTGTCCATGTATGAATAAAACATCACTTTATTCACATGGTATGCTCCAAATCTTATTCAGGATTTAAATATTAAAATCAATCATATTTACTCAGGATTGAAGCCAAGATACTGAAGGGAATTGGATTCCCAATAATTCCAAAGTTATGCAAAACTTGTAATATGTGATAAGAGGGTAGAAATGAAGTTTTATGATGATAAAATGTACTATGAAAAGATGGAATGTGATGGGTAAGAATAAATCAATGAAATTTAATGATAAAGAATTATAGTTTCCAGTTTGAGAAAAGTGGGGTAAAAAGTATCCTAGGGAATGTATTACCAAACCTAGGAAGTGTTTTCAGTGTGGTAAGTTTGGACATACATCCTGAGATTGTAATTAAAATGATCTTAAGATCAATTCTTATAAGAAAACTGTGAAGTGTTTCAAATGTGGTGAGATGCGTCATTATGAAAATGCCTACCCAAAGAAAAATCTGAGTGATGGAAAGTAGCCCGACTATAAGAAAAATGTTGTAGTGAGATCATTTGAGAGTATATTTGTAGATTTTGGGCCATCCATTGATGTGGTATCAAATACTTTTTTTATTTACTCATATTTTTATAATGTCTTGTTTTATATGGGGTCTACACATTCTTTTATTTTCAGGACATTTTATGATAAATTGGAAATATCACCTCAAAAAATGAAACAAGAAATTATTGTTAAAACACCAAGGGAAAATTTTATTACAAAAAGAAATTTTAAGAATATTACAATAGTAATATGTGGAAATAAATTAGCTACAACCCTTTTGGTTTTTTCCTTAGTAGAATTTGATGTCATTTTGTGTGTGGATTTGATTTCTATATATCATGATAAGATTGATTAAGAGATAAAAAAGGTTTTTTTAAAAATTGTTTCAATATTTATACAAGAATGAACACATTCAATTGATAATATATTAGGAAGCATAGAAACTTTTGAAATATGAAAATGAAATTTATCTTTCTCAAAATTCTGAAAATAAGGGAATTATTCTGATTAATAATGTTCTTGTGGTAAATGAATACATTTATGTTTTTGCTTAAGAGTTACCCAGTGTTATACTTGTGTGGAAAGATGAATTCACAATTTTATTACTTAATAATGCTAATCCAATTTCAAATACCCCTTATCGAATGTCTCAAATGGAACTTATTCAATTGAAAAATCAGTTGTAGGAGATTCTTGATAAATGCTCCATTCAACCTAGCACTTCACCATAGGGATATACTATTTTGTTCATTAAAAATAAATATGGTTCCATGAGATATTGGATTGATTATAGAGCTTTGAATAAAATTACTGTAAATAATAAGAATCAAATATCTCACAACGATGACTTGTTTGATCAGCTCCATGGAGGTCAATATTTTTCCAAGATTAACTTGTGATCTGGGTACCATCATCTGAAGGTAAAGACAGATAACCTACCAAAAATAGCTTTTTGAACTAGATATGGTACTTATAAATTTTTTGTTATGATTTTTGGGTTAACTAATACACCTTATGTCTTCATGGATCTTAAGAATGTAATATTTCTTGAGTTCGTAGATATATTTTTTGTTGTGATTATTGAGGACATTATGGTATATTCTATAATTAAAGAGGAAGATTAAATACACTTAAGGGTTGTTTTGTAAACCTTAATAGAAATGAAATTGTATGGAAAATTCAGAAAGTGTGAATTTTGGTTGCAACAAATTTATTTCCTTGGTCACATTGTTTCTAAATATGGAATAACTGTTGATCCTAATAAAATGAAAGTTGTTGATGAAAGGAAAAGATCCATATATATTACCGAGATTCATAGTTTTCTTGGCTTGGAAGGATATTACCAGAGGTTTGCTGAAAACATTGAATGGTTATCTAGTCCACTGACTATGTTAACTAAAAAGAGATTATAAATTCATATTAAAAAAATAATGTGATGATTGTTTTTAGGAATTGAATATAAGATTGGTGAATGCTATAGTTATGTCCCAACAATACAGAAATGGTGTGTTTTTCATCTACAATGATGCTTCATTAAAGGTACATGGTGTGTTTTGATGAATAATGACCATGTAATTGCTTATGCTTAAAGATAACAGAATCCTCATGAGTTAAATCATCCCACACATGATTTGTAATTAGAAGGTGTGGTTTTTCCTTTGGAAAATTAGAGGCATCATTTAAATGGATCCAAATGTGAAATATATGCTGACCATAAAAGTCTGATGTATATATTCACTCAAAATGAATTAGACATGATTTAGAGAATATGGAATGAATTGATAAAATATTATGAAAGCATGATTAATTAAAATCCTAGAAAATAAAATATGGTGTCATGTTCCTTGATTCAAAAAAACATCATGCATCATTAACCATGATACATTTGGATCATGACCCCTTGATTAATGATTTGATGAATTTTGGCTGGGAAGTTATTGGTGCTAGAAATTCCTCTAGTTTGTTTCAGGTTTCACGACATTCATCTTTATCAAAAATAAGTAAGCAAGCAAAAAATGAAGACCGGGAGTTACAAAAAAAGGTAGAATTGGGTAATATGGGTAAGTTTCCAGAATTTAACATTGATAAAAGTTGTGTTCTATGATTTGGAAAGAGATTATGTGTGCCATGTGATTCTCAGCTGAAATAAGAATTGATGTGAGGAGCTCATAGTTCTATCTTTTCAGCTCATCCTAGCATCACAAAGATGTACATAGACCATCGGGGGTGTTACTGGTGGGATGGAATGAAAAGAGATATTGCTGATTTTTCTATGAAATGTTTGACATTTCAACAGGTTAAAGTTGAGTGGAAGTTATTTAAGGGGATGTTATATCCTTTATGAGTGCCAAAGTCAAAATGGGAAAATATATCCATGGAAATCATTGTGGGATTACCAAAGACATCTTGAGCTAAAAATGAAATCTGGTTTATTGTTGATCAAGTGACTAAATATACTCATTTCCTTCCTATTCGAGATAATATGTCATTGAATCAGATTTATTGAATATACCTCAAAGATATTTTCATGTTACATGGAGTAACTATTTCCATTATATCTGATTATAATCCTAGGTTCACTTATATCTTTTGGAAATTCCATCATATATCATTGGGAATAGAATTGAATTTCAGTAAAAAATTTCAACCTTAATCATTTGGGAAGTAAGAATGGACGATTCAGACATTGGAGGATATTCTAAGGGATTTTTCAATTGATTCACAGGGATTCTGGAATCAGTATATTTCTATAGTGGATTTTTCTTATAATAACAGTTTTCATTCTAGTATTTAGATGGAACCATTTGAGGAATTTTATGGGAAGTAAGGTATAACACTAGATTTTTGGGATGATGTCGAGTAAGGAATTCGATGGAACCATAATTTGTAGATGAAGTGGCTAAGAAAGTTAATATGACCCAGCAAAATATGAGAATAGCTCGGATTAGGCATAAAAGTTATGCAGATAATAGGAGGAAAGAATTTTCTTTCCAGGTAGGCGGTCATGTTTTTTTTAGAATCAAACCACAAAAAAGTGGTAAGAATTTTGGTAAGAAAGGAAAGTTATGTCCATGGATCATTGAACCTTATGAATTCAGGAAGAAAGATGGACCAATACCCTACCAAGAATATTTTCCTATGCACTTATCTCAGGTACACAATGTTTTCCATGTTTCCATTTTGATAAATTATGTTCCAGATCCATCTCATGTTTTCATCCCAAAAGCAGTTCAGCTGGAGGAGATCCTTTCTTATGAAGTGAAACCTATTCAAATTCTTGATCGAAGAGAATGGATATTTCAGAATAAGATAATCCACTAGGTAAAGTTTTTTTTGGATAAACCACAAAGTTTAAGAAGCATCATGGGAATCTGAAAATGCTATGAGGTAAAGGTACCCTCACTTGTTTGACAAGTAAATAAAATTTGTGAGGACCCAATTCCCAAAAGGTGGAGATAATTTAAACCCCCAAGGATTTAATAATGAATTAAAATACATAAATCCCTGAGTTTCTACATAATGTAAATTTTTTAAAGAGATAGTTATAAAGTAGTTGTTAAACATAATTTTTCATCTTCTATGATTTGAATTTCTAAAAACAGACATCTATGGTTGCGATTTGTAAGTTATTCGAGTCTGATAGAACCAAATTTATTTTTGGTGAATAGTAACATACTCTTTTGAATAGTAATATGAATAGTAATATGATCCTAATAAATATTAAATCGTATAATTATTTTATTATCTTATGGTAACAAAATAACGAGATCTTGATTAATTTTTCATGGTGATATAAAATAAGTTAGAGTTTTAAAACTGTTATTTTTTAATAAATTATGATTTTTTTTAAAATTAAAATAATCATATTTAGAAAATTATTATCAAAAAATGGTGTTTTTTTTAGTTCTATATGTCGAAAAATGTTTAGGGTTTATTTTTGGATTTTTTCTGAAATACCCAAATTTTGTATGAATAGGGAAATACGTTAATTTACCGTATATATACATTATTAGTTAAATACACCATTCCTTGAATCATGGATGATCTACAAACCCTTTTTTAGAACTCACATGATATAATTACTATATTGGTTCACATGAATCTAGATTATTTATTGTATTGGGTAAAATATTAAACTAATGATTAAAATAATGGAAAAACCTTCCTCTCCTCCACTATAAATACAACCCTCACCACCCCTCTTCCTCTCACAGCTCTCATGTTTTGATCATTGTCTAAGTTCAGCCCAATGAACATCCCAAAGATCTATTCCACGTCCGAGACCTTTTTTTCTCACCAAAAGCCCAAAACCAAAGGCCTTAAAGAGGATCTCAATGAGAAGATACCAAGAGGTAAAAATCCTCTTTCATTTTATTTTTTTTTCTTTTAAACTATTTTATTTTATTATACACTCTTATCCTCCCCTTATACAAGAGGAATGAAGGATCCAAAATCATATATATTATTGATTTTATCATGTTTATCTAAAAATTATTCAACATACTTAATCTCCTCTTCCTCTTATTCTAAGAATTAAAACATTATCTGCAATGTGTGGATTTACCAACATTGTGGATAATGTGTAGTCAATTTCATTACATCCATAAAATCTGGATGTAAACCCAATTTAATGGTTGAAACATATTTTTAAGTGTATTATATAACATCTTTGTTTTCTATAGTTTACATATATACATAATATTATGTAATATAATGAAACAAGTACGTGATTATTGAAGAACCATCAAAATGATCTAAACGAATATCACATATGATTTATCTAATGATTCATCCACCTACCATATAACCAAAATTATTTATACAATCATTTAATATTATAGAAAAATATTAATACCATTTCATTCCATTTGTGTAATTTTTAATCCATTCAATAAGGAAATCCATTACAAACCGACCATGGAAATCATGTAAAGCACACACCCAAAATAATGGTAATAACAAAATATTATTAATAAATGGGTCAAATGATATTATAAAATGATCATATAAGGTGTTATAAACATGTTTATGTTTCTTTAAAATATTATTATCACCCATTCAACCATTATAAAATAGGCTTAAACAATTTTATGAAAGACGAACCCAACGTAAGGGAATTCATAACCCAATCAACATTCTTTGGGTTAACCTTAAACTTTATTTATTATATTGTACTAAGAATATTTCTGTAATGATTTTTATTAAATTGTTTTTTATTATGTGGATTTAAAGTGTATAAACCTATTCCTATAATTTTATTGATTCTCATATAAATTATATGATATTTTAAGGGACTTATCATAAAAAATCCTCTTTTAAACATCTAGTTTTACAAAATTCAAAATGACTATTTTTATAGATGTATTCTTGTTTGTTCATTATGTTATGGTTCATGGGAATTATTTATGATAATATGTAGGGCCCATATATCAATTAAATTAATTTTCTTTGGGTATGTATGAGGTTATCCTTATGGTTACTCCAAATGTAACTACGATGGTTACACCAAAAGGTAGCTGTGAGGGTTACATTGTAAGGTAGCCATGAGGGTTACAAATCATAAGGTATCCTAAGTCCGATGATGTTATCTGTGTCTGGTCTCATATGTTTAATCATCCTTTTTCTTCCTCTGATGGATCAGTGTCACCTCTAATCTGATATCTTCATGACCCAATTGATAACATATCAGAGTTCTTTTTATCTCTTGACCCACATGTTATGAAAAACAAATTAGGGATTCCTTTTCTTCTCAAACCAATAATAATCGACCGCAAAATCATATTGATGAGAATGGTTGACTACATTTTTTACCAATATTTTAATTTCTTCCATACATTACTCCAAAAATCTTCCTAACCTAAATACATCTTCCTCAAATTGATTAGTGGAACACTATGTTCGATGTCTATTGAGAGCTACAAGAAGCCTTCATTTTCTGATTACGATTCCCAAAAACATATTTATTCACATATTTTCTTCTCATGTATTATTGTCCTAACTAAAAACTATAATATTAATCTTATAACACTTCAATAAAATCTTCCCAGCCTTTATGCAATTCTTTTTCTAGAATTCTCACACCGATGGAATCAGACCAAAAAACCTAGTACTTTAATAGCTTCCATCATTCAAAACTATCATCACGTAGTCATGACTTTCTTGTGAATTTTAATACATTTGAGATCATCCTTAGTATTGTCTAACTAATAATTGAATGTACTATAACTTCCTATTTTCATAGCATTCAATAAGCTTCTTTCTTTCCAACCAATGATCATTAAAATGAGAAGAACTTTTTCTCACCTTAATATCATAAGGCTTGCGTTATAATTAATCAGAAAACTTGTGAATTTTCAGAATTCCAAAAATTAAATACATCACCTAATTTTCTCTAATATTCATACACACTCTAATTTTCTTCCTCAGTACAATCTTCTTTACTTTCTAAACATATAGTGAGTCCAATTTTCCTTTTCTTCTAGATAACTTCTACTCAAACTAATGGAATTCCTTATGATTATTTAATTTGATTACCTGAATACGATGGGGAGTTTGGCCATCATGATTTAAAAATTCAATTGATTTATTTATTTTTTTGAAAAAAAGACAACATAATCGTATGAAAACATCTTAATGCATCTAAAAACTATTTCTTGAAAATATGGTCCTAACAATCTCCCCCTTTGGATTTTTTTTCACCTAAGATTCTTAAATCAGTAAACATAATGAACTCAGAAATGGATTACTTACCAGTAAATATAATCCTATGTGAGCTATATTATTGTAGGAAACAATAATTATTGATAGAAAACCCATTCTCTCCAAAAGTATTGATTCAAAAAACATTTTAATCATTTATTCAATTGTTCTTCACTTCGTTTAATTTTTGAAAAGTTCATTCTTCAAACATAATTCAATAATCCATAAAAAAAAATTTCACACACAAACATACTGATTTTATTGCTTACCCCATTTAAAAAATACCCCTAAATACATGATTTTTTAAAAGG
Organism: Viscum album; assembly: GCA_963277665.1. Lineage (NCBI taxonomy): Eukaryota > Viridiplantae > Streptophyta > Magnoliopsida > Santalales > Viscaceae > Viscum > Viscum album. The sequence goes on from OY728167.1 coordinate 282,228,345, forward strand.
ATTAGAATAAACCAATAGATAGCATTGTTAAAAATTATCCCCCTTTGAGAACACAATCCTAAGAAAAGATGAGATAGGAAACATAAACACATTCCTCAACCTTGATGAGAAATAGTTTGAATGACTATATTCAACCTATATTTGTAAAAATGTTACTTTGGTAATGGTTTTGTGAAAATGTCAGCAACTTATTCCTATATAATAACATAAGTCTGTTTCAATTAATTCTTCTCTGCATGGTCTTTAATGAAATGGTACTTGATGTCAATATTTTTTGAATGAGAATAATGTTCTAGGTTTATTGTAAGGTTGATTTGACATTGTTTATCACAGCACAAGATCAAGGGTAACTTCAATTCAATAATAAAAACTTCTATATCAAATTTCATCCACATTAATCGAGTATTAGATCGAGTCGCAGTAACATACTCAGCTTCCTCTGTGCTAAGAGTGACTAAATATTTTTCTTTCTATTCCAACTTAAAAAAAATTCCCGAAAAATAATGCTCTACCAGATGTGGATATTTTATCATCAATATTTTATACCCAATAATAATTAGAATACCCAAAAAAAATTAAATACATTTTTCTGTCATATCTGATTCTGAAGTATAATACTCCTTTGATATATCTAATAATTTTTTTCTATCCATTGAATTTGATTATTTTAGATCGCTCCAAAATCATTCACATGAGGTAAAAATATGAATAATATTGGATCATGAGGCATTAAAATACAACAAAAGTAAAATGAGATTCCAAAACTCTTTGGATTCAACTTCCTTACCATCTCAATATTTTTTAAATTTAGATCCTACTAAAATCGATGAAACGAGTTTCTAATTTTCCATGGTGAAATTCATAAGGAGTTCCTTAGAAAAACTTTCTATATAAAGAAACATATGATTCTTCTCTTTTGAAATTTTTATCAGAAGAAAGTATTTCATTTCACCAAGCATTTAAATATCAAATAACATTTTCATCTCTTTAGGAAATATTTAAAAAGATATTTCATCATTCCCAGAAAATATGATTTCATCAATATAATCAATTATGACTAGGGAATAGTACTAAATTTATTTGATATAAATATTGTTATCAACTCTTACTTTAATGAAACTCATCATTATTATGCATGTATCCAATTTGGAATACTATGATCTTAGAGCCTATTTTCTCATACAATCCGTTCTACTACTTACAAACATAACTTTCGTCCTTAACAATAACAAAGCCACACAGTTCTTCCATATAAACTCCCTCATCATTATCACAATAAAAAAATCAAATTTCACATCCATATGAAACATTTTGAAACTTTTTTTAATGAAATTCCATGAATGATTTTTATTGGTTCTAACCTTTCCACTAGAGAAAAAGCCTCCTCAAAATATATACCTTAAATATGTGAGTTTCCTTTTCACAATAATCTTTATTTGTTTCTTATAACATCCCCATATTAATTTAATTTTTTTTAAAAAAATTTGTATCGATAACATTGTTATTGTTTCCCCTAGATATAAGTTCCAAAGTTTAATTCTTCTCTATCCGATCTAGTTCTTCATTAATATCCTAAACCATTTAAAAATATTGAATAATTTTACTTATGTTTCAAATAAAAAATGTGATTATTGCAACTAAAATCATAAATGAATGCAATTATGTACATATATTCATGGGTTTATTGTCTTCTCATTGGCCCAAAAATATCAGAATGAATATGTTCTAGGGGAAATTTTTAACAATAATAAAAATTATTAGGCACATAATTTGTAATATTTATCATCTAAAAAATTGTGCAACACCAATATCCTCTTTATGACATGTCTGGAATACCACTTACACTGTATATCTTTGATAACATTCTTAGGTATTTATAACACATGTTTTCTTTAAATTTGTTACACAACTAATTCTATTCCACCATGCCTATATAACAAGATATTTTAAATTCCCTAACTTGGAAAATGTTTAATTTTTTACATTGGGCTCCTGTAACTATCCTTCCATATTTTTGATTTTTCACAACAAACCAATATTTCCTAAAAATTACTTTGATATCTTCAGCACATATTTGTGAAGGAAATAGAATCTTGTGTTTCACTGAATCAATAAAAAATAATTTGGAATTTAAAATTTTCTTCCCCAATGATGGATGATCTACAAATTTAATTGAGAGTGAATCATGATTTAAAAATTTCATTGTGCTATCTTTGAATTCATTCAAATTATTCAAAAATTTTACATCGCTTATCATATATGATGAAAACCCAGTATCAATAATCCATGTTCATTCTCCATTTAGATAATTAAGAGTTGTTTCAACAACAAAATCCTTTTCTTTTCCTTTTTCATTCTTCACCTCTACCTTATGAGAATTATTATAGAACTTTTTTTGTTAACAAAAAAATACTTCCATTCTGAAGATGTGTAGGTTGTTCACATCTTTAAAAAAATAGTTTCCAATGGTTGGAACCTATTTTCAAATTTCACAACAACCTTCTCAAAATTCATCAAAACATCCTTATATGATTTTTTCCATTATGAGGATTGACTCCCCATCAAATATTTTGTTCTATCAGTCATAGAATACTTGTAATATTGTTGATTGAACAAAAACATATTTTCTATACGTAGGAATCCAACTCATTACAAGAAATATCCATGTAAAGAATATTTTTCTTTATAAAATCAATACAGACTAGAATTGTGAACATGTTTCTCAGAAACCTTTTTGTATTTCTTATCATAACGTTTTTGACTAAAAAGATTTCTTGTTATAATTAGAATCTTATTCTTCTTCTTTACTTTATTTTCAACCTTATTGGAACCAAAAATTGTAGAAAATTTCTTGGAATCATAAATTTTAGAAATATATGACTTCTATATTTTGTTTTTTTGTTTACATATATGAATTTCTCATATTTATTCTTATTGGGAATAATTTCAACATTATTTTCAACCATTGAAGGTAAATGTTATTGATCCATGTTGGGTTTAACCTACCCTAAGCTTTCACCAACATCAGATATTGACTATTGAAATATATAACCCTCTTCTCAACATTATATTTTTTTAGAAAAGTTCCAACTCCTCTTATTTTACCTTAAACTCTACTTCCATATGTTTACTATGATTATTTTCCTTCTAAACATATTTATTTATGTCATAAATATCATCTAGAAGTTTCAATTTCTTATAAGAGAAAAAATATTTGTTGATGATTTTTCATTTTTAAATTTCTTGATCTTTTTATCAACCAATATAATCTTTATCATAAATTATTTCAATTATTCTCTATGATTATATTCTCATAGTGTTTCTCTTCCTCAGAACTACTGCTTCCAAACACGTCATTTTTAACTATTTCAATAAAATTATTATCTACAGTATGCTCAATAGATTTTTAGGATTCAACTTCACTATATTATTCTTTATTAGCTTTAGACAGAAAAATATTATTTTTTATTTGAATAAATTTTTATATTTTCCTTAAAAATAAAATTGAGGCTAATCACCATGTTTTTTCCACTATCATATTTTCTATCTATTGCCTTCATCAATATCCTCTTCTTTATTTCTCCAAGGAAAACTATCCATAAAGCTCCCAATGGCTCCACATTGAAATAATTTCAAGGAATGTTTCCATTTATAAAATACTATACTTCATCTATAATTTTTAGAAAAAAAGGATAAAAATTAATCATGATTTTTATATACCTCAATTTCAGCATCAGAATCTATAGCTTCTTCTTCTTGAAGAATCAATATAGATTTATATTTCTTTCCATCCTTGAAATTAATTTCTCTGATAACTTTTTTTTCCTCTCATGTCATTCTCCCTTATCATTTCTTTGGTAATGATGGTGCTATGAAAATCATCCAGAGATAATGTTTCGGGATCTCTATCTTCAAATAAAGAAAATTTTTCCTCAAACATGTCATGAAGAATTCTCAAGATCATTTCAATAGAAATAGAGTATTCTAATTTTCCATCAAATCAGATGATAGTGCTAAAAACATTTTTCTCCATGGTAAAGAAGAGGCCAACTAATTCGTATTCACCCATATTGATATTTTTGTACTTCGACCTCCAAATTTGTAACTATACATTTTTATTGTTTTTATTTCAAGATAAATTTTCTTCACCTTATCACAGAAACCATTTTCCATGGAAAAATATTTCACCCTCAAGAAAATACTTTTCATAAAGTGAAGAGAGTAAATAATTATTTTCTCTTGCATCAATCTCATGATTCTTCTTATGAACCGATGTGAGGTGAAATTTATCATCAATAAAATGAAATCCATCTATTCTAGTATCAAGAACATCATACACAAGATACATAAGATAAGTAAACATTCGATCATTCCATGCAGGATTGATATTTCCATTAAAGATCAAGATACACATATTATTCACAAAATTCATATTATTCATCATAAAATTATCTTGAAAAACATCAGAAAAGAGTAAATGAAGGGAAAATTAGATATGATACCACTTGAAAGTTCCCATTTAGGATTAATGTATCAATGAAATGGGGAGGGTTGAATCTATGATATATTTTTCTATTATGTTAACTTTATTTTTTAATCAATATTCTCCTTCTGTTAAAGAATCATTACCTAACTAAAAATAAAAAATAGATTCATAGGAACACAAAAATTTACATGATTCACTAGTCAACAAAATTATCAACGTCCTTGGTATGATATGAAAGCAATATAATACCACAAAATATAATATAAAAAAATAATTTTTTGGAATACAATAATTAATATATAACCTTACACTTCCGTAGCACTATGTTCAATACAATAGCTCATGTGATTCATGTATCATGAAATTATAAGATATAATTTTTTTTAAACATGTTATTTTGATTCATGATCATCTTTCAAAAAAATAAATAAAATCAATACAATTCTTCACATTCCTATAGAGGAGCAGGTAATAACTTACTAGACTTCATAATGATACTAAACCCAATTTTTCATTATTATTTCCTATTTGATTTTCAATATTTAAATATACCTCGTTTATAATATCTTTAAAAAAATTCTAAACATCTTCTATTTGAGTTTGAAAATCCTAACATGATTTCTTAGTTTGATTCTAAAACTATAATTATGATATTTTCACTTATCCTTTATTCTTATGTTTGTAAAAATTAATTAAAAATTATCAATATAGAAACTCCTTCTCTCTAGAAACCTTCAACACTCCATCGTCTCTGTTCAACAGTACATCTATATCAAAAATTACAAAGTGCATCCACTATTTATAGGTGACCCAAAAATTTTTTAGGTAGGATTCTAAAAAACTATCATACTAAAGTAAATTTCTCAAAACATAAATTTTACATGAATTTCATATGAATCATTGAGTTCTTGAACCCTACTCCACTCTTCTCGCTTCTTCTCAATCCTTCTCAAATATCAATTTTCTTTAGACATTTTAAACATTATTTATTCCATTTTGTCTTCCATTCTAATTTACTCATTACAATTATGATATAATATTCTTCCTTAAAATTATATGTATGAATAGTAATATGAAATCGTTGAAATAATAATTCCCTATACATTTTCAAAAAAATTATAGACTTCAGATTTATTTTTCTATAAATAAGGTTTCCGCCTCAATAGATGTCAAATAAATTGAAATACTTCCACATTGGTTTGAAACATCTTTGGAAAACACTTCTGCATCTAATCTTCTTCATGATCTCTCTTTTTACAACATTTTTAACAATTTCTCAAGAAAAAAAATCATTTCATATTTTATTCCATTTCTCACAATGATGATCTTATTTCTGATTATGTTATTGGTCTAGTCATGTCTGATTAATCGACATATGTCATCCACTGATGGATCAATTTCACATCCAATATGGTGTTATCTTGACCCAATTGAAAACATATCATAGTATTTTTCACTCTTGACCCACTTTTTATAAAAAATAAATCAGTGAATCCATGTTTTCTTGAACTAATAGAAATCAAAAATACAATCATCTTAATAATAATTTTTGCCTTCATTATTCATCGATCAATAAAATTATTCCATGAATTGATCCCAACATCCTCATTACATAAATAATACTTCCTATGATTGATCAATGTCACACTGAGTCTCATGGTCATTGTCAACAAAAAACTACCATATTTTTCGGATTATGATTAAAACCAACATATTTCATTTAAGATTTATTTCTCATGGATTATTATTCTGACTAAAAACCAGCCTCTTATTCACCTCACGATTTTAAAAAATTGTATCGTCCTTCAAAAAATTATATGTCTGATGTTCTCCCACTGATGGACTAAGACAAGAAAACATTTGACTTCAATAGATTCCTTCTTTTTCAAATTCAGCTTGTAGTCGTGAATTTCTTATGTCATTGATTACATTTGATATCATATTTATCAGCATATACATTATAATGGAATGTATTGTATCTTCCCATTATTCCATCATTATAGGATCATATTTGTTTCCAACTAATCCTCATTACAATTAGTAGTAATTGTTCTCTCCCATTATTTGATATGGATTCCAGCAAAAGTTTTTAGAAAACTTATGAATTTTGATAATTCCAAAAAAAATCATCTTCATATTTTTTATCGTATTCAAACCAAATCTGATTTTCATCCTTAATATGATCTTCCTAATTTACATACCTAAGGTGAGTCTAATTATCCTTATCTTACATAGTACTTATTCTCAATCAAATGGTCTTTCTTAAGCTCCTTAAATCCAGTTACCTGAATTTGATGGTGATTCTAAACATTATGATTTTTGAAGTAAATTTATTTTTTTTTCTTCCCAAATGATAGAAGAAAACACCATCATAAAAAAATTATCCCAGCTTCAAAAAAAATTCTTATCAATTTAGTCCTAACAGTACATTTTTTATGTTTTGATAAAAAATAATTATACATGAAATTTAAGGATTAATAGATGGATTTTGTGTGCGTTGAAATGTGTATTTAAAAAATATGTGTTTTCCCTTGTTTTGGTAATGGAAATGGTATTTTAAATTAATTTAGAAATGGATTTATGAAATGTTTTCCAAATCATGGTTTTGATGAATCTCCTTTTAAAATGATACACATGGAAGCCATGGGTACTTAGGTGGAAGGATATGTAATAGGATTAATCTATTAATACTATCAGGGGATTGACTATTGGGGTATTCCTATGCTCTATAGGCCTTTTTTGTAGATGCAAGACTTCTGGGGAGGTTCACATTATAGGTTGTTCCTTCAATGACTTTATTCGATGAATATATCTAGAAGCTTCATACGTGTAGTTTTTTATATTGGGGATATGAGAGTCCTAGTTACCCAATGGGATACATAGTGTGATGTTACTTATGATTTTGTCTTCAATTTTTTGTTTGTAGAAAAATAGATTTGGTATGATATGTCATACATTTTTTGTTTTAATTTGATATATCTACCTTTATATATGTCAAAATGTTCCCTTAATATTGATATAAAAACTACAAAACTTCATATCATCCAATTTTTTATTTACACGTGATAATTTTTCATATTATTATATAGATACTTGTTATGGAACACTTGGGTGGGATTCTACAGAGCCTATTAGCTCACACATTTCACGTGTCATTAGTGGTTCACAGACCATTGTATGTATTTTGGTTTCGGTAAATGGAAGCCACTATAGTGAGGTAGTGAGGTTCTTTTTCATCTGTGTTTGTGTAGCTGGTGGTGAGATGGTGGAATATTTCTTACACTATCACATAGTGAATTTTGTAGTAACTATTTTAGTTTTGTTTATCCTTTATAGTGAGACATATCTTTTGTATATTGTTTAGATACATTTTAAGTTGTATCATTTCCATTGTTCCATATCTTTTATGGAATAAATATTAATGTTTTCTTCCAATTTTTCTTTCTGTATATAAGTATATATGTCATTTTTGATACAGAAATTTAGGATAAATAATTTCTTCTATTTTTTTTGATGTGTGGCTGCTAGATGCCAGTCCCTAGGATTCAAGAACACCCTTTGGGTATTTGGAAACTCGGGTCGGGTATCCTTTTGAGAGGGTTTACAATTTGGGTTCGTGATAGTTTTGGGTAACATCCCAAATAAATAAGGAATAAGTCACTTTTCATAATTATTAATATTTGTGAATTAAATATTAATTTTACTTTAATGGGGACGCTATGTTCGATGGCGTACCCAGTATGCAACAATGGGTTTCCTTGAAATCTTACGTTGCACACTAATAATATAATATTATTACTTTAAATGGTAGTTAACTCCTAGCCATTTTATTGGTAGGAATGAACAAAACTAACTAAAATATGATTATACATGTTTGTTAAATGTATTTATATTAATTCAATAACAATTTAGAGGCTTAATATCTGAATGAAACTAATTTTAAGCATAATTTACACTAAAAGGACGATTTACCGCCTTTTAATGGAAAACCCTATTTAAAATATAGTTTTCGTCACTTTTATATGTTCTATTTGACCAAATAAAATTCTTATTTAGAATCAGGACATCAAAATTTACTTTGGGTAAATTTTTTTTATTTTTCTGAAAAAGTTCAAATTTTAATGAATACTGAAAAATACTGTATTTTAATTCAAAATTTCCTTTTAATATATTTTATTTATATGGTTATATTATCCTTTTAATTTTTTTTTAAAGTGTAAATAGATTATATTTTTACCATTTAATCTATTTTTGGCCTTTTTAAGCAATTTCACATTGAAATTGGACATAATCAACTGTCAATCTTTTGATAGTTATTGTTTCTTAAAAACACGCTATTTGTTTTGACAACGGGAAATAATTTTAAATTAATTAATCCTACTATTATGTTTTGAATTTTGTATAATGGACATCATTTTTGAATTCAGAATATAAAATATATCTTAGCCTGAATTTTTGGTATTTTTCTGAAAAACATCAATTTTTTATGAATAGTGAAACCACTTAGTAGTAGTTCAAAAAAACTGACTTTAAAATTTAAATGATATTTTACCGCTTCTGTGAATTGAATTTAGAAAATCCGAAATAAATAGTTATTATTAGTAAGTAAAATTTGTTTCAATAATGTGAAAATAATTTTGGGGGAATAGTAAATTTTGACATTTATTTACCGCAGTTGAAGGTAAATATGGTAATTCAAGGTAAAAAGAATCTTATAATAATTCAAAACTACCTTAACACTTGTCTTAACCATATTGGATGAGTAATGGCCGACCAAGGGAATCCTTGGGTCGATTTTGGGACCCCATAGAGCCACTTGGGAGTGATAATAACACTTTAGATTAATTAATTTAATGTAAAGACAAAAATGATAAAGACAAATGTCATTTAGTGAATTAATTCTTCAATAAGGTTATATAAGTTATGGTTTTGACAATAAATATTAATTGGAAAGATAAAAATATTTCCTACATCATGGTATTTTTTATAGTTTTTAGACATCAAATAAATTAAAAAAATTATATGACACAATAATGATGCAGTATTTACCTCATTAATAAATGATTAAAATAAATAAGATTATAATGATTAAAATATTATTCAAAACATGTACAATTATGATTGGGTGATTTTATTTATAATATTAGTCATAATATCTTCGTCCATAATGATTTTTGGACCTTTAGAAACTGAATATCATTATATAATAAAATAATATTTTCACACATTCCTAAAGAGCCCCACCTCCCCCATATAAAAGGAGACCAATTCTAACCAATTACTCACACCTCTCAAGCCTTTTGGCTCATCCAACCTCTGCCCAATTAATCTCCCTACATACCTCTCCTCCTCTTAGAAGCCTTACCTTAGGCATAAGGAACTTCAATAAGTCCTTTGGTTCAAACCAAAGGGAGTTACCCAAATTAAAGGTAACAGTTTCTCTTAAATTGTTTTCTTTTATTTTACTTCTCCAACCCCTAAACTCTTTTTATTACTTTCTTTTGTAACAATACCAGTATGCTAAATATACTAGGATGTTTTTATGAGAATTATTCGAACTACACTTACACACACGTCCATCTAATGGATGACGAACATAATGTTTCGGTGGATGGCTAACTAATGTCTCACGAAACGATGATTGTTCAAATATCTCCAATTGCCTATCATGGTGGTCATAATGATGGAACTATATTTATACATGATATATATTATGTTTATTTTTTTATGCTTCTGTAATTTCCATTTATTTCATGCATTTATGGTTTCCATTATGGGTAAACACGATAATCTCATTAGAGGAAGTGCGGACTACCACCCCCTCAAAGTGATATGACTCATTAAAACCGTATGTGGGATGTATAAAGGATATAGTTAATGATATTATATTTGATATTATACTTTAATTATAATATAACTATGTATAATTATGTTTTCATTCCATTAAAATATGAAATAGAAATGAAAGTAGCGTTCATGCGTACGTACGACTTGTCGTCTCCATGAACGGTGCATTTCATTTCTTACCTCCAAATGATATGGACTGTTATAAATAAATGTATATACTGGATATATATGATATATATTATATCTAAATAATGAATATCATTCTATATATGATGAACTATTGATAACATGGACAAATTCTAAATATAAGGTGTTCATTTTTGACTCAAGTACCCAATATCGACAAAACGACCATTATTAACTTAAATGATTACATAATGTTTAGAACATGGTAATAATTGATATTAAAGGACTAATAAACTTGAAAATGGTTCCTAATAAATTATAAATTAAGTTAAGTTTATTATTCCGGAGATTAAAGAATGAATGGGTCATGTCGGACACAAGGTAAGGGACTTTGTCTCAATCTCCATTCATTGAGGAATATTTTGTTTTAATACACAGATTTCTTTTATACGATGTATAAACACCCTTTACTTTTCAAAGGGAATATTTTTCTATGAAATTTTTTACTAAACAACTTAAAAGAACATTACTTTCAACGTATGCAGGGACAACGACCTTTTCCACTGCCTCGAGTATAATTTGATCTTTGGCTTCCTTAACAAGCTGCAATTTTTTTTAAAAGGAAGATAAATACCATATACTCTTATACGTATTTTGGTATTCAAAATGGTTTCGATAATGGATTTTTATGTCACTATATTTAAGTGATATATTGAGATTGAAATGTGGAAATGTTTTCTTTCCATTATATTTTTTTGAATGTGTTATGATTTTATAATGTTACTTAAACATTTGACGGGTGGTTATGTGGTAAACCAAATGATGGGTGGTGCCGTGAAAACCAGGATAGGTGGTTACGTCATAACCTCTAATCTATTGGGAATGTAAGTCAGCTGTATGGCTATTCCATTTAGTGATATGTGAGGAAGTAGATCGTATGGTTATTCCATATAAGTATGTTTATGTCCCAAATTACCTTTATATGTTATGTGTTCTTTATATGGGTTTTATGGTAATAGTTTGGTTACAAAAGGGGTTAGTAGTGATCTTTTCTTTAATGAAGAGTATTTACTACTTCATAAAGGTGAAAAGTATGACTTATGTTAAAGTATTCATGGTTTACTTGTTGTTTTGAAAAACTAACAGTTTTCCTTCTATGTGTATCCCTTACTGATCATTTTATGCTCATCCCAAGTTTTGAAATGTTTTTCGCAGGACTTAAAGAAGAATAGGGTCAAGGATGGGATCAAGGAAGATTCACCTTAAACATGTAACATGACATGACTCTTTTTTTCAAGAGTCTTTATTTTGGGAAAAAAATGGAAACTGAGTAGAAGTTTATACTTTTTAATATTTTGAGATGTAATAGTTATGTCCTAATTCTCTAAAACTCTTAACCTGAAAATATATTAAATGTGAGTTATTCATTTAATTCAATATTATGTAATGTTTAAGGCTAGGTCCTTATAGATGGTATCATAGGTTGGTTTAGACAACATTAGGAGTTATAATATTTGTAAATTAATTTCCATAAATTAATTTATGGTAATATCGAAATGATATAGCATTTACAGATTACCATGTTGCTTCGCCTAAGATGTTTTTGTGTTAATAATGGTTTTCCAAATAGGAAACATGGCATCTATGTTGGAAGGCATACATAAGAGAATAATCTTCAAAATCAGCAACCTGAGATTTTAGAGACCCCAAACATGACGTACATGGACATTACATTACTTTTGCGAAATACTTAATACATAACAAAAACCCACACTCAAGGATCGTAATAGTTTAGTGTCTTTGGAAACTCGGAACATAATCTTTTAATCATGGTGAACGATCTTCAACATCTATCATAAATATATTCCACTTTTGTTTTATTACCTAAAACCTTTCTTTATATTCTGGGGAAAAGAAAAAATATAAAGGGTGAGCTCAAATTCTCATTAAGGGTAATCATGGAGAAAATAAAACAAACCATATACATTGGAACTTAAAAACATGATCATAATGTTTAAACATCAAAATCTCAAGCAATGACATAAAACGTGGCGGTATGTAAGGCATAGGTCATAATGAAACATCAATCATGATAAAATTTCATGGGAATAAAACATGTAATTGTGGAAAACCATTAAGCACATGATATGATTTCCATAGTTGCCAAGGCATTGCTTCCAAGACCATCTTAGTGGACAAATTCCATTACTGAATCGAGTTCACTCCTCGTTCTAGTCCTGTATCATTTAACCAGATTAACTTTTCATTCCAGCCATGTCTATATCATGACATATAAATCTCTACCCAATGAATTGGAGGGAGATATAGGTCCCACCCATATCATAATGAAATCATTCTTACGTGTGCCACAACATAAACATAAATCATTTATCATAACCCATAGAATAAAATGGGTTTCATAAACATCATCCCATCATAACGTAATTCATATAAAACAAAAGGATATCATTTCATCAAAAAAAGAATGAAACCATGTAAATAATAGAGGCATTATACTTGAAACATATTTATACTAAATAATTTCATCTTAGATGGAAAATTGATTTGACAAAACACTTGAAATGAATTCTTGAGGAAAATATCCTTTCTTCTTCAAAATCATTTTCATTTCACAAAATGCCTTGAAATTTTAATGGAAAATGAATTTGTTGAAAGTATTCATGAAATCCTGTAGAGTATACTTCATGAAAATATGGTGTTATGAAACCGTAAATATCTGTTCATTCCGAATAAGTTAAAAAAAACATTCTCCTTGTACTTTTAACGGAAAAGTCAAAAAGTACCACATATGGTAAACAAAAGAACGATTCCTTTCTTAACACAAAGTTAAAGTCAAAAGGGGGTAAAAATGACTTTAAAAATACATGGAAGGATATTAAACACTTTATGAAAAACATTTTTATGGACATGGATGAAAAATATAACCCCAGTAAATACTTACGTACAAGCAAACTCGGATAAAAATGAGATTGCAAAATTATCTCTTACCTTATGTTCAATATGCTTTGTATGTATTAGAACCTCCTGTATAATGATTTAAATAATGTCATTGACTTATTAAAGAATCATATTCATTGTTATGATATCACATATGGTTTACATATGACTTTATATTACCCTTTCTTTTGTAAATTCCATGTTAAAGCAGCATTTTGGGTAAAATACTTTCATTTATCGTTCGTGTTTCGATTTTTTTTTCGTGATATTATTTCTCATATCCTGATTTACATAATTCTAGAATTTAAAAAATCATTTGTATATAATATATATTCACCATATAAATATATATGATAGATTGATAAATGGAATGAAATACACCGTTCATGGAGACGGTAGGCCGTACGTGCGCATGAACGTTGTTTTCGTTTCCTTATTGAATTGAATGGAATTAAGTAGATGACATACATATATATATATATATATACATAAATCCAGTAGCATTATTATGTCATATATTTCATTATTATTCATTATATTTACTTTATAATCATTCATGAATGGTTAACATGGAGAATGAATCTCATCGCGTCGTGGAGACGGTAATCCATACGTACGCACAAGCGATGATATTGTTCCCATAATTATTGAATAGAATTGGAGTGGATGGTATAATATCTCAGAATCTATATGATGTTATAATAACCATGTATGGTTATTCTTTAGACCATTATACCCATCCAAGTAAGGTGGTGGTGTAAAGACTGATTACAACACGGCGTGGAGACAGTATTTCGTACGTACGCACACACGGTGATTCTGTTTTCCGTAGGATGGATAGAAGGTTAAATGGGGTTGTTTCATATTTATAATAACATATCAGTATATTAGTGATACTTATGTTATTACTTTATAATTAAACAACTAATTATGAAGAATTTGAAGAAGAAAGAAACTTGAAAGAATTGATAGAAGATATTACCTCTTCCTCGATGCATCTCTTTTAATCTTCCTCTAAAGGCACCAGAGTTGGTCTTTTGAGGATAAAAGAACCTATATAATGTTTCTAGGGAAGTTTAAAATGGAAATGGGAAGGGTTTGGCTGAGCTTGAAGGCTCAAAAATGTGTAAAGAGAAGAGGGAGGAGGTGCCCTTTTATAAGGTAGGAGAGGGGCACTTTAGGAAAAACATAAAATATTATTTTATAATAAAGTCATATTCAGTTAATAATGGATAAAAAGTGACTTATTTCAAAGATAATGTGGGTATGGGTCTAAATAATCTCAACCAATAGGTTTTAGACAAGTTTAGGTTACTATTTTAACCATAGTATTTAGATTTATCTCTAAGTTAAATAATTTAACTTTTACCGTGTCTTCTTGTTTTTTTACACTATATGGTTAATAAACAAACTATAACAAGCCAAACAAACCCCAAGTGGTTAATTATTCATATATATATATAACCTTATATAAGTCATTTGTTCAAACCTTAGATTTTTAGGAATAGAATAACAATTGATAATATAATATTTGTTTTAAAAACTATTTTATGTCAATTTTGACACTATTTGGTAATTGATTTTTGTGAAATTAATAACAACATGATTAGTTCAAAAACAGTTAGTTGAATCCATACTAACATGTCATATTAATCTAAAAAATTAGTGTAATTTATAAAAAGTCTCAAATTACATTTATTTGGGTATTTATAACATCAATTATGTTAATATTTCATTAATAAGGTAATTACTGCATCATCATTGTGTCATAAATAAATTAACTTATTTAAGGTCTAAAAATTATAAATAAAATAACATTATATAGGAAATCGTTTTATCTTTCTAATTAATATTTATAGTCTAATTTATCTTATGTATAACCCTATATTAAAAATGTTTTAGTTATTAAACATTGATTTAAACTATTTTAACTCTTATTTAAATAAAATAATAATAAATGTCCTAATCTAATCCATGTGGACCTAAAGGGTAATATTTTATTCCTAAGGTTTTTTTGGTCTAATTACACTTATCCAATAGAATTATAACATGTGTTAGGGTTGTAATAATATCATGTTTACACTTAATTACCCTATTTACTTTTAACCGTGGTAAATAAAAGTAAAAAGTAACTATTCACAAAAAATTATTTTCATATTATTGAACCACAATTTACTCCTTGATATTAATCGTGTCTCTCGGATTTTTGAAATTCCACTCAGAGAAGTGGTAAAATTATGTTTTATGTAAATTTTCAAATTCTCCTAGGAGGTGGGTAATAGACGGTGAAAAGTTCAATAAACTTTTTTATATATCTAAAATTATTATAAAATGACTCCAATGAGTTACATTGAACTTATATAGGTATTGTGTATCAATTTTTCACCTAAATTAATTTTAAATAAAAATAATTATTATTTAAATAAAAAGTCGGTTTTTAAATAGTAACCCAGTGTTTTCACTATTCATCAAAAATTGAATGTTTTCCGAAAAATACCAAAAATTCACCCTAGCCTAATTTTGATATTTCGAATCCAAAAATGAAGTCCATTTTGAAAGATAAAATTCATAAAATTTCAAAAATTGGGTATTACTATTCATAACGGCTAGTTCATAATAATATTATAATAATATCTTGTTTAGTGAAACTCGGTATTGCGTACAACACATGATATCGAAGAAAGTTTTTATTCCGTGTAATGCAAGCCAAGTCAGCACTGCGTCTAGTGAAATCTCTTTTTGGTGTTGCGTATAACATAATAAAAACATATTTCATTTATACTTTAAAAAATCTATACATAATGTTGTGTAGAATAATTTCAACAAAACGAACTTGAAATTGTGTGTAACACAAGCCAAGAATAGTGTTGCGTATACTGCATGCTAATACAGTGTTGTGTATAGTACAAGATAATCTTGGAGTAGCGTACAACACAAGACATCAATGAAATTAAAAATAATAATACTCATAAAATCTCGGGTTATTACATTCTACCCCCCTTAAAATAAATTTTTCCCTCGAAATTAGTCGTGGTTATAAATGGTTTACTACTTGAAATTTTCGTTCATAGAAACCCACATCCTAAAAAAGGAATACTAAAACTTAATTTTAAAAAGTGAATTATTAAACATAACATTTACCCAAATTAACTCATCACTGGGTTTCCGCATAGGAGAACATTGGTGAAAATATGGATATGGAAGAAAAATATAACCATCAAGATCTGATGGAGAGTGGTAGAGAGCATGGCTATGAAAAAACCAACAATCCTGAAGCCATAAATTTGTGATGATCTAAGGAACCATCTGATTTGTCAAATATAAGAGCACTAGGACTACATTTTTAGTTTTCAATATCATTTCCCTAAAGTTGAAAATTTTGAATTAGAATAAATACTTACTTGATTTCAGTGTAATATCATTGTTGGTAATCCTATGAACAATTTCCACTTCATCTTTTATTTAATGAAATGATGTTGAATTTTTCATTCTCGAAGTGTTAGCAGATCATGCGATAGAAAGATTGGTCATTCCATCTGCCTCTATCAAAAGTTATTAAATATACATAAGTCCATCTATTCTGAGATTAATTGTATGTAGTTCCTAAAATGGAATTATACATCATCTATCATACCTATTAATAAAATAAAACTAGTCTCTACTAACCAGGGACATTCTGTAGACCAGTGGTAGGCGATAAAGGCATTTCTCACTTCGGTTGTGGGTTCTATTCCCACAGCCTTGTCCAACGCGGCAGGTTGTCTCCCGTCCTGTAGGTTGTCCCTTTTTCTAAAACTACGTTATTATAACATTCCAGCAATAATATCAAAAAAAATGTCCTAGCCTTAAACAATACTATCTTATGTTTAACTTAATTCATTCCAATATTTAGGCTTATCCAAAATACTTCTGTCCAAGATCATAGTATAAAGAAAACAATTACTAGAAATGTCATCTACCAAGCATGTGAATACCATCATTTATCCCTCATATATCACAAGATATATCTTGTTGATCTCATTCCAAATATTTGAATACCATAATATTGTATTCTCTTGCAACATGAATTACCATATAACCTTAGTGAAAACATGAATGTTGTCAAAAGTTATCTCTTTCCTCAAACCAAAATCCCAAAAATTATTTATACTCAAACCATGATATCACTTTGTCTTTATATTAGTCACGAGCTCATTAATACTATCAAACATATTATTTTCTCTTTATCCCTTCATTATGCGCATATCATCTGCTTTACCAAAATATTTCAATCACTCTTCATGGTTATAGATTCGATATTCTTATTGAAAACCACAATGGACCAATACATAGATATTCCAATATACCATAAAAGTACCTCAACAACATTATTATTGAATACCAATACATAAACACTTCAATCCATCCACTTCAATGATTATCATGGAATAAGTCCATCCTTGATTTAGAAGTAACCTATTAGTTCAGGTCGTTGAGTTGAGTAATGCCCATGTTCTCCACAGATAATACATTAAACTCCATAACAGTCTGTCACTCTATGACCCTTGTCTCCACACAGATAACATCTTCTCCTCCATTTGATGTATTCATTAAGGTTCTACTTCCTTTATTTAGAAATATCAATCTTCCTTTCTTTATGCTCCTCAATATGCGAACATGCATAAAAGTCCATCTTCCTCTTATTTTATGAATTAGGAATACCACTAAAGTTCACCTTATTAATCATATATCGCGATGACTGACTCGACATAATCACAAAATCTTTCATTCTATGCATTACACAATTTTGTTACTCATAGTCACCAATTTTTCCATTGGATTCAATGTTGACCAAATTCCTTCTGGTTCCTTCCATTGACTAAAACTAAAATCCATTTTGTAAGAAATAAATAAAATAAAGGGGAACCACAAAATCATAAAAAGTCACTTATGGGATGTCTAACTTATCACACATTCTTTAATCCAGGACACCTTAGGTTCACCCTAGGTTATTCATGATCATCAACATAATTCTAGGATGGTAAACTATAGTTATACTAAACCTTAGGGACATCCTTAGACATACCTTAGAAATATATATAAGGATATCACTAAAGTTTTCGCATCCTAGATTCCAAAGGTTAACAAAACCTTTCCTCTGATAACAACTATAGAGACCCCAAACATGAAGTACATGGACATTACTTTACTTTTGTGGAATACTTAATTCATAACAAAAACCAACACTCAAGGATCGTAATAGTTTAGTGTCTTTGGAAACTCGGAACATAAACTTCTAATCATGGTGAAAGATCTTCAACGTCTCCCATAATGATCTTCCCCTTTTGTTTTCTTACCTAAAATATTTCTTTATATCCTGGGGAAAAGAAAACATATAAAGAGTGAGCTAAAATGCTCAGTAAGAGTAAGCATAGAGAAAATAAAAAAAACCATATAAATTTGAACTTAAAAACATGATCATAATGTTTAAACATCAAAATCTTGAGCAATGACATTAAATGTGGAAGTACGTAAGGCATAGATCATAATGAAACATCAATCATTATAAAATAGCATGGGAATATAACATGTAATGGTGGAAAACCATTAAGCACGTGATATGATTTCCATAGTGGCCAAGGCATTGCTCACAAGACCATCTTAGTGGACAAAGTCCCTTACTGAATCGAGTTCACTCCTCGTTCTAGTCCTGTATCAATGAACCAGATTAGCTTTCTCTTCCAGCCATGTCTAGCTCATGAGATAAAAAGATTTACCCAATTCATTGGAGGGAGATATAGGTCCCACCCATCTCATAATGATATCATTCTTACGTGGGCCACAACATAAACATAAATCATTCATCATAACCCATAGAATAAAATGGGTTTCATAAACATCATCCCATCATAACGTAATTCATATAAAACAAATGGATATAATTTCATCATAAAAAGAATCAAACCATATAAATAATATAGACATTATACTTGAAACATAATCATATTAAATAATTTCATCTTAGAGGGAAAATTGTTTTGACAAAACACTTGATATGAATTCTTGAGGAAAATATCCTTTCTTATTCAAAATCATTTTCTTTTCACAAAATGCCATGCAATTTTAGAAGAAAAGGATTTTTTTGAAAATAGTCATGAAATCTTATAGAGTAATCTACATGAAAATACGCCGTTATGATACCATAAAAATCCGTTCATTCTGTATAAGTTAAAAAAACATTATCCGCGTACTTTTAATAGAAAAGTCAAAAAGTACCACATATGGTAAACAAATGAAAGATTCATTTCATAAAAAAAAATTAAAAGTCAAAGAGGGGTAAACATGACTTTAAACATATGTGGAAGAATATTAAAAACTTTATGAAAAACATTTTTATGGACATGGATGAAAAATATAACCCCAGTAAATACTTACGTATAAGCAATCTCGGATAAAAATGAGATTGCAAAATTATCTCTTACTTTATGTTCGATATGATTTTTATGCATCTGAACATCCTGTATAATGATTTAAATAATGTCATTGACTTATTAAGGAATCATATTCCTTGTTATGATATCATATATGGGTTACTTATGACTTTATATTACCCTTTCTTTTGTGAATTCCATGTTAAAGCATCATTTTGGGTAAAATCGTTTCATTTATCGTACGTGTTTCGATTTTTTGTTCTTGATATTATTACTTATATCCTGATTTAATTAATTATATAATGTAAAATATGATTTATATATAATATATATTCAGCATATAAATATATATGATAGATCAATAAATGGAATGAAATGCACCGTTCATGGAGAATGTAGGCCGTACGTACGCATGAACGATGTTTTCGTTTCCTTATTGAATTGAATCCAATTAAGTAGATGACATACATATATATTTACATAAAACTAGTCGCATTATTATGGCATATATTTCATTATTAATCATTATATTTACTTTATAATCATTCATGAATGGTTAACATGGAGAATGAATCTCATCGTGTCGTGGAGACGGTAATCTGTATGTATGCATGAGCGATGATATCATTATCATAATTTTTTAATAGAATTGGAGTGGATCGTATAATATCTCAAAATCAATATGATGTTATAATAACCATATATAGTTATTCCTTACACCATTATACCGATCCAAATAAGGTGGTGGTGGAAAAACTGATTACACCACGGCGTGGAGACGGTATTACGTACGTACGCACGCGCCGTGATTTCATTTTCCGTAGGATGGATAGAAGGTGAAATGGTGTTTTTTAATATTTATTATAACATATCAATAAATTAGTGATACTTATGTTATTAATTTGTAATTAAACAACTAATGAAGAAGAAGTTGAAGAAGAAAGAAACTTGAAAGAATCGGTAGAAGAGATTACCTCTTATTCGATGCACCTCTTTTAAGCTTCCTCTTAAGGCACTAGAGTTGATATTTTGAGGAGAAAAAAACCTCTATACTATTTCTAGGAATATTTATAAGGGAAATTCGCTGGGTTTTTTCGAGCTTTATGGCTCAAAAATTTATAAATAGAAGAGGGAGGAGGTGCCCTTTTATAAGGGAGGAGAGGGGCACTTTAGAAAAAACTTAAAATATTATTTTATAATAAAGTCATATTCGGTTAATAATGGATAAAAAGTTACTTATTTCGAATATAAAGTGGGGATGGGTCAAAATCCTCTCAACCAATAGGTTTTAGACAGGTTTAGGTTAATATTTTAACCTTATCATTTAGATTTAACTCTAAGTTAAATAATTTCACTTTTACCGTGTCTTCTTGTTTTCGTACACTATATGGTTAATAAACATACAATAACAAGCCAAACGAACCCCAAGTGGTTCATTATTCATATATATAACCTTATGTAAGTCATTTTTTTGAACCTTAGATTTTTAGGAATAGAATAACAACTAAAAATATAATATGTTTTTTAAAAACTATTTTATGTCAATTTTGACACTTTTTGGTAATTGATTTTTGTGAAAATAATAACAGCATTATTAGTTCGAAAAACGTTAATTGAATCAATACTAACATTTCATAATAATATAAAAAATTATTTTAATTTATAAAAAGTCTCAAATTACATTTATTTGGGTATTTATAATATCAATTATGTTAATATTTAATTAATAAGGTAATTACTGCATCATCATTGTGTCATAAATAAATTAAATTATTTAATGTCTAAAAATTATAAATAAAATACCATTTTGTAGGAAATATTTTTATCTTTCTAATGAATATTTATAGTGGAATTTATCTTATGTATAATCCTATATTAAAAATTATTTAGTTATTAAACATTTATTTTAGCTATTTTAACTCTTCTTTAAATAAAATAATAATAAATGTCCTAATCTAGTCCAAGTGGACCTAAAGGGTAATATTTTATTCCTAAGGTTTTTTTTGGTCTAATTACTCTTTTCCAATAGAATTAGAACCGGTTTTAGGGTAATAATAATATCATTTTTACCCTTAATTACCCTATTTATTTTTAACCGTGGTAAATAAAAGTAAAAAGTTACTATTCAGCAAAAATTATTTTTTTCTTATTAAACCACATTTTACGCCTTGATATTAACCGTGTCTCTTGGATTTTTGAAATTTCACTCACAAAAGCGATAAAATTAAGTTTTATGTAAATTTTTAAATTCTCATAGGAGGTGGGTAAAAGACGGTGAAAAGATCAATAAAATTTTTATATATCTAAAATTATTATAAAATGACTCCAATGAATTACATTGAACATATATAGGTATTATGTTTCAATTTTGTACCTAAAATAAATTTAAATAAAATAAATAATTATTCAAATAAAAAGTTTGTTTTTAAATAGTAACCTAATGTTTTCACTATTCATCAAAAATTAAAAGTTTTCAGAAAAATACCAAAAATTCACCCTAGGCTAATTTTGATATTCAGAATCAAAAAATGAAGTCCATTTTGAAAGATAAAATTTATGAAATTTTAAAAAGTGGGTATTACTATTCATAACGGCTAGTTCATAATAGTATTATAATAATATCTCGTTTAGTGAAACTCGGTATTGCATACTACACACTGTATCGAAGAAAATATTTATTATGTGTAATGAAATCCAAGTCAGGGCTGCATGTAGTGAAATATCTGTTTGGTGTTGCGTATAACATAATCAAAACTTATTTCATTTATACATTAAACAAAATCTAAACTTAATGTTGTGTAGAATAATTTCCACAAAACGAACTTGAAATTGTGTGTAACACGAGCCAATAATAGTGTTGCGTATACTGCAAGCTAATAAGGTGTTGCGTATAGTACAAGATAATCTTGGTGTAGTGTAAAACACAATACATAAATAAAATTAAAAAGAATATTTCTCATAAAATCTTGGGTTGTTACAGAGATGGTCGGAATCAGAATTGAACAATTTACTGTAGTGATGTCTAAGTTGACTCAGGTGATAAATGGTGGTTCTATTTATTGGTGATATTTTGGATTATTCTAAAATTAAAGAGGAGAATGAAATTCATTTAAGGTTTGTCTTGCTAACCTTAAAAGAAAAAAACTGTATGGAAAATTCAGCAAGTGTGATTTTTGGTTACAACAAATATCTTCCCTTTGTCACATTGTTTCAAAAAATGACATAACTGTTGATCCTACTAAAACAAAATTTTTTGAATAATGGACAAGACCCACAAATATAACCGAGATCCATAGTTTTCTTGGTTTTGCAGGTTATTACAGGAGGTTTGTTGAAAATATTTCACGGTTATATAGTCCAATGACTAAGTTAACTCGAAAAGGTGTTAAGATTATTCGGACAAAAGAATGTGATGATTGTTTTCAGGAATTGAAAAGAAGATTGGTGAATGCTCCAATTTGGGCACTGCTATCCAGAAATGGTGAGTTTGTTATTTACAGTGATGCTTCATTGAAAGGACATGTATCTATCCTTATACAGAATGATTAGGTTAATGCTTATGCTTCATGTCAATTGAAACCACATTAGTTAAATTACCCTACAAATGATTTGGAATTAGCTGTTGTTGTTTTTGATTTAAAAATTTGGAGGCATCATTTGTATGGAGTAAAATGTGAAATATATACTAACCAAAAAACTTTAAAGTATATATTCACTAAAAAATAATTAAACATTATACAGAGGAGATGGTTGGAATTCATCAAGGATTATGATTGCACGATCCATTACCATCCGAGAAAAAACAAATAAATTTGATGATGCTTTGAGTCGAACAAGTAATGCTTCATTAACCATGTTACGTTTGGAATAAGATCCTTCGGTTTTTGATTTGATAAACTTTGGCATAGAAGTTGTTGGTGCAGAAACTTCTTCTGTTTTGTATCAGGTGTTAGTGAGATCATCTCTATCAGACAGAATTAAGCAAGCACAGAATGAAGATAGTGAGTTACAAAAATAATGTAGAGCTAGTTCAGAAGGTTAATTTTCCTGAATTTAACAATGATAATGATTGTGTTTTGAGATTTGGAAAGAGATTATGTGTGTCTTGTGATTCACAGTTGAAGAATGAGTTGTTATGTGAAGCTCATTGTTCCCCATTTTCAGTTCATCCTGGAATTACTAAGATGTACAAAGATCTTCGAGAGTATTACTGGTGTGATGGAATGAAAAGAGATATTTCTGATTTTACTGTCAAGTGTTTGACTTGTCAGCAGGTTAAAGCAGAGCGGCAGTTACCAAAAGGGATTCTTCAGTCTTTATCGGTGCCAGAGTAGAAATGGGAAAATATATCCATGGACTTCGTTGTTGGATTACCAAAGACATATCATAGTAATAATGAAATCTGGGTTATTGTTGATCGATTGACTAAATCTGCTCATTTCTTCCTATTCGAGATACTTTGTCTCTAGATCAACTTTCTTGGTTTTATGTTAAAGAGATAGTTATGGTGCATGGAGTTCCCCTCTCCATTGTATCTAATCGTGATCCCAGGTTTACTTTTAACTATTGGAAAGTCCATCAGAAGTCATTGGGTATTGAACTAAATAATGGTACATATTTTCTTCCTCAATTAGATGGGCAATAAGAATGAAAAATTAATCCATTGGAGGATATGTTACATTCTTTCTTGATGGATTATCAGGGAAGTTAGGACCAACATCATTCTTTGGTTGAATTTTCATATAATAATAGTTTTCATTCCAGTATACAGATGGCTCCATTTGAGGCATTATATGGAAAGCGTTGTCGAACTCTAGATTTTTGGGATGATGTAAGTGAAAGGAAGTTAATGGGGCTAGAATTGGTAGAAGAGATGGTATAGAAAGTACAGTGGATTCAGAAACACATGAGAACAGCTCAGAGCAGACAGAAAAGTTAGGCGGATAACCGAAGGAAGGATCTTTCTTTTGAGGTAGGTGATCATGTCTTTCTCAAAGTTTCTCCATGGAAAAGAGTAATGTGTTTTGGTAAGAAGAGAATATTGAGTCTGAGTTTCATTGGAACTTATAAAATTCTGAAGAAAGTTGGATCAGTTGTGTACATAGTGGCTTTACCTCCAAGATTATCCAAGATGCACAATTTTTTTCATGTTTCGATGTTGAGAAAGTATATACCAGATCCATCACATGTTTTGAGCCTAGAGGTAGTTCAGTTGGAAGAGAAACTCTCTTATTAAGAACAACCAGTCCAGGTTCTTGACCAAAGAGAGAATGTGTTGCGGAATAAGGTAATTCACCAGGTAAAGGTTTTGTGGAAAAACCATATGGTTGAAGAGGAAACATGGGAATCTGAAAATGCTATTGGGGAAAAATACCCCCACTTATTTGATAAGTGAATAAAATTGCAAGGACGCGATTCCGAAAAGGGGGGAAGGATGTAAAATCCTAGATATATAAGGAATAATACACTTTTCAAACTTATTAATATTTATGAATTAAATATTAATTTTAATTTAAAGGGGGCACTATGTTCGATGGCATGCCCGGTACGCAACAACGGGTTTCTTTGAAATCTTACGTTGCACACTAATAATCTAATATTATTATTTTAAATGGTAGTTAACTCCTAGCCTTTGTATTTGTGGGAATTAACAAAACAAACTACAATATGATTATACATGTTTGTTAAATGTATTTACATTTATCCAATAAAAATTTAGAGGCTTAAAATATGAATGAATCTAATTTTAAGCATAATTTACATTAAAAAGTTGATTTACCACCTTTTAATGGTGAACCCTCTTTAAAGTCTAGTTTTCTTCTCTTTTATATATTCTATTTGGAAAAATAAAATTATTCTTTAGAATCGGGACCTCAAAATTTACATTGGGTAATTTTTTTGTATTTTTCTGAAAAAGTTCATTTTTAATGAATAGTGAAAAATACTGTATTTTAATTCAAAATTGCCTTTTAATCCATTTTATTTATATGGTTAGATTATCCTTTTAAATTTTTTTAAAGTGTAAATATATTATATTTTTACCATATAATCTATGGTTGGTCTTTTGAAGCAATTTCACTTTGAAATTGGACATAATCAACTGTCAATCATTTGATAGTTATTGTTTCTTAAAAACACGCTTTTTGTTTTGACAACGGGAATTAATTTTAAATTAATTAATCCAAATAATATGTTTTGAATTTGGTAAAATGGGAATAATTTTTGAATTCAGAATATCAAATATATCTTAGGCTGATTTTTTGATATTTTTCTGAAAAACATCAATTTTTAATGAATAGTGAAACCACTTAGTAATAGTTAAAAAGACTGACTTTTTTATTTAAATGAAATTTTACCGCTTATGTGAATTGAATTTAAAAATTCCGACATACATGGTTGTTATTATTATGTAAAATTTGATTCAATAAGATGAAAATAATTTTTGGTGAATAGAAACTTTTGACTTTTATTTACCGTAGTTAAAGTTAAATAGGGTAATTCTAGGTAAAAAGAATCTTATAATAATTCAAAACTACCTTAACACCTGTCCTAACCTTATTTGATGAGTAATTGCCGACCAATTACATCTTTGGGTTGATTTTGGGACCCCATGGGGCCACTTGGGTGTGATAATAACACTTTAGATTAATTAATTTAAAGTAATGACAAAAATGACAAAAACAAATACCATTTAGTAAATTAATTTTGACATAAGGTTTTATAACATATCGTTTCGACTATAATTATTCATTGGAAATACAAATTTATTTCCTACATCATGGAATTTTTTTAAAAAATTTAGACATCAAATAAATAAAATTATTTATGACACAATAATGATGCAGTACTTACCTCATTAATAAATTATTTTGAAAAATAAGATTATAATGATTAAAATATTATTGAAAACAAGACCAATTATTATTAGATGATTTTATTTCTAATATGAGTCATATTATCTTCGACATTAATTATTTTTGGACCCTTAGAAATGGAATATCATTATATAATAAAAGAATATTTTCACACTTTCCTAAAGAGCCCCTCCTCCCCCTTATAAAAGAAGACCACTTCTAACCAATTCCTCACACCTCTCAATCCTTTTGGCTTGACCATAATAAGTTAACTTAATCTCCATACATCCCTCTCCTAATTTTAGAAGCCTTACCTTAGGCATAGGGCACCTCAAGAAGTCCTTTTATTCAAACCAAAAGGAGTTAACCAAATTAAAGGTAACCGTTTCTCTTAAATTGTTTTCTTTTATTTTACTTCTCCAACCCCTAAACCCTTTTTATTAATTTCTTTTGTGACAACACCAGTATCCAAAATATACTAGTACGTTTTTATTATAATGATTATAACTACACTTACACACACCTACAACTAAGAGATGATGAACACGATGTTTTTGTGAATGGAAAACTAACGCCTCACGAAACGATGATTGTTCAAATATCTCCAACCACCTCTCATGGTGGCCATTATGATAGAACTGTATTTATAAATGATATATATTATGTTTATTATTTCTTTATTCTTCTGTAATTTCCATTTATATCATGCCTTTATGGTTTCCATTATGGATAAACGCGATAATCTCATTAGAGGAAGTGCGGACTACTGCCCCCTCAAAGCAATATGACTCGTTAATGACTTATGTGGGATGTATAAAGGATGGAGTTAATGATATTATATATGATATTATAATGTAATTATAATATACCTATGTATTATTATGTTTTAATTCAATTAAAATAATAAATATAAATGAAAGTAGTGTTCATGCGTACGTACGGCTTACCGTGTCCATGAACGGTGCATTTAATTTCTTACCTCCAAATGATATGTACTGTTATTAATACTTCTATATACAGGATATATATGATATATATGATATCTAAATAATGAATATCATTCTGGATATAATGAACCATTGACAACAAGGACAACTTGTAAATATAAGGTGTTAATTTTTTACTCAAGTACCAAATATCGACAAAATGACCATTATTAACTTAAATGACTACATAATGTTGATAACATGTTGATAATTGATATAAAAGGACTAATAAACATGAAAAAGGTTCTTAAGAAAGTAGAAATTAACTTCTTTTTATTATTCAGGAGATCAAATAACGAACGGGTCAAGTCGGACACGAGGTTAGGGACTTCGTCTCAATCTCCTTTCATGGAGGCATATTTTGTTTTAATACACAACTTTTTTTACACGCTGTATAAACACCCTTGACTTTTCAAATGGAATATTTTTCTACAAAACGTTTTACTAAATGACAAAAAGATGATCCTTTTAATTTAAGCGGTGACAACGACCTTTTCTGCCACCCCGAGTATTATTAGATCTTTGGCTTCTTTAACAAGTCGCAATGTTTTAAAAATGAAAATAAATACCATATACTCTTTTATGTGTTTTGGTATTGAAAATGGTTTTGATAATGTAATTTTATGTCAATATATTTAAGTGATATATTGTGATTAAAATGTGGAAATGTTTTCTTTCCTTTATATTTTTTTGTATGTGTTATGATTTTATAATGGTACTTGGACATTTGACGGGTGGTTACGTGATAAACCAAATGAAGGGTGGTGCCGTGAAAACTAGGATGGGTGGTTAAGTTATAGCCTCCAATGCATTGGGTATGGAAGTCGGTCGTATGGCTATTTCATTTAGCGATATGTGTGTAAGTCAGCCGTATGATTATTCCATTTAAGAATGTTTATGTCCCAAGTTACCTTTATATGTTATGTGTTCTTTAGATGGGTTTTATGGTAATCTTTTGGTTACAAAAGTGTAAGAAGTGATCTTATATTCAATGAATAGTATTGACTACTTTATAAAGGTGGAAAGTATTACTTATTTTAAAATATTCATTGTTTAATTTTTGTTTTGAAAAACATATAGTTTTTCTTCTTTGTGTATCCCTTACTGATAATTTTATGCTCATCCCAAGTTTGGAAATGTTTTTCATAGAAATTAAAGAAGAATAGGGTTAGGGATGGGATCACAAAAAATTCATATTAAACATGGTAGATTACATGACTCTTTTTTTCAAGAGTTTTTGTTTTAGGAAAAAATAGAAATTTAGTAGAAGTTTCTACTTGGTAATCTTTTGACATGTAATAGTTATGTCCAAATTCTCTAAAACTCTGAACCTGAAAAGATCCTCAATGTGAATTATTCATTTAATTCAATATTATTTAATGTTTAAGGATGGGTCCTTATATTTTTAATCACATTTATACAACCCACATTATTCCATATCATGGGCTGTTTGGTAAAAAATTGATAAGATTTTTGGGACATGAGATGTAGGTTGTGGTGAGTTCTTATCCAACTCTTATAATGATGAGACTCAAGTTGTGATGGGATGATGGGAAGTGTGTATCCTATTTTGAGTTATAGATTTCAATCTCATGTTTTATTTTTGTTTTTTAGGATTAAACTGATATTATTTTGAAGTCCAATCATTTATTCTTCTTTATTGTGTTGTAGTATGACTCCAAGACATGTCTTACAGGTTCCTTATGGGGTTAAAGAAGATGCCCCTCAACGGAATCCTCTTATTGATCAGAATTTTATTGAGGATATCATTTGGGATGTTCATTCTATTGGATAGAATATATATCAATTATGGAACTTAATCATTTAGGTTTATCCCAGATCTATTGAAAATAAATACATATCAGGGGATTTCTTGCGTGGGAATCCATATTCCATTAAGGGAACAAATGAACCTCAGGACATAGACGAATGGATTGAAAAGATCAGTCTTATATTTTATTTACTAGAAACTCAGAAGAGTATTATGGTGAATTTTTTGGAATTAAATCTTGAGATTCTCAACAATAAATAGTGGTATTCCATGATGTAAGAAGATATGCCTGGGAATTAGATTATAAGGGTTTAGGGATCTCTTGTTCTAGTAGTTTTTATAGAGTCGCAGATGATAGAGAAGTTTATAAGGTCCCTATCTTTGTATTAGGGGGAGAATTTGGTGTTGGAGTACATCGATCAATTTATGGGTCACGTTCATTTTTCACCAGGGGAGGTAATGAATGACCAACTAAAATATCAGTAGTATGTACAGGGCTTGTGACAGTTTATCAGCTCACAAGTATTTATGAAAAAAAATTAAACCTATGAAGAGATAATGGACATGGATATGATTTAAGAGATGAATATAGTCAGAATAATTGGTTATTATTTCCATTCCATTCCACCTAATGGTTGCTTTAGTGGCGTGGAGGGGAAAAGGAGGAAGTGATAGGATCATCACTGGAGTGGTGGAGTTCATTCTAAGTGGCAGGACTCTAATGCACCTTTAGTTACACCTGATAATATACCTCTAGATTTCAATCATTGTTTCATGGTCTAAAACAGATGTCACTCTTCCACTTCATCTACAATGGTGTGAATGTTTATGGATGTTATGGTCATCTATAGAATTTCTGTCATGAAATGTGTACTCCTTTCTATGGTTAAGGATATTTAGCTCCAAAGGCTACTATGGTGATGTTACATTCTTCAAATACAATAAGAATCCATCCATAGGACTTATGAGGGAATCAACATCATAATCTAGATTAGTTTTTGGTGGAGGTAGATCTAGGTCCACTAAACGTGAGAGGTACCATCATCTTTAGTAGCGATTTAATTATTTGATACTGGTTCTTCCCAATCATTTATATCAACCCATTTTTTTATGCTTAAAAATACAGCACCACCCATTTCAATTGTTATGGATTTAGTGAAAATCGTTTAAAGAGTAATTAGAAGGGGTTTTGGCATCCTTATTTTTCAATTTTTATAAGTGATGTAGAGTTAGTCTTGGATTTCCTCATTGTTGATATAGAACTATTTGAAATCATCATCAGGCTATATTTCCTTGATCCTCATCCTAATGAGGTGGATTTTTAACATCAACTTGTATCATTTCTTAAGGATTATGGGATATCATTGGTGTTTCAAGGAGAGTGGAATCAAAGTTTTGGTTATAAAGGATCCTCCCACCAATAAATCAGATGTTTATTGTCTGCTATGGCAGTTGAGCTATAGTGACCCTTATTTTTCTTACAATACTATTACATTAAATTAATTATTAACATCATAATAGTGTTACAAAACTAGGATCCAAAGGTTTATTGTCTTGGTAAAATAATCCTTACATATAAATTTTACATAATAAAACACAAAAATTATTTAATTTCTTATTCTATAGCTTATTAGTGGCCTTCAGATACAACATAGTAAAATTAATCATCTGAGGATATACCTCAAATAAAGTGGTGAGCTAAAATCCCAGTAAGAGGACAGATAAGAACATGGATCAATCTATCATGGGTGATCATAATAATCATCATCATAACATAATCATGGGATCATCATTATAATCTATAGAGGAACTATTAAATAATGGCATGGAATTTGGAAATGCATAAAAACAAAATATCTTGCCTTATTGGTAAATTACCACACATAGTTGTTGACAAAGCCAGCATCATGTTCAAAAATATTTCACATTTTCTTATGAGATACATAACATTAACCAATGAATTGGTTCCCTATATAATTTCAGGTGAAGCCATCACATTATTACATTTACATTATCATGCATGCTACATAAAACGTCTATCAATATTGGACATAAAATAACCCATGGAATGATATGGTTTTCATTTAACAAAGCATAGATTCTTAAACATTGGTGTTCAAAACAAAATGATGGAATAACATACCTGGTATACAAATCATCAATATTGAGTGGTGAAGAAACAATTTCATGATAAGTAAATGATTTATTTTTGAAAAGATGAGTTTTTTTGAAAAAATCTTTGAATTTATCATAAAACTGATTATAAACATCTATATCCCATAAAATAAAATGGAAAAAATATATATGATATTTTAGGAACATTAATGGGACATACATGGAGATATGTGGAGGAATACCTTGTTCCTGGCCTGAAACTCAATGTATTGTCGATGATCATATGCATATCAATTTTGTCATCATTGGGATTCCTTGATGTTCTACTGAATGGTTTTCACCTTTTACACCACTTCTTCAACAATTTCATATCCCAGTAGCTTTCATTCACCAATTTAATCCTAGCATGTTGGTGTTCTGTATAATTTCCCATAGAGGGTGTTTTAAGGGGCCATTTGGATTCTCGAGCAGAAACGGTTGTGGTAAGAGAACTCAACCAGAGGCAGATGTTTTTATCATACTCATTTGAAGTCCATATAACATACCCTCAACATGTCTTCCTGTGTATGAATAGTTAATTCAAATATTACATCAGTTTTAGGATGATAATACATACTGAAGGTTAGGGAATCCCCATACGTTATGGCTGAATTATTTCTTCACTTTAATGTCCTAGATAAAAAACATAAATTGATTAACTAAAGAATAAAAAAATTATAGAATAGTTTTATATATTATAAATTTATTATGATCATTTATGGGATCTTTTATGAGTTATGGAGTTTAATTTCATCATTCAGTAGTGTTTTTTTTCATGGTTTTCATGATCAGTTGACTTGAATATGAGTATAGAAGTTCATGTAGATGGGTATAATTATAAATAATTGAAATTATAGGTTATTAATGATCAAATAGAATTTTAAATTGTTATAAATATAATTTTAATATATTTTGTGAGGATTAATCATTAGATAAAACATTAGTGACACTCATTTAGTTTATTACGTCAGTTTTTCGATCATCACAAACTAGTTTTGTTCCAATATTTATTTTAATGTATACCGGTTAGTTCAAGAACATAAAAAGGGTTCAACAATAAAATATAAAATCTATTTTCAACCATTAAATGGTTGTATGACCGACCTTGAAGAATTTAATGAAAAATGAAAGTGTATCGTCCACAATGTTGATAAATTGACACATAATAGGTGATGATATCATTTATAGAACAAAAGGATAGGAGAAGGGGTATTGACGGTGGATTATTAAATTAACATAATAAAACTAAATTATATTTAGGATAATGTAGTTATAATGAAACTTTAAAAAGGGGAGGTGAGGATGGAATGAGAAAATAAAATAAAATGAAAAATAATGAAATAAAAAAGGAAGAGGAATTTACCTCTTGAATTTCTCCACCTTGAGATCCTCCTTTGAGAAAAGGTTTTGGTGTTTTGATAATAACATGAAATCATATATTTAGGGGAGTGGATGGGGAAGATTATTATATCAAATTTGGATAAGTCTCAAGGATTGGAATGTGTGAGGAGAAGAGGTAGCGAGGGGTGGTATTTATAGTGGATGCAATGAGATTTTTCCGGTTATTTTATTCATTTGTTTATTATTTTGGATCAATAATATGAAAATTTTTTATTCACATGACTAAATATATTAAATTAATAAGGATAGTTCTAGATTATTTTCTTAAATCAGCCATAAAAATCATAGATCACTCAATAATTCATTTATTTGGTATATACTGTAAATAATCGTATTTCACTATTCTCAAAAAAATTATGTAATTTAGAAAAATTAAAAAAATTCATTCTAAAAAATTATCAACATGTATAAGTTAGAAATGAAATACATTTTAATGACCATAATTTTCTAAATAATAGAAATTTAATTTTTAATTAATATCATATTTTACTCAAAAAAATCCACTTTTAATATTATAAATGATTTTATAACACATTAAAAAATTAATTAAGGTCTCATGATATTATATTAGAATCATAAGACAAACAGTTATTTATTTATGGAAATATTTTATGAAATTAATTTTTTATACTATTACAATAATCATAAATATTTAATTAAATTTTTATTAATTAAAAAAATACTAACACTAAATTAATAATTTTTAAAATATACATTTAATTGTACTATGATATAATTATATCATAATTTCATTTATAAGATATAAAATTTTCTTTATACTTGTATGGGTGATGTTAATATTCATTTGGCTAGTTTAATATTCATAAGGGTAATAATAGTATTCATAAGGTCGAGTTATTATTTCATCGGTATATGTTCCTTAACTTCTAGAAATACTTATTATTTCATTTATTCTTCATTTTTAATATCTTTATTGTATTATAAATGCGAATTTATGTGGTTTATACTATATGTAATAATAAGAAAATGGACATTCCATAAAATTTTGGGTCATTACATGAGCCCAGTGAAATTCCATCCCTTACTGATCTTCAAGCTGTTGTTTGGGATTTTATTAACATTTTACTAATAATTTTCTCGATTATGCCACTATAGAGGAAAGTGGAATTTATTATTTTCCTAGGGATAGGAATGTAGAAAAATTAAATACCATATTATTCTATAGAACCAATGGAGATTCAAGAGCTCAATATTTAGTTGGATGACTTGATGGAAAAAGAATGTTTTCACCTTAGTGTTTCACATTGGTATACCCAACTGCTCTTTTCCAAGAAAGTATATGGTTTATTCTGATTGAACATGTACTATTGGAAGATGAATTTGGTAATGATGAATAAAATGTGTCCTTTGACTCATGTGTATAATTAGATTGATCAGTAAAAGGGGTAAAATCGGTTTTTAATGATTTATCTTCGGTCAGTTTATCATTAGCTCGGAGCTTGGATGTCATATATACCGAAGACATATTTTAGGAGTAGGTATGACCATTAAAGAAATATTGTGATTCTGTTTGGTACCACTAATGCTCTAATTGTTTTCAATCCATTTATGAATTAGATATTTTATAAGTATCATGAAATATTTTAGATAGTGTTCATCTATTATAATTGGGTTTATTTGAGACTTGACTATGAGGAAAAGAACCATTTGGGTTTGTTTCTGGAAATCTTGAGTAGTCTCCTTTTGTATGGAAGGCATTTAAAATTTATTTTATTTATCCAAGAATTTATAGTATGGGGGAATTTTATTTCTAATCATGGCTTATCAGTTGATCCAAAGAAGGGGAATGTTTTTTTTGTCTTGGAAAGATCCATGAAATATCTTTGAGATTCAGTGAATCTTTGGTCTTAATTTATATTATTGAGGATTCTTCAAGGATTTATCTAATATAGAATGATCTTTGATTTCTATTACCATGATGTGGTGAAATTCACAAGGGATTAAAGGTGTCAGTCTACTTTTGACCAGATGAAATGAATTCTTACATCATATCCTATTTTGATTAACCTGATCCCAGTAAAGGGTTTTCGGTTTTCATTGATGCTTATTGTTCTAGAATGGTTTGTGTGATTTTTCAAGGTGATCATGTGGTTGATTTAACTTATTTTGTAATCCTAATTCATGAGAATAATTACCCTTCTCATGGTTTAGATATTTCCATGGTAATGAATGTGCGTAATTTTTGGAAGAACTATCTCTTCGGGTAGAGGTTCATAGTCTTTTTTGAACATAAGAGTACGGGGTATATCTTTTCTTATAATTACTTGATTCTAAGATAGAGGTTGTGGGTATAATACCTTTATACATTTGACTTAAACATAACCTACACATAGTGTAATGACCCAAAGATTTATTAATGGAAATCCCTATTGATCTAATTAAATGTCTCTTTATGATTATATAAGAGGTCAACTTCTTTAGTTTTATGTTAATAATTTTGACTGTTTCTAATATAGTTGTTGAACAGTGATCACATGATTAGTATAAATATTGGACTTTAACAAATCCAATTTACTGAGACAAAAGAAGCGATGGCCTCATCAAGTAGAATTGCTTCATACGAATCCCATTTGTCGGAGCTCAGAAAAGAGGTGGTGTCCTTGGGCTTCACTCTTGACCAAGCACTAGCTGAGCTTCATCATGTCAAGCTCGAACAGGACCATCTACAGAAAAAGTGGAAGTTCATAGAGATTACCACTCGAGCAATGTTATCCGAGCAACCCCAAGAGTCTGTCATCATCGCACACCTTACCCTTAGGTCTTATGCGTCTTTTTTAAGGGGTTCTGTAACAAATCTCTAGTACTATTTTCATGTATATTATTTTTTATATAATAATGAATATACCTCCTTGTCATTTTTTGATACATTGTCAATAGTTTTTAAAGTACAAATAGTGTTTTTAGTTATTATTTAATTAATAATTATATTTTATTAAATTAAGGGATTTTTGAATGAAATAATATTTTAATAAAATATTATTATTATTATTATTAAATTAATTTTTATTAAATATAAATGATCTTATAATTTTATGAATGCAATTATAATTTTTATTAAAGATTGAAAGCCATTTCTGTCAAAACCTGTGAATTTTCCATAAATGCCAGTTTTTATTTTAAAACTGAAAATTAACATATTTATAAAATTATTTAGATAAAATAAATGTTCGTTCTAGAATCAGGAAATCGAAATTATCCAACGGTGAATTTTTCATAATTTTCTGAGACAGTCAAATTTTTGGATAAAAATAAAATACCGTTTAAATATATAATGTGTTTTATGACATCATAATGATCCAATAGTGATGTAATAAAATACTATAATATTTATGTTCTGCCAATATATGTTTTACCATTAAAATAATGTGATTTTGGGTTTGTTGGACTTACTTTTCAAAGCATTAATGGACCCCTCAAGACTTATTAAACACCTTGTCTTTTTAAATTGTTTTCCATGGGAGTGTGACTCACCTCCACATAATCAACCATATTATTTTAAGAATTTAGGAATTTGGCCTTATAAAGTATTTTTTCCCTATTCCCTTTTCCAAAAACCATGGGCAAAAACCATGAGATGGTTTGTGGTTTGGATTAATTTAATATAAGGGGTCCCAAACCTAAATAATAAAGAATTCCCTCACCTTTCCTATATAAACTCACCCAAACTCCTACTTCCTCCTCACTCAAAGCATTTGGAGTTCGTCCAACCTCTGCCCTAATCTCTCTAGAATCCTCCCAACGTTCCCCAAGCTCTCAAGAAGCCTCTCACAAGGCTCTCTCTAACCTTTGGAAGCACACTTCCAAGTAAGTGTTTTTTCTTCCTTTCTCATTTTTGTCCAATTTGTTTATGTTGTTTTGCCCTTTTAATTTCAATTATGAATATTGGGGTATGGTTTCACACCTCCATCATACTTCCTTCTTTATGTTGGAATTATGGGGGACCCCTTTATCTCTCATTAAATTCCTCTCATGTACACCTGTTACTATGCCGAAATTCTGAAAGAAACTTCTCTCTCCTCTTTTACATTCAAGCAATACTTTTGTATCATGAATCTAAATTTTATTACAATTGTTGGGATGTGTATATATATTACCTACTTACTATCCATTATATTTAGATATGATGAGGAACCCCTTTCTCTCTATTCAACCATTTTTATGAATTCTTATGTCACGTCGTTACACTGCCAAAATCGCACCGATTTTCAAAGCCAATGCCATTGTGTAGTGAATACCATTCCCATTTATCCATCAAGGGTATTCACCATTATGCACATTTACATATTGATTATAAAGTTTCATGTATGAATTCCACATCCCTTTATCATGGAATAAATTATTATGAATCAATGTTTTATGATCCATGTGGCACACTTATGCAAGAAATGAAATGTTTAAGAAGGGTGAGCCCTTGTAGCGCTCCAAGGAATTTGGTAAAGTATAGGACCATGATACATCATGTGAAATGAGTTTTGAATCATGCTAATTCATGTGGAACAAGTGTTTACTCATAATTCATGTTCAATGAGGGTTTACTCATGCTCTATGTGCAATGAGCATTGGCTCATGCTAATTCCATGTTTAGTGTTGTTGCCACATTTCTATGTTATGATTATCATGCTTTATCATGCCTTTATGTTCATGTTTCTCTTGTGCTCTATTTATATGCCTAATGTCTAACATGTATTTTACACCTCATTTTATTCCATGTGTATTCCCTCACTGGGCTTTATAGATCACCCTTTTCTTATGCATGTCCTCAGGTTATCCCATGCAATGCTAAGTACGGGGGAATGTAGTGTTCATGTAATGGAAGTTTTCAATAAAGATGTTTTATTTCATGTTTTAAGTTTTTATGTAATTATCCTAAGCCCCAAAGACACTAAACCTCTCGATCTTCTTTGTTCTATCAAGTGACGTTTTATGTAATAAATCATGTTTAAGTTGTAATAAAAAGTAGGGTTGTCAGAGTTGGTATCAGAGGATAGGATTAGTTATTTTTGGGATTAGGATTAGAAAACCCTAGTAAAGCCTTAGATACAAGACTAAGTATAATAAAAACATCCCTAAGTTTTAGTAAGTATTTAGTAAGTGGGTTATCAAGCAAATACATCCATGTCTGGATACGAGCAGGTAGAGGCGGCTCTGGCACAGATGTATCCTAGGGGTAAAACCCGAAAACACCGATTTGAGCTAGACTCGAACGAGAACTGGTGCAGGACAATTGTCCTTGCTGCACTCTTAGTTACGACACTCCTGGGGGATATGTTTTGATAAATTCCCAAGCTTAGTATAAACCCTTATTAAGGGAATTAAAAAAATTTCCCAAAGAATATATGTTAGAAACTAGATCATGAAAAGCTAAGATTGAAGCCTATAGACTCATGAGTTAAGGAAATAAATGTTTATTTATAAGTAATCAACTCTTTTCTTTGGATTACCCTTTATGTGTTACCCCTAAAATTTCTTTTATTTTAGCCAATGTATGATAATAGGAGGACTCGGGCTAACAACCATTGTGAAGATCAGTGTGATGACTGTACTAATGAGATGCCCAATCCAATGGGAGTGGGAATCGCGAACTTTGTCATGCTTATCTCTCAGCTAACTCAAGTGTTGAATAGAAACACGGGTTAAGAGGAACGTTCAACCCCCCCCCCCCCCCACCCAAGAAATAACAAGTCTCTATAAAGAGCTTCATGAGACAAAGGCCTCCTACTTTTAGTGGATCATTCGATCCCACGATCGCTGAACAATGGATCAACTCCATTGAAAAGATCTTCTCCATCCTTCAATGTTCTGAACAAGAGAAGGTTCTCCTGGTGGCTTATCGTATGGAGGCTGAATCTGATCAATGGTGGACGTTGATCAAAAATATGAAGCCTGAGGAGGAGATCGAGGCGTTGGAATGGAAGGATTTCCAGAAGATGTTTTTCGATAAATATTTTCCGCGCACCCTCCAGGATAAGATGGAAACAGACTTCCTTTCCCTCAAGAAAAAGGAAGAAGAAACGGTTGGAGGGTACGAGGAAAACTTCACAAGGATTTCATGATACGATTCCTGCTTTGTCGTTACCCATGAATGCAAAGTTGACCACTTTTTTGGGGGGCTGAAGCCTAGCATGCGGAAAGCATTGGTGATCCATGACTTCGACGGCTATGAGGAATTTGTCTGATGTTCCCTCAAGGTCGAAATGGAGATCGTGGAATCACAAGGGTATCATGGGGATAAGAAGCATAAGGTGGACTTCAATTCTAGTGGTCCGATGGATAAATCCAATGGTGCTAAGAAGATCCAGCACCCCACATTCCAAAAGTGTGGAAAGAAGCACCCTGGAAATTGCCTTAAGGGGATGAGGAAATGCTTCATGTGTGGAAGAGAAGGGCACCTAGCTGTTAACTGTCGGAAAGAAAGACCCACGGCTGCGACAGAGGAGAGGAATTCTATGTTCGAGCCTCAACGTGTTTTTCAATGCTACAAATGCAAAGAACTGGGTCACTTTGCAAATCAGTGCCCTAATCCATGTGTTTTCGGAGGCAAACAACAACCTCCAAGGCAGCAAGGAAGAGATTTTTCCATCACTTATGCCGAAGTGAACCCCAACAACGAAGTGGTGATAGGTACACTAGTTATTCATTCAAGGATAGAGAACTTACTTTTTGATTCAGGTTCTACGCAATCTTTTATATCTCGAAAGTTTAGTCGAACAATCCCAGTACCACCACAAATCATGGTAGTGAAGATGTAGGTGAGTACGGAAAATGGGTCAATCATTGCATCCCATGAATATAAGTCCTCCCCTGTTATAATCTATGGATTGAATTTCTCGAAGAACCTCATCATACTCCCTATGGTGGAATTTGATGCAATTCTTGGCATGGATTGGCTTTCCTTATATAGAGCCAATATAAATTTTCGGGGGAGGGAAGTCACACTCCATATTGAGAATCGACCCCCGATTCTTTACAAGTGTAAGGAGGAAGATGAATCTCCTTTAGCTCCATCATCTCAGGCATGGATATTACTGCCTTATGAGCATTCATATCTAGCTCAGATGATTGAGTCCAAGGAAGAAACCATTGTTGAGTCAATAAGGTTTTTCTTATGACTTTTCCATTCCTTCTTGTTTTGAAAATCACAAACACCTTATCCATAAAGAAAAATGCTTTCTTAAGGAAAATTGCTTTTATAAGGAAAAATGTTTTCTTAAGGAAAATTGATTTTATAAGGAAAAACGCTTTCTTAAGGAAAAATGATTTCTTAAGGAATATTTCTTTTATAAGGAAAAATGCTTTCTTAAGGAAAATTTCTTTTATAAGGAAAAATGCTTTCTTAAGGAAAGTTGCTTTTATAAGGAAATTTATCTTTATCATTTTTTTCATCCATATTTTTCCTAAGTATAAAATTTGGAGTCATTTCTGTTTTTTCGGAGTCTTAATTAATTCAAAGTGTATAAAACAAAGATAACCAGATTCTGTTTAATAAGAGAATTCGGAATGAGAGTTCGTCATCAGAATTTGTAATGAGAATTCATCATCAGAATTCGTAATGAGAATTCATCATTAGAATTCGTAATGAGAATTCCTCATCAGAATTCGTAATGAGAATTCATCATCATAATTCGTAATGAGAATTCATCATTAGAATTCGTAATGAGAATACGTCATTAGAATTCGTAATGAGAATTCAATGTCGAACTTCATAAGAATTCATATCCTGAATTTGGAATAGAACTTAGTCAGAGTTCATATCCGGAATTCGGAATGATACTTTATTACAGTTCTCATCTGGAATCCGGAGTGAAACTTCCTTATAGTTCTTATCCAGAATTCGAAACCTCAAACAAAAAACTTTATATCAAAGTTTTAAACAAATCTGAGAAAACAGAAATGAATTCAAATTTTATACTTAGGAAAAATATGGATGAAAAAAAATGATAAAGTTAAATTTCCTTATAAAATCAATTTTCCTTAAGAAATCATTTTTCCTTATAAAAGAAATTTTCCTTAAGAAAGCATTTTTCCTTATAAAAGCAATTTTCCTTATAAAAGCATTTTTCCTTAAGAAAGAATTTTTCCTTATAAAATCAATTTTCCTTAAGAAATCATTTTTCCTTATAAAAGCAATTTTCCTTAAGAAAGCATTTTTCCTTATGGATAAGGTGTTTGTGATTTTTAAAACAAGAAGGAATGGAAAAGTCATAAGAAAAACCTTATTGACTAAACAATCTCCCCCTTTTTGGAAAGCACAAACATCCTTACGAAAAATAAATTCTAGGAAGAAAGAAAAACAATAAAGCTTATCTCCCTTTGCTTTAAGGATATTGATGAATACGACTAACTCCCCCTTAGGCCTTGAAACTCTAAGGATCGTATTCAGATTTCCGGAGTGACATTTCGTTATGAATAAGAAAGTCTTCTTAAATGAAAAACTCTCCCTTAAACAAACTCTTATTAGAATTCTTTTTCCTTAGGGATCTTTTCCTTCTCCCCTTTTGATAAACTCTTATTAGAGTTCTTCTTTTTCATAAGGATCTTTTCCTTCTCCCCCTTTGTGATTTTTAAAAAGAAATTGAGGGAATGGAAAGAAATAACAAAGTACCTGAAACATTAGTAGTAACAACAAAAGGAACGACAAGCACAAATTTCATTGAAATCTCGGTAACAAAAAAAATTACAAAAAAAAGATCGGATTTGGTTATTTCGGATCTTTTTCCTTTGAAATGAGCCCCTTAAGAATAGTCTTGATCTTCTTCAGGTCTTTATGATCTTCTTCAGCTTGCTTCTCTAAGACCACTATCATTGCAGATTGAGCTTCAATCTTTTCTTTCTGGGCTTTCAGCTTTTCTTCCTGATCCTTGATCTTTTCTTCCTGAGCCTTCATCCTCTGTTCAAACTCAATCCGATGATCCCTTTCAAATTTCCAGTTTTGAGAAACGTAATTCAACTTCCCATTCAGATCTCTGAATTCTTGAATTCGGAAGTTCTTTTCATCAGTTAGCTTCTCTTCAAAGGAGAAGTCATCTCATTTATCTTCCTATCCTCAGTCTCGAAGGCATCTTTAACATTATCTTGAAACTCATCGAATAACCTCATCTCTTCAACAGTCTTCTTCGACCAGTTTGTCATCTTCTTGCAATATTTTCTATGAGATTCGTAGCCAACAAAGAAGGTTTTGAACTGAGCCTCAATCTCAACGCACTTGTCCATAACCATAAATACGGAGTCAGTTTTCTGATTCACTGCATGTTGGAGAATCTGGCACCTTGAGTCAATACTTGAGAAGGTCGGAATGGATCCCACCAACTTCTTTAAAGACTGGACAACAAAGTCATGCCCCACTGAGGATGAATCCAAATCTGAAACTTTACTTGGAGAATTTTCTTCCTCAATAAGCTCCAACATCCTTTTAGATGAATCACCATATTCTCTTTTCTTGCTATCCACTGATTTCGGAGTCTCAACAAGGATTTGCTTTCCCTTGTCTTTTTTCGGAACCGATTCTTGATCAGGGGTTTTCTGCTCGCCAGTAGACACTTGAACAATATCATCAACTAGTTTTTGAACAACATCTTCCTCATTCTTATCCTTCTCTAGAGTTACTAACTTAGAGGATTCAGCCTCTGAAGTTCGGAGTGACAGGTGTTCCGAAGGCGACCCCTTATACTCATCTACTTCTTTCAATAAATCTCTTGTTTCGCCACATCCTTCAGCCACTACTTCTTCCTCTCCCACTTGCTGAATCTATTCGAGTTGCTCAACATGCTCGGTTGTAACCTCTTCCGGAAAATCAAGGTTTCTTCCTGGAGTCTCAGGTAGAGATTCCAAGGAGAAAGATCTCGGAAAATATGACCGTTAGAGAAGGAGCCGACCTTACCTATAAATAGGAGCTCATTTGAAAGAGCTCGATACTGATGACAGATGAACAATCTGATTTTGTGCATACATGCTGTTGAAGTGATTTCTAGAGAGAGAGTCTCTTATTAACTCTCAAAGCTTCGTGCGACTCTGAATGTTGGTGATTACATTCGAGGGCTTCCGGGGATAAGAAGACAGAGGTGCCGACTACCTTGAAGTTCGAGGGCTTCCTTGCTGAGGAAGACAGAGGTTGCCAACTACCTTGAAGTTGAGGGCTTGCGGGGATAGCAAGACAGAGACTCCGATCTTCGTATCGAGGGTTTACCCTGGTGTGGGTAAGACAGACTTGCTTGAAAGTATAAATCAAGGGACCTTTATCCAAGGTTGTTGGATACCCTTCTCTTTGGGTTAAAATACTATTATCTTGTTACTTGTAGTTTAACTACTTGTTTAATTTCCGCTGCATTCTGTATTATAAGGAAAGAATAACTTTCTTATACTTACTTACTTGTACTCTGTTTCATTTAGATTCTATACTCTTTAAGGTAGAATCTCATATTGTAACTTTTTTTAAGGTTCAATATCCGGAACCATATTTTTCGGAACCTACTTTCGGAATATCTTTCCAAGTATTCCTTCAGTGTTAGAGGTGTTGTGAATTTTCTTAGTTTAACTTTGTTAAACGTAGTCCTTTCCTTTGCTTAAGGAAAACATAGTTATTTTTAACTAACTTTAAAGGTACCAAAGGAATTTTTAAAGTATACAATTAACCCCCCCCCCCCCCCCCTCTTTATATTGAGCATCTACATCACAGTTTTGATCCTACAACCATCCTTGAAGAAATGCCTATTGTGAGGGAATTCGCGGAAGTGTTTCCCGAGGAACTACCTGGTCTTCCTCCTAGAAGAGATGTTGAATTCTCAATTGAACTTATACTCAGGGCTTTAACAATATCCAAGACTCCATATAGAATGGTTGTTGTAGAGCTTGAAGAGCTGAAGAAACAACTAAAGGAGAATCTGGATAAAGGGTTTATAAGCCCAAGTGATTCACCATTGGGTGCACCAGTCCTCTTCGTCAAGAAGAAGGATGGGTCAATGCGGCTTTGCATCGATTATCGTGAAATTAACAAAATCAAGATAAAGAAAAAGTATCCTCTCACACGAATTAATGAATTTTTTGATCAGCTGCGTGGAGCACAATACTTCTCCAAGGTGGACTTGTGGTCGGGATATTATCAAGTAAGGGTGAAGAAGGAAGATATCCCCAAGACTGCTTTTCGCACAAGATACGGGCACTATGAATTCATTGTAATGCCTTTAGGACTCAACAATGCTCTATCAATCTTCATGGAATTGATGAATAGAGTCTTTAGAAATTACCTAGAAAAATTTTTGGTAG
Organism: Viscum album; assembly: GCA_963277665.1. Lineage (NCBI taxonomy): Eukaryota > Viridiplantae > Streptophyta > Magnoliopsida > Santalales > Viscaceae > Viscum > Viscum album. Next base: position 282,272,618 of record OY728167.1, read on the forward strand.
TCTTTATACATGATATTCTAATATACTCCAAAACCAAGGAGGATCATGAGGAGCATTTAAGAACTGTACTGGAGACTTTGTGCAAGGAGAAGCTCTATGAAATGTACATCAAGTGTGATTTCTTGTTGAAGGAAGTCTCATTCATGGGACATATCATCACAAGCAATGGTATATCTATGGATCCCTCCAAAACAGTTGCAATTGAGGGATGACTGAGGCCAAAATCAGTAACGTATGTCCGTAGCTTCATGGGGTTAGCTGGATATTATCGACGATTTGTGAGAAATTTCTCATGATTTTACAACCCTCTAACCAAGCTAACTCGAAAGGGTGTAATGTTTTCTTGGAGTGATGAATGCGAAGAAAGCTTCAAGGAGTTGAAAAGAAGGCTTATCACTGCGGCCGTGCTAATTTTACCAACAAGTGGGGAAATTTTTGTGGTATTCAGTGATGCTTCGAAGAAGGGATTAGGTTTTGTGCTGATGCAGAATGGTAAAGTAAAATCCTATGCCTCAAGATAGTTGAAAATCCATGAGCGAAACTATCCAATTCATGATCTGGAGTTGGTGGCGGTAATTTTTGCCTTGGAAATCTGTCGGCATTATCTCTATGGGGAGAAATGTGAGATACATACAGACCACAGGAGTCTTAAATATATATTCACACAGAAAGAGATTAATATGCACCATAGAATATGGATAGATCTCATCAAGGATTATGACTATTCAATACATTACCACCCTGGGAAAGCGAACATTGTGGCAGATTCTCTAAGTAGAAAGGACTCAACGATTCTATCAATGATGAGAATTGAGAGGGATCTAATCTTCATAGACTTGATGAAGGCGAACATGGGAATCATAGAGAAGGGAACATCATCAATCCTTTCACAAATGATTTACCAAACATCTCTTTTGGAAAGGTTAAAGGATGCTCAAAAAGATGATGTGGGAATTCAAGAAAAGGTGGAAGCTATCGAAAAAGGGAAATCCTCAAAGTTTAATGTTAATGAAGAAGGAATTGTGCGGTTTTGGAAAAGAATATGTGTTCCATCAAGTCCATAGCTAAAGAAGGAACTTTTGGATGATGCACATAGTTCAAATTTCTCTATTCACCCAGGGAGCACAATGATGTATTGAGATCTCCGAGAAAATATTTGGTGGGATAATATGAAAAAAGAGATCGCTGAATATACATAAAAGTGCCTGGTGTGTTAGAAAGTGAAGACAGAGAGGCAGAAGTCTAAGGGGATGATGCCACCATTGCCCATACCAGAATGGAAATGGGAGAACATCACCATGGACTTTGTCACTGTACTTCCGAGAACATCCAAAGGAAACAATGAAATCTGAGTTTTTTTGGATCGTCTTACAAAGACTGCACACTTCAATTCTATTCGGTAGGATTTCTCATTGGATCAAATGGCACAGATATATATTAGGGACGTAATAAGGTTTCATGGAGTACCACTATCTATTGTGTCTGACCGTGGTCTAAGATTCACCTCTATGTTTTGGAAGAGTCTTCAACATGCTCTGAATACTAAACTGAACTTCAGTACAGCCTATCATCCTCAAACTGATGGCCAATCCGAGCAGACTATCCAAACACTTGAGGATATGTTGAGAGCGTGATCAATGGACTTTAAAGGAGGATGGGATCAACAACTTCCTCTAGTTGAGTTCTCTTATAATAACAATTTCCACTCGATCATCCAAATGGTACCATATGAAGCCATGTATGGGAAAAGGTGCAGAACACTGACATGTTGGGATGAGGTTGGTGAACATAAGCTTCTTGGACCAGAAATGGTCGAGGAAATGGTGGAGAAGGTGAAAACCATTCAGCAGCATATCAAGTCAGCCTAGAGTCGACAGAAGAGTTATGCAGATATACGTCAACAAGACCGTGAGTTTAAAGTTCGAGACATGGTTTTTTTTCTCATATCTCCATCGAAGAAGGTCATGAGGTTTGGAAAGAAAGGGAAGTTAATTCCAAGGTACATCGGCCCCTTCAAGATTCTTGATCATGTCGGGGCTGTGGCCTATCGAATAGCACTTCCACCTGCTATGGCCAAAGTACATGATGTCTTTTATGTATCCCTCTTAAGGAAGTACATACCAGACCCTTCACATGTACTCTCTTCTGATGTGGTACAATTAGAAGATTATCTTTCTTATGAGGAGAAACCAGTGAAGATCATAGATCATAGAGAAAAAGTTCTATAAAATAAGACAATTCCCCTCGTCAAGGTGTTGTGGAGAAACCACAAGTTTGAAGAAGCGACTTGGGAATCAGAGGAGATGATGAAGCTAAGTTACCCACATCTGTTTTACTATGGGAAAAGGAAAATTTCAAGGGTTAAATTTCTTAAGGGGGGAATATTGTAACGACCCAAAGTTTCATTAATGGAAATCCCTCTTGATCTAATTAAATGTCTCTTTATGTTTATATAAAATGTTAACTTATTTGGTTTTATGTTAAGAATTTGGACCGTTTCTAATATAGTCGTTGAACAGTGATCACATGATTAGTATAAATATAGGACATTAACAAATCCAATTTACTCAGACAAAAGAAGCGATGGCCTCGTCTAGTAGAATTGCTTCATATGAAGACCATTTATTGGAGCTCGGAAAAGAGGTGGTGTCCTTGGGCTTCACTCTTGAACAAGCCCAAGCTGATCTTCATCATGTCAATCTTGAACGAGACTGTCTACAGGAAAAGAGGAAGTTGATAGAGATTACCACTCGAGTAATGTTATCCGAGCCACCCCAAGAGTCTGTCACCATCGCACACCTTACCCTTATGTCTTATGCGGCTGTTTTAAGGGGTAATGTAACAAATTTCTAGTACTATGTTCATGTATATTATTTTTGTATATAATAATGAATACACCTCATTGTCATTTTTTTTGATACATTGTAAATAGTTTTTAAAGTACAAATAGTGTCTTTAGTTATTATTTAATTAAGAATTCTATTTTATTAAATTAATTGATTTTTGAATTAAATAATATTTTAATAAAATATTATTATTATTATTAAATTAATTTTTATTAAATATAAATTATCTTATAATTTTATGAATGCAATTATAATTTTATTAAGGTTTGAAAGCCATTTCTGTCAAAACCCGTGAATTTTCGATAAATGTCGTTTTTTATATTAAAAGTGAAAATTAACATATTTACAAAATTATTTAGATAAAATAAATGTTATTTCTGGAATCAGGACGTCGAAATTATCCAATGGTGAATTTTTCTTAATTTTCTGAGACAGTCAAATTTTTGGGTAAAATTTAAATACCGTTTAAATATATAATGTGTTTTATGACATCATAATGACCCAATAGTGATGTAATAAAATACTAAAATCTTTATGTTAGGCCAATATATGTTTTACCGTTAAAATAAGGTGATTTTGGGTTTGTTTTAAATACTTTTCAAAGCATTAATGGACCCCTCAAGACTTATTAAACACCTTGTCTTTTTAAATTGTTTTCTAGGGGAGTGTGACTCACCTCCACATAATAAACCCTATTATTTTAAGAAGGTTGGACATTGGAATTATAAAATATTGTTTTCCTCTTCCCTTTTCCAAAAAACATGGGCAAAAACCATGGTATGGTTTGTGGTTTGGATTAATTTAATATAAGGGGTCCCAAACCTAAATAATAAAGAATTCCCTCACCTTTCCTATATAAACCCACCCAGGATCCCACTTCCTCCTCACACAAAGCCTTTGGAGTTCGTCCAACCTCTGCCCTACTCTCTCAATAATCCTCCCAAGGTGCCCCAAGCTCTCAATAAGCCTCTCACAAGCCACTCTCTAGCCTTTGGAAGCACACTTCCAAGTAAGGGTTTTTTTTTCCTTTCTCATTTCTGTCCAATTTTCTTTAAGTTGTTTTTCCATTTTAATTTCTATTATGAATGTTGGGGTATGGTTTCACACCTCCATTATACTTTCCTATATATGTTTTAATGATGGGATACCCCTTTATCTCTCATTAAATTCCTCCCATGTACACCTGTTACTATTCCAAAATTCCGAAAGGAACTTCTCTCTCCTCTTTTACATTCAAGCAATACTTTTGTATCATGAATCTAAATTCTATTAAAATTGTTGGGACATGTATCTATATGACCTCCTTACTTTCCATTACATGTATATATGATTGGGAACCCATTTCTCTTTCATCAACCATTTTTATGAATTCTTATGTCACACCTTTACACTGCCGAAATCACACCGATTTTCTAAGCCAATGCCATTGTGTAGTGAATACCATGCCCATTTCTCCATCAAGGGTATTCACCTTTATTCACATTTACTTACTGATTATATAGTTTTATGTATGAATTCCACATCCCTTTATCATGGAATAAATGATTATGAATCAATGTTTTATGATCTATGTGGCACACTTATGCATGAAATGAAATGTTTAAGAAGGGTGCGCCCTTATAGCACTCCAATGCATTGGGTAAAGTATAGTATCATGATATATCATGTGCAATGAGTGTTGACTCGTTCTAATTCAAGTGAAACAAGGGTTTACTCGTGCTGCATGTGCAATGAGGGTTTACTCATTCTCCATGTGTAATGATCATTGGCTCATGCTAATTCCATGTTAAGTGTTGTTGCCACATTTCTATGTTATGATTATCATGCTTTATCATGCCTTTATGTTCATGTTTCTCTTGTGATATATTGATATGCCTAATTTCTAACATGTATTTTACTCCTCATGTTATTCCATGTGTATTCCTTTACTGGGCTTTATAGCTCACCCTTTTCTTAAGCATGTCCTCAGGTTATCCCATGCAATGCTATGTACGAGGGAATGTAGTGGTCATGTGAAGGAAGTTTTCAATAAAAATGTTGTTTTTCATGTTTTAAGTTTTTATGTAATGATACTCATCCTCAAAGACACTAAACCTCTCAATCTTCTTTGTTGTATCAAGTGACGTTTTATGTAATAAATCATGTTTAATTTGTAATAAAAAGCAGGGTTTTCATACATAGGGTAAGGGGAATTTCATTGTAGATTCTCTCAAATGTAAACTTCCATCATAGGTTGTTTGGGAGTCAAAGGAAGAGTGGAACTTTATGGGCCTATTTGATCAGTTTCATCTATATGATTGGGATGATATATCAGTTATGGTTCTGAAACGTTTTTAGCTATCATCATCTCACTATGAGACTATTTAATAGATTAATTAATATGATGATGAGTTTAAATAAATTGTAGAATGATTTTTATGGTGGGAAGATAGTTTTTGGTTTCTCCCTCTCTCTCTCTCTCTTGATGGTATTATCCATTTTCGGGATCTGTTTGTTTTCCAATAAAGTGTGAGGGGAAAAGTTTTGTTTTGTTGTTGTAGTTATTTGTCTTCCATTAAACTATTCACTAAAAATATGTATTGTGACATGATATTATTATTCTGGTGGCTATGTAAGAAACATGACAATGCTGATTATGTGTCTGGTGTTTATACCTACCAACAGATAAAGGAAGAGAATCTAAAACCTTACGGTTTCCTCTATCCTATTCGGATTCCAAATAAAAAATGGGATGTGGTTTCCATATACTTTTATGTTATATTACCATTGACTCCCATAGATAGGAATGATTTTTGGGTGGTGATTGATCTGTTGAAAAATTCAGATCAATATATTCAGATCAGGTACAACATGAAAGCTGAAGATCTAGGTAAGTTGTACCTGCATGAGATTTTGAAGTTACATGGGTTTCCTTATACAATTAATTTATATAGGGATCATAGTCATATTTATGGGTTCATTAAATGTCTGTATTAGGAGATGGGGACTTAGGATGGGTTTAGTACAGTATTCCATCCACTGATAGACAGTTAGACATCGTGTGCTATCCATATCCTATAGGGTATGCTTCCTCTATGTGTCTTGGATTTTAGTGGCTACTGGAATAGTTATCTGGTATGGTTTTAGTTTTCTTATAAATAAATTTAATAGTTTTCGATTAAAATATCTCCCTTAGAGGATTTTTGTGGTTTCTTGTGCAGGTCACCTCTTCGTTTGGAAGAGGTTGTTGAAACATATTTATCAAGACCAAGTATGGTTCAGGAGATATCTACAAGGATTATAGATATAATTCATTATATAGTTATATATCATAGTCAAAAAAACTATTATGTATATTAGTGCAATTTTACTTTCGAGTTTCCCATAGGTGAATTATGTTTATTGAATGTTACTCCTCAGTTGCATCACCATTAGTTGGTAAATCATTGAATGTTAGCTCAATTATATGTGGGTTAGTTTGAGGACGTTGAGCGTCTTGGTTAGGTAGCTTATATGTTGGTATTTTCTGTTCGTTCGATGGTAATTCATGATGTTTTCAACATATCACATCTTTGAAAATACCATACCGAACCATCTCACATTCAGAGTTGGGAATATATCAAGTGAGAGAAAGATGTTTCTTTTTCCTAGTATCGAGGGGAGATTATTGACACGCAATTGAAAATCTTGTGGGGGAATTTGACCTCATTGTTATGAGTGTTATGGAGGAATGGATCAAAGTTTCATGAGACTTTGGATCATGTGTTTTTTATTAGGGATTTTTTTCATCACCTCTTTATCACACTTCATCATTCAACATGACTTCCAAGGGATAAGAAGTATTGTTGTGGGGGAGTTTATTGCATCGTATTTTAATTTTTTAGGTATTCACCATATAGTCATTCATTTTACTCTTTACTGGGGTTAATCTTGGTACTCCTTGGGATCAATGTAATGTTTTATGAAAATTACAAATACTTTAGGGAAGTAGTTTTGATTTAATTAATGGAGTCCTGGTATAAACATTTAAGAGATTTATGTGTTCTATGGGAGTTTTGAGAAATCAAAAGGTTATTTCTGTGTTTTCTATGGGAAACAAGAATTTCCATATTACATAAGTGAAATACACATTGGGTAATGGGATTAAATTCCATTTCATGTCTTCTGGATAGATTTCATGAACTTGGTATATAGCATGAAAGGAGTGCATTCCATGTATAGGTTGCACTCTGTGTAAATCGTAACATTACGGTGTTAATAAGAATGTGATAGGCTTCATAGAGAACCCGATCCTATTGGATTACATGAATTTAAATGGGATTAAACATCTTATAATCAGTGCATCTTAATATTTTGGGGAGCTACATGGATAATTTTACTTTTTATTCAGATGCAACCTCTTTTCACTCAACCTAGGATCATTCCTAGACAATTTTTGGGACATCCACTCCATAAAAATCAAGTATTTTAGTGATTGGTCTCTATTGAGATTGTGTTTCATATATTCCTGGGAAGATTCAAATTCTCTTCTTTGTTTTCTTTGTTTACGGTAGAGCCTTTTTTGGATCCATTGATTTTTTATGATGATTCATCGTTTTTCCTTCTAGATCTGTCATGTGATATTCTTCCAGAGGATAAATCTTATGTTATATGTGGTACGACATGTGATTTTCTTGAGGTATGGATTATTTATTTATCTTCACAAAACATTTTGATGAGAATAATAAATTCTAGGATGTGTACTTTGATTATAGGGCCTTTGTTATTGTCATTGTGATCATACATGTCGGTAGATCCTATTGCGAGTGTTTGTAACAACGAGTTTGAAGTTGATGGTTCCATATCTATACTATATTAGACGAAATATAATTTTTTGGTTTTATTAATTTTTTTATGACTAAAATTTCATGATTTATAGATAGATCTATGTGTGTTGAAATGGGTTATTTTATAATAACGGGGTTACCGTTGTTTTGGTAAAGGAAAAGGTACTTTCAAATAATTATGAACTAGATTTCTGAAGAAAAAAAATTTAAAGAATAGTTTTTATAAATTGGTTTGGAAAATATAGAACATGGGAATACAAAGTTTCTTAGGTGGAAGGAGTAGTAAAATTCCTCATTTGTTAATATTATCGATGGGTTTACTCATGTGGTGTTCCTCATCTCGCTAGGAATATTTTTTTGGGATGGGATAGTTTTTTTGGGAGGTTCACTTTCTAGGGTGTTCCTCTACTACCATGATTTTATTCATATATCTAGGTGCATTATGAGTGCGATTTTCATTTTAGTGGGTAGAATATTCCTAGCCATCTTGACCTAGTGGGATTCTTGGAGTGATATTACCCATTCTTTTGGATTTAACTCTTTGGATTTACTGCCATGGAATTTATATGATATGAAATAAATTATTAGTTTTTATTTGATAAACCTACCTTGATATACGTATATGATATGTTTTGAAACTATTATACATATTTTGTTATAAAATGTTAAAATAGGGAAATTTAAATATTTTTTTATGCTTTTGATATAAAAATGGATAAATTTCATATCATACATAGTTTTCAATAAATTTGATCATTATTAAAATTATTGTACATATTCATGTTATGGAATATCTTGGCGGGATCATTTTGAGTGTGTTATCTCACACTCTTTAAACCCCTTTGATAGTTTTTAGACCTCTATAATTCTTTCGTTATAGGGAAAGGTAAGGTTATATAGTGAGATAGTCAGGTTCTGTGTCAATTCTATTAGGGTAGTTGGTGGTGATATGGTGGGATTTTGACCATCCTATCACATAGAGACTGTTGGAGTAGTTTTTTTTTGTTTTTTATTTAATTGAAATTTTTACATGTTTCTTTGATATTGTTTAGATATCTTTTGAGTTTCATTGTTTCCATTGTTCACTATATGTTTTGAAATATATTTCCATGTTTCTATCCTCTATTCATTTCTGTATATGTATACATGTCATGTTGTCTACTTAAGATGGGGAGAGAATTTTCCATCTATTTTTTTGATTTCTTTGATCTATATGCCAACCCATGGAGATCAAGAATACCCTTTGAGTATGTGGTAATTCATGTCAGGTACTAGTTTGAGAAGATATAAGGGATAGGTTCATCACATATATGATTTACATTGAAATTTTATTTTATGATATTTAGAATTTTATTTTGTTTAAATGGATTCTAAATTAATATCTATTAAACTGAAATTTTGTAATATGGGTAACCAAATATTTATAATAAATTATGTATTATTTATTTAAAAACATATTACATAGTTAAAAACCGAAATGATAAAATATAAAAATATAATTCTAAATAACTAAAACCATGTATAAACATGTGTTAAAATTATTTATTTAGGGTTTATCATCCACATAAATAAAAAAGATTAATTATTTAAAAAAATTGGAGTTATTGACCTTTTTATTGTGTAATAATTTCATTGACAAGTGATGTGTATTAAAAAAAGTACCATTTTCATCAATTATAAAAGGGTCCCATTTCTCCTAATTTATACAACTCATATCCTTTCTAATTTCTTCTTGAAAATATTTTTTTATTTTACTCCTCAAACCCTCTCCCACATACTAAATACAAGGTCCACTATTAGATACTGTAAGGCCTCCATTTCTATGGAAATTTCAAAGAAAAAACTCAGGATCACAACATAAGTATTACCTTCCTCTTAGTCTTTTTTCCCAATAAACCTATTAATAATCACATATATACCTACCAATATAATGAAATAAATATAATTATTATAATGATATGTTTTTATATAAATGGGGAAACCATAATTTATTCCTCCCAATTTATTATTTAAAAAAGAAAATAGTCCTTACTGTGTGTGTGTGTGTGTGTACCACTGGCCTCATGAATTGACACCATCGTTCTTTCAAATAAAAAATCATGGTTGGTATTAATGATGATATTAGAGAATAAATATGATATATATATAATATAATTATGTTTCGTAAATTTAAAATTATAAAATACCTTTACCCCCTCTCGTTTTTATGTAATAATCAATGCTAATCATGAATTGTGTGCACTTAAGCCTTCATAAAGAAATATACATCATTTATACCTAGTTCCCTTCATATTTATTATATCAAATTTAAATTTGACTCAAAACCATAGAAAAATTAAATAATATAATTATTAATATATAATAATTATATTATTTCCAACTAAAACCAAATTCATAATCATAATTATCCATTAATTATTATATGTTCATGTTTTTGTCTCTTGAACCACTATCTTGAACAATTATATAACACTCTATCATGGAAGAGAATGAGAACTAAAATAATAATGATATTAAAATTTAATAATAAATTGATAAATTTTAATAGTTTTAAATAGTTATATTAAGTATTTAACATACTATTTAAATATCATTATTGATCACTAAAAGTACCGAAATAAGACGACACTAATTCCACTTCCACATAACATAGATAAAACACATATGGGGAAAGATATCATAATTTTAAATCCATACGTGTTATATATTCTAGTACCTTATATTATCGATTCTTGATAATATTTTTTATAATGATAAATAAACACACTCATTTTAGAATAATAATACAAACAATCAAACTATAAACATCAGATGTGGAAAAAAAGGAAAAAAACTAGAAATCATATAGAGAATAACTATATATGAAGAGTTTAATAGAAAACAGATGTTTTTAGGGTTTAGAAATAAGTGATTGAAATATATATGTTAGTGATACATAATTATAAAGTACAGTCATGGATGTTAGGACAATAGTTATGGGTTTTTCATCTCAAATTACCCTCTAGGATATTGTTTTGTATTATAAACCTAATTTAATTTATGTGTTTCATAATATTTCAATTTGAAAAATTCTAACATGAATCAAAAAAATTATACTGTTTTAAGATCAAATGACTTCATCTATTTAATTTGGTTGTTATTTAATGTCTTTCCAATCCATAAGTGGGTTTCTTCCATCGTAATTTTCTTTCTTGGGACTCATGTTATAATCACTACTTATTTCCTTTTTTGGTAAATACATTTCAATGGAATACCTTTGAAATTATTACTCATGAATTTAAAATTATTTTAAAGTCTATATTATTATACCTCTCTTATATTCATTTTATTCCTGTGTTACCAAAATCTTTGTAAAAATCAATATTTTCCAAAGTGGACAAAACTATCCTATGTTTTGATACTATAGACGTGTGTGTATTTTGTTATAAAATACACCAATTTATTGATAATTGTAGGTGGGGTGGTTGTGGAATAAAAAAATAGTTTAAATATCCCTAAAATGGTTTGGTTGAGAATTGAATCAATGGTCTCTCTAATGTATGAAGAGTTAGCCTAATACTGCACAGCTAGAATGATTCTCCTAAGGGATATAGTTTGGAATATCCACATTCTATTTATGAATCATGATGAATGATTTCTCATACAATTTCTTTGGTATCCTATAAAATGAAAACAATTAAAAAAAATATTATTTTCGATGGATAACATTGTATATTGAAAGTACCATCACCACTATATTTCATTGATATGATTACTTACAATTAGATTGATGATACCCAAAAACTTCTACGTAAATTTTGTGATGTTAACATAGACATAAAAATTATTCCACTAAAAGGTGATGTATTTTTTCCCTTATTTACCATTAATTAGATAACCATGTTTTTATTATACTATAGGATCCTTGTGGAATAATAAGACATTAATTTTCTTTATCATGTGGTGAATCTGTTGAACTTAATCTGCTGATTGTTGGGGAAACAAATTATAGACTCTTGATTGATTGAAATGTCTCAAGAGACAAAACAACCCATGTCTTGGTTTATACCTCTCTATATCTTTGTGTTTTGTCTTTCAATAAGGATGAAACATTGTTTTTTTGTTTTCAACATTTTTCATTCCATCAGTATGAAATAAATTATTTTTTATTCATATTCTCATTTATTATCATAGATATATAATTCAACCTTTTCACGTCGATTATGAATTCAAATTTTCTATTGATTTCTACTTGGTCACTTATTCTATGTTTATTTTGTGATATTTTATAATTTATGACACTCATAATAGATCATATAATAATGCATTTATTTTTTAACTTCATAGGAAACCTAGAGGAGGACAGTGTCGAATTATCAATAATTTGATGGAAGGGATAATGATGTTATCATAGTTTATTCAGTTTTTATCTTTGGTTTCTAGATGTAATATATTTATGTATATGTTCTACCAATAATAATAATAAATTGGATATTATGAGAACTCTTGTATTATTTACTCATAATTTCATATAATAACTTGATCTTTATTTTTTTGAGTTCACTATGAAATAATTTTTATCAGATCATGTTTTTTATGGACCTTATTGATTAGATTTAGAGGAACCAAATAAGATAACACAATTATTATAAAGTAAACTCAATTTTTATAGGTAAACCATTTGAAAACATAATAGAAATTGTATTTTATAATTAAATATCCTAATATAATTATTTCTATTAATTTGTAAGTGATATGGAAACAAATGTGGGGAATAATAATTTTATCAACATTCATAGTTAATATAGGGATGTTAACCGTAAGAAATTAAATGAAGTGGGAGTTGATGTTAATCTGATCACAACCATATTAGGGGTAGTTTACCCACTTCATGAAATACAATCTTTTGTGAATAGTACAAACTTTTGATCCAAAAAATGGTGTAACTATGTTAGACTACTTCGTGCTGAAAAAATCTCAAGAATTTTGGGCATATACTAATCTATATTCCAATGGAAAATAAATCAATTCCCATGATAATATTGTTTTCTATTTGGAAGTTAGTGAAAGAGAATATGTCATCATAGTAGTATATCATTTGAATGGAGATATAATCTAATTTTTGTATCTAATTCACAACATTATAGAGGAATATCAAGCATGATCTATAGATAAGATAGATATACTAATAATAGAAGATTCAAATGTGGTTCAAAAATTCAATTATGTTTTTCAGGAAGAATTCCCATGTTTCCCACATTAGTGTGAAGTTGATTTCTCTATTTTACTCATTCTTAAGGCAAGATCTATATCTACGACTCCATAAATACAAAAACTAGTGGAGTTTATGTAGTTGAATAATTAAATACAACCATTATGTGATAAGGAATTTATATTTCCTAGTGTTTCATTATGGGAAGCCACTCTTTTTTGTGAAAAGGATGGATGAGTGTATGAGAAGGTATATTGATTATAGAGATATCATTACAATTACGATATATAATAATTATCCCTTAACAAAAAATTATAAATTAATGTGAAATATTTTATGAGAATAATATTAATCAGAGATTGATATTCTCTCTGGTTGTCATCATTTCAGGGTAAAGAAAGAGGTTATACTGAATAAAAAATTTCATAAAAGACATAAACATTTTTATTTTATATAAATTTCCTTAATATTGACTCATTATCCTTGAATATTTTTGGATATGATTAATAAAATATTAAAGGATTATATTGAAAAATTAAAAGTGGAATTCAATAAAGAAATCTTTATATACTTAAATATATATGAATATCATAAGAACCATTTGTGAATAATTATTAAGAAACTCTTAAAAATATATTATATGGTCAATTCAATAATTAGTAATTTGGACTCCCTTATTGTAATGAAATATAAATTATAAATGATATTTGTTTCCAAAAAAATGTATGATATAATATATTATATAGTATAATATATAGATAACACATAAAAAATAAACTATGATTTATTTCATTAATTAAGATAGTTACATTAGTTAACAACTAAAACCATTAAAATTACAAATAGTAGAATAGTAAAAAAATGTAGAGCATTATAAATATATAATGGTATTATTTAGTTTATTCCAATATGATAGAGTTTTCATCCCCATCAAAAACACCATGGAAAAGAAAAATAATATTTGTAAACCAATTAATATTTTAGAAAAGGTCAATCGAAATCCAATGGAGGAATTGAAGTAAAAAAGTTGTAATAGAATTAACTGGTATTTAAAGAATTCAATATGAAAATTGGAGCAGTATTGTGACCATTTGAAAAATATCATGACTATTATGAATAGTAATTAGACCATTAGTTATAGTAACATGACCATTATAATAGTAATTTGGCCTTGAAACAATAAAATGTAAAAAAAATATTTATCAATATTTTTTAAAACAATAAATTTATTTTAATGACATAAAATAAATACCAATACTAAAAACCCTATGGAACTCTGATAACATTTTTTATAAATTGTATTTTAATGTGTTTCATAAAAATAAAATTTTTATATCAAATATTAAAATTAATAGGATATAAAATTCTTTTCATAATATTAACTTCATAAATAAAATTAAAACATCAAATATTCCCAAGGGTGAATTTTTTATAATTATTTGAGAAACATAAATTTTTAGGTGAATAGTAGAAATACTATTTTCAAATACCACATATTTTATGATAAATTATAATTTAATAGGGACTTAATAAATTTTAAATATGTTATATTGTCTGAAAATATATTTAATAAGATATATGGGTCATTTAACAATAATTAAATTATTTTTGAAACCAAAAAAGTATTTTCCAAAGTATAAAGACAATATTACAGTGGTAAAAAAATCATTTTTCCAATTTCCTTTTTAATAAAAAATAAAAAATGATAATATAAATGGTTTTAAAGTCATAAAATCATTTTATGTTATTTATATATTATTTATAATGTCAAAAATATAACTATGATGTGTTCTACTAAATAAATTATATTTTAATGATTATTTTAACTCAAAAAACCCCTCTCCTCATTCATAAATAATCCCTCACACCTCCATTGGAAAACCTTATATCATAGATAGAAAAAAGTCAAATATCTATCCAAATCCACTCTATCAAGACCAATAAAATAATTTTGGGGAATTTCGATGGAATCCCAATCCAATATTTCATGTTTTTCAGTATCATAGAAAAGAAGAAACACCATGAAGAGGGAAATATTTCATCAAATTTTCTTCTGATTTTCCTCTTCTCTTCCTCATCTTCGCTATTCCTTTCAACCAAAACAATCGATGCTTATTTTAGTAGTATATTAATAATATACTATTTATTTTAACCAAATGTAATGATTATATTCATGAAATATTTAAATGTAAATACACTCTTTACTCTTATTTTTATAATATATCATCAATTATTGATTAACATCCTATGATGAAAATTATATATACCTAGTAATCCCCACATTCATATATGGATAAAATCAATTCTATATAATATTAAAATATGTTATAAAATTTATTTTTATCTTAATGAAATAATTTTTATTATATATAGATGACCTTGAACAAAAATAGTGAAATCAAAATAAGATAAGATATTGTATGGAAAATATAATATCAGTTTTTTTCTATTAATAATTTGAATTAAGAAATACAATACCATGATTATAAATGATAAGTACTCAAAAAATTAACATAAATCTCTTATGGTTAAATGTTTTAATAAACCTATGTTTATTAGAAAAGAGGTGGAAAAGAGACAAAATAAATCCGAATTTAAGGTAAGGGGAATCCCAAACTCAACCCTATCATTTGAGTTATATTCTATTCCCCAAAGATTTTAGCTTTGAAGTTAACCTAATATAATAAAATTTAACATTCAATAATCTTTCAATTTTTTTAGTGAAATATTTTTTCCTACATTGTTAAAATTATTTCTATTTCAATTAAAAATATTTCTCGAAAAGGTATTTATTTTTAAAAATCATATCTTGACTACTCTTGAGTTATTTTTTCATAAAAATGATATTTTATTCCAAAATATGAATTACCTTATTCATCTAAGAACCCAAATTTTTATTCATGAATGTATTATTTATTAAACCATTAGGAAACTAATTGCATTACATGGTGTTAATTCAGGACAAAAATTGTTATAAGGTATGTTCCCATGATACAAGCATGATTATAAGTATCCTATAATGTGAAAATTTGTAAAACAAATTATATATCCATCAAATGTATTGGTGAATGTGGTATATCTCATGATATTATGTTTATTATGCATGAAAATGATGATACCTTTGTTAACATTTATGATGTTATAAATTATATACTTTTGTTATGAGTTAACATGATATTATCTTTTTTCACACAAACGTGTGGTATTTGACCACTTTGTTAATATGGTTCATTATTATACTGATTCCACGTTATATTCCTTTTTATGTTTATCTCTCATGATGATGATGAAGATAACATTGATATAATATTTTGATGATGATTGTGTTCATCCATGCACTGTTGATTAATGTATATCATTCCTTCAATGTTCACCCAACACTTACTAGGATTATAACTCCAAAATTTCATTGATGTATATCCTAAAGTGATAACATTTACTAAGGAGATCATGTGTGATTTTAAAGGGTATATGATTAAGAATTGAAATAATGTTTATGTTTTGTGTATAAAATAAGTATGAACCAAATTTTCCAAACATATTAATCCTTTTTATCTTTACATGTAATAATACTATGTTATTTATCTTAAAAATTATGTAATAGTCATGTAAGAAAATGTTGGGTTGTAATAGTTGGTATAAGAGGCATGATTCGGTTAATATGGGAATTAGGACTATAAAAATATAGTGAAAACCCATGGGATACATTTGAGTTATATGGAAAATACCCTGAAGTTTTTGTAAAGTATAATAGCTCGTGGATTTTGAGAAACGAATTCCCTATATGGATACTGCAAGTAGATTTGGCTCTCGAATAGATTGACATGGGGTTAACAACCTCAAAAATTGTAGATTGGGTATTAATTTGATCATCACCTAGTGGATGAAAATTATTTATTTATAAAAACTCAGTTTGACACTCCATGGGGATTTTCATCAGTTAAGCACAAGTTTATAAAAACCATTTTTATAAGGACTTGATCCTTATTCAACCAAAAATTTCATTTTTATTAATAATTCACTTTCCATCATTTAAAATTCCATTTTAGTTTTAGTGTTCAAGGGGCTTATCTCAAAATTCATACACAACATACCCATATAATAAATATTGGGCACATTCTCTTAGTATTGATTATTTTAACTATATAATAATTTAAAAAATATCCATTATTTTTGGTAAGAATCATTATAATTTCCATGTTGACTTCTATTTTGTTCCTCATCATCCTTAAAATCAGTGAAAACTAGAAGGACCAATCCTTAAAACATTACATAATGTTGAGTTTTATTCATGAATATTAATTCTTTCCCATGGAGAATATTTTTAAGTTTTTAGTTGTAGAGAATTAGTTCATAATACATATATAACATACCAAAATCATACAAAGTGTATAGAACTAAAACAATTTCCATTTTTCCAAAAAATAAAACATTTTAAATAAACATGATTTCTTTAGAAACCCATCATAACATTCATCAAGGCTTCTTTATTTTTATTACCCATACTTATACCCTATGAAAAACATTTAAAACATTGAATGATCACAAAAACCTCAGTAAGGAACATAAATAAATAAAATAGTTAGTCCAGTGAAAATATGAAAACCCATTAAAAACACTTTTATAGAAAACTATTTAGCATGCATAGAAAAATTATTTAGTGTACTTGGGACATGTTTAACATTTCACTATTAAATTAAGCGTCAAAATGGAATAACCTTATGGTCATCTTCCATATTCAGAGTTCCTAACGCATTAGAGAGCTATAATGCTGCTCACCCATCATATCTTGAGCTATAATGGGGATCAACCCATCATATCATGAGCTATAATGAAGATAAACCCATAATATATTCATCAATAATTGTATTAAGCCATTTTTAAAAATTTCCATGGAACCTATCATGAATTATATCCTTAGTAAATAATTTAAACTCATGATAAAAACCCATTTAGATAACAAAATACCTTTTTCGTAAAAAACAGATTTAAAATATTAAAACCACGCACATAAAAATAAAATAATATTATTCAAAAATAACATGAAAATAAATAGAGAAAACATTTTATAAATATTTTTTCATGAAATTAGGAGAAACCACTCATTCTGTATATAAAAACACAATCTTTTTGAATTTCATAAAAGTGACATTTAGAAGGATTATAATAGGAAACTACCTTACCTTAGGTTTGACTTCCATGGAATGTGTTCAAACCTCCTATATAATGGTTTTTATATTGGTATAAATTTAATATTGAACAATACCCATGTTTATAATACCTTTCATTATCTTCTTATAACATGTTCCACCCATTTAATAACAATATCTTGTTATTTCCATTATTTCGAGAGTATTCTTTTTATGGCTTACATGGTCAATTATTTATGTAATTCCATGTCAAAAATGGAAAAATACTCCAAAATTGAGAATATATATATAGGTCATTTTTAAAAACAATAAGTGAATTTATACTTTCCATGATTGTAGTAAAGGGAAACAAAAACACATCATCCACAAAGTTGATGAATTGGTATAACATGGATGAAGATTTCATTATTTAAGAATAAAAGGAGAAAATGAGAGATTTTATGATGAATATAACATAAAAACAACAACATTATAGTATATATATAATACTAGAGTTATCATGAAAAATTATATATGAGGTGAGGATAAGGATGAAGTTATAATGAATTTAAAATAAAGTAATGGAAATTTACCTCTAGAAAATTTGTCCTTGAGAACCTCCTTAGGCTTTATGTAGTGGTATTTTTATGAGACCAGGAGCACTAGAATGTGGATAGTGATGAGGAGAAGGAAATTTTATAGATTATTGTCAGAAAAATATGGATTATGGTGAGGAAATATTGTGAAGGGGTGAGTCTTCTTTTATAATTGAGGTGAGGTACAAATTATGAATTATAGAAAATATTAAAATATAATTAGTGTAATATAGGGTTAAAGACCTTATAAAGGCCTAAAAATAACATGATATAAACATTATAGAATAAATATTATGTTTTTTGGTATTTTTTAATATTTTTACAATTTTTAAATAATTTCATTAAAAATTTATTTCATTGAAAAATAATTTTCTCAAATTAAAATAATTCATAACTATGACATTAAACACTTAAAAACAGAGTTCAAATTTGAATCCAATTTATATTATATTATAGACATAGAAAATTCATATAGGGAAATCATAAATTAACTTTAAAAAAGTTTTTTTATTTTTTTATTTTTAATATCATTAACTGGATTCATTCATTAGTTAAATAATCACCTCATTATAAATTCTCAAGTAATTATGGTATTTACTTATTCCCAACAAATTACAAATAAAATTCAATAATTAATTTAAATTTATTATCATTCAATAAAATATATATTTTTGAAAAACTATATGGTAAAACCCTTTCATTAAAAAATATTCTAATTAAAAACTATAATGGAAAACTTGACATCCTTTTTAATTAAAATATTACAACAGACATAAAGTGACTCATGTGGGATCCAAAAATGTCCCAAAATTAGAAAAATTCATATTGGTAGAAAAATATATATCCATGTAAATTTATATACTTTATGAGTCAATTATGTGTTCTTAAAATTTTAATTAAAGCATTTTATTTATTTTTTTCTTCTACATCCACATGAACTGCATTAGCATTGGATAAGAAATAATGTTAATTATTTCAACAATAAAAATTAAGAATATATTATTATCATAATAACAAATTAGGATCAAAATAAAATTCTATATTATTCTATTAATTATATTATTTCATATATTTTCCTTTCCATCTTCTAAAATTTCTTATTTTTCTATTCTTACTATACGGAAGCATTCCACGTGCATTTGGATAAGATTAATGTTATATAAATATAAAATTATAAATTAATATAAAAAACATCAAATATTTAAAATAATAAATTATAAAGTCTTGAAATTAATTTTTATCACTCGAATATTATTTATAACGAACTGGATTTGGTTTTCTTTGCACCACACAGGCACTAGATTAGAACTGACAATTTGTTTTACACATATCATGAAATAAATTATCACAAACATGTTCTGAATTATTTTTTGTATAATATTTCTCTTATAAAATAATAATTTAGTCATTCTAAACGTTTAATAAATTTTATATCATATTTAAATCTTGACGGTTTCATAAAAATACAATATTTGTAAAAAAAATTATTAATCACCAAAACATACACATTTTCTGAAAATCCTCAAAAAAACATACTATGAAAATTTTTACATGATAAATTCAGAAATTAATTAAATTTTCTCAAATTCAAATTCTATTATTTGAAAAATAATATCTTAAATTTAAACATATAATAAATTATTTATTTTAAGAATTACTTAATAGAAGAAATTTAATTATTAAAGACAATAATACTAACAAATCTAAAAAATATATATTCTAGAAATACTTGGTTGTCAAAAAAATATTTAAAAACATTTTATGAGCATAAATTATTATTATGGGATATAAAACAAAGAATCAAAATCTATAATCAATTATAAAACCTTGAGAACATAATGAGAGTTCTCCTTTAACATAATACACATTTAACTCAAATGAAATCCACTTTACTACCAGTGTTTTTATAAAAAAAGTCGTATAATAAAACAAATGTGAGAAACCATAATCATCATTATTTCATAGATAACATGAGAATGCTTGAATTTTTTTTCCTAAAAATATACATTTGTATCATAAAGGGTAAAATCCTTCCCTTAGAAATATCATTAGGTTAACATTTTAAATAAAAAAATTCCATGAATAATAATCCACTAATACTTAAAATTCATGTATCTTCTATGGGATATCATATTATTATGCACCATATAAAAGCCTTATAGTTTGAATAACCATTATGATATACTTCCAACACAATAATCTATAAAATATGATCATTACCCAATTCAATGAAAAGCTATATATGGATGATCCACCATTATGAGTTTTTTCAGTAAAACCCATCATATGAGTTTAATAAGGATCACCCATAATAATGAGCTATATCGGGCTAATATTTAATAATATACAGTTCCCAAGGACCATAACATACACAAAATACATACCAACTTGCATTTCCATCATCAAAATAATAATTAATAATCTTTTAAACTAAATTTTCTAAACTAAAATTCACAAAATATAGGGATGATGATTTTTCATTTGAAGAAAACATCAAATTTTATAATTTTATCCAAATATAAAATAATTATTTTGGTAGGAAATTCCATTGAATCCACATTCATTGAAATAAAATATTCATGTCACCTTTGGTAAATAAATTCAATCTGTTCCTTAAAAATTTTCCCTAAGAAAATATTTGAAAACAAAGAAAAAATATCTCTTTATTATTTATTCATTTCTATATTATTCTATCAATAAAATTATTTTAATGACATTTATATCGATAAATTTTATTTATAAAATAAATCATTTAAAAATTTAAAATGTGGTTTATAAACTAAAGTGTCCCTCACTTCGAGTACTACTCATTCTGTATGCTATGTATCTTCTTTTGTAATAAACTTATATTAATTATTTACTTATTGAAAATATTTTTAATTTTTATTATTTCATATAATTTATTCATTACCTAGTTATATTCAAATACATAATCTTTTATGTTCATGTCAGATGTTTTGATGATATTCGACTAAAATGTCCAAAATTACATCTGTAGGTTGACTATGGTAAATGTGGTCAATATTTTATTATCTCTAGAATAATAATTATGATATAATTATCATTTTTGAACATTAATTATATTATTAAAACCAAAATTTTAATATGGTTATTAAAAACTAATTATGTTATGATCATAGAGCGAGTAAACTGTACTCATGCATGAGTAACGATTCCATTTTCCAATGATCATGATTGAGAGAATGTGTGTTTTATATTATCTCTTTATAATAATGATTTTATCATAATTATAATATTATATCATCAACTTATCATTCATATATACATATATATACCATCTTATTTTGTGATTAAAAATGAATCACATTGCATTATGGAGGCGGTAGTACACATGTACGACCAAACGACATTATCATTTTTCAATGGATTGAAAGGAATGAAAGTAGATGATACAATATATTTCTTGAGGGGTAAATATTTCATGAATATAATTTATATGAATTAAATCCATCATTAAAAAAATATATGAGATACGGTGATGGAAATTGATTAACATCAATATGTGGGGAAATAGTCCTCTGTACACACAAATGATGGATTCAGTTAACATTTGATGAAAGAGGACATGGATAAACATTATAAAATTTACATAATAACATATAATTATATTTATGATACTTATGTTTTTGTCTCATTATTTTTCAGGAAGATTTTATGGAGGTAAAATAAGAAATCAAATGAAAATTCTCTCTTAGAAACTGTACCACTTCTTCAAACAACCACATCATGTTTAAACAGAAATCCATTCTATGATGGTTTTACGATCAAACCAAGGCCTCTAGAACAAATTTTGGTATGTATGGAAATAATTTGGGTTTTCATTGAGTGAATAAAATTTACTTTAAAGTGTTAATAAATTAGGAGATGATGTTCCCTTTTTATTAGAGAAGAGAATAACGCTTTTAGAATTACTGAAAGTATTAAATTAATATAAATTAATTTTCATAGAAATATATCCCAAAATAAAATATTATTAATATAGGATATTCTTAGATCGAATGTGTCTCATAAAATAAATTTTTTACATGTATATAATATTTTTCTACCATTATCTCTTTATTTTAATTCTCGTTAACCCTTTTGACTAGTATTAGGATGCTAATGTTTATTTCTCTTTAGTACACACAAATGATGGATTCAGTTAACATTTGATGAAAGAGGACATGGATAAACATTATAAAATTTACATAATAACATATAATTATATTTATGATACTTATGTTTTTGTCTCATTATTTTTCAGGAAGATTTTATGGAGGTAAAATAAGAAATCAAATGAAAATTCTCTCTTAGAAACTGTACCACTTCTTCAAACAACCACATCATGTTTAAACAGAAATCCATTCTATGATGGTTTTACGATCAAACCAAGGCCTCTAGAACAAATTTTGGTATGTATGGAAATAATTTGGGTTTTCATTGAGTGAATAAAATTTACTTTAAAGTGTTAATAAATTAGGAGATGATGTTCCCTTTTTATTAGAGAAGAGAATAACGCTTTTAGAATTACTGAAAGTATTAAATTAATATAAATTAATTTTCATAGAAATATATCCCAAAATAAAATATTATTAATATAGGATATTCTTAGATCGAATGTGTCTCATAAAATAAATTTTTTACATGTATATAATATTTTTCTACCATTATCTCTTTATTTTAATTCTCGTTAACCCTTTTGACTAGTATTAGGATGCTAATGTTTATTTCTCTTTATTTAGTACCATAACCTCTTTTAATAAATCATTAATTATTTTATATTATATAATTATTCTCATTTTTTCGATTATTCATTCAAATTGACATTGAAAACAACTACATGAAAATATTATTACAATAGTATCTACTCATGCATCCTTAATATGTTATTTTTATATATAAAATTCATCATACACTATGAATGACCAATAATATATTACTTTTAGAGTTTTCAAAATTAGTTACTTTATTTTTCTACTCCACGTACAGGGACCATAATAGTGTTGCGTAAGCATTTATGGAAATTATTTCACCACTAAAAATTATAAATAATTTCTAGTCAGAGTAAATAATTTATCATTCATATAATCATTTAGAACCAAATGCATTTTTTATATGTATTAAAATATTTATAGATATTAAAAGCAGGATAGTGAAATTTTCTAATTTATGTTTACTTAATATAATATAAAATTCATTTTCAATGAAAAAATGAACAAAATTACTATAAATTTGAATATTTTATCTAGATAGTAAGACATCACCCATCTATTAGATTAGTGTAAAGTGGTAGGGTAACTTTTAGTCACTATTATAATTTTTTATCCTTAATTACATGATTTACCCTTACTAAGGAGACAAATATTTACTATGGTTATTATTCATAATTAAAAAAAATAAAAGGTGATTATATCTCAAATTGGTACCTCCTTATTCCCAATATGAAATCTAGTTTTTGGTATTAAATATATATATTTCATAGAAATTATTTGATGATTAAAATGAAAATTAAAATGTAAAACAATTATTAGAAGATTGCATTTTAATTCCCAAAAAATAACTTATACCAAAATAAGGTATAATGTGGATTCCATTAAAATTAATTAGATTATTTATAATTAAATGAGTCTTGTGATACTTTATGACCATATGGTACTTCCAAAGAACTTCATTTTTTGATAATTACTAACAATTTTACAAACAATTAGTATATATCACTATTCAATGAAAAATAATTCATTTTATAAACATAATAAAATTTATCTCTTCGAAAATTTTGGTAGAAGAATTTAAAAAATTGGGTAAATTTTTGAAATTTTAAATTTTGAAATATATAAATGAAACTTTAAAATAAAACATTTTACAAATTTGATTTTAATATGAATGAAACTATTTCCTTTTTTATTTAAGAGTTACATAATATTCTTATAATAAATATAGCTATCTAATTCATGAATAATAATAATGAATGAAATTAATTATTAATTTTACACGGGTTGTTAAATTCATACCCCTTTTTGAAATTTTTTCAACATAATTTATTCAATTTCTAAACAAGTGGGGATTTCTTTCATTCATAACATTTTCGGATTCTAATGTCTCTTCTTCAACCACCTAGTTTTTCCAAAATACCTTAAGATGATGAATCATCTTATTTCATAAGACATGATATATTTGGCTGAGAATATGAATAGGTTGTTCATTATATTATATATTCTCTTCAATCTGACCTACTTCCGGGATCAAAACATGAGATGCATCTATATCCTATTTTCATAACAATGAATCATTAAATACATCATGTTCCTTAGATAAACTTGGATGTAATTCCACTGGGTTATTAATTGATGCAAATTTATGTAGGATTTTATATGGTCTAAGGAAATGTATAATTATATTACCTTTTTTACCAAGACACGTAACACTTTTCCATGGAGATAGTTTAAGAAACATATGACCACCTATCTTGAAAGAATGATCATTCCTATAATTATCTACATACATCTTCCACATGACTTGAGCCATTATCATATGTTATCAAATATTTTTACATTATAAACCATTTTATCTACTAACTTTACGCTCAAAAACATCCGTTTAATAAAATATCCCAACAAGATAGTGTACAACACTGATTTCTATATAATTTTCCAAAAGGATCCATCTATATACTAAAATAAAGAAAATTATTATAAGAAAAATTTACTAATTATTGCCACTGATCCCAACATCCCAAGTAATCTATTTTACATGATCAAAGAATATATTTTATGGTTTGAAGTTTTTTCTCATAATTTCTATCAATGTGAGGATGAATAAAAGTACTAAAAATTAATTTACTGTCGAAGGACTTCAAATGACCATTCAAAAAATTAGATATGAATATAGTGTCATGGTCTGATAAAACAAAGAGAGGAACTCCATATAAATTTAATATTTCCTTGAGTTATTATTGAGAAAGATGATATAAATTCATAGTAGAAAAAATGGGAAGGAGAAGTTCTGTTTTATTTATCCAATTATTAATAACCAAAATTTCTTTATTACCTCGATATGTATTTGGTAATCCCACCATGAAATTCTTGTATATATTTTCCAATTTCTAATCCAGCACTAAAACAGGACAATGAATCCCCTTCTATAATATTTTTTTTATTTATCCTTTTTATGTTTCATGTATTTCATGTTAAAGTCAACAATATTTCATTTTATTCCACTCAACCAAAAATACTCCCAAAGGACTCTATACATCGTAGTAAAACTTGGATGAATGGAAAATGAGGAACTATAAGATTTATTCAATAATTATTTATCTATGTTTGGATCACAAGTCCCCAAAAATCTTTCTAAAAATATATAAAAACTTCTTCATCTAAATTAAACTGTAGGAACTTACACTTCTTAACAGATTATAAATTTTCCATTAAAACAGTATCATCTTTCTAAGAATTCTTAATTCCTTTAGACAGATATTATTGTACTAAAACCTGAAATAAAATAGATGAAGTTCAATCATGAAAACTTTATTACAAAACATTAATCCAATAATTAACCATATATTCATGTTATAAAAATAACATGGTAAATATATAATTATGTTTATAACCAAAAGAATCAGATATAATGTTTGATTTTTCAAGATGGTAATAAACCATGAAGTGATCATCCATGTTCTATTTGATCCATCTTCTAGGCCTCATATTTAACTATATCTAAGTGAATATATACTTTAAAATTTTATTAACATTAAATAATTCATATGTTTCTCCATATAAATGACTCCTTTAAATATTTAAATAATTTAACCCCAAAAGAAAATTGTAGTTCATTTTTTTATAATTTAACTCATCAATATTCTATTGATGTGAAGCATAAGAAATTACCATATCAATATACATTTAGGAATAACCAATTCCCTTCACTATAGTATCACAGTAGATGATAATTTAACTATTTATATAGGGAACATCGAAAACTAGATAATATGAAAATATTATTTGTAGTTCCAATTAAAAATAATCACAATCTTACATCTGAATGAATTTAAATTAGTTTTGAGTTAACTTAGTAGGATTGATAACTAATTAATATTACAAAAAAGTACACTATTAGTAACCCACTAAACAATGAATATTACAATTATCTATGAAATATTTTGTTCTTGGACATTATTCGACAAATTTATCAACATGGAGGAAAACATTGATGTCATATTTAGAAAAAAATGCATAAGGAAAGAAATTTGTTTGATCCAAAATATACAAATACTATTTTTTCCATATTACTACATTTCATTTAATTTTTCCATAACAATTATTACGTGGCATTTAAGTTTCTCCTAAATATGATAATATAACAAATTATCACTAATAATCACAAACCACAAACATATCTAAATAATAATGGAAAACTCAATTCATAAGATCCATAAATTCAACTAGTTCATTAGACAACCCAAATGGAATAACTAAAAAAATCATAATTCTCATATATGGTCTTATACACTGACTTTATAACATCTTCCTCCTTTATAGTCAGATGATGGTATCCTCACTAGAGATCATTCTTTGAAAAATACTATGCTCCCTAGAGTTCATTGAAAAAATGATTGATTTGAAGTAGTTGATACTTGTTATTAACAGTGATGTTATTCAAGGCTCTATAATCAACGTAGAGTCTTATTGAACCATAAATATTTATAAGAAAATTAAAAAATTCACCCCATGGTGATGTTATAGGATATATGTAACCTTTATATAGAAACTGTTACAATTAATTTTCAATTTAAAATTTTATTCTTATTATATTCATTAAGAGGGTTTTGAAATTATATTATATTTAGGAAATATATTAACAGTAAAAAATAAGAATTAGGAATAAAACAATGAAAATAAATTGGAAATACATCCATATATTCATTCACTAATAGAACATCACTAATCTAAACAGTTTATCACCTTTAAAAAATATGTTCTAAGTAATATTCACTTCCGTCTCGAATTAGTTTTGTAGATTCGTGAAATGTTATAAAGGGTATGAAATAATTTGATATTAAAATGATAACTATAAAATATATCATATAATCCAACATTTAAATACAATCCATATCAAAAATAATATCAAACACTTCTATTTTAAATTCAATAACATTTTCTAGGAAGAAAATCCCACTGATAATAGTAGAAAGATATTTATAGTTAATGGTTTCTTTAATATTTTAACCTGGATTTTTTTCTAAAAGATATATCTTCATTTCATGGGGTTATATTCTCATTTCTATTGAAAATTTATCATAAATTATGGAATGTAAAGACCCAAAGTCAAATAGGGCATCGACATAATTTGAATAAACAAAAGACATACCTTTCACCATATTATTAGATATCCCAACATTAACTATAACAATAAAAAATTATTTTTCCACACCCTTTTTCTTCAGTCACGATAATTTAATATATTGGTGTCTATATATTTACATACATTACCATAACATCCCAAATAATTAAAAATTAAAAAATTACACCAATAGCTTGCTATCTATTACCCCATTCATTGATTATTCATGACTCTTTTACTTATATTAAAGACCCCTATAACCAATCTTACCACACCAGAAACACATCCCATATTTCTTAAAACAATATTTAAGATTCTTTTTTCACAGACATCACAAACCAGAAACTTTATTTTCTTAACTTTTGATTTCTTTCATGGATTTTTTCCCATTTATTATCATATAGACCATTTTATCTTCTTGTTTCCTTTGAATACATGGTCATAAACAAACACCATTTAAACCATCTTGGTATATAAACCAACCTTTTTATAACTCTTGAATTAATGGTATGTTGATTCCCTTCGATATCATGGATTCAATCCTATGTAAAAATATTAGATTTACTATCAAGATCCTATATAAAATTTGATGCGCACCTTGCCAATCGAGGTATACATAGCCACTGAATCATATTCTATTTGTCTCAATTCTATTAATTTTTACTGTCCTTAGTCAATGAGCCTTAGGAAAATATTTTTCAAGTAAAATATAATATGTTAATTCATTTCCAAGGTATCAATGACTTCTCTTTCTTTAATACCCTTAACCATTGACAATAATTTATCATCTTTACCCTCAAAATGTTAAATACCAAGAGTTACCTTTTGATGATCTGATCAAGCCATAATTTTCTATATATTTTCCTAATATTTAATATATCCCCCAACTACTACTAGGTTAGAAGATCCATTGAATTATAGGGGGTGATGTTTCATGAAATGCTCTACTATAGTCATGATCCTCTATGATGAATGTGGTTTCTATGTCACATGTATACCACCAATATTTATAGCCTATATCAACTAATATATCGAATGAAAAAACATACATATTATAATTCCAACCATTCTAGGATGTTGATTTAGAAGTATATTTCACTCTTGTTTCCATCCAAATTCAGTTTCCCTATTTCCTCTACAAAAAATCATTCTAAACAGAAATAGTTTAGACATATCAACATTGGAATATTAATATTCTATATCTTGACAACCAATAATTATAATTTCATATGGGTAATTATTTTCATTAACCTGTCCTTTAAAAATATATAAAATAACCTTTGATTCCAAAGCAAGGAACTGATCCTTATTCCTCCAATAATTTAATTTTTAGAAAAGAATTTATTTTTTTACAAATTGAGGAAATTCTTGGTTTAGAGTATTATAAAATTTGGTCATATTTTATAAATAATAAAACTATAAATTATATGTTGGATAGTTCCTCTTAATATCTATTTTTTCACAATATAAATCTTTTAAAATGAAACAGGGTTTATTTTTATAAAAATTATTTAATATTTTCATCTTGATGTATAGATAATTCTTGATAATCATTAAGAACTATGAAAATAATTCAATAATATGTATTGAAATTATAATTAATAATATTTTTCATTAAAAAAAGAATAGAACCTATTAGTCAATTTTAAAGTCATGAGATCATAAAGAGGGTCTTCCTTAAACATAATAAACAATGATCTCAAAGGGAATCAGATTTACAACCAAATTTTTCAAAAAAAAAATTATAAAAAAATGTAATGAAATATTCAAAATCATGAGGTGTTCTACTAAAACATCAGAACCCATCAAATTTATTTTCTTAAAAAATAAATTTTTAAGCCAAAAACAGAATAATCCTTCCTTTAATAAGATCATTCGATTACATTTTGAAATAAAAATATTTTGAGGAAAAATAATTAGAAATCATAGAAAATTAATGTGGTTTCACTAGGACATAATCTTCATAGAACCTTTACGATAACCCTTAAAATTTAAATAACCATTATGTTTTACTTTCGACACAATTTTCATGAGAACATGAGCATTACCCAATGCATTGGAAAGCTATATCAGGATCTCAAAGTATTATGATAAATACCCATCTCACCAATAATAATGAAATATTTTAGGCTCTCATGTCATAAAGAGATACATTAGGTTCAACCTTCATCAGAAACAATATCCAAGGGCCATAACATGTATTAAATACATAACAACATTCATTTCTATCATCAAACGCATAAAAATATCATTTTAAACCAAATTTTCAAAAAAAAATGTCTTAAAAATATTGAGGGGTGATTTTTATTTTTTGGAAACATAGAAACACATAATGCAAGAAACAAAATCAAATAATGGATATGGTCGTAGGAAAATCAATTGATGATTAATACGTTAAAATAAAACATTCATGTTTCCTTTTTGTAAAGAAGGTAAAAATGATACGTAAAAATATTCATTTTAAATACTTTGTAAAAAAATACAATATTACCTTTTTAATTAATTCAAGTAAATATAAATACATCAATAAAATAATTTTAATAATATGCACATGGAGTAAACTAATTAAGAAAATACATCATTAAAACATTCAGAATAATATTTTTAAAGTAAAGTGTCCCTCACATCGAATCTGGTTTAACTCATATGTTATTTTTTCTTGAATAATAGATATATAATATTTATTTACACTATAAAATCACTATTTATTTTTATTAATACTTTTATTTTATTTATTACCATGTTAATTTTAATTACATATTCATTTAATTTCATGTCAACTATTTTGATGATATTTGGTCCATATATTCAAAATGACATCAGTAGGATTACTATGGACAGTGAGGTCATTATACAATCATATCCATAATAATAACCATTAAATAATTATTGTTTTTATATATTAATTTTATTATTAAAACCAACCAAGAATGATGGTCATGAAATATGAAGTACAATATAGTTATTAAGATGGAAGGTAGTACGTATGCAAAAGTAACATTTCAATTTTAAACCAAACATAATTGAAAGAAGGTAAATATTATATTATCTTTAAATAATTGTGAATATATCATGAATATTATATTATCTCTTTTAATAAAATTATATATATCATCCAAGTTATATTGTGATTAAAAATGAATCACGTAATTTCATGGAGGTGGTAGTCAACATGTTTGTATGAATGATGCTATAATTTTTC
The DNA here is from genome assembly GCA_963277665.1 of Viscum album. Classification (NCBI taxonomy): domain Eukaryota; kingdom Viridiplantae; phylum Streptophyta; class Magnoliopsida; order Santalales; family Viscaceae; genus Viscum; species Viscum album. The sequence goes on from OY728167.1 coordinate 282,303,723, forward strand.
AATTGAGGTAAATTTATAAAATTATATGATATATAATTTTTTTATAATAATATATATGTCATTAAAATCATATATATAAATAAAATTCATCATTATGACCATCCTTGAGATGCTATGAAGGAAACCTATAAACTACGGTTTGTGAGGTAGTAGTCTGATGTACACACAAATGATGGTTTAATTTCCCATTTGATTGAAGAGGAGATCAATATAGGTTTTGAAACTGAATTAATAACAACTAAGTATATTTAAGATTATTATTTTATTATTTTTTAAGTGTATAAGAATAGTTTATAGTCATATAGGTGAAATAAAATGAATATTTTTATTAATAACTACACATCTTATTTACATAACAACTTTGGGATTATAACTATGCCTTCATAGAATTATTTTATGATAGAAAAAGTGAATACAGTAAATGGTTTGAGAAATAATAATTATATTTTCATAGGTATTTAAAAAAAATAATTTTGAATAAAATAGTAGAGTAGGTTCTCTTTTATAAGAGAGGGTAATGGATCTCTTGGGATTACATAATGTATTAAATTAATATAAAATATGTTTCATAAAAAAATGGATATAAAATGTTATATTTATAAGATAAGATGATTATGGTTAAATATATTCTCATCCAATTAAATTAAGACAAGTTTAGACTATGGTTTTACCCTTAACACTTAATTTTAACCCAAGTTATCACTTTTGACAATTGCAATGATTTCAATATTTTTTACTCATTTGGGGTCATGAAAGCTATTATAAAAGTAAAAGTAAAAGGTAAATGGAAATTTTTTTATATTTTAATCTATATCAAATTATATTGGCTGAATTTATTAGTTTTTGAAATTTTAAATAACTTTATAAGTTTTTTTTTATAAAGCTAATTAATGACATTTTTTAAACTGTTCAATTAGTTTGAATTTGGAAATAAATAATAGTTAATGGATTAGAATATAATATAATAAAACATTATTAATATGTTATTTAGACCTATTTAATTCATTAGGACCTATTAATTTTCAGAAAAAAATATTACATTTATAGTTTTTTAGAAAAATTATCTGATTTTTATACAGTTTCCATAAGAACTGTATTAGTATTGTGTAAGAATTTAAGGTAATAATTTTTCCAAAAATATTATAATTAACTTAACATTATAAAAAATTTGTTATGTAACACCCCAAAAATCTAAAATTCAATCATTTTATTCGATAGGTTATGTGAAATAGAACACCAAGATTAAATAACCCTGGAAAAATATATTTCTTCAAATTTAATCTCGTTGATAGCTTACAAAACACACAACACAGAGTATAAATGAACAGTAATATGGTATACAATTATAATCAATATGTTAAATTGAAGGGTATGAATATTAATAACTAAATTATTAAAATTATGGCCTTTTATATATTATAAATAATAATCAATTAAAATGATAAAATGTTTTCTAAAAAACTATATATTTCTAAAATACAGATTAATAATGATTTGGGAAAAACAATTACAATTAGTTTTTAACAATTTTAAAAAAAATCTAAAAAAATAATCTTAGTTTTGAAACTAAGTATATAAAAATTATATTATGGTGTGTTTTTTGGAGGTTTCTAAAATATTTATTTTTTTGATGAATATTGAAAAATACATAAATTTAATTTCAAACTGCCTTTTCAGTTAAATTACATATAATTTTAAATTTTATTTTTAATTTAATATAAAGTAAAATTATTCAAATTATATTTCAATTGATTCAATTTATTACATTGTAATGAGTTTCATTTTTAATTTTGATATAAAAATTTTGTAATATTTTGGACATTTTCTCTTTGAAACCCCACTTTTGTGTTGTTTCTGTGAGATTAATTATAAACTAATATTTTCCAAAAATTTGAATTGTATTTTAAAAAATGAATTAAATATTTGTAATAAGAATAATTTATATTATATAGTATGTTCAATGTAATTTTTTACCTAACGGAAAGTGAAGACAATGAAATTTATTTACCGTGGTTAAGGTAAAAATTAGTTTACCGTGGGCATAAATTATTAAGATAAAGGATAAGAAAAACAAACCAATAGGCTAAGATTGTATTTTATTCGTATATTTATTCCTTAAACTTAAAATATTAAAATATTGGTTCATTTAGATTATTTTTTCTTCTGAAACGCTTTATCATTTTAGATTCATTTAGGAAATTTCAAAGTAATTTCCTAGAGGATTCCTTGTCACCGGTTATAATGGGGCACTCCTTCCCCAAACTTCATTAAACCTCTATATTTTTTTGGATTCACCCTTAACTAAAATATTATATCCCAAAAATATTTCGTTACATTATAGTGTTATTGGTCCTCCCAACAGACCATCCATAGGGTCCTTAAGAAAAGATCGAAAGGAGGTTTCTCTTATAGATTGTAATTATCTTATCAAAGATCTTTCATTTTCTTCCTTCTATTACCATGTTCAACATTTTCATAACACAAAAAATATAGTAACAAAATTATATAACATATAATTTAATTTTAATATGTTTATTTCATCATAATTATCCTTCTCCACACCCATCAAATGGGGAACAAATCATCAATTGTGTGTACGGCGGACTACTGCCTCGCAAACCGATGTAGTACATTTTGCATCACACAATTAAATCCTGGATATAATAGTGGATAAAACACATGTATATTATATTTATGATATTATTATACTTATATAACTATAATATCACATATAATTTTTTATGTTCCATGCTATTAAAAATAGGATAACATCGCTCGTGTGTATGGCAGACTACCACCTCAAGAAGCGATGTGATGCATTTTTTACATAAACATTGAATGGAATGTAATAAGGGTAAAATTAATAAATATATGTGAAATATATGAGATTATATTTATAATTTAAAATTAATATATCACTCACTTTATTTCTATTTTACTCTTTTGGGAATGATGTTATCGCTCATTTGTACATACAGTCTACTATCTCCATAAAGCGATGTAACTCATTCTCCATGCCTAACGTTTTAGAATGATCCTTATATTGTATATACAGAGAAATTAGGATATTTAAAAATTATAATAATTTTTTATTACATTCATTTATATCCTATGATCAATAACCATAACTTTCATTATAATGTAGACATAATAAAATAAGGAAATTAACACACAAAATACTAAAAATAATGTACGACTAAAAACGAATTGGTGATAAGATGTGATAAAAGGATCGTATATGATATTATAAATATTAATATGGTTTTGATGTAATTTAATAACATTTTTAAAAACACTATATATGATTTTAATTCATGTTCAATGAAAATTAAGCATGAAGTAAGGTACATTGTCTCAATTTCTCTTCAATAGGGAATATTATAATGTTATTCATCTAATTCCTATTATATGGTGTATATGCAACCCATTGGACAAGTAATATCGAGATTCATTCATAGTTAATGTTATTTTAACTTTAAATTTGACTTATTTTGTAAGAACCCAGTTCTTTCGTTGAGGTACGCGTATTTTAATTTCGATTTATACTTGAGATAAAAAACGAATATAGGCTAAGTATTTGCTACATGTCAGTTACACGACATGACTAGGGTTACACAAAGTGTAATCCATGTACATGTCATGTAATGGATCTCAGCATGAACCAATTATGACATGTAATGGATTTAGGAAGAATAAGGGAAAATTTTCATATACACAGTGTATATTCTCAAGTACACACCGTGTACATTTATTTTTTCATTAAAACAGCCAGTAGCATTGTCTTCTCCATTTGGACAGAACCCTCACCTAGGTTTTCTCGAATAGCATCACTGAACGATGATTTTGCTCAAGATTCATCACCTAAACTCTGATTCAAACGCCATCAGATGCATTAGAAACCCATCAGTGAGTTATCAATTCCACTTGAGCTATTCTTTGTGATTTTTTAACTTGAACTAGTTTTCCATGATTTGGACTTTATTCTAGTTTTATATATCTACTCCATTCTAAGTCGAATTAGAGGTTGTCTCCAGATGATGAGATTCATATGATTATGAGGTAGGTGTTCTCATGCCTTTTGTTAATTTTCATGATTTATATATATTCTTGAGTATCAGGCTCCCATTTTTGGGTGTCTCCATGATTTATAATTGAACCTTATTATTTCCTATTTATGATTAAGTAATTGAATATGTGTTCTTGATCATGTATTTGGTTTCTTACCTTGAATTAGGGCCACCCCATGGGTGAGTTTCCCTTCAATAATATTTTATGGAATTTTTTCCTATGATAAAAATGAGGCATGCCTTTTTCCTATTCTTTGGTTGTTAGAAATGAATTTATATTATTAATGAACTAAATGGTTTTTAAAATGTAATTAAATTGGTTATGGTTATTGGGATTATTGTCTTTCCACTTTAACTTGTTTTATTATTCCTTGTTAAGCATGTTGGTTTGAATTACATATTATAATGACAAGCCCGTGAGAGTTTAATAATGTTAAATTCATGTAATAATTTAATTTACATGTGTTTATTATTATGTTAATTTTTCCAGCATGATTTATCATTGTTAATGCCATGTAATAGTTTAATTTACATGTTTTGATTGTTATGAAAAGTTTTCCCGTGTGAGTAATTGGATGGAATAACTTAGGAGGTTTGTACTTTCTGGATATTATATTTGATGCCTTTAGTTTTGACCCTCCCATGCGGAATGAAATATTTAATTGAATCTTAAATGTTTAAAGGGTAAATAAAAATGGTCGAATAATAGATTAATATTTGAATTCTATGTACGGGTTCTGGTGACTATTGTTCCTTATACCTCGGGCGACCCATGGATCAATTCAGGATTCCATTAATGGAATAAAAGGGGGGGTTTATGATTAAGTTGTGAGCCAATGGTGAATATAGTGTATGGGTTCATGGAGGCTTTTGTTAAAGTCTGAACAATTCATGGAACGAGGGATACCATGGAATAGTTCTATTGGAACTATTTATATGAATTGGGTAATAAAATGGTCTTATTTATAGGATTCAAGGATGGCTCAACTGGTATATACTCACACCACACCTGTAGTGAGACCGAGTTCCTGAGAGGATTGTTCGGACGAGCTCATAGGATGTAGGTGGATTTTACCCTGGAGTGATACTAGAATTCCAAATTAGGAATGTAAAGGATGGACTCATGTTATATATTGAATATTTAAATGGAATGAATTTTGACAAGTCTGCCAAGACAAAGCACAATCTTGGATTTGGTCTTCATGTATACTAGTTTAGATGGTGTTTTGAGACATTAATTGTTCTTACATTTACACAAGGGGTGTTGGGATTATCAAGTATTCCTAAAATTATATAATTTAATGTAATTGAATTGTTAAATAACTTGAAATGAATATAAATAGGAACCAATTCTTGTAGGACTATTTACTTTGAGTACTTCATAGCTTAATACTTTAATCATTGTAAAATTCTTGTTATATATATTCCCTAACATATTTACATAAACCATGGGTGGTTTCCTAATAGGATTTAGTCTCACACCCTTTTTTGGGTCCAAGCAGATTATGTTGTTGTAGGTGTCTATAAGGGAAAGTGCCCTTCTACGGGAAATTGATATGATGTTTATGAGAAGTAGAGCATGCGACCATGCTGAGGCTTGCAATTCTTCTTAGTTTATTTTGTTCTATTCATGTACTATGGTACTTGTATAGTGTATTATTATAGTATAATCAATTTTTCATGTTTTATAAAACATGTATCATCAAAGATCATCTTTGGTATGATATGACTTCTGGTTATTTGTATTATCGGTCTTCTATTATTTAATTATGTTGTATGGTATTACTGCTTCCTCTGTTGTTTTATTATTGTATTTCACTGTTTTATACTCTTTCAATGGGGGAATAGTCTCCCCATGATGACTCTTAGGACCTTTCTACTAGTTGATATCTTATGGCATTTACGGAGATACTCTTGAGGCTCTCTGGCTAACCAGGTGAAAAGAAATTTTGAGTGGAATTCAGATCTAGGATGTTACAAAGTGGTATCAAAGGTGGTTTTTCTAGGTTTCCTTAGTTTTTAGAGACATTAGATAGGGATAGGAATGAACTGGATTTTTTTAATAAATAGTTCCTGGGAGTAGCTACCCCTTGTATAGGGAAAACCTAAATAGCCTCGAATTGAACTGTTATTTTCTAGTTTTGACTATTACGTTTGATTTGATTTCACCCCTGTGAGACACACTTGTATAGTGATTTTATTATTGATATAAGTGTGGTTATATTTTTATAACCCAATGAGATGAGGGTACTCTATATCATGGATTATATATGAACTTTTTATAAATCACATGCCTTGCATTATTTCCATTCCATTTATAGAGAAATACTAATTGTATGATTTTGTGATAGATGTCATGCTAGATATGCATGATGTTGGGATTGGTACCATAATAGATATGCCTATTGTTTTGGTAGGTGTGTATGTATTTTTTATGGTTTGAATTGGATAGATTCCATGCTTGGTCCCTTAGGTGTATCGGCCCTATGGGATTGTAATTTCATGGGTCATGTTTCTTCCTTATGTTGATTTGTGTTATGATGTGCTATATATGGATTCCTAACTTTGATTCATAGAGAGTATGGGCCCCCACGGATCATAATTTGGCATACTATTGGTTTTATTTTCATGAATGAGAGTTTTGGGGATGTTTCAGGGTCTTTTATGTTTAGAAACAAAGACAACAAAATGTGTGGTTCTATGAACACGCACTATGTGTTCTACTATTCGGTAAGAATGAATTATCTTAAGTACATGTTGTATACTATGTGTAAATGTCGTGTGTTAAATGACCATTTGTCTGGCCATGAGAGAGAGAACATTGAAAGATGGTTTTCAGACAATACACACCGTGTAGTTTTACCCAAGAAGATCCCATGTGGCTCTGGCCTTGTAAAACTACATGGATTGGAGGGGAGACTTGAGTACATGTTGTGTACCAGACATACAAGTTGTGTATCTATGATTTTAACACTTCCATACCAATAGAAGTACATTCCCATGTGGGAGCTAGAGGGTACACTCTGTGAATGGTGTCTACATTCCATGTACTCTTCTTCATGTATCTTTTGAGGGTTTCATTCTCTTATTTATATCATTCGTTCTTGAACTTAGAACCTTGATAATTAACTTTAATTGAGGTGAGTTATTGACATTGTAGAGTCATACCAACATGCATACCTTGAGTTGTACACTAGAAGATTGGCGATGATCATACCCTAGATATGGTAGGACATGGTCTACCAGTGGATCCTCCAATTTATCTAGTTGTGGCAGCAACTTTTATACCGGACATAGGTGATGATGAAAATTTCTGCGAAGGATTCATGAGGTTCATAAAAACCATTCAGGGAACTCCAAACCCTACCACATATATGGAAGAGCTGATGCGAGTGCTTTAGCAATAGCATCCACCCATGTTATTTAGGAATGGTGGACCATAGGCTACAAAGTTATGTCTGGAGTCCAAAATTACCTTCTACAATCACATAAATACACCTCATGTGAAGAGGGTAAATCTCGTGACATATATTATATGTGATTCCTCTATGATATGGTGGGATTTTATAACTCAGTCAGAGCATCATTGGGATATGGCATGGGGAGATTTATAGATAGTCTTCAAGGATTATTATATTCCCAAGAGATTGAGGGATGATCGAGCCAAGTAGTTTATGCATCTAGAGCAGGGCACATTATCATTTATGGACTATTCTACCCATTTTACTGATCACCACCATTTTGCACTTATTCTATTGGGTGACAATTTATCAAAGGCTAGGAGATTCGAGGATGGAATTATTTATGATATTTTATTACTAGTAAATGTCATCAAGTAGACTATTGTATTTTATATAGTGAAACAGGCACTAATTATTGACCGTAATTGAGGGAATCTGGAGGTGCGAACCAGGGTGGTTTGGCACTAAAATATAGTATTATTTCAACTGGTAGTAAGTAGCATCATCTGGAGAATTATTATAGTAATGTGAGCAGTCAAAATGATTCTTCGGGTAGCCAAGTAAGGTGCCACCAGTTTGGTAGGCCCGGGAATAAAAGGTCACAGTGTCCGAAGAACCCATCCAAGTGCTGAAATTGCAGCAAGATGGACTAGCTACATCAGTTCTGAAGGAAGTTTCCAGCAGTAGCTAGTGAGAGAGTGTCTACACCAACTCCATGTTTAAGAGAAGGGTCAATAGCTTCTCATCGTACTAGGAGCTGGAGTACGTCCGGATGCTAAGGCCGAGGTGTTTGTCATGGTCATGGTAGCTAGATCCTAGGTTCTCAATGAAAATAGGGTGGATCCACTTAGGGTAGCTAGGTAATGTCACAAGGGTGCGGTATAGGTTAGACTTATGTAGTGAAACAGACTTAGCATAAGAATGATCCTGGACCATCTCATGTCATAGGAACTATTATAGTCACCTCCATTTTACCTTCTACACTTTTTGATATAGGTTCTTTACATAGTTTCATATATTTGATCATTTTGGAGAGCCTCAGGTTTTCTGTTTTTACTTCTGATAACATTATAATGTTAGACACAACATTAGGGATTAGAATGGAAGGTGTGTGTCAGTGAAAGGAGTCCCCCCTTGAGGATGGTGGTTTTCACTTCTTATGGGACCACTATATCTTGGAGATTATATGCTTTGAGTTCATTCTCAGAATGGACTATTTGGTTACCTTCTGAGCATTTTTTGATTGCTATCACCGTAGGATGAGTTTCACATCACTAGAGGGCAGGGAGTTTCTATGAAATGGTTAATGGGATGTCTAGGAAATACGAGATGTACACAGACATCATGGGATGGGAATGACGACAACCCAGATTGTGAGTTTATATTTAGATGACCAGGGAACATGTCAGATGGATTTCTTTCTATGGTTTGATCATTTAGTGACACCTTCTATGATGAATTTTTAGATTTTCCTCTAGTTAGAGAGGTACAGTTCACTATCGAGCAAGTGCTATGATCTTCACTGGTATCTATTCCTCCCTAGAGGATGTATATGAAGGATTTTCAAGATCTCAAGAGGTGGTTAGAGGATTTGGAGGCTAAGGGTTTCATCTGACCTCGTAAATCTTTGTGGGGTTCGACTGTCCTTTTTGCGAAAACTGTGGATGAAACCCTTAGGTTATACCTGGATAATCATAATTTGAACTATTTGAAGGTTAAGAACTGGTATCCTATGCCAAGTATATATTATCTCTTCAACCAGCTTTGAGGAGCATGGGTCTCTCAAAAATTGATTTGAGATCTGATTATCATCGGGTATGTGTTTGATCATCATACATACCTCACACATCCATTTTTAGTAGGTATGGTCTATATGAGTATATGGTAATTATATTTGGTCTTAAAAACATGCTGGTAGTTTTTATGGAACTGATTATCCAAGTATTCCATCATTTTCTTTATTTGTTTGTTGTGGTTTTATTGGACGATATCTTGATTTATTCTCATAATTCACACGACCATGTCTCACATCTTGAGATAATTTTGAGTACACTGAGAGAGATTCAGTTACATGTTATGCTGATAAATTTCCACTTATGGGTGGATTAGATTCACTTCATGGGTGACACCATCTTGGAGATAGGAGTATAAGTGGACCAAGAGAAGGTGAGAGTAGTAGTTTACTGGGAGCAGCCCAAGAATGACTTGTGGTGCAGAGTTTTCTACTCAGTAGCCTTTGTCACATGGAGAGATGCACTTGAGGCCATGTGGCCAATCAGGTATGGATCACATTTCAATGGCATCCTAATTTGAGACGTTATATATTTCATCAAAGGGGATTTTACATAAGTGTTAACAGGTGGTATGTGATTTTATAACTCAATTTCATTCATTGGGTTATATTACATCATCATCATGATATTAAGATATTATGTGTGTAATGAATTTTTTTTAGATTATGTTGCAATTCCAATTGTTTTATATGGATTTACAATTGATAAACATAATTGACTATTTTTTAATACTCATCCAATGTTATAGTAATTGTAAGGGTTTATTTCACAATCTTATTATTATCAATATTGTTTATTCATAAATTTATACTGAAGGATGTTATTTTACCAATATATAATTAACCCATTTAATTATAATTTCCTCTGATTATTAAATATTTTATTAAGTAATAATAACATTTTCCATTATTTGGTACTTAAAATAATTGAGAAATAGTTTTCGTAGAAAATCCGACATTATTTCTTTGTTCAGTTAGAAATTTATTTTCATCTAAAAACATGTTTTCTAAAAAAATTCACAAAGATCTAAAACATTTTCTAAAATAACTATTAATGAAATATTTTCCCATTTTTTCTTTTTTACATTTCTTTTTTAAATGGAATCATTGTTTATAATTTTTAATAAAGCACATGTTTGGGTTTTAATGAAAAAGTAAAAATGAATATTTTCTTAAATGTGTATGGAATCAATAGAATATATAGCATATTTTAACACTCAAATGTCTCAAATATTCCATTATACATTTCGAATCATATTTTCAAAAAATTATTTTTTTTCAAATTATATTTTTAAAATTTGATTTAAAAATGAAAAATTGGTTTTCATAAAAGAATTTTTTTAATATCTATTTATTGTATTTTTATTCATCAATGAAAAAACCTTTTTAAAAATATACTCCACTCTGAATAATTTGTATTGATTCCATCCTTTTCCTTCCTCTTTATCATTTATAATTATCTTGACCAAGGACAATAGAGGCATTAACTTACTTGATTCATTACTGTAGTCAACAACTTTTCCTTGATATATTCACTTACTTGTGATCATTTGACCTTAATTTTCCCCAAAATTATCTGTGTCATTTATAATGGATATTCTTATTAATTAAACTATATCATATTTTTTATATGGTGTTATAAATTGAATATTATTTTTTTATTAATAGAAATTTTAGTAAATTTGTATTCCTTGCTCAATATAGATATTTTATGATATAGAAAATTTTCCATGAATAAAATAAATTATTTGATATATGAGGAATTGTATGGACATGATGACAAGTGTGGGTTCTAATTAATGATATACCCTCTATTCTTAAGTTGTAATTTGAGAAAAAAAGTAAGTCGGATTGAAAACAGTTTTCTAAACCATATTAGTTTGTTCCAAGTAGTTTTAAACATTCATGTGAAAGGTATTTATGGTAGAGGTATCATGATAATGAGTTTATAACATCCAATAATTAATAATTTCCTTAATTAAGAATTCAGTTATCATTATCCCTTACTTTTTCAGAATTATATTATCATTTGATGCATTTTATTCTCATATTATTGATTAAATGGAATGTGTGTTCATTTTTTTCCTTTCCATATTGATTATGAATTATCTTATCATGATATTCATGTTATTTAAATGGAATTTCTATTTAGTTATTTACCTATCTATATTTATTATGAAATATATTATCAAGATAGTCATGTTATTTATTTAAAATTTTTGTTTACTTATTTAACATTTATTATTCATTAATATTTATTGATTCATTATAGCATCCACTATAATTAACACTTACTCATTATTCAATCTCACCCATATTTTTTTCCTTCCCCTAGAATCCATGAAGTTACAATGATTGATATTCAAGGGTATTCTAAAGGGAATAATTTTTTTTCAAGAAAAATGTGTCGTAATTTTTTTCGAATGTAATGCAAGACTCATGTATGTATCTATTTTACCAAGAATAATAAACAATTCAGTCCATCAGGATGTGATTATTGGTATCTTATTCCATGGTAATATATCAGACACTAGCTTCCGGAAACTCGTGTTGGGGTCACTCCAATTTGTATCAGAGAAATCATAGTAGAAACTGTGGGAACTAGATTTAAGAAAACATATACTAGGGATCATAACCCTATGATATAAATTTAGGTTAATTATATAACAACATCAAAAGTTGTTGTTATGGTAGGGATTGTATGGTTTTACGAATAAATACATCATAGTTTTCATAAAAAAAGTGGACACGGTTCTACCACAGATGTACCTTTGGGTAATAACATAGAAAAAGGGTGCATTGATCTTGACCTGATCATCTATTGGTAAACGACAAGAGGCCTTACTAGATACCTTGTTAGACACTCTCAGGGGTATATATAAGATAATCTAAATTTTCATTACAAATCACTGTTATTAATTATTTGAAACGATAATGGAAATGAATTAAAATATGTTCAAAATTAGGTGTCTTAGATTGAAAAGAATGTGTCTGATTGGAATGGGAAAAATTATTATTTGTGGAAAAGAAGGGACTAATGTAATGAGTTACTGAGGAAAAATGAATTTTATAATGGAAGGAAAAAATTATCATCCTAGGGATCTATTTATTGTTCATTGTATTAAATGTGGAGAACCTGCAAATTATATGAGTCCATTCCCTCTTCTAAAGGTTAAACCCTAGACCAAGTAAGGAAATATGTTTAAATAAAATTGAATACGTATTTTTTTATTAGGATTCAAAAATTAAATTTTTGATGTATTTTACCAATATGATTTTGGTTATAATAATAATGAAAAATAAAAGGATTGTGTTAAATTTTAGAATCATGTGTGTCTTTATTAAGATAAGAGTTGTTGATACCATCTTAGGATATTGAGTTTAAGGCTAATCATAAGTTCAAACTTTGAAGTAGCCCTTTTTAGGTTTTATGTGATTGGACACTACCATGATTACATATTTTTTATGAGAAATTTACAAAAAGAATAAGTTTTAGGGAAAATTTTATTTGATGAATAATTCTTTTTCATTTTAAAAACATAGTTTTAAAGGTATTTATATTTTGTAGAGATAATACCGTCAATAATTACATTACAATAACAGTAAAATAATATTACTAGACTATTTCTAATAAAATAAGTTACTTATGATAAACCTTACTAAAAAGTATAATTAATGATTAATTTCATTCCAAGTATTTAAATAATATTTTTGGGAACATCATAGGAATTTAATTAATATAGTTTAGAATAAGGATAGCACCCATATTGGGTGAAAACCAACCACATCTGGCAGGGCTGCAGGGCATAAATCCATGACCAAAATATGATAAGGGTGTAGTGCCTGATATTAAACTACATGATGTCATGTTTAATATGTTTTTTCTTTAGTTAAAGATTTTTTAAAACAAATATTTATTATGAATTAGTAATGTTAATATTTAGGTTTAGAGATTAATTTATAGTATTGAATAACTTTTTCTCAAAACGTTGGTTTTGTAAAATAGTTATATAGATATGAAAATTATTTTCATTTTTTAGGGATCTTACAATCTGTAAAAACTAAATTTTACTATCTCAGGCATAAAAAAATATTTTTTTGGATATTAATTTATTATTGTAAGATCTTACTTATAAATTTATCAAAGGAAAACAAAAGGATGAATGATTTATTATAGAAACGTGTAGATTAAGGAAATTTACTTATATTCATAGATAATAAAACAATTGATATTCTTTAGGAAAATTATCTTGAAAGAAAAAATTAATCCAATTACATTCATATCCAATTAATCATATGGTTGTTTAAATTATCACATAATTATGTTTTTTAAGTATTTAACATTCCATTGGTCAATAAGTTTCTTATGATTAATGAAGTTAGTCACTATCTATAATTATTTATGATTTTGTTCTATATCTATATATTCAATTTCTACTAATGTTATCCAACATTGAAACCTATTTATGTGTTATTCTAAATGAAAATTTTTTACTTCCCTTTCTCCCTTATTATAATGATATTTTATTAAACCTTTATGATGTGGATTTTTATGTAATACTTTCTCTAAATGTGAAACCCTTGATTACGGATATCAAGTATAAATTGTAAGAAAGAAATTTATTGAATGGTGTATAATGTAAAACCCAAAAATGAGAAGAAAAAAATTGATATAATATAAAACACACAATAACAATCATAAACAACCCATGAAGTATATTTTGTCACGACCAGTCCCCCAGGGCTCGTATCGTGACTACCCCAAGCCTGCCTTCCATTGGTGGCGACTAGCACCAAAGGCGTAAATCCCTAAAACTGGGAAGGCATTGCCTTTATAACTATAAACAAACACAAACATAGTATAAGAAGAAGAAAACACTATTTAAAAACTGTATAATAAGTATACTGAAAAGAAAGGGGCTGGAAATACAATCCAAATAGTAAAGTACAAGGAAAGGACAAACATGTACAACTTAAAAGACAAACAGTTGGAAGGTGTCTAGAAGCTCCTGGATCGTCCACCATGGATCCTACCTAAAGGGTAGGTATAGATAGCGTCCTCAGTTCTCCACATATGTATGTATCCTCCGGGTACCGACTCGTTATGAGGTCCCCCTCCGGGTACCGTATAGTCCTCTTACACTCCGCCTTGGTCAGCGTTGTCTGTCATCTGCATCCAACACAACGAGGTGCGGGCATAGCCCGTGCAAGGGTGAGTATAACGATACTCAATAGGGACCCTGAGACCCTCAAAGTCTTACAAAATCCAACGAAGTTAAACCACGACCTATTATTTCAATAGATAACCATTACTTAGTTATATGCCCATACATATACCTATGTTATCAATTAACTCATCCCAATCATGAGGTAAACACAAAAGTCATTGACGGAGCTCAAACCAGGATTTTCACTATTGAAACCACGGATGTTGGAGAACTCCTCCTCTGTCAAGTACAGTGGGTCTGGAATGACACCAAGGCACTTCTCACTAACCTCGGACTGCTGAGGTACTCCTCCTATTGCGTACTGCGGGTCTGTTGCCAACTACTATGTGCTACTCCACTGTGGGTCTGCCTCCAAATACCAGGCGATCCCTCTAATAGCCTGCAGAGGTACTCCTTCGGTCTTGTACCAAGGGTCTACCACCAACTACCAGGCTCTACTCCACCATGGGTCTGCTGCCAAATACCAGGCGCTCCCCACTGGGCTAGTCAAATTACTCCGAGTCAAATCAGTCAAGCAGTCGCCAGGTCTGTCAACTACTATGTCTTCGCACTCTGTCTGCTCGTCTCCGGGAGGATCCACTCCAAGAGCTACTAGTTGATACTCCAAGTGGAACTCAATCTCATGTGGAAGTATCAAAGGACCTTCACATCATAGGGGTCTCAATGCACCATATGGCGCGTCAATCGGACGCCCAGTTTGTGAGTTATTGGCATTTCCGTTCCAGGGGCTCAATTGGATTTTAGGTTCAAACCAACCCCACTATACCCCAACTGTGTAAAAACCTCGAGTGGGGTATGAAAAATGAACCGTATCTCTCTAAGATTTCTTTCTCCACATACAGTTTGTCGATAGGACACTCGTTGCACGAGTTATGAGAGAATAGGTGTATTCAGGTCTGAGGGGTCCGGGTCCGGTCCGACCCAGTCGGGCCGACCCGACCTCACCCGGGTCTAGACCAGGATCCGACCCGATCTGAAGGGGAGGCCCAGCCTGAAGGGGAAGACCAGTCCGAAGGTGCGGCCCATCCCGAAGGTGCGGCCCGACCCGAAGGCGCGGACCGGCCCGAAGGCGCGGCTCAGCCCGAAGGCACGACCCGGCCGGAAGGTGCGGCCCGACATGAAGGTGTGGCTCGGCCCGAAGGCGCGGCCCAACCCGAGGTGGCCCTCCCCAGGGCGGCCCGTCCCGGCTAGTGGAAGCCTGACCCATGGTGGCCCGGCCTGAGGCGGCCCAGCTGGTGGCGGCCCAACCCTTGGCGGCATGCCCCGAGGTGGCCTAACCTGTGGCGGCCCGGCTGGCCGGTCTATGTGGCCTGGCTGGCCACGCGTGGGAGGGGGTGTCGTGCCCCCTGTTTCCGACCTGAACCGGTGCTAGGCGTCAGTTATTTTTCTCCGCAGGACCCTTCGGGTCCGGCCTGTAGCGCGCACCGGCGGCCGGCTAAGCCGGTCGCCCCTGTTTTCTCCACCGCGGCGTGATAGCGCCGTGGTTTTTCTGGACTCCATGTGGTGTAACGGCGCCACGCCACCTCCACCGTGGCCCGGCCTGACCACGGCCTCCTGCTCCTCTACGTGGTGCCACAGCACTGCACTCGTCTTCCGACTGTCGCGACCCCCTTAACCGCGGCCCTTCCTCCTTGCACGGTGCGACAACACCGCGCCCCTCTAGCACAGCCGCGGCTCAGTTCTCAGCACGGCATGGTGGTGACGCACCCTTGTGGAGACCCAGTGGCCTTATGCTGCCAGCATTCTTCTTGGTCGGCTTGTTGTCGGTCGCCACGTGTACCACCTCCTTCGTCATCAAGTAATATCCAACAAAAGGGGAGGGTCGGGCCATGTTCGTACGGTCCGAACCCTCCTCGTTACGGTGATATCATTCGGTTCTCAAAGCCCACAACATACGACGGGGTAAGGAGGGTAATATTCAATCATAAAATAACCCCTACCTCAATTGTCACTTGTTGGCGGAAGAAGGATGTGACGTCGTCGTTGGCAACATTCTTCACGGGTGGCGTCTTCTCCTTTGACGCGGAGGAAGGAGGAAGAAGATGGGCATTCTTTGTGGGCATCACTTCCATTTCGTTCCCCGGTTGAAGAAGGAAGAAGATGGTGATGGTTCTTTGGGTTCTTCTTTGAGAGGATGTTCTCTCAATTCTTCCAAGGCTCCACCAAATAATTATGCCAACCAAAATAAAGTAATAGCGTAATCTTTATTTTAAATGGTTGGCATGAATTCAAATGGATTCAAATAATTAATTAATGAAACCATTAAATAATTTATGTGGAGTGGAACACTTATGAGGGATAGTGAATAGGCTCCCCAATTAATTGGGTCTTCCATGGGGTTAAAAGGGGGTTAGAGGAGTTAAGCAGCTTGGGTGGGCCCCACCTAATAACATCCTCCCAAGGGTGGTTATGCTCGGGTGGACCCCACCACAATAACCTCCCATGGGAGGTTCAGGTGTGGGGGCCCCCACCTCCAACCTCCCCTTGGAGGTTTTAACCACCAACCAATAAAAATAAGTTAAGTCTTATTTTTATTTAACTTTATTTAAAAACCCCAAAAACTGTCTTCCACTCTCATTAGAACGAAATTGCAGTAAAGGTCTCAATATGAAATAACTGACACTGTAAGTTCAACGGTACCCTCATATTTCAATTTTGAGCATCGGTTCAAAAGATATAAAACCCCGCTCGTATGTTTTCTGAACATACCTAAAAAAACTTCAGAAATTGATTCCGGACACACCGGGCCTCAGAATCAAGCACTGTCAGAAACTGCGGACTCGTAAAATTACCATGTATTTAAAAAAATCCATGGAAAATCCGGGTCTTTAAATTATCCCCACCTCAGTTCTTTACATCCTCGTAATCTACAACTCAATCTACGGGAACAAATGGGGTTACTTAGCATGCATCTGAGCCTCCTACTCCAATCTACTCTCCTGGAGGTTCACGTGTTTCCAGCATACGCAAACCATAGGTATCAACAATCCATGTAGGACCTGGTCCTGTAGATCCTCAATCTCCACTGGAACCTCCGTGAAAGTCTCCCCGTCATTGATATCCAGCTCCTTGTGGTCGTTGATGTGGGATGGGTCATGCATGTATCTCCTTAACTGAGATACGTGGAAGACGTCCTGCACCTGATGCAACTGAGGTTGAAGAACTATGTGGTAATCCACCTCACCAACTCTGCTGAGGACCTAGAAAGGTCCGATGAATCGTGGAGACAACTTTCCACCTCAGCCAAATCTCCGTAGACCTCATCGAGGTGAGACCCGTAGGAAGACGTGGTCGCCATCCTCAAACTCCAGAGGCCTTTGTCTCCTGTCAACATACCACTTCTGTCTTCTCTATGCAGTCTTCATCCGCTCCTGGATGATCTTCACCTTCTCTGTGGTAGCCCATACCATCTCTGGTCCCACTAGTGCTGACTCCCCTGGGTCTGTCCAGCATAGTGGTGATCTACAAGGTCGACCATACAAGGCCTCAAAAGGTTCCATACCGATGGTGGAGTGATATATGTTGTTGTAGGAAAACTCCACTAAAGGTAAGTGGTCATCCCAACTGCAACAGAAGTCAAGGACACAGGCACGAAGCATGTACTCGAGGGTCTGGATGGTCCGCTCGGTCTGACCATCAGTCTGAGGATGGAAGGCAGTGCTCAGACGTTGCTGCGTCCCGAAAGCCTCTTGCAACCCCTTATATAACCGAGAAGTAAACCATGCATCACGGTCAGAGACAATAGAATAAGGTACTCCATGAAAACACACTATCTCCTACACATAGAGGAATACCAAGCTCTATACTGATCCATGCTCTCTGATCGGTAGGAAGTGGGCTGACTTGGTGAGTCGGTCAACGATCACCCATATAGAATCATGACTCCTGGATATACGTGGATGACCCATCACGAGGTCCATGGATATCCCATCCCACTTCCACATTGAGACCTCTAATGACTAAACCAATCTTGCGGGTACCTAGTGCTCCGCAATCACTTGCTGACAAGTGAGGCATCATGAGACAAAATCCACGACCACCTTCTTCATACCTAGCCACCAATGCTGTCGTCGAAGGTCCTGGTACATCATCACCACCCCCTGGATGTACCGCTAGAGAGGAAGTGTGGAATTCCCTCAACACTTCTTCTTGAAGTGAAACTGGTACCATAGTATGTCCACAGAAGAGGATGATGTGCTTCCCACCTTTGGAAAATCCATCAGGTGCATGTCTAGTGGATATCGGAGCACGTCAAGTCTCACAGTCAGCGTCTCTATGTTGTGCCTCCCTAACTCACTGAAGAAGTGGAGTGACTGTGAGAGACTGTAGAAAGGCTGCCCCATCTCTATCCACAAAAGATATCTGTAAAGCAGCCAACTGCTCTGTCTCCTCTCCTAGTAGCTAAATACCAGTCCTCCTGCTGAGCGCATCTGCAACAACATTCCCCTTCCCAGGATTATAGACTATCTCAATGTCATTGTCCTGGAGGAACTCAAGACAATGCCGCTATCTCAGGTTCAAGTCCTTCTGAGAGAAGATATACCTGAGACTCTTGTGATCAGTGTACATGGTAAAACGTTCGCCAATCAGACAGTGTTGCCACATCTTCAAGGCAAAGACCACTACTGCTAACTCCAGGTCATGGGTAGTGTAGTTCTTCTCATGTTGTCTCAACTACCAAGAACCATACATGATCACAGCTCACTCCTACATCAAGACACACCCGAGTGTAGTCCCTGATGTGTCGTAGTATACTACGTACCCTACACCTTCCTCTGGAAGCCTCGAGATGGGGTTTTAGTCAGCCTCTTCCTCAGCTCTTGAAATCTCTGCTGGAATCTCTCCAACCACACTAAGGGTTTCCCCTTCTTTGTCAAGGCTGATAGTGGTGCTACAACTCTGTAGAAGTCTGGAACGAATCTCGGATAGTATCCATCCAAGACCAGGAAACTTCGTAACTCCATCGCACTCCTAGGTGGCTCCCAAGCAAGCACTGCCTCAATCTTCACTGGATCCTCTGCAACTCCAACCTCCGAGATGACGTGTCCCAAGAAGTGAACCTCTCAAATCCAAAACTGGCACTTCGAGAACTTACCATAAATTTGGTGCTCTCAGAGTGTGTCCAGTACAACCTGTAAATGGTAGGCATGCTCCTCCTCAGTAGTCGAGTAGATTAGAATGTTGTCAATGAATACTACGACCAAGTGATCGAGGTAAGGCTAGAAGATCCGGTTCATGAGACTCATGAACACTACTGGAGTGTCAGTTACGCCGAAGGTCATAACCAAGAACACATAGTGTCCATCCCAACACCTGAAGGCCTTCTTCTGCACATCCTCGTCTCGAACTCTGAGCTGGTGATAGCCTGACCTAAAGACTATCATTGGGAACCATCATGCTCCCTTGAGCTAATCAAAGAGGTCATCAATCCTCGGGAGTGGGTACTTGTTCTTCACGGTCACCTGGTTCAGGTGACGGTAGTCGACATAGAGCCTCAAGATCCCGTCCGCCTTCTTCGCGAACAGAATTGAGGCTTCCCAGGGAGAAACACTAGGCCGGATGAATCCCTTCCCCTGAAAGTCCTCAAGCTATACCCTCAGCTCGTGAAGCTCAGCGGGAGAAATCTGATATGCTGGAGTAGATATCGGTGTCGTCTCGGGGGATAGGTCAATGTATAAGTCCACCTATCAGTGAGGAGGTAGTCCTGGATCATCTTTAGGGAAAAAATATGCATACTGGTCCACCGCTATATGATAGGATGGAATATCCGCATCAACTGCTCTAAGGGTAAGGCAAGCCAACTGGTGAGTAATCGGCTGCACCCTCCTCCGAGTAAGTCTGTCCTGTGCTGCAAAGGTTCCCTTCTCGCCGGTGAAGGTGAACATGGTCCCATCTGTGCAGACACACCGCACTTTGCGCCTAATACAGTCGATCTGAGTATGGACTGTAGATAACCAGTCCATACAAAAGATGATGTCGTAAGGCCTCAACGCCACTATAAGAAGATCCCAGCCGAATCCCTCGCATCCTAGAGTAAGCTCACACTACCGACACCAGTGCGTAATCGTTGAGTCTGGTCCCGTAGGAGTCTCTAGCCGTAAGGATCGATCCAACGGCTCCGTCAGAATCTCCGATCTCCAAAGGAGGGTAGTGGCTATGAATGAGTGACTGGAACCTGTGTCTTTAATAACTGCAGCTATGGCGGAGTAGACACAGATCATACATCATATCATCTCCAGAGCGCCATGGTCGTAGGCCTCATCTGCCTAAAGCTGAGCTCTCCCATGTCCACCAGCTCCCTATAGTTAGGGTGGACCTCCTGGTGGTGGTGGTGGCAACACCTCGAAGAATATTCCACCACCAGCTGCACGTCCAGCTCCTCTACCACGTCTGCCTACGCCCTATGGACCGCCTCAATCGAACCTCTTCCTTTGCCTAGGAGTTCCCTCAACTAATAGCTGATTGTCCATACAGTGGGTCAAACAGTCATGAGCCATGTGACCAATCCCACCGGATGAGTAACACTATCTACTATAGGCATGTCTGGCTCTGTCTCTACTCTGGGTGCCCCGCACAACTGATCTTGAGTCGTGCAGTCGACTACCTATGGGTCTGGTCCTCTTGGACCTCTACATCATCTATCTACTGTCAACTGCAGAAGACTCCGCTGCAAGTCGACTAGTGGTGGGTCTCACTGCTGGAGAGTACTCTGCAAGGAAACTCTCCACTAGGAGGGCTCTCTCCACCCCACCCCACCCCCCCCCCGTCTGTGTCTAGATTCTGTGGGAGATAATTTAAGCTCTGATCTCTTTCCTGATTCCCTTATCAAAGGTTTGGGCCCTGAAGAATGGGTCCCGTACCATATCAGTGGAGTAGCGCGAGAGGTCGGTGAACCTCACTGTACTGAGCTACACTCATGCTGCCCTGTTGTAGATGAATTAGCTCATGTATCCACATCGCTCGAAGGGTGACTGGTACAAGCTCCACTCGGAACAGGCCCTCCATGTCTACCTAGGGAAGTGTCGCCTCGTCATGCATCTGGAGCATCAGGCTCCACGAGCTGCCTACTGCTTCCTGAAGGAGGCTGGCAGCAAGGATCACCATGAAGTCGGCTGGTGTCCCTACCAGTCTGAAGACTCTCACCACAGCCTCCATTCAATCATCAGCCGCTTGCAGGTCCATCTCTCCCCTGAACCTGGGTGGCCTCTGGCGCAGGAACTCATACAGTGCGCTCAAGTGGCGTTCACTCTCTGCTGCTAGGGCGGGTGGCATCGGTGCCCCAACGGTAAGTAGTACTGCTAGTGTCAAAATTGGAAGAGGGACCTGTAATGAGGCCCCATCGATCAGCGAGCTGTCTGTATGTAAAACTATCGGGGCTCTAGCTGGTCGTCTGCAGGGAGGCATCCTGAAAGAACAGATGTGACACGGTCAAAAGACTATACATGTTGAGCTGACATGGTTGAGCTGACATAATGAAAAACTTTTGAAATACACACGCAATCAGTGTTTTCATGCACTAAGTTGGAAACATGAAGTCAGCGCCCTGGTGTTCGGATACATCGGTCGTCGCACCAACACTAAACTCCCTGAACTGAAAACCACACTCAGTACACTTAACACTATTTCTTCACAAAAAAGAATGATCAAAGTCATAATTTCTGTGGTAGAACTGACGTCTCTAATACCAATTTGTCACGACCCGTCCCCCGGGGCTCGTATAGTGACTACCCCAAGCCCGACTTCCATAGGCCAGGGGATGCTGACTAGCACCAAAGGTGTAAATCCCTAAAACTGAGAAGTCATTGCCTTTATAACTATAAAAAACAAAACCAGAGTACAAGAGGAAGAAAACACTAAGTAAAAACTGTATAACAAGTACACTGAAAGTAAAGGGGCTGGAAATACAAGCCCAATAGTAAATTACAAGGAAAGGACAAATAGGTACAACTAAAAAGGCAAAGAGCTGGAAGGTGTCTAGCGGCTCTTGGATAGTCCACCACAGATCCTACCTGAAGGGTAGGTACAGATATCCTCCTCAGTTCTCCACCTCCATCCGTCTCCTCCGAGTACCGACTCGTCATGAGGTCCCCCTCCGGGTACCATCCAGTCCTCATACACTCTGCCTCGGTCAGTGTTGTCCGTCATCTGCATTCAACACAACGAGGTGCAGGCATAGCCCGGGCAAGGGTGAGTATAATGATAGTCAGTAGGGATCTCGAGACCCTCAAGGTCTCACAAAATCCAACAAGAATAAACCACAAAGTATGATTTCAACAGATAACCATTAAATAGGTATATTCCCATGCATATACCTAAATTATCAAGTAACCCATCTCAATCATCATGTAAACACAAAAGTTAGTGACTTGGCTCAAACTAGGATTTTCACTATCGAAACCACGGCTACTGGAGAACTCCACCTATGTCGAGTACATTGGGCTTGTCGCGACACCGAGGCACTTCTCACTAACCATGGATTGTTGAGGTACTCCTCCTTTAGAGTACAGTGGGTCTGTTGCCAACTACCAGGCGCTACTCCGTTGTGGTTCTGCCACCAAATACCAGGTTCTCCCCCTAATATCCTGTAGAGGTACTCCTCCTGTCAAGTACCATGGGTCTGACACCAACTACCATGTGCTACTTCGCCATGGGTCTATCTCCAAATACCAGGCACTCCACACTGGGCTAGTCGAATCACTCAGAGTCAAATTGGTCAAGCAGTCGTCAGGTCTATCAGCTACTAGGTCTCTGCACTCTGTCTACTCATCTCCATGAGGATCTGCTCCATGAGCTACTGGTCGATACTCCAAGTGTCACTAAGTCTCACATGGAAGTATCTCAAAGGAACTCCGCGTCATAGGGGTCCCAACGCAACAGACGGTGCCTCAATCGAACGCCCATTCTGTGAGTTATTGGCATTTACGTTCCAGGGGCCTGGTTTGATTTTAGGTTCAAACCACCCCGACCATACCCCAACTATGTCCAAACCTTGAGTGGGGTATACCAAAGGAACCGTCTCACTCTAATCTTTCTGTCGCCACAGACGGTTTGTCGATAGGACACCCTTAGACCGAGTTATGGGTAAATAGGTATATTCGGGTCTAACGGGTCCCAGTCCTATCCGACCCAGTCGGACTGACCCGACCTACCCGGGTCTGGACTAGGGTCCGACCTAGTCCGAAGGGGCAGCCCATCCAGAAGGGGTGGCCCAGCCTGAAGGCGCAGCCCGGCCTTAGGCGGCTCGGCGCGTGGCGGACCGGCCCGAGGCGGCCCAGATGGTGGCGGCCCGGCTGATGGCGGCCCAGCCCGTGGCGGCCCTACTGGCCGGCCTGCGTGGCCTGTCTGGCCATGTGTGGGAAGGGTGTGTCATGCCCCCCTATTTCTGATCCGAACCGATGTTGGGCACCGGTTCGGTTTCTCCGCGGGACCCTTCGGGTCCCGTCTGTAGCCCGCACTGGTAGCCAGCTTAGTCAGCCGCCCTTGGCTTCTCCGACGCGGTGCGACGGCGCCACGGTTTTACTAGCCTTCGCAGGGTATGACGGCGTCGCGCCACCTCCATCGCGGCGCGGCCTGTTCATGGCATCCCGCTCCTCTGCGCGGCGCGACGGCATCGTGCTCGTCATCCGACCACCGCAGCCCTCCCAACCGCGGACCTTCCTCCTTTCACGGTGTGACGGCACTGCACCCCTCCGGCACCACTGTGGCCCGCCTGGCCGTGGCTCGGTTCTCAGCACAGCATGGTGGTGTCGTGCCCTTGTGGTGGCATTGAGCTACCAACTTTCTTCGTGGCCATCTCGTTGTCGGTCGTCGCGTGTATCGCCTCCGTCGTCATCAAACAAGAACAAAAAAAGGGGAGGTTTGGGCCTTGTTCATGCGGTCCAACCCCTCTTCGTTACAGTGATATCATTCTTTTCTCAAATCACACAACATACAACTGGGTACGGAGGATAATATTCATTCGTAAAATAACCCCTATACCTCGATTGTCGCTCGTTGGCGGCAAAAGGAGGTGATGTCGTCGTTGGCGACGTTCTTCGCGGGAGGCGTCTTCTCCTTTGATGCGGAGGAAGAAGGAAGAAGATGGGCATTCTTCATGGGCATCACTTCCATTTCTTTCCCTGGTTGAAGAAGGAAGAATATGGCGATGATTCATTGGGTTCTTCGTTGAGAGGATATTCTCGGAATTCTTCCAAGGATCCACCAAAGAATTATGCCAACCAAAATAAAGTAATATCATAACCTTTATTTTAAATGGTTGGCATGAATTCAATTGGATTAAAATAATTAATTAAGGAAACCATTAATTAATTTATGTGGAGTGGCACACTTATAAGGGAAGGTGAGGAGGCTCCCCAATTAATTGGGAGTTCAATGGGATTAAAGGGTGGTTAGAGGAGATAAGGAGATCGGGTGGGCCCCACCTAATAAAATCCTCCCAATAGAGGTTATGCTCGGGTGGGCCCCACCACCATATCCTCCCATTGGAGGTTCGGGTGTGGTGGCCCCCCCTCCAACCTCCCCTTGGAGGTTTTACCCACCAACAAATAAAAATACATTAAGTCTTATTTTTATTTAATTTTTTTTAAACCCCTATAAACTATCTTCCCTCTCGTTAGAAGGAAACTGCGGTGAAGCTCTCACTAAGCAATCGCTGATGATACGAGTTCAACGGTGCCCTCATATTTTAATTCCAAGCACCAGTTAAAAAGATATAAAATATCGCTTGTACGTTTACTGAATGTACCCTAAATAACTTCAGAAATTGATTCCGGACACACCAAGCATCGGAATCAAGTGTCGTCAGAAACTGCGGACTCGTAAAATTCCAATGTTTTTAAAAAAATTCCATGGGAAATTCGGGTCTATACATATTTTGTTAAATATAATTTCATCAAAATCTAGTAGTTCCTGAAACACTGAGTCTAAATTAACCATAATATTATATTATATTATGATCTAGATGTTAAATTTTTTTTATGAATATTAAGATGAAAATTATGAAAATTATCGATATCTGTTGATTAGAAATAAAATAATATTCATTTAAAATAAAAAAGAAATGTTTTCCAAAAAAATTGTATTTTTCTAAAATATGGATATGAGAAACTTTTTCCCGATAATATAAATATACTTTTAAAAAAATTATTAAAAAAAATTTAAAAAAAAACTAAAATTCGAATATTGAAACTTTCTTATCCGGATTGTTTTTTTGATTTTCTGTAAATATTTCATTTTTTCATTGAATAGTGAAAAATACTGAATTTTAATTGAATGATGCCTTTTCTTTTAAATTAATTATAAATTTATACTATAATATTAAGTGGATTTAATATAAAATTAGTTCAATTATATATCAATTAACCCAATTTGGGTCATTGGAATCATTTTGATATTGAATTTTGTTATAAAAATATCCTAAACATTTAAACATTTTTTTTCAAAAACCTGTTTCCACATTGTGTCTATGGGATTAATTTACATTTATATTTTTCCAGTTTGTTCAATAGAATTTTATGAAATATATTCCATATTTTTAATTATAAAAATATAAATTATATAATAATTTAATATTGATGTTTTAAAAAATGAATACTAAAAATAGTAAAAATAATTTAATACGGTTAAGGTAAAAATATTTTTATCATGGGGTTGAACTAAGAAAAAAATATTTAAAAATGACATATCAAATCATATAAATATTATATTATGTCCATATTTCAACCTTATCCTTCCATTTTTCCAATATTGGTTCATTTGGATCATTTTTTCATGTTAATGATTTTATAATTTTAGATTCCTTTGTGAAATTTCCATGTACATTCCAAGTGTGATCCCTTTCTCCACATACAAAAGGGAACTCCCTATGCTAACTTATCCATACCAATTAATCTTATTGGATCAAAAAACCATGAAAAAGTATCTCCCCAACAACCTTAGTCACATTTTATAGATTCTGGACTGGGAAAATGACCATCCCAAAATCAGTTTTCTATTATATATGGTAATTATCTTAACAAAGTTTTTCTTTTTATTTATTTATTTTTCTATGGTACATTGTGTCATAAAACATAAAATATAATAAAACTATTATATACCATATAAAGAGAAGTAATTCTGATGATGGAATAAGAATTATTCATCTCCACTTCCTTCAAATGGGAAATGAAATCATCGATCATGTGTTTGGCAGACTACCACCTCACGAACGGATATCACCACCATTAATGAGTTTGTATAATGATTGATTTAAAATTTTTATATTATACTTATGATATTATTATACATCTATAATTTAAATATCACACATATTTTTATGTTCAATGCCATTTAAAATAAGATAATGTCTCTCGTGTGTATGAAGAACTACCGCCTTGTGAAGCAATGTGATTCATTTTTCACAGGCACTTTACAGGAATGTAATAAGGGTAAAATTAATTAATATATGAGTTATAAATGAAATAATATTGATAATAAAAAATTAATAAATCACCCAATTATTTAAACTTTCACTCATTAAGGAAATGATATCGTCACTCATGCGTATGTACGACCTACCATCTCCATGAAGAGATACAAATAATTATCCATGGACAACTTATCATAATGATCATAATATTTATATACTGAGTATATATTTTATTTATAATATTATTATATTTATGTATATGGATTATTTATATCATATGTACAATAATAACAACTTCATTAAAAAACACGAATGTGATAACAAGGCAATTAACCCCCAAAACTAGGGAAATAAAGACATATTAATAACGAACGGGTGATAATATGTCATAAAAGCATCATATATGACACTAAGAATATTAATTTGTTTATTTTATAAGTCAATAACATGTTTAATACCACTATACATGAGGATGTATCACATTCATTAAAAACATGATGTGAGGTAAGGGGTATTTTTCAGGTTTTATTCGTTGAGTCGTATTGTAATGTTTCACACCTAAATCCTTTTAGATGGTGTATATAATGACCCTTTGACATGTAATACCATGATTAATTAATAAATCCTGGTATTTTAAGTATAAAGTTTAATTATTTCATTCAATGATATTTTAATTAACTGTTACTAAGTGGTAAATAATTTCATAGCTCAATTTTTTTATTCAGTTATATTACTTCTTTATCTTCATGATATTTTTGATTACGTGTTTAATGAATTTTTATTATCTTTTTTCTAATTTCACTTGTTTTAGGTGTATTTATAGTTTATAATCATTATATATTCATTTATTAATTCTCACATCAATGTTATGATCATTATAAGGGTTTATTTCATAGTCCAATTATAATGAAGATTGTTTACTCATGAATTTTAGTTTAAAGAAGTTATTTGGTCATTATATAATAATACCATTTAATTTTATTATAATTTCTTTATTCACGATCTTTTCAAGTAATATTACCATTTTATCACCCTTTGGTACTTAAAATAAATGATCTTTTTATGAAAATCCAACATAATTTCTAACTTTGTAGAGAAATTTGTTTTAATCCAAAATCATGTTTTTCTAAAAATCCTTTCATAAATGATTTTAACCATTACCAAATTATGTAGTAAATAAATTTATCCCATTTTAACATTTTAAAAAAATTAAAAGGAAATTTTATGCCACTTTAAAAATAATTCCCCTCTTTGTTTTACCAAAAAATTGAATGGAATTTTTTTAACGTGTAAGGAATGAATATAATATCTACTCCTCATTACCAACAAAATGTTTTAAATCATCCATTATTAGTTTCAAATATTAAATTCTACAAAAAATTGTTATAAATATTTTCTGTGATATTTTATGACTAAAAATTTATTTTCAAATTGAAATGGATATTTTTCTCAAGAATGTATTTAAAGATATTTTTATGGAATTTATATTCATTAATTCCAACCCATTGTTTTACATATACTCCACTGAGGATATTTGTTTTGATAAAATGATTATTCTTCCTCTAGATGGTTAATGATTATTTTTACCTAGTATAATATTGACATTCATTTCCTTGAAAAACATTTGTAGTCATTGACATCACCTTGAAATATTTACTTACATGTTATCATTGGAGTATAAATTTACCCAATATATAAATATCATTTCTCATAGAAATTCTTATTTCTAAAACCATATATCAATTTTAAAAATTCTGTTCTAATTTAAATTTTAATTTTTTATCTTGGGAAATATTGAACAAATTGTATTCCATACTAATTATAGATATTTGATTATAAGACACATTGTTCATGAATTAAATCGACCTTTCAATAGAGAAGGAAGTTCTTAGACCTACAGATGTAGGTTCAGAGTCATTAATTAAAACTCATCGATGTATCATTAGTCTTATGAGGTGAAATTTTAATTTACAATGAAATTATTCTTCAAAAACATATGGGTTTTTACCCGTTAGTTTGAAACATTTTTATAGAAGTTCTTGAAGGTAGAGGTATCATGATCTTGAGTTCATGAAGTCCAATTATTATAAATTTCCATTAATAATAATAAAACTATCATAATAAAATATATTTTATGATTGATATTAACTCAAAATTCATTTCATTCTCATGTTATTATTAATTAGAAATTGTTTTCAATTATTTACCCATCCAGGTTTATTTTTCCTTATTTGTTCATGATTGTCAAGGAATCATAATGGAAAGTGTGTTTTCATATTTACTTTTCAATATTGATTATTACTTATCTTATCATGATAGTCATGTTATTTACATGGAATGTTTGTTTTGTTATTTACCTTTCCATACTGATTATTATTTTTTGATTCATGATATCATCAACTTTACTTAACCTTTACCGAGCATTTCAGCTCACTCTTATTTTTTTCCTTCCACGGGATTCCATAAAGTTACCTTTATTGATATTAAAGGATATTATTGAGTGAGTAATGTTATTATCATATTAAAATATGTTGTAATTTTTGCTTTTAAATAAAAATAAATACTCTAGCATTTATATAGTTTACCAAGTCTGGTAAACAATTCTGTCCTTCACGATGTGATTCATTTTATCTTAGGCTAATGTAAAAAAGGTAACAACTAGCTTTGGGATATGGGGATCAAGATCCCCACAAGTTTTATTTCAAATAACCATTTGTAATTTAACATATTTTTTAATTCTTTTCACAATATAATATATATATTACAATTAAGGTAGTGAGATTTATTAATTTATATTTACTTTAAATGATATTTAATTAATTCTTAATGAAAGTGTCTCAAAATTGAAATAAATTTAATTATGGATGAGGACTGTTGGAACCCACTGATACAATATATTAAAGGAAATTTTTAAGTTTATTTTTAGTTCATATAATATTAATTTTAACCTTAATTACCCAATAAACATTTAATATGGAGAAATATACTTACTGCTACTATGATTCATAATGAATAAAATAAATGAAATATATTTAGTAAACTTTCAACCCCTAATTCGATATTTGGTATCCATTTTTTAGGATTCAATTTTTTTAAGTGGAATAAATTGATTTAATATCAAAATGAAAAATGAATTGGAAAATTATTTTTTGAAGACTTCATTTTATGCCCAAAAGAGAACATATATAAAAATAATTTGTAATGGTAATTACTATAAAATTAATTAGATTAATTTTTATTAAATAAAAATCATTTATTTTTTTATCAAATGTAACTTTTAAATTCCTCTATTTAACTAATTAAATTAATATTTTATAAAAAAAAACCATTTTTATTTAATGAAAAATAATTATTTTCATAAAATTATGAAAACTTCTCCTTAAGTATTTATATCTCTTAAAATTTTAGAAAATATTAATGTATCTAATCCTAGATGCATCATGTGAGGAAAAGGATAAATACAGGATTCATAGAAATGTGAATTTAGAATTAATTTACACATGATAATAAATTAATTATTCAGTATTTATGGAAAAATATTTTAGTCAAGCAATTTTTATTTTCAAAAATTGTTTGAACTAAGAGAGATTAGACCACAAGTCCATGTGAGGGGAAATATATTGATTTTCTGAATGGTATTCCCAATAAAATAGAAGATGAAGTTACAAAATTCATGGTGATACATACATTGATGTCTTACTCCACAAACAATAACATTAAATATGAAATAAATTCTACATTCCTCAACAAGGAGAAACTAGATATCCATTTATTTTTGTGGTAAAAATCGTAGACTTTTAGTGGATAATATGATCACCTTTTTTGGGAATTATGGGATAACTAAATGTAAATGTTATTTTCTATGATCTACTTTTCTGAGATGTATATGGTGAATATTACCATCTATTATTTAGATGTATATTTTGATCAGTGGTGTGTATTTATATATAATATAAATCCAAAAGGAGAAAATGATGAAATAAACTTTGAATACATTAACAATATATTTCATAACTAGTAACTTCAATGAAATCCTCAATTTAGTTTTGAGATAAAATTTATATAGATTGTGTAGAAGGTGGGTGAATCAATCATTTATTATGAGATGACATTCATAAAGATTTCAATATATACATTGGTTTTTACTATCCAAAACAATAGGAAAATATATAATTTCTTTACTGGTTTAACACAACATGTCTTAAAGGATATAACTATCTGAGACATGGTCAATAATGAAGAAGTTGTTCAATATTCCCTCAAATTTTACATGGAGTTTGGAGAATGGTCTCATGGTCATGGAAATAAAATGAAAATAATGGACTTTAAATATGGAAGAAAAAATGAAACAGGAGGGATGAAGATCGATCCAACCACAAACAAAAGAAAATGGAAGTAGAACCATGTTAATTACTTCAAAGGAATAATGAAATGTTCCTTAAATTGGGTAGTGGTCCACTAAACTCATTAATGACAATAATACATTGTGAGGTAGGCCAATGGGATGGATGAAAGGAAGGAATTTCCCAATGAACCACCCATGGGTTAATTATTCAAATATAATGATTGTAACCACTATGAAAACTAGTTCAATAAACTATGGTCCTTTAAGGATAATCTAAATTAGAAACCATTGAATCCAAAGGAATAAGGAAAATATTATTTCATCACTATCATTGAGGTGGAAAATTAAAATGATGTAATATAATGTACCATTACTATTCAATAAATAATGGAAAAGGATGTATTTTATTATTTTTTATGGAGTCTTTTTTATACTTTTAGTTTCTGAGAACATTTAAAATATAACCTTGATATATTAAAGTATATATTTCCATTAAAATCCTAGTTTTGGAATCAATGAATCTCAAGTGTTGTATTATTCTCCTATTAGCATCTGGGGGAAGATTCCAATAGTAAATCATGTAATCCTTCGAATGGTAAAATTTGACACTGCAGTATATAGAGATTGTATCGTGTTATATAGAGATCCCAACAATTTTTGGGAAAATTAAATTTAATAATATATTCTTCATTATCCTATGTTCCTATAAAAAAAGGTGAAATCATGAATCTACATTGAAAAATCTCAACGTGGTGTGGGTGTTCATATACAATGAAGATTTATACCTTTCCTAAATGGTTGTGTGGAATGAAAATATCAACCTTGAGTAAATTCCCATCATAATGGAACATAATGATGTATTTCTTGAAGAGTTTCCTTTCCTTCCTCCAGATCATAAAGTGTAGTTTTCAATATATCTAACACCCAAAGAAACTTGTATCTACAAATTCCCCTCTAGGATGGCCTTGATGGATGAAGATGAGATAAATAAGTAGCTAAAATAGAATTCAGATAAAAGTTTCATATTCCATAGTGCCTCATCTTGGGGGGGGAATTGATATTTATAATGAAAAGGGATGGATTAACAAGGTTTTTAATCAATTATCAAGTTCTCAATTTGATCCCCACAATAAATTACTGTCCCATTCCAAGGATAGATGAATTTTCTGATCACCATCAAAGATCTCAGTATTTCTCAAAGGTAGATATTCGTTATATATATCATCATTTTATGGTGAAGAAAGAAAATATTTAGAATAAAACATTCCATACGAGGTAAATATATTATGTGTTATTTTATAATTCCCTCAATACTAATTAATTATACTACAATCATCATGGATTTGTTGAATAGAGAATTAAGAGACTACATTGATAAATTTTTGGTAGTCTTATTTGATGATATTATCATTTACTACAATAGTAGGGAATAAAATGAATAATATCTAAAGAGTGTTATAGTGAAATTAGAAATGGATAAAATGTATATTGTGTTTATAAATTGTGATTTTCTGAGGCGGTATATCGAATTCATGGGGAATGAGATAACAACTGAGGGAATTTCTATAGACTCTTAAAAATTATACATTGAGTAATGTCCTAGAAATAGTAGTGTCATGGAATTCCATAGATTTCATAGATTATCTAGGTTCAACAATTTTTTTCAAGATGTTTCTCATGATTTTACAACACAATGACTAATTTGACATAAAAAGGGGTAAATTATTTTTAGATGTAAGACTGTGAGGAATAATTTAATGATCTAACGATGAGGCTAATATTATTTTCATGTACTAAAAATAACATCAAGTTGATAAGGTTATGTTATATACAATGACTATTATAAAGAAATTATTAGGTTCTATAACTATGAGAATTAGTTAAAAGATATGTTATTCCACACGATAGTTGAAGATCCCTGAACAAAACTACCCAATGTATAATCAGGACTAGGAAGTTAAGATCACTTATTTGATTATTTTGTGCCACTACATATATGGATAAAAGAGTTTCATATATACATATTAAAATTACTTAAATTATATATTCACACATAATTAGATCATCATACATCAGCAAAGATTCTTAGAGCTAATCAAGGATAATGATTTCTCTATTCACTATAATCCGAGAAAGGTAAAAAGGATACCAAGTTTTCATAGTATAAAAGAACATAATACTATATCCACGATGTGTATTGAGAAATAATCTATATACATATATATTGAAAGGATTTATTTGGAAATTTTAATTTTTGGGAATAAATATTACCTTTCCTAAATTGTTTCCCAACCATCCATCCAATAGAAGTTCAAGGAGGCACGAATGGATGATTTAGAGCTTCAAAAGATGGTGGAAACAATAAGGGAATTTAATATTTATTAATTACAAATAAATGAAAATGGTTTCATTAATATTGGAAATTAAATTTGTGTGTCCTCATCAAAATAGATAAATAGAGATCTCTTAATTCTCATCTCCCATATTTCTCTATATATCATTGAAGTTCCATGATGTACTGTGATCTTTGAGAGAACTTCAAGTGGGAAAAATTTTGTAGAAGGTGATTATTCAGTATATCTCAAATTTATTGGAATTTTAATAAGATAAATTAGAGAGATTTATGTCTATGTTGATCATAAACCCATTTCCCATACATAGATGGAAATGGGAAAACATTACCATGGACTTTATAACTTTTCTCCCAAAGACATCTAAAGGAATTAATGTGATATGTCTTTTGGTAGATTAACTCACTAATACATCCTAATTCATCATCATCGATGATCATTTCTCTCTTGTACAATATTATAAGATAAAAGTAAAGGAAGAGGTGAAGACACAAGGGGAACCACTTTCAATCATATCTAATCATTATACAAGGTTCACATATAAATTGTTGAGAATTATTCAAAATGATGTTATTAATCAATTGAATATTAGTACAACCTATCACACCCAAACTAATGAGGAATATGAAATGAATATTATGACACTCGAGGACAAGCTGATATCCTTTAAATGTAATTTCATTAATGATAAGATTAATGTGTCCCATTAGTTGAGTTCTCATATAATAACATCTTACACTCGAGAATTCAAATGGATCCATATTATATTTATATGAGAAGTGATGTAGAAAACTTTTATACTAGGATGAATTTAGTGAATGAAAGCTACATAGACCTTATTTTTTCCAAAAATTATAGACAAGGTTGAAGCCGTCCAAAATAAAGTAAAATATGCTTAGAGTCAAAATAATAGAATTTCTGACAACTATAGAAGGGAATTAGAGATTGAAGTTGGAGAAAATGTGTTCCTTCAAATATCATTATGTAATATAATCATGTTGTTTTGAAGGAATGGAAGGATTAGTGTTAGGTACATTCTCACTTTTCAGATCCATGATCACATTGGAGAAGTGTACTCTCAGAAATCACCTCCACCAAACATGACTCAAATTTATGATGTGTTCTACATATCTTTCATGAGGAAGTACATAACTTATCCATAACATGTACTTAATATGGTGGTGGTACAATGATATATTGAACTCTATTTTGATGAAAAAATGACAAATATCATTGATCATATAGAAAAATTTATACACAAAAGAAAACATACCTTGTCAAAGTGCTCTAGGGGCACCATAATTATAAAGAGAAGACTTGGGAACCTAAGGAAACAATGAAACCGAATTACCCTAATCCATTCTAAATTAAGAATATGAGAATAAATTTTAGAAATAGGAAATCTCAAGGGGTGAATTCAATGACCCGAAACATACAAATTATAATTTTTTCTATAATAAATATGTGATATATTATATTTTGTAGTATATTTCCCAAAAAATACATAAAAGATGAAATAATCATTATTTAATTAATTAATATATTTACATTATTCAAAATTAAACCAATAAAAATTGAAAATATTTCAACAGGACAATGAATATAAAATAATTATAGTATAATGGTAATTTTTGGATTAGTCCAACTACTAGAGTGATATCCCCCATGAACAACACTATGGAAAATAAAAAGAATATATATAAACCAATTGAACTTTTAGAAAAGGAATATATAAAACATTTTGAGAAATTGTAGTGAATGATTAATAATAGAATAAAGAGGTATTTAAATGAGGTAATATGACTGTTGGAATAATGACATGAGCATTGGAATAATAACATGACTATTAGGAATAGTAACCTAATCGTTATGAATAATTACACGATGGTTGGAATTTAAATATTTACTAAAAATAATAAAATTTAATAACAAAAATATTTATGATCATTAATTTTATAAAATATAAATATTTTAATGCCATAAAACAAATTTAAATACTAAAAACTAAAAGAAATAGTAAGCGTTCTTTTATTAAACTCTATTTTATGTATTTCATTGAAATCCTGATTTTTTACTAAAAATTGAAATAACCTATGACTGAAAATAGTTTTATTAATGTTAAATAAATTTTTTAAATTAAAGAATTTAAATTTATAATGGGTGAATTTTTGATATTTTTTCAGAAAGACCAAATTTTACATGAATAATAATAACAATATTGTCCAAATACTGCATTTTTAATCAAACATAATGATGTAATAATGAGTTAATAAATATTGAATTATTTATATTATCCAAAAATAAATTTAATAAGTTTTATGGGTCATTTAAAAATAAAAATATTATTTTCCAATCCAAAAATGTATTTTCACAAGTCTAAAGTCAAAATATAACATTAAAAATACCTTTAAATTTTTCACACATTCAATATTAATAAAATAATTAATTTAGATTATAAATTGGTTTAAATTCATAATCTGTATTTCATTAATATATGATTCATAATTTCAATAATATCACTATTACATGGTTTAGCATAGAAATTATATTTTATTGAATATTTTACCTAAAAATACCCCTCTTGTCATGTATTAATAAACCATCACACCTCCCTTGGAAAACTACATACCTTCCACCTATCAAAAAAAATTATCCACCAAACCCCCTCTATCAATCCTTTTATAATATTTAGGTATGTTTTATTGTAAT
The DNA here is from genome assembly GCA_963277665.1 of Viscum album. Lineage (NCBI taxonomy): Eukaryota > Viridiplantae > Streptophyta > Magnoliopsida > Santalales > Viscaceae > Viscum > Viscum album. Next base: position 282,340,082 of record OY728167.1, read on the forward strand.
AAAATTCAATGAGTTAATGGATTTTAGTTTCATAGAAATGACACAAACCCAAGAAGAGGAATGTTTCATCAACTTTTCTTCCCATTTTCTTCTTCTCTTCCTCCTTTTCTCTTTTCATGTCAAAAAATATTATAATATTAATAAATATTTATTTAAAGATTATAATATGTATATTAACCTATTATAATTACTATATTTATGACATGTTTATATGTCATGTTTCTCTTTCCTCCTCTTTAGACAATGTCGAGTCAATGATTAGTTCATCAACTATGTTGAAAATGTTATCTCTCTAACTATAACCACCTTCAAGGATGTATTATAAGAATTATATATATTATATAAATATATATTTTCATTTATTTAATACTTATTGAAATTCATTTCACAAATTTATAAAATACTATGAACAAAAATAATGAAATTAAAACAAGATGGGTTCTTTTGTGTATAATATGATATCAAAAGATTTGATTCTTAAAATTGGTCATTAATAAATATAGTCAAATGATTATAATTAAAAAAAATATGAAAAAATTAAAATAATTCCATTATGGTTCAGGGTTTTAGTAATCATATTCTTATTATATTGGATTCAGAAAGGAGATAAAATAAATCAAGATTTACAGTAATGGGATTCTCAAAACTGAAACATTAATTTGAGTTATCATTTATTTCAAATTGATTTAAATATTTAAATTCAACTAATATTATAAAAAAATAATACAAATATTCATTCATTTTTTTCTATGGACATTTATTTTCCCAAATTTTGAAAATTATTTCCATTCCAAAAAAATTCTCAAAAGGAGTTTCATTTTTCCAAAACTTCTCTTGGCTAATATTGAGTTATTTCTTTATAAATGAAACATGATAATTTGTGGAAAAATATTACATAACTAATACTTTTAGGAACACAAATGGTTATTCATGAAACTATTATTTATGAAACCAATTTCTTTCCATGCGTTTATTTTAGGGTTACAGTTGTTATAAGATATCTTCCTTTATTGTATGGTTGGATATAAGAATTTAATTATGCAATGGGTGTGACCATAATATTGTATCCATAAAATTAATTTAGTAATTTGATATATCTATGGATTTTATGGGAATTATATGTGAAAATGATTCTGTCTTTATTCACAATTATTGAATTACTATTTATTCACATTGTTAGTTGTGTATTGGATTCTATCATTGTTGACAACTATCTGTGTTATTTGAAAACAATGCTATGATGTTTCATTTTTTTGAATATGACACATTCCATGATTTATAAAATGATCCCTTTTTATGATGATGATGATATACTAATAATAATATGGTTATTATGATTATTCTCACCTATGTACTATTTATGCCTGCCTCTCATTCCTTAAATCTTATCCCTCAGCTTACTGGGTATTTTCTCACCCCATTAATTAATGTATATATTTTTGTGAATACATGTAGTAATTAGAACATGTTAGATTTTAGAATAAATATTAAGAATAATTTAAATAATTTACATGTTTTATTTATATTTGATGTAAGAACCTTATTTTTCCAATATATTAAAAATTCAATCTTTGAATATATGAATGTTCTGTTATTTATCAAAAACATTATGAAATAGTAACATAAGAAAAATATGGGTTGCTATAAGGAGGTTTCTTTTATTAGCAGTATTGTCAAAAATTATGGAATATATATTGATCATTCAATGAAAAATGTATTTATATAATATCCTACATTGATAAATATAACTACGGTACATAGACTTCTCACTGTAGCAGGTTACTATCCATAGTTTTTTCAAAAAAATCTTGATTATCCTACCCTCTATCCATGTGAAAATGAAAAGGGGTTAAATTCACATATCACATTGAATTTGAATATATTTTTATGTGATAAATAAGATATTTATTAGTGATCTAATATTATATTTTCCATCAGGTATGAAGGATATATAATATATAGTGACACATCAAAGATTGGACTGGGTTGTGTCCTTATGCATAATTATAGTGTTGTTTATTATGATTAATGGTAATTGAATATTATTGAACAAAATTATCTATTTTTAGCTCTTGAGTCATAAGATACAATCATTTCCTTGATGATATAGAAGCACTATATCTATAGGAAAATATGAAATGTATACAGAGGCCAAAATGTTTTGTAGTATATTTTCTTTCAGAAAAAGCTCAACGTGAGGAATAAAATATGATTTGTACTAATCAGAAACTATGATACATTGATACACTACCATACAAGGAAGGAAAAAATTATCATGATGCATTGAGTATGAGGGACCATGTAGTGATAAAAATGATGTGGATTAATAGGGATTCTATATTCATTGGTCTGATAAATATAGATTTGTTAATTTTTAAGTAAGGGGAACCATCACAATTTCTCAAAGAAATTGATAAACCATATTTTTTGGAAAAGGTAGATAAATCACTATAGTATATAAGGATATAAAAATTATTATTAAATTATTGAATGATGGGAAATTTATGGAAATAATCTATAAGTGTGGAGTGTTAATGTTTGGAGAGAGGTTATGTTCCATCTAGTAAAGGATTGAAGACAACATCCTAAGAGAGTAATGCAACCCTTTCTTGTACCTATATATAAGTGGGAAAATATTAAAATGGTATTTATCATTGGAATCCAATAGACTAAATTATTTGGTTATTCATTGATCACCTTACTAACATTTCTCATTTCTTACCAACAAAAGAGTATATACCCATTAATGGTCTTTTATGGCTTGATATAAGTGAAATTATGATGTATCATGGGGAGACTATATCAATTGTTTCATTATGTGAACCAAATTTCATATAAATTTCATAGAAGAGTCGTAGAAGGGATCTAAACACTAAGATCTATTAAAGAACTTCCTATCATACCCAAAAAATGGGATGTCTGAAAGAACAATCCAGACATTAGAGGACATTCTGGGATCATGTTATATTGACTTCCAAGGTGTGTGGATTAATATATACCATTGATAAAATTTTTATACAATTATTGCTTCCATTCAAGTATCCATACTAAAAAATATGATGTAATGTATGGGAAGAGGTGTCATACTCCTTCCTTTTGGTAAGATGTTGGATTAAGAAAGCTAGTTGGCCTAGATCTTATAAAGGAGGTGATTATTAATTTAATGATTATTCATTTTTATGTTAATATATCCATAATTAGATAAAAAAGATGATGATAATCTATGGAAAGATATTTCATTTCATGTAGGGGTAATTTATTCTTGACGGTTTCCCTTGGAAAGGATATGAATGATTTGATAAAAATGGAATGTTAATCCCTAGGTACATCGGTCCTTTTTGAAATACTATAAATAGTTAGAGATGTAGCTTACCAATTGTCTTTTATTCCCAACCATTACTATAAGGACCCAGAATTATACATTACATAATCTTTAATTGAGTTAATAATTCACATTAAAGAACTTTTTAGGTTTATTGCTTTTTATAATTAGGTTATAAATTATACTTTACAACTTTAATATTACATGTAGACACATCTACTCAGTCTTCATTTTTTTATAAAATAAAAACTCTAAAAAATAAACATGTTTAGTTCCATTTTTTAAATAGAATTACTTTTCCTTGATCCCATCATTGACCATATTCCTCTTTATGTCTTTTGAAAAACATTTCAATACATTGGATGAGCGTAAAAATCTCAGTAAGGGATACCCCAAAAAAATTGTTAGTTCTTCAAAAAAACATGTAAACCGTGAATATGTTATCATAAGTAATACTTTTCACCATTATGATGTAGTAAATAATATTCACTAAATAAAATCTCATTTCATACCCCTTTGTGACCAAAATATTACCATAAAACCCATAGAAATCACACATAACATATAAAATGTAAACTTGGAAAATAATCATACTAAAATGGAATAACCAAATGGTTGAATTCCCCAAATAATTCTTATAAATGGAATAGCCATACGACTGACTTAAATACCCAATGCATTGGAGGTTATAACGTAACCACATGTCCTTGGTTTATCACGAAACCACCCATCATTTTTTTTATCATGTAACCACCCTTTACAAGACCAAGTACCATTATATAATCGTAACACATAAAATATTGAAAATATCGACATTTCACTAATAAAATTTCATTTTAAATCACAAGAAATAATTTCAATATATATAAATAATAATTCCATTTAAAAACCCATTTTCAATACCGAAACACCCAAAAATGGAATAAGGGGTTTTCTATTCCATTCAAAAACATTAAGGCTTACAGTGGAAGCCAAAAAACAATTACGGGGGTGGAGAGGTCATTGTCACCACATACATTAAAAAAAATCCTTTTTCATTTAGAAAAATGCTTAATAGATAAATAGTTCCATTTGAATGAATGTAAAATTCAAAGGGGTTTATTATACATCGTGTAAAAAAGGAGGTGTATATTATCAAAACATGCCTCAATGAAAGAAGATTGAGACGAAGTCCCTTACCATGAGTCCAAATTGTCTCTCATGTTCCTTGTTCTTCATGAATAATAAAATTAAGTTAATTTATAATTTCTTAAGAAACTTTTTCATGTTTATTATTCCGTTTATATCACTTATTACCTTACTATACCAATTAGTTAATTATTTGAGTTCATATCGAACATTTTGTCAATGATCGGAACTTGAGTCAAAAATGAACTTGTTATAATTACAAATTGTCTATGTTGTCAAAATTATATTATCTCTAGAATGATATTCAGGATTTAGATATCATATATATCATATATATCTTGTATTTGTGTATTTATAATAGCCCATAGCATTTTGATATAATAAATGAAATGTATCGTTCATGGAGACGATAAGCCGTACGTATGCATGAACGCTACTTTCATTTATTTTTCTTATTTAATGGAATAAAAACTAAATTATACATAGGTATATTATAATTACAGTATAATATCATATATAATTTCATTAAATCCATCCTCTATTTGTTCAATGTATGGCATGAAAAAGCCATATCACTTTGAGGGGCGGTAGTCCACACTTCCTCAAATTAAATTATCAAATTTATACAATATGAAATGCATAAAGGTATGATATAAATGATCATTACAGAAAAATATAGATAAAAAATGTAATATATATAATTAATCATTACAGCACCATCTAAATGGCCACCATAATAGGTGGTAGGATAAGATTGAACAATCATCGTTTTCTGAGGAATTAGTTCATTGTCCACAGAAATAATATGTTCTATACCAATTAGACGGAGGTGTGTGTAAGTGTAGTAAAAATAATTCTCATAAAAAAATCTAGTATGTTGAGGATAATTTTTGGTTATATAAACAATTAATAAGAAGATCATAGGGAGTGGAGAAGGAAAATAAATTAAAGAATATTGTGAGAAGTCATTACCTCAAGTCGGGTAACTCCTTTTGATTTAAGCTAAAAGGCCTTCTTTAATTGCATGCTGAGCAAAGTATGGATTCTAGGAGTAATATAGGGATGTTTTTAGATTATTTGGGCAGATTTTGGATGAGCCAAGTGGGCTTGAGAGGTGTGAGTAATGGTTAGATGTGGTGTCATTTTATAATAGGGTGGGGGCACTTTAGGAAATTTTCAAAGTATTGTTTTGTTATTAATTGATTTAAGAATTCTAATAAAACCAATGTGATATATATATATAATATCATCAGATTGTGGGTATAAATCCTCTCATAAAATGGGGTTTAGACAAGTTTAGGTCACAAATGTAACCTTATCTTTTAGCTTTAACCCATTGTTAACTAATTTAACTTTTACCATGTCTTCTTGTATATTCATAATATATGGTTAATATATTTACTATAAAATTCAAATATAACCTCAAGTGGTTAATTAATGACTTTTTAAACATTATATAAGTCATTTTTTCGAATTTTATATTTTGATGACTATTATATCATTAATAAAATAGTATTTTTTGAAAAACTCATTTATGTAAATTTTTATACTATTCGTATCATGACTTTTTAAAAATCAATAAAAACTTGATTAATTAGAAAAAACATAATTAATAAAAAGATAAAAAGTCATAATAATAAATAAAATTTGTGTATGGAAGAAAGAGTTTCAAAATAAATTTAATTTTAATATTTATAATCTCATTTATTAAAATCTTTCGTTAATAAGGTAATCACTACATCACCATTGTGTCATAAATAAATTTATTAATTTGATGTCTATAAATTATAAATAAACTAACATGATGTAGGAAATTTTTTTTCTATATAATGACTATTTATAGTTCAAGAGATCACTTATATAACCACATATAATATTTTGTTTACTAAAAGATACATGTTTAGGTTATATTTTCCATAACATTAAATTATAAGTAATTAAATGTCATTTTCACACACAAGTGGCTCCATGGGGTCCTAAAATCGACCCAAGTATTCCCATGTTCGGAAATATCTCATACACTAGGGTTAGGACACCTGTTAGGATTTTTTAATATTATTATATTATTATTTTTTACCCTTATTTACTAGATTTACTTTTTAACCACGGTAAATAAAATATTTACTGAAGTTTCTTTTCATAATGTCTAAAAATAAAAGGCACCTATTTACAAAATTTTCACCTCCTAATTCAAAATATCGAATCCATTTTACCAAATTCAAAACATTAAATTGAATAAAATTAATTCCTCTTGTCAAAACCAAAAAGTGGGTTTTTAAGAAGTAATTAGTATCAAACAATGGATATATGTTTATGTCTAAATAAAAAGTGAAATTACTTCCAATGACTGAAATTGGATTAAATGATAAAAACATAACCTAATAAAACTTTTAAACCAATAAAAAAGATAATCTATCCATATAAATAAATTATATAAAAAGATAGTTTTGACAAAAAATGCATTATTTTTAACTATTCATTACAAAATGAACTTTATCAGAAAAATATCAAATATTTTCCCAAATTAAATTTTGATGTCCTGTTTCTAAAGAAAAAGTTTTATTTTTTCAAATGGAGCATATAAAAGTAACAAAAACAAGATTTTTAAAGGGTTCGCCATCAAAAAGAGGTAAAACAACCTTTTAAAAATATTATAGTATTTCAAGCTTAAAATCATATTCATTCTTATTTTTAATCCTCTAAATTTTATTCGATAAATGTAAAAACATTTAACAAAATTGTTTAATAATAATATGGTTAGTGTTTTTCATTCCCTCAAATAAAACGGCTAGGCGTTAACAACCATTTTAAATAATAATATTATATTATATATATTTTTAGTATGACTCAGCCTTGTGTGCAACATAAGATTTCGGAGAAACACATTGTTTCATGTCAGGTACGCCATCGAACATAGAATCCACTTTAAATTAAAATTAATATTTAATTCACAAATATTAATAAACATGAAAATTTTATATTATTTATTTACCTGGGATGTTACATCATTCCCCCTTTTGAAAATTGCGTCCTTGAAATTTTATTCACTTATCAAATAAGTGGGGGTATCTATCCCTCATATAATTTTTAGATTCTCATATTGACACCTCAACCATATGGTTCTTCCACAAACCTTGACCTGATAAATCACTTTTTTCCACAACACATGCACTCTTCCATCATGAATCTAGATTGGTTGTTCCTCATAAGAAAGATTCTATTTCAATTGAACAAATTTTGGACTCAAAACACGAGATGGATCTCACATATACTTTCCTAACACTAAAACATGAAAAACATTTTTTACCTAAGATAAATTCAGAGGTAAATCCACTCAAAAAGCAACTAACCCAACATTGTCAATAATTTCATATGGTCCAATGAACCATGGACTCAACTTCCCCTTTATACCAAAATGCATCACATTTTTCCATGGTGAAACTTTGAGAATGACATGTCACCTACCTCAAAAGAAATATCCTTCCTCCAGTTATCCACATAACTTTTCTTCCTTCTCTAAGGTGTTATCATGTGATTCTCAATCAACTGAACTTTTTCTACCATCTCATCTACCAATTTTGGTCACATAAACATTCTTTAACCTACAACATCCCAAAATATTGGACATAGACACTTTTTTCCATATAATTCCTCAAATGGTTCCATTTGTATACTAGAATGAAAACAGTTATTATAAGAAAACTCAACCAAAGGAAGATTTTGGTCTTGAATTCCCTAGTAATCCATTGAAAAAGAACATAGAATATCTTCCAATGTCAGAATCGTTTGTTCTGACTACCCATCTGATTGAGGATGAAAAGTTGTTTTGAAATTTAATTCAGTACCCAATAACTTCTGAAGGCCCTTCCAAAAGTTATAAGTGAACCTGGGATCATGATCAGATACAATGGAGAGGGGAACTCCATGTAACCTGGATATATCTTTAACATGAAACTGAGAAAGTTGATCTGGAGACAGAGTATCTCGAATAGGATGGAAATGAGAAGATTTATTCAATAGATAAACAATAACCCATATTTCATTATTACCTCAAGAAGTATTCTATAATCCCACTATGAAATCCATGGACACATTTTCCCATTTCCACTCTGGAATTGGAAAAGGTTGAAACATCCCCTTCGGTAACTTCCATTACGCTTTAAGTTGCTGACAAGTTAAACACTTCATAGTAAAGTCGGCAATATCTTTTTTCATTCCATCCCACCAGTAATAATCTTGAATATATTTGTACATCTTAGTACTTCCAGGATGAACTAAAAATGGAGAACTATGAGCTTCACATAAAAACTTTTTCTTTAACTATGAATCACAAGGCACACATAATCTCTTACAAACTCTCAAAATATAATCATTATCAATGTTAAATTCAGGGAACTTACCCATCTGATCCAACTCTACCTTTTTCTACAACTCACTGTCTTCCATTTGCACTTGCTTAATTCGATCTGATAGAGACGATTTCACAGACACCTGAAACAAAACAGATCAATATCCTGCATCATCAACTTATATTCCAATGTTCATTAAATCGTTAATAAAATGATATTATTCCAAATGTAACATGGTTAATGTAGCATTACTTTTTCAACTCAAAGATTGGCCCCTTTATTTTCTTTTCCTGGATGGCAATGAATTGTGAAATCATAATCCTTGATTAATTGCAGCCATCTTCTATGTCTCATGTTCAATTTTTTCTGAGTGAATAAATACTTATAACTTTTATGGTTAGTATATATTTAATACTTTACTCCATAAAAATGATTCCTTCATATTTTTAATTTAAAAACAACCACAACTAATTCCAAATCGTGTGTAGGGTAATTTAAATGATGAGTTTTCAGCTGACATGAAGCATAAGCAATTACCTAATCATTCAACATTAGGACACAACCAATTCCTTTCAATGATGCATCACTATAGATAAATAATTCACCATTTCTGGAAGGCAAGGCCAAAACTGGGGAATTCACCAATCTTCTTTTCAATTCCTAAAAACAATCATCACATTCTTTTTTCCAGGTAAATTTTACACCTTTTCCAGTTATCTTAGTCAGTGGGCTAGATAACTGTGAAAAATGTTCAAAAAAATATCGTTAATAGCCAGTCAAACAAAGAAAACTATGGATCTCTATTATATTTGTGGGTATTTTCTATTCTTCAATAAATTTTTTTAGAAGGTTCGACATTTATGCCATTTTTTGAAACAATGTCACCAGGGAATGAAATTTTTTATAACCAAAACTCACACTTTCTAAATTTACCATACATTTTCTTTTATTTTATGGTTTTCAAGACAACCCTTAAATGAAATTCATGTTCCACTTTACATTTGTAATATACCAAAATTTCATCAATAAACACAACCACAAACTTATCAAAGAACTCAAGGAAAATTTTATTCATAAGATCCATGAATACCACAGGTTCATTGGTTAACCAAAAATTCATAACTACAAATTCATAATGGTCGTATCTAGTATGAAACGTTTTTTTTTTGAAATGTTTTCTTCCTTTACATTCAAGTGATGGTACTCCGATCTCAAGTCAATCTTCGAAAAATATTGTGCTCTCTTGATCTGATCAAACAAATCATCGATATGAGGGAAAGGATACTTTTCTTAATAGTGATATTATTCAAGGCTATGTAATCAATGAAAAGTCTCATTGAACCATATTTCTTTTTAACTTACAAAACTGAAGCACCCCATAGTTATCTTCTATGTCGAATGAAACCTATATCTATCAACTCATGCATGCATGAATGGCCTGAAGGCCTTTATTTTTATTGATTTTTGATAACCCTCCTTTCAAGGGCGGAGGGGGAACCCTTACAAGGCCCATAGGCTCATAGATTACATGGCCCGTAGGTTTAGGATATTACATGACCCAAAGGTCTTAGGGAATTCAACTAGACTATCTACAAGGAACTGCCCCTCCCCAGCATCTGTATCTTTATAGTAGCTCTCCACCTTTGCATTATCGTCTGGCTAGGCTTCATGTGCAAGCACAGGCTGGTACCGATGGCATATCCATACCCTCTCATTCTGACAATCCATTTGGATCTTCTATAGTGAGTGCACCTGTTATGAATCCTTTTCTAGGGCTACTCCTTTTTTGTAGTGTGTCTAGGGCCTGCATTCATGTGGCCTGAAGGCATTGGGGTGGCCCTAAGGCCTTAAGGTGGCCCGAATGCCTTGATAATCCACTGGCCCGAAGGCCTTGGGTGGTCTGACTGCCTTGTAGGACCCGAGGACCAAACCGGTGGCCTGGAGGCCCATATGGATGAATAGTTCCAACTGCTACAATACTGAACACTGCCTGCTACAGTACCCCGGAAATATTCCTCCACCCGGATTTGATCTCGAGTCTCTTGGATTCACCTAAAGAGTCCTCACCAACTGGGTTGAGGCTCTTGTGCTCTAACAACTCATGCAATTGTTTCTTTAACTCTAAAAGTTCAATTTGAGCCATTTGATAAGGGGTTTTTGAAATTGGATTAGAATCAGAAACTAATTCAAAAGTAAATTTAACTTCCCAATCATGTATAATACTAGGAAACTCATCAGGAAAAACATAAAGATACTTAGATACTACCAGCACATCATTAATCTAAATAGTTCCTTTGTTTTCAATAATATTTTCAAGGTAACATAAATTTCCATCTTTCACTAGTTTCTCAGCTTCCTGATATGTTATCAGAGATAATGGTTCATTCTTGTACACAAAATGAAAGTCTTTATAAAAAGAAAACTCTTTATCTCTACAGCCAATCATATCAAGCTAAACATAAATCCAATCCATTCCCAAAATAATATAAAACTATTTTAGAGGAAAAACAACAATGTTTTTAGGAAGATTATTTCCACAGACAAGGACAGGAAGGTTCTTATAATTTCTTTTTGTTTGAACATATCCTCCAAGTGGTTTTACCAAAAGTTCTGGATTCATATCTTGAGATGGAATTACAAATTTTCTAGAAACTTTCTCAGAAATGAAAGAATGTGCAGACCCTAAATCAAACAACACATTGGCATAATAATAAAAACACAAATTACCTGATACCAATTCATTTGATGGTCCCAAATCAATCGTATTAGTAGCAAAATATTTCACCACACCCCTCTACTTTTGATCTGTCTGGTTTCTACCCAAGGTAATCGACTTTGGACACACATTGGAATAATGACCAAATTCATTTCAACTAAAACATCTTACTACTGGCTTTTCATTTCCTTCCTGATCATATTCCTTACAATTAAGAGTAATATGACTAGTATTACCACACTATAAGCACTTCCCAGACATTGATAAACATTATCCAGGATTATTTTTACAACACTTCTCATATGATGGAAATTTAATTTTCTTACCTCCAGGATTCTTTGATGAATTATTTCCCTTTTCCGGCCAATGGGACCTATTCTTTTGATTGCTCTCTTGGAACACCCAATCCTCAGAAAACTCTATTTATACCTTATCAGCACATATTAAAAGTTTATCATAGCTTTCTAATTAACTATAGGCTAGTTTTATTCAATATTGAGGCTTTATTCCTGAGTAAAATCGATTTTTCTTAATATCAAGATCTCGAATGAAATATGGAGCATACCTTGTCAGTAGAGTGAACTTTTCTTCGTAAACAGCCGCTGATTCATCCTCCTACTTCAATTCCAAGAATTTTTTTCCATCCTAGGTCGAACCACCTTAGGAAAATATTTCTCAAGAAACATACGTTTGAATTCTTCCCAACAAAGAGAATCAATCTCTTCACTATCCCTGATATTTTTTACCATCGAACCCCACAGATTGGATTCTCCTTCAAAATGGTAAACAACAAGACTATCCTATTGATTGTCTGTACACCCCATGACAACGAAAATATTTTCCAGTGATTTGATCCACTCTTCAGCTTTCACAGGGTCAGATGGTCTTCTAAATGATGGGGGATGTTGCCTCATGAAATTCTCCACTATTGATTTGTTCCTATATGGTTGATCTGGTTGATCTCTTGCATAAACACCATCACCATTTATCGCCTGAGTCAACTGATCCGTCACTACAAAAAACTGTTCAATTCCGATTCTAACCATCTCAGGATGCGGACTTGAAAGGTTATGCTCCTTAGTATGCCTTCCCAACATAGCTGTCATATTTCCTATACGGATAACTATTATAAACAAGCATATCTTAGACAAAAAAACGTGGTAATTTTCAAATTATATATCATTTCAATTTGATCATAATGTAAAAAAATTATTTATGGATATTCTATTTAAAAAATTATAACTTCTAAAATTATCTAAATTGACCTTTGATACAAACTATAAGGACCAAGCCTTATACATTAGATATTCATGAATTAAGTAAATAATTCACATTGATGATCTTTTCAGGTTTAGATATTTAGAGAATTAGGTCATAACATATAAGTAACAACTTGAATATTACATGTGGACAGTTCTACTCACTATCCATATTTTTTTATAAAATAAAACCCAAAAAAACATGTTTAGTTCCATGTTTTAAAAAACTTTTCTTTTTCTTGATTCCATCCTTGACCCAATTCCTCTTTAAGTCCTTTGAAAAAATATTTCAAAACATGGTATGAGCATAAAAATCACAATAAGGGATACAGAAAAAAGGAAAACTATTAGTTTATCAAAACAACATGTAAACCCTGAATGCTTTATCATAAGGAATAATATTCACCTTTATGAATTAGTAAATACTCATCAATGAATAAAAGATCGTTTATTACCCTTTTTTAAACAAAATATTACCATAAAACCAATAGAAATCACACATAACATATAAAAGGTAAACACGGTACATAATCATACTGAAATGGAATTACCATACTGTTGACTTCCCCAAGTCATTATTACAAATGGAATATCCATACGACCAGCATCCATACCCAATGCATTGGAGGTCATTATGTAACCAAACATACATGTTTTATCACGGAACCACCCGTCATTTGGTTTATCATATAACCACCTGTCAAATATCCAAGTACCATTATATAATTGTAACACATAAAATATTTAAAATATCAAAATTTAACTAATAACATTTCAATATCAATCACAAGAAATTATTTCTACATATTGAAATACTCATTTCATTTAGAAAACCATTTTCAATACCAAAATACCAAAAATGGAATAAGGGGTTTTCTTTTTTCCTTTTAAAAACATTAAGGCTTGTAGAGGAAGCCAACTAACGATTACGGTGGCAGAGAGGTCATTGTCACCGCAAACGTTAAAAACATTCCTTTTTTCATTTATTAAAATTATTCATATATAAAATATTACATTTGAATGAACATAAAACTAAAAGGTGTTTATTATACACCATTTAAAATAAGGAGATGTATATTATCAAAACTTGCCTCTATGAAAGGATATTGAGATGATATTCCTTACCTTGAGTCCAAATTATCTCGTATGTTTCTTGTTATTCCTAAATAATAAACAAAAGTTAATTTATACTTTCCATATAACCTTTTTCACGTTTATTATTCATTTTATATCACGTATTAACTTTCTATAACAATTAGTTAATTATTTTAGTTCATATCAGACATTTTGTCAATGTTCAGAACTTGATTCAAAAATGAACTTCTTATAATTACAAATTGTCCACGTGGTCAAAATTGCATTATCTGCAGAATGATATTCATGATTTATATATCATATATATCATATATATCCACTATATATGTATTTAGAACAGTCCATATCATTTGGATATAAGAAATTAAATTCACCGTTCATGGAGATGGTAAGCTGTATGTATGTATGAACGCTACTTTCATTTATTTTTCATATTTAAAGGAATGAAAACTAAATGATACCTAGGTATATTATAATTATATTATAATATCATATATAAGTTCATTAACTCTATAGTTTATTTATTCCATGTATGGTATGAGTGAGTCATATCACTTTGATGGGGCGGTAGTCCGCACTTCCTCAAATGAAATTATTGTATTTATACAACATGAAAAGCATAAATGTATGTTATAAATGAGAATTAAAGAAGAATAGACATAAAATAAATATCATCTATATCATTTATAATTACATTTCCATCATAATGTCCACCATATATGGTGGTAGGAGAAGATTGAACAATCATTGTTTCGTGAGGTAGTAGTTCACCGTCCACAGAAACAGTATGTTCTATACCCATTAGACAAATTTGTGTTTAAGTGTAGTTCGAATACATCTCATAACAACAACCTAGTATATTTAGGATATTTTTTTCATTATATAAACAAATAATAATAAGATCATATGGAGTATAGAAGGAAAATAAATGAAATAATCGTGAGAGAATACATTACCACAAATCGGGTAATGCCTTTCGATTTAAGCTAAAAGTCATTCTATAATTGTCTTATTCCAAAATTAAGGATTCTAGGAGTACGAAAGGGATTTTGGGAGATTATTTGGGAAGATTTTGGATGATTCAAGGGGGATTTAGAGGTGTCATTAAGGGTTAGAGGTGTTGTCCTTTTATAAGGTGGAGGAGGGTCACTTTAGGAAAGTTTGAAAGTGTTATTTTATTATTATTTGATTTTCGAATTATAATAACACAAAAGTGATATATTTATAATATAATATGATTATCGGTCGAAATAATCTCATAAAAATTGTTTTAGACAAGTTTAGGTCACAAATGTTACCTTATCTTTTAGCTTTAACCCATTGTTGACTAATTTATCTTTTACCATGTCTTCTTGTATATTCATACTATATGGTTAATATATTTACTATAAACTGAAAATAACACACATAGTCGTTCATCAATGACATTTTTATCATTATCTATGTTATTTGGAAAAATTTAATATTTTTCAGAATATTATATCATTTAATAAAATAGTTTTTTTAAAACATAATTATGTCAATTTTTATACTTTTCATATCATGACTTTTTAAAAATACATTGAAACATGATTAACTAGAAAAAACTTCATTAATACAAAGATAAATAGTCATACTCATCCATAAAATTTGTTTATGGTTTAAAAAGTTTCAAAATAAATTTATTCTAATATTTACAATATCATTAATTTTAAACTTTCATTAATATGGTAATCACTACCTCACCATCGTGTCATAAATAAATTTATTAATCTGATGTCTATAAATTATGAATAAAATACCATGATATAGAAAATCATTTTATCTTTATAATTACTATTTATAGTCAAATATAAGACTTATATTACCCCATATAAATACTGTTTTCCTAAAATATATAAGTTAATGTTATATTTTCCTTAACTTTAAATTAGAAGTAAATAAATGTCATTTCCGTGCAAACGTGGCTCTATGGGGTCCTAAAATCGACCCGAGGATTCCCATGGTCGAAAATATCTCATTCAATAGGTTTAAGACACATGTTAGGGTAGTTTAATATTATAATAATATTATTTTTTACACATATTTACTAGATTTGCCCTTTAACCATGGTAAAAAAATATTTACTCAAGTTACTATTCATAATCTCTCAAAATAAAGGGTTCCTATTAACACAATTTGGACCTCATTATTCCAAATATGGAATCCTTTTTTCCAAATTGAAAACACAAAAATGGTAGAAATTAATTTAAAATTAATTCATGTTGTCAAAACCAAAAAGTGGGTTTCTAATAAGTAATAAGTATTAAAATATTGACATGACTTTATGTCTAAATAAAAAGTGAAATTAATTAAAATGATAGAAATTGGATTAAATGATAAAAAAATAACCTAATTACACTTTAAAACCAATTAAAAATATAATATAACCATATAAATAAATCACATTAAAGACAGTTTTGACTTAAAATGAATTATTTTCACTCCTCCTTAAAAATGAACTTTATCAGAAAAATACCAAAAATTTACCCAAAGTAAATTTTGATATCTCACTTATAAATAAGAAGTTTATTTTCTCAAATGAAGAATATAAAAGTGAAAAAAAAACTAGATTTAAAAAGGGTTCTCCATCAAAAGGCGGTAAAATGACCTTGTAAAAATATTAAAGTATTCCATGCTTAAAATCGGATTCATTCTTATTTTTAAGCCTCAAATTTTAATTTGATAAACGTAAAAAAAATTAACAAACCTGTTTAAAAATAATATGATTATTTATGTTCATCCTCTCCAATTAAACGGTTAGGTGTTAACTATAATTTAAAATAATAATAATATATTATATATTTTCTCAGTATGACTCAGCCTTGTGTGCAACATAATATTTCGAAGAAACCCATTTTTGTGTGTCGGGTAAGCCATAGAACATGTCGTCCCCTTTAAAGTAAAATTAATATTTAATTCAAAAATATTAATAAATATAAAAATTTCATATTCTTTATTTACATGGGATGTAACAATTACAAAGTTAATTAAACATTACATGTTTCTTTAATTATTAAATACATTACATTTATAATTCACGTGCTCATATATGGGGAATACTGTTGGATATTAACTTGTCTTATAATGAAGAGCTTGTCCAAATTCTTGAAAAAAGAGTATAAATGTTTAGAAATCAGATAACTCGATTAGTGAAATTACATTGGCTAAAAAAACACCATAAGATTTTTAAATAATATCATTTTATGTAATACTATATGTGACATGAAACACTAATATTAAACAATCCATGAAATATATTTCATTAAATTTAAAAACTTTGATAGATTGTAGAACATGCAATAGTGGGCCTAAATGAGCCCTAATAAATTATATTATAATGAACTATTCATTAAATCTATGGTTATTAATAGTAATAACTAAAATATTAAAATTATGTTCATATGTTAATTTAAAATAAAATATTTTTCATTTAAAATAAAAATATATGTTTTATAGAAATATGTATTTTTTCTAAAAACTCTTTAGTCGTGCTTTGTGCACATAAATTAAAATTTATTTTTCCCTAATTTTTATAATTTATTTTAAAAAATTAAATTAATTTTTCGTAGAATCATATCATAATTATCTTAGGTTGTTTTTTTGTATTTTTTTTGTAAAATTCTCGTTTTTCAAGGAATAGTGAAAATACTTCTTTTTATTGAAAACTACCCTTTAATTTAAATAACTTAAAAGGATAAATTATATTTTTAGTTTTTTTAAATTAAAATTATTTCAATTATATTTAAATTTAACTATTTTATTTCATTGTAATCCTTTTTATAATGAATGTTGATAACAAAACCTTATAAACTTATAAGAGTTTTCTCTTTAAAAGGCCTCTTTTCCCTCACATCAATAGGTATAATTATAAATTTGAAAATGAATCTTATAGGAATTGAATTTTGAAAATTTTATTAAACATTTTTAATAATAATTACTCATTTTATATAACAAGGTAACTTATTTTTACCATTATGGATAATTAATGCAGTAAAAATTAATTACCATAGTCAATGTAAATATCAATTTAGAGGGGGTGTTAAACTAAAATGATAAGGGTTAAAATGACCTATAAACATTTCCAAGATCAATTTTATGTACATATTTTGAACTTAGAACCTCTAAGGTTTTGTACTTACTAATTTTTTAGCCCTGTGGCATGATAAAAATGATGGTGTAATTTTTTCCATTAAATAATTATAGGTGTGTCCTTTCCCCCACTTATAAATGTCCAGACGCTCTCCTCCCCTATTTACATATATAAAACCATTTTGTTCCAAAAATATAATCCCAAATCACTTCCTTAATCCCCTATAAACATTTTTTATCCCTTTTTTTAATCATAATTACATCCTATGAATGATTTTGGTCAAATATAAAGATGTTTTCTGAAGAAGAGGTAACATTCCAAAATGGAAATTTTTATTTTTCCACTTACACTTCCTTCAAGTATTATTAAAAAATGATCATATAATAAAATTATAATCTTCCATATACTAGTATTTTATTATGTTTTGGTCATTACCAATATCTATATCCACTTCTGTCAAATGTAAATTGAAAATGTCTATCATGTGTACAGCAGACTACCGCATAATGAACCGATGTTATTTGTTTTTCATAACCACTTTTCATTGCTGTATATAAAGTTGGATTTAACACATGTATATGAAACTAATGATTTTTTAGAATTATAAAATTTTATTATCATATATACCATATTAGGTTAAACTCCATTTAAAATATGATAACGCCTCTCCTATGTATGGAAGACTGCTGCCTCGCGAATGAATGCAATTTAGTTTTCAATTATGCTTTACATGGTAGGTAATACTGATAAAATTAGTGAATATATGTGATATATATGAAATTATATTTATTCTAAAAATTTAATTTATCACCCACTTCCTTACCATTTCTCCCATTAAGAAATAATATCGCCTCTCATGCATATTTATGACCTACTATCTCTACGAAGCGATATGATCTATTATCGATGTTAAAATTTCATTATTGATACTAAAAATGTATATAATGAAAAAATGTCATTTAAAATATTAATATAATTCTGTAGGGTATTTAACTATATAATATAAACAAGAAGTATAATAATATTTACAAAACATGAATGGGAAAACAAGGAAATTAACAACAAAAACATTGAAAATATTGGAATCTTATTAATAAATATGTGGTACAATTTTATAAGGAGATTATATATGTTTTAATAAATATGAATATATTTCTTTAATAAATTAATAAAATTATTAATATCAATATACATGAGGTTGGATCCTGTTCAACCAAAAGGAAGTGTGAGGTAAGGGATGACATCTCAATTTCAATTTATTGTGGCATATTTGTAATTTTGTGCACCTAATGTATTTTATATGGTGTATATACTACCAAATATAACTATAATATAATGACTCATTATTAATTAATTGAATTTTAAGTTTTGATTTCAATTATTTCGTCTAAGAGGAATTGAATTCAAAATTATCAAGTGGTAAATAATTTTGTGACTTGATTTCTTTTCATTTGGTTATATTACTTCTTCATTCACTCTGACATTATAAGATTTTGTGTGTAAATAATTTTGACAATATTATGATTTATTTCCAATTTTTTATGTGGTTTTATTTGATACCCATAAATGATTCATTGGTTAATTATCACTTCAATTATATGATCTTGGTAAGGTTTTATTTCAAAATCTCAATTTAATCATAATTATTTAGGATTGAATTTCCACTAAAGGAAATTATTTCATCATTGTTTTATAAAAAACATTAATTTTATTATCATATACGTATTCATGATTTTTTCAACCAATATTTTCATTTTTCCACCTTCTATTACTTAATGTTAATGATAATAGGTTTTTAATAAAATCCAACTTTAATTCTCTCTTCGGTCGAAAATATTCATTCACCAAAATTCATATTTTCTAAAAAAGATTCCAATTTTTTAAAACATTTAAAAATGATATATTAATGGAATTTATACACAATTTTAATTTTTATAAAATATTATTTAAGGAATATTTATGTCATTTTTAAAATAATTCTAGATTGTTATCTACTGAAAATGTGAACATGGTATTTTTTTTAACGTGTATTGTATGTATGAAATTTACTACTACAAGGACCACTTAATTTTTTAAATTATTTTTAATAAATTTAAGTGTTTATTTTCAAATAAAATTATTTTCAAAATCTTTCATGAAATTTTGGTTAAAAATATTATATTTTAAAAAGTGAAATGGATATTTTACTCCTATTTTTTCTTAATGACCATTTTATTATATTTATATTCATCAATGTAAACAACCATTTATTTTCCTTATACATAACTTGGTATATGTTGTATTGATACCATCCTTTTTTTCTATGGATCTATTATGACCATTATTGCCATTGAATATAATGAAATTCACTTTCTTGATTCAATTTTTTGGTCATTAACTTTCCATTGAAATAATAACTTTACTTTGATCATTAGGAATTAAATTTATCATTAATACCCCTATTATTTATCACATATATTTTTATTGCTAAAACCATATACCATTTATAAATTTGATGTTATACTTTGAATGTTTTTCTATTAACCAAGGAAATATTGATAAGTCTCTATTATTTACTCAATATGGATATTTTATGATAAGTAACATTATTATTGAATTATAATTATTATTTGATATATAAGGAATGCTTTGGTCATGGACAGACAAGTTGGGCCAAGAACTATATATCCCCTTAAAAAATTGATTTTATCATCAGTTGAATAATTAATCTATCATTAAATTGGTTTTTATATGTAGTTTTAAACCATATTATGAAGGGGCATGATGGTAGATGTATCATTATGTTTCAGATCATTAAGTCAAATATTTAAGAATTTATATCATTCAAGATTTAGTTATTGTTATCTATGATATTTTTTAAAATATATTATCTCTAGATTCACCTTAATTCCACTTTATATATTAAATTTAATGTGTTTCCAATTATTTACTTTTCCTCATTGATTATGCCTTATCTTATAATACATGTGATTTTCTCTATGATATTATCTCTAGATGTATTTCATCCATTTTTATTGATTAAATTGAATGTTTTTTAGTTTTTTACCTTCCCATATTGATTATTTCTTATCTAATGTTGATATTCAAGTTATTTATTAAATGGAATGTGTGTTTAGAAATTTATCCTGTTAGATTTATTATTCCATATATATTATTCTTCATTTATGCTAGATAGTTTTGTATTTACATTACTTTTATAGAGCATTAGAGAACACCCGTGTATTTTTTCTTTTTTAGGAATCCAAGAAGTGTACTATGAATGATGTAGAAGGATATTATAGGCAGAATAATGATATTTTAATAAAATTGTAATTTTTATAGAAAAATATAATATGGGGATCATTTATATATCTAGTTTACTATGGATACTAAACTATTCGGTCCATCATTATGTACTTCCTCATATCATATGACAATTTAATAAAATAGACATAATCTCTTGGTTACAAGAATTAGGGTCTCTATAGATGTTATAATAGGATTTATAGTAGAATCTTGGGTATCTAGATTTAGGAAAATAGTTATTTGGAACATAAAACTATGAAGGAAATTTATGATACGTACAAAAGAACATCCTAATTTTTTGGTAAAATGAAATTATAAGGTTTCTCAGGCTAATACAAGCCTTTTTGGATACTAAAATTGGATGTGGTTTTGGAAAAAATGTACCAAAGGTTTATCACAATGAAAAGGCATTTTCAAAATGTACAAAAGCATTACTTTTTATACAACAATGGGCCTTAATGAACACCTAGTTTGACACTCCCATAGAATATAATTTGGATATTCCATATTTTTATTATAATGTTTTTGTCATATTCGATTATACAATGAGAATTAATGGCCAAGGATAAACATAAGATTCCTTATATTGAAAATAAAGTTTCATGATCTAAACATCCTATAAATGATTATATTTTTTTCCACTATTATTTTTTTGTCACAATATGTTTTTTATTTTTATTCAAAGGTGAAAACCTAAATTAATTATGTTGACATTGAACATGAAGGAAAGTGTGGTGACTTTAAAATGAAATATGGGATTGTGACTAGAGTGAATGATATCATGATTATTCCTAATCAATTATCCCAAAATAAGATTCCCAACATATACCTTAAACATATAATAGAATGATCAAACAAGATACAGATAGAGTTTACTAAAAGCTCATGTGATCGAGACCTTGGAGGAAAGAAGATTCGGTTTTCACCATGTTGGAATTGTGGAGTGATAAAACTAGGAATATGACTCAAAGGAATAGTAAAATGTTTTACATTTTTAAAATAATGTCATAAATCAATGAATTGTAATAAAAAATGAAGATTATGATGGAAGGAAATAAATTTCATCATATGGATCCATTTCTAATGTGTTGCCTTAAATGTGGGGAACCTGGCCGTTATCTGATTCAATAACCTCTTTAATGGTTAAACCTATGGCCAAGGAAGTACATATATTGAAATAAAATGGTTGAACTATTTATGCAATGGGATTTCATAATGATATTTTAAAATTATTTTTACCAATGTCATTTTGGATATAAGGATCATGAAACCTTTAAGTATTTATTTAAATTATATAATTATATATGTATGTATTAAATAAAGGATTATGGGTACCATCATAATTTTATTATTTTATTATTTATTTTAATTCTAACGTCTTAAAACCCCTTTTTATTTATTAAGTTATGGGAGTCTCTTAAGATTGATGATATTTTATGAGAAATTTATGGAAATAAAACCCATTAGCTTAGTAAATATTTTAATAAAAAATATATTTGAGGAAGGACACCCATAATATTTTGAGCATAAGAATAAAGTTATTTGGTAACATTTAGGTATTATCTTACATTTTATGTAGATTTAATTATAGGTTATTACACTTTTGTAATTTTTTTAGGATTATATTAATATGGTATTAGAAAAAGAACTACCCACATTTCGGGTGGCAATCTACCATATACAGTATGGTTATAAGGCTTGAACACATAATAAAAGAGTGATAAGGATTTAATGCCCCCAAAATGACAATGTTATGTTATTGTTAATATGTTATTGTTTTTACTTAAATGTCTTAATGAATAAATATTAATTAAGAACCACTTGTGTTACTATTGAGGTTTAGAGATTTATATACTGAATTGGAAAACATATTCAATGAATATTTTTTTGGAAAATAGTTAGAGATAGATGTAAAGACTATCCAATATATTATATACAGTACAATCCATTAAAAATGAATTTTAATGCTTTAATAAAAAAATCCGTTTTAGATATTCATTTCTTATAGGATGATATTAATTGTAAATTGATCTAGGCACAACCAAAGGATGAAATTATGCTTACAAAAAATAAATATATCAAGAAAGTATATTTCCTCATATTAATAGAAACTAAATGAGTTTATAAAAATTAAGAAAGGGATTTTGGAAAAAAAATTAAAGTTATTTCCTTAATATCTGATGAATAAAGTGGTCTTTTAAATTATCACAGATTTATGGTTTTTAGGTTCTTAACATTCCATTGATCATTTAATTTCTTGTGACCTATGACTTCATCACTCTCTATAATTATTTATGCTTTCCTTTCATGTCCATATCTTCACATTATGAAAATGTTCTCTTACTTAGAAAATAGTTATGTGATATTCTAGATGACCATCATATTTCTCTATTGTCTTATTAAGATTATGTTTAAATAACCATTTTTTCACATGGGATTTTCAACAATGTCATTTCCAAATGTCAAACCCTTGATTTTGGAGAAAAATTTTAAATTATAAAGAACCAATTTATTGAAGGTGGGGATATTGTGAAAGTACATGATTTGAAAATAATTAAATTTTATTCTATATCATATGCTACACCCAAAATCTAGATTAAACAACCCATTACCTATATATTTTTAAAAATTTATTCTCTTCAATAGCTTAGGGAACACAAATCCCCGAGTCTATATGAACTCCAATATAGTATACCATTATAAACTACCCATTAACTAGGAAGGTATTAATTGTAAAAAATAAATTATGATATTTATGGTTATATGTTTATTAAAAATCAAATATGAATCATTTAAAAGAAAATTATTTTTTAAAAAAATTGTATATTTCTAAAAAAAGGTTTAGTCGTTCTTTTCACACATAAATCAGAAAAATTAAAAAAATTAATTAATTTTACATAATGAAAATTATTTTTTGAATCAATATATCAAAATTATATTAGGGTTAATTTTTGGGATTTTTCTAAAAATTTCATTTTTTTGATGAATAATGAAATATACAAATTTTTATTCATAATTGTCTTATTTTTTAAAAAATTTAAAATGATAAATTAAACTTTATGTGTGATTTGAAGTAAAATTTATTCAATTATATTAAAATTTTTCTAATTTGGTTCATTGGAATCATTTTCATACTGAATTTTCATATTAAAACCATCTATACTTATGAGAATTTTCTATTTGGAAACTCATTTTTTTCGCTTCTGGTGGTATGATTTTATATTGTATTCCACCACTTATATGAATTTAATTTAGTAAAATGGATTGAATATTTAGAATAAAAAATTATATTATCTTATAAGTCAATGTAAATTTTATACCATTATGAATATTAAATGAAATAAAAATTAATTATCACGGAGAAGGAAACAACTGATTTATCAAGGAGTTAAAATAAACAGATAACAGTTAAAATTATCTACCAACTAGTCCAATTCCCATAATATTCCAATATTTATAGATAATTACCTTTAATGCTAAATAATAAACAAATATTTAGGCTTATTTCATAATAAAAAATAATTTTTAATTGTTTCTTTTCAAAAAATCCATGTGTGTCCTCTCCCCAACTTATAAAAGGCCACCACATCCCCTCCTCTCATCACACCACCCAAGAAATTTGTTTTGGAAAATAACTTCCCAAATAACATCCTTAATCCACTACCATCAAACTAGTGTGTAACCTTCCCTTTTTTATAACAATGATAATGTTAGACAACGTACAAGTTACCCAACATCGAGCTTAGGGGGAAAAACAAATATTTTTATTACGTAACCATTATTACTGAGCCATAAAATTGGAAGGAATGAATATTAATACCTTAATAATGAAATATTAAAATTTTCTAAAAATTAATAATATATTAATTTGTTCTTAAAAAAAATTAAAATAATTCTAGTAATGTCATTTAACTATTCAAATGCATTTTCTTCAAGATTTATTTTTATTGATTTTGTAAGAAAATAATATAATATATTTTTGTAAAATTAAGAAATTATATTTAAATAAATAAATATAATTTTTTAATAATAATGTAAAATTTAATATATGGTAAAATTTAGATAATTTTAGGAAAAAATTTATCTTTCAATGAACAGTGATAATATCAATTTTTATTTAAAATTTAATTTTCTATTCAAGTATTAAAAATATAAATTATTTTTATAGTAGTTTTAAAAATTATATTTTCATTTTTATTTAAAATAATCCAATTATTTTTTTTTTGAAATGTATTTTATATTTTAATTTAGTAGTAAATTATGTTATGTTTAAAAAGATAATTTTTTTCGAAAAAACTATTTTTCATTGAATTTTGGATATTGAATATTTAATGAACTGGTGAAATTTATTTGTCTTAAATTTTGAAAAAAATTATTCTATTTTTTTAATTGGGAGGCCCAAATTTATTAAATAGTTCACATTTTTTACAATATGAATAGTAACTTTAGTAATTCTTGTTACCACGGTAAAGGAAAAATCGGGTAATTAAGGGTAAATATAAAATGATAAGGTTTATAAAATGACCCAAAAAACTACCTCAATTTTATTAGATGATTAATATTCATACATAATCCTTCATGAATTAGATATATGACAATTTATGGACACATGGATTAGATTATGAACATTCTAATATTTTATTTAAATAAAAGTCAAACTTGTTACAATCTTGTTTTTAATAAGTATAATATTTTTAATATTTTATTGTATAAAATATATGTTCTAATATATATATTATTCTGAATTAAAATAATTTTATCTTCAACATGGTAATTAGTTTTAAATTTTTTCGAATAAATAATTACTTAAAATGCTTTCACAACATTGATAAAGTAATTATTTAATTAATTGAAAATTTAAATAAACAAAATAAGAATATGATAATAAATATAATATTAGATAATTAATGTAATAAAATAATTTTTTAAATTTCTTTTAAATGATAGGGATGTGTTAAATTATTTTTGATGTTATCTTGTCTTATTGATATTTTTAAAAGTTAATTTAATGAATAATGTCAAAATTAATAGTAATGATACTTTCTTAAAAATAATGTGTTATTAAATAATAGAAAATTCCTAAAAATTTAAATTTGCTAAAATTATTAGTGTAAGGATAAAAATATCATCCTTGATCCAATAATTCATCTCTTGGAATTTTATTGTCAAAATATTGACCCTCAAAGAGTAAAAAATCAATGTTGTCACGGTAAGAGTTAAAGAGGTTAAATAAGGGAAAAATAAATTATAAGGGAAAGAAGGTAACCTAAAAATATATAAAATTTATGGTATTAGTTGATATAGAACCATAATTTTATTATCTTTAAAATAATTCTCTTTGGAGTTATAATGAATTTAAATTTGTTTATATTAATTTAATATTTTTTGAAATTCTAAGGGTGTCACTCCTTTATCCAATAAAAGGACACCTCTTCTTCTCATATCATCACAATTAAAAAGCCTTATGTATCTACCAATACCTACCCAAATAAAATACTATAATACCTCTTCTAATTATAAAGGCCTTATTTTGGTAAATACACAAACCATATTGGTTTTATGGTGTTACTAAAAGGATGTTGTCTAACGAACATGTATCATTTTAATCAAGAGATTCTATTTTATTTCATCCTCCACCTACTAAAAACATTCTTAAACCATGATAAAATAATAAATCCACTATTAAATGTATACTAATATGTAATTATGTTAGAGGAATGATCTATATCCATCTCCACATCAATAAAGTGGGGAATGAATTCATCATTCGTGTGAATAGAAGACTACCGCCTCTTGAATCGATGTGATTAATTTTCCATCACCATATATCATGATTGATTTCAATGATGAAATTATTTTTTATGAATTATATTCATGAAATATTTATCATTATGAAAATATATTATATCTTTTACCTTCATACCATTCTATTTACTGAAAAATGATAACGTTGTTTGAGTGTACGTGTGACCTATCACCTCCACGAAGAGATGTGATTCGTTTTTCATCACCATATCACAAGGATGATATATATGTTTATATATGTATATTTGAAGAAATAATATGATATATTTGATACTATTATCAATTTTTAAATATAATATGATATTTTCCTTCATTCCCTAATGATCATTAGAACATAAAAATGTTACTCATGCATCTGTACGATCAACTATCTCCATGATTCTAACATAGTTCATTTTTCATAAACTTTTGTCATGGATATATTTAGAAGTATTATTAATGTATAAAAGTGATAATTATGTAATGAATATTATTTTAGATATGATATAATTCTGATTTATTTTACAATTTTCAACCAACCAATGTTATTCTGGACTTATGAACCGAATATCGTTAAAGCATTCAATGTGAACTTAAATAATTATGTAATTATATAACATAGTAATATGTTATATAAAATTAGTAATAAAGATAAAAATGTTTCTTAATAAAGTTTAAATTAACTTATGTTTATTTTTCAGGATGATAAAAATTGTATTTGATGACTCATACTCAAAGTAACAGACTTTTTAATAAAGATCCTCCATTAATTTTCCTCAATACAACAGTCAAAAATGAATGTTTTTTTTAACTAATACGGTGTGAGAGAATTTTATCTCCATGGTGATTCCTTAATGTTTTGAAGGTCACATTACATTTTTAGTAGTTATTTTTCAAATAAAATGTATACATTTATAAGTGCATTTATTTTTAATAAAATATGTATTTTCAAAATGTAAATTTTATTTTCCTCAAAATTGTTTTTAATTTATCTTTTCTTCAATGAAACACCTCTTTACATTATTATAGATATTTTTGTATTGAAAATTTGTTTTTTAAGGAAAATGGTATTATGATATGTGAAAGTGTTTTTAGATGGTTTATATGATGAAATGTTCAAGAATAAAATGTTTTATTTATGATACGGTACTTTAGGATTATATGTGAAAAGAGTGAGCCAAAAAGAGATTATAATAAGTGTTGAGCCCTGTTATAAGTCATGGGTGAGCCTGTTATAGCTTATACTTTTGGAGAACCTAGATAACACCAAGTGTGACCATTATAGCATTTGGTGCACCCATATATCACTCAAATTTATTTGGTAATTTAACTTATTTTTGTGGGAAGAAAGAGGGATTTATCGAAGGTTTTATCCTATGGATTTAACTAAGATCCTATTATTTCTCACAAAGGTTTAAAATGGGTCAGGAATGTCATTATATATATTTCTATAAAAAGTAATAAGTTTATTTCCATGTGTTTTAATTGTTTTTATTGATATAAAAGTGTGTATTTTTCATTTGAAATTTTTTTACTTTAGTATCTCAATAAAAAATTGATATAAATGTATTTTTTACATGGTGTTTCATGTTTTTCACTAGACCAATGGATTTCTTTCTTTAGGTCCCTTACAGATCTTTTTGTGCTCATCCCACATTTTAAAATGTTGTTCATCTGATTTTATAGAAGATTAGTGAAAAGGTTGATTTCATGATGAAAATTATGAAGAAGATTAAATGAAAAGAAAACATGTTTTATTTTAAAAATGTTTTGTTTGGTAGGAAAAATGGATACGGAGTAAAAGTATTCACTTGTAATATAAGGGTTTTTTATGTCTGAGTTATGACTTAATTATATAAAACTCTAAAAAATATCATTTGGAAATGGAATTTAATTATAGAGTTAAAATAAATAACATACGTATTATTTAAGGATGGTTCCTTATATAGATCCTTTGGTCTGATAATAAATCCACTATAGGAAGGATTTTAGGGCACACCTATGTATGTTTTTTGAAGAAAAGGTAATGTTCTTTAAAGAGAATTTTTATATTATTTCTTCTTCCAAATAATTAAAATATTATTAAACCATGATCATATAATAAAAAAATTATATTAAAGATAATTTTATTTTATTATGTTAAGGTACCGACCGATATCCATCTCCTCTTCCATAAAATGGGAAATGAAATAGTTGATCATGTATATGGTGAACTACCACCTCACGAACCGATGTAATTAGTTTCCCATCACAACTATTGAATTAGAAATATAAGATGGATATAAAAAATGTATATGATATAATTTATAATATTATATATTTTAAATTTTAATATCACATATATGTTCTTACATTCCATTCTGTTTAAAATATGATATTGTCTCTCGTGTGTATAGAGGACAACCGCCTCTCAAAACAATGTGATTCGTTCTTCACATACGCTTTACGTGGAATTTAACAATGATATATTTAATGACTATATGTAATTTTTATAACATTTTAGTCATTTTTTAAAATTAGTATATCCCACACTTCCTTGCTCTTTCACCCATTAATGAAATGATAATTTCCCTCGTGTGTACGTACGACCTACCATATCGACGAAGTGATGTGACCCATTTTCCATGTTATAATTTCAATAATGATTAAAAAATTAATAAAATGAAAAAAATGATATTTAGAAAATTAATATCATTATATAGAATATTGAACAATATAATATGCACAAGAACTAGAACTTTCATGAAAAACAAGCATGATAAAACAAGGAAATTAATACACAAAACAATGAACATAATGAAATGTTATTGACAAAAGAGTGGTAAAATGTTATAAGGTGAAAATAAATGATATTAAAAATATTAATATAGTTATATTATAAATTATTAACAAGAAATAAAATATTATAAATGAGTTTAAATCATGTTCAACTAGAAGTAAGCATGATTTAAGGGACTTTGTCTCAATTTCCCTCCATTGATGCATATTTTAATGTTATGAACATAATATATTCTATATGGTGTATATACAATTTCATTGAAATGTAATATCATTATTCAGTCATAATTAATGGTATTTTATGTTTTAATTTGATTTATTTCATCCAAGGATAGTTTACATGAATATTACCAAGAAGTAAAGAATTTAATAACTAAATTTTTTTCACTGGGTTATATTAATTCTTCAATATCAGTAACATTCATACATTATGTGTGTAATTTTTTTTTAAAATATTATGTTTTAATTTGCCTTTTTTATTTTGATTTACAATTTATATACATAATTTATTTAGTTATTATTTCTCAATTAAAGATTGTGATACTTTTAAGAGTTTATTTCGTAGTCTTATTTTATTTGGTATTGTTTATGATTGAATTTTTATACAGTGAAATTATTTGGTTATTTTCTAATTAACCACATTATTTTTTTCAACTATAGTTATTTGTGAAGTATTAATTGAATAGTACCATTTTCCCAATATTTGGTATATAATATTAATTATAAAATGTTTTTAATAAAATCCAACATCATTTCACTCTTCCGTTGAAAACCATTTTTAACGAAAATGTAATTTTTTTAAAATGATTTAATTTTTTATAAATTTTAAAAATGTTTTATTAAATGAATTTTTACACATTTTTAATTTTACAAATATTTTTAAATAAATATTCTTGTCTTTTTCCAAACAAGTAATTTTTGGATTTTACTAAAAATGTGAATGGAGTCACTTTTTTGACATGCACAACATATATGAAATTTCATACCCTCGTGATCACTTGATCTTATAAAGATTCTTATAGAAGTTATAAAGGTAATTTTCTAAGAAACGTATTTTAAAAATATTTTATAAAAATCTATTTTGAATAAAAAATTATTTTCAAATTTGGAATGATATTTTCTTGAAGAATATTGTTTATGATTATTTTATGGTATTTATTTTAATCAAATACAACAACAATTTATTTTACATATAATCCACTAGGGTTATGATGTATTAATAGCATCATATTTATTCCTATGGATGGGTTGTGATCATTTCTACCAAGGAAATTTTTGACATTCAGTTTCTTCATTTATTTTTACCATCATTAGCTTTCCCTTGAAATATTCACATTCCTATGATCATTAGGAATTATATTTCCCCTAAATATTCATATTACTTATCAAGGATTTATGTATTTTTTAAAACCGTATTTCATTTCTACGTACAATGTTCTACAATTAATGTTATCATATTATATGGGAAAATTTTGATAAATCCATATTATTTACTCATTACATATATTTTATTATAATTCACATTATTCAATAATTAAATCAATTATTGGATATATGAGGAATGATTTAGACATGTTTTTATGAGTGGGGTCGAAAATTATATAGCCCCTCAATGCAATAGCAGTCTCATGAGATGAATCATTATGCTATAATTATATGGTTTTCTACATTAATTTTTAAATAGTTTTTTAAAATTTATTGACAATAGATGTATCAAAATACTTGATATCATGATGTCAAAAAATAAACAATTTACTTCATTTAAAATTATTTTATTATTATCCATGACATTTTTACAATGGAAGTTTCTCTAGAATCTCATAATTCCCTATTTATTGATTAAATGGAATGTGTTTAATGTTATTTAACTTTCCAAATTGATTATGACTTATGTTATTATCTATGGTGATTTCACAATGATAATATCTCTGTATATATTTCTTTCTCGGTTTATTGGTTAAATAGAATGAGTTTTAGGTTATCTACCTTACTATATAAATTATTCCTCATCTTATAATGATATTCATTTTAATAATTAAATGGGATTTGTTTTTAGATATTAATCCTACCATTTTGATTATTCATGTAATGAACCACCAATTCTCATTGCCTTGAGAGTACAACGAGTCATTACTAGGCCTTAACTGACATCCCCAAGATGCCAAATGCTAGAAATAAATGCCTAAGGGTTTCAAATACAAGTTACGGGACAATTTACCCTTTAATAAATAACCCATAATCCAACCAAGCATAACCAAACATTCACTATATGATGAATGAACAAATTAATTACAAATAAACAACTTCATTTATGTCAAACCACATCAAGTACACAACAGAAGAAGACCAAACCAAGCATCAAAGTACACAACGGATGAACAACTCAAGACTCTCAAAAGACACCACGACTCCATGCTCCACAAGCTCCAAACTCCACAACATCTCTGAATCATCACCACAAGCCACTAGCAATAAGATTATTTACCTTTACCTGTATCCCGGAACATAGCATCTGCAGAGTCACCAAACTGCCAATGCAGGGGTGAGTATAAAACTCAGTAGGTTCCCCCAATGACTTCCCTACTCATGCCACTAGGATATAAGAGTTAGAAACATTTTTATAAAAATAGTATATATAAAACATTTTCACCAAAGTAGTTTATAACTATATATAAAAAAGTTTTTAAATCCATTCATAACCAAAGGAATTCTAAGAGAAATTGAAAACAATTGTCCAGTAAGTTATTTTTCCAGAAAAATAACCAAAAAATCTTTAGAACCATTTCACAAAAATTCCTTTTTGGCATACCCAACCATTAAACAAACCCATGAAACCAACCATGCATGCTACCTGGAAGAGGGGGAAACCCCTAACCCTTATCCATCCCAACAATGATGGGGGAGAATTTGTACCCTTATCCAATCCAAATTCACATGAATGTTTGAGGGGGGGACCTCTAACCCTTGTCCTTCCCAACATTGATGGGGGAGACCCCAAACCCTTATCCATCCCGAATGAAATTCTATTATTTGACGGTGGAGAGCCATAACCCTTATCCATCCCAACACTGATGGGGGAGACCCCTAACCCTTATCCATCCTGAATGCAACATGAATGTTTGATAGGGGAGATCCCTAAGACTTATCCATCCCAACACTGATGGGGGAGACCCCTAACCCTTATTCATCCCACATGCCCATGAACACACACAACCATCATGTCAAAACCCAAGTGTGTTCAACCAATTCAAACCATTTTAATTCCAAACCATTTCAATAAAACTCCCTTTTTATTGAAAACCAAATCCATTAAATTCATTTCAATCTCAAACCATTCCAATAAAACTCCCCTTTTATTGAAAACCCATTTTTCAACAAACCATTTACAATTTCAACAATCCATAATTTAAAATCAACATTTTAAATTCAAGAAGCCAAATCACTTTGCACAACAATTTACCAAGATTTCACAATTTCATCAAAACAATAAGTCATCGCTAAATAAGATTTATTCCATGATTTTCACAATCAAATTAATCCAAATAAACCAATTTGAAACTAAGCCAATAAATTCTAACAAGAGGAGTTGAGAGTGAAGCCTCCTACCTCAAAGTTTTTTACAAAAACCCCAACAAACGGAGAATGCACAAGTAAACCGGGTTGATTCTTCAAAAACCCACCTTAGATCTATTCTCCTAGAAAGATAAAGACCAAATATCATCATATTTTTCATCCACACACTTAGATCTACCCATAACAGGCGTAGATTTAAGAAACCAAGAGAAGAGGAGAAGTTGGTCTAAGTAGATCTAAGAAACCGATCAAGAATGAAGAAGAAAGTCTACATACCTCAAAAATTCGGCTTCGATTCACCAAGAGAATCCTTCAGATCACCTCCAGAACGATGGGAGAACCTTATCTAACCTTAGGAGAAGAAAAATCCTATGTTCAGGCCTCTTAAGAATAAAAATGAGCAACCTAGAGGAAAAACGCATGAGATCCACCTTTAAACGATCTCGTTTAAGTGGTCGCACAGTTTTCTTGCACGGTTAGACAAATCGTGTGCTAACCATGAATTTTCCACTACCTCGGCAGAACCTCCACACATGGTTTGGCCACATGGTTAGACAACCAATGCACCACCCGTGAAGAAGGTACTGCCTCCAAGACCAACTACGCATGATTTTGCCGCATATTTTAGACAAATCGTGTGTCGTCCGTGCAACTTCCCCTTTGCATAAAAACGTCATTCAAAGTTATCCTGACTCTCCCATTCATCACCCTTAACCTTTATAACCATTAAAATCATCAAGAAGGGGTTACATACCAGAAACTGGGGGTATTACATTCTCCCCACCATTGGTCTTTCGGTCCTCAGAAAGTATAAAACCTTTACCCAACTAAAAGAGTTCTTTCCACTGTTCTTTCATTTCCTTTTCATGTTCCCAAGTCTCTTCCTGAATCTGACCATGCTGCCATAAAACCCGCACTAGACTGTTTATTTTTCCATGCAAGACTTTCTCTTTCCTATCCACAATCCTTACTGGGATATGTATCAATGAAGTATCTGACTCTAGGTCAATGTGATCCCATTTGATCACATGGTCAGGATCAGGATGATACTTTTTCAACTGAGATACATGGAACACATTATGCACCAAAATAAACCATGGTGGTAATTCCATCTGATATGCCACCTCTCCAACCCGTTCCAGTATCTCAAAAGGTTCAATGTATCTAGGAGATAACTTTCCCTACTTCCCAAAATGACAATGTACAAGCCTTGGGGTGATCCTCAAGAAGACATGATCACCCACAACGAACGACAATGGTCTTCGACGGTGATCTGCATAAGATTTATGATGAATCTAAGCCATCCCCATCCTCTTTATAATCAACTAGATCTTCTCTATTGTTTCTTGGACAAGTCTTGTTCCAAATAGTGAAGATTCACCCATTTCCACCCAGCAGAGTGGAGAAAGACAAGGACGCCCTTACAATGCTTCAAACGGAGCCATGCGTATCGAGGCTTGATAGGTGTTATTTTATGAGAACTCCACTAAGGGTATATGATCCTCCCATGAGCCACCAAAATCCATTACAAAAGCCCGCAGCATATCTTTCCAAGTTTTTGTCATCCGCTCGGATTACCCATCCGTCTGAGCATGATACACCATGCTCATAGTCAACTAAGTTCCAAAGGATTGATGTAATGATTTCTAGAAATGATATGTGAACCTCATATCTCTATCTGAGACTATAGACACTGGAAAACCATGCCTCTTAACCACTTCTCATATATATATTTTTGAAATATCTTCCACCGTATGAGTTTCATGAATAGGGATGAAATGAGCCGACTTGGTTAGATGATCCACTATCACCCAAATGACATCTTGCTTCCGGACCATTCTTGGAAGACCTGTAACAAAATACATTACTATCTGATCCTATTTCCGCACTAGGATGGATAAAGATTGTAACATAACAGCTAGTCTCTGATACTCTACTTTAACCTACTGACAGGTTAAGCACCATGAGACAAACTCGGCCACCTTCCTTTTCATGCCACTCCACCAAAACTGCACCTTCAGCACTTTATACATATTCTATGTACCTAGGTGTACAACCCATCTTTAATGGTGATAAGCATGAAGGAGTTATTCCTGAAAAACTATAGGTACAACCATCTGATCTCTAAAACACAAAACTGAACCCCCATTAAGTTTCTAGCCATTAATGGTCTCCCCACCATTGAGTTTTGAAATTACAACTAGACATTCTGCATCAGATGTTTTTGCTTATTTGATCATATTTACTAAATTAGGAACAAGTGTAGTTGAAAAGAAAACAGCAACATGACCTCAGTCTTCACATTCCATATGCATGTCGGCTAAGACCGACATCAACTTCCATTCATCTGAAGCTTCTTTCGCTAACTGAGCATATGAATTTCTACTCAATGAATCTGCCACCGAATTTCCTTTTCCCAGTGTGTACATCAAGTCAAATTGAAACATTTGGAGATACTCCATCCACCTCCTTTGCCTCAGATTCAAATCCCGCTGTGAGAAAATGTGTTTCTAGCTTTGGCGATCCATAAACACAGTTAATTTCTCACCAAATAGATAATGACGCCACACTTTCAAGGCATGGACCACTTCTTCTAATTCCAAATCATGATTTGGGTAGTTCTTCTCATGTACCCTCAACTTCCATGAGCCATACGCAACCACATGATTCCCTTTCATGAGAACGCACCCCAACCCTGGAAATTTGGCATAAAACCGATGATTACTCAAGATCCCCCGCACTGTCGCCAAGTGTTGCTAATGCTCCACCCTTGTCTTTTAATACACCAGAATATCATCTACAAACACTATCACAAATGAATCAATGAAATATCTGATTCATCAATTCCATGAACACCACTGGCATATTCGTTAGACCAAAGGGTATAACAAAATATTCATGATATCCATATCTACTTCTGAAAGCTATTTTAGGAATATCATCCTTCCTCACCCACAATTGATGATATAACGACCTCAGGTCGATCTTGGAGAACCACTGTAATCCCCTTAACTGGTCGAACAACTCATCAATTTGTGGAAGTGGATATCTGTTCTTTATCGTAACTTGGTTAAGTCCACGATAATCAACACGGAGCCTCAAGGTTCCATCCTCCTTTTTCACAACAACACTGGCGCTTCCCACGAAGACGTGTTAGGCCGGATAAACCCTTTGTTTTCTAACTCTTCCAACTAGACTTTCGGTTCCCACAATTCAGTAGGTTCCATCCGTTAAGATGGAAGTGAGCTGGGATTGGTCCCCGGAAGGAGATCAATCGTAAACTCCACTTATCTTATAGGAGTTAACCCAGAGAGTTTCTCGGGAAAAACATATATGAACTAATACACCATTGCTATAAGAGCATTATTCTCAACTCTCTTTACCAATTCCAATGAAAACACCTTCAACTGATACGATAATGTTCCCACTACTGGTGCCAACAAACCCATTGCACCCTGCCTTTCATGCATCTCTCCTCTAAAGAGATGTCTAACGCCATCATGTGTCGTAAAATCCACTGTTCGCAAATTAAAATCGATGTGGGCCTTAAACGCCACCAACCAATCCATTCACAGGATTACATCATACCCATCCATCTCAAGCACTGAGAAAATCCCTATTAGCTCAACCTCTCCCACAACGATACAACATGCTCTACAAAAGATGGCTCAACACTCTCTTCGACCAAGAGATGTTTGATGTTTCAAAACCAAAGGCATCATTTCTAACCTTAAACCCAGCAACTCAACCACACGTGCAGCATAAAAAAGGTTTCAAGCACCCATATCAAACAGCAGTTGCATCAAGGTAGAATTTAAAAGAATAATACGTCACACAGTGGATGGTCCCAACTGATCATCCACCAGAACCTGCTCAGCTCCAAACAATGCCTTGTTTGCCACACTCTGCTCTTTATTGCTCCTTCTTTGGGTTATGTGTCATACTCTTTCCCTGGGAATATGTTTCCATCCACCACTTGTACCCAGCATTTGAGTTCCTATTATTCCATGTGGGTACCACCATGCTTCCTCTGCTCGAAGCTCCCAACAGATCCCGCTCTTCCACCGATGCTCGATTCACCATCTCTATGTAATCACTGATACACAACACTGCTATTTTGAATGGATCTCTTACCTAACCCCACTTCAAGGATC
Source organism: Viscum album (assembly GCA_963277665.1). NCBI lineage: Eukaryota > Viridiplantae > Streptophyta > Magnoliopsida > Santalales > Viscaceae > Viscum > Viscum album. The sequence goes on from OY728167.1 coordinate 282,377,636, forward strand.
TTTGCCTTCAACGACGTGCTACTCTCCACCTCGGGTGCAAACCGCACTAAGCTCATAAACTTTGTTTCATACTCTATCACCGACATATGCTCGTGTTTCAGACTGAAGAAATCAGTTTTGCAGTGAATTCTGAACGTATTTGGGTAGAATTGTTTATTAAACAATTCCTCAAAGCCTTCCCACATCATAACCTTGTCCTTTACCTCTTGGACTACCAAATCCCACCACTATGGTGCAAGATCCTCTAGGATACATGTTGTTAGCTTTACTTTCAGCTCTACCAGTGTCCCCAAGAATTCGTAAATTCTGTTCATTATGGATAGCCACGTCTCTTCCCTTTTTGGGTCCGACTCACCCCCAAAGACGGTTGGATCATACTTTTGGAACTGAGCCGCATAATCAACATGCTTTGGCTTTTCCCCTCTTTTCACACTTCCCACAGCTTAAAAATCTTGCACTACACTCTGGACTAACTATTGGTTCACCTGGGGCTCGGTGAAACCACGTTCTCATCGGCCACTTCTGGTTGGCCTCTACGACACCTACCCAGTATCTGTAAACAGAAAAACAACCTTGAGTCTCACTTCCATAGACATCAAGAATTCCCATTTCAAATCGCACTAGAAAACACTATCACAATGAGGATTTCTACCTTTCCACATTTTCCATTTTCTAAATGGACAATGAACTCTATCAATCTCACTCTATGTCAACTATTGGCTTAGCATTTTAAATTCTGTCACATCAACTATAACAACATTTTTTTTTTCAAAAACAAGCTTTTTTCATGTTCAACGATTTTTGAAAACATTCAACAAACTTTTTGAAAATCAACCCATTTTCAAAATACACAAAATACACTATTTTAAAAATCCTTCACATGAAAACAATTTCTGCATTTTTCAAAAATTCGCACCTTGCAAAAAATCCTTACTCATTCCTCACAATGAGATATGCAATCCTAGTGGGAATTTGTTCCTCTACAATGCATGTCATGCTACTCTCATTGGATAAACCTATGACAATGAGATTTATAACATTCTAGAAGTGGATCCAAAAAACTTATGTACCCAACACCCTGGTAACATGAAGTTCAGCATAAACGGGTTAGCTATGTCCTTTTATGATATAAATTTCAAGTTCCGACAATCCTAATCCTATCTAAGATTTCGAACCAAGGAATATACAAGATAGAATTTCAACTCCAAGGCCAAGAACATCGATGACCACTTGTTAGGAAAGGACATAACAAGATGATACCATTCATAATGACCCACCAATTCTCATTGGATTGAGAGTACAATGAGTCATTACTAGATCTTAAGAGACATCCCCAAGATGCTAAAGGCTGGAAATAAATGTCGAAGGGTTTCAAATACAAGTTTGGGGGATGATTTACCCTTTAAGAAATAACCCATAAACCAACCAAGCATAACCAAACATTCACTATATGATGCATGTACAAATGAATGACAACTAAACAAATTCATTTATGTCAAACCACATCAAGTACACAACAACGGAAGACCAAACCATGCATCAAAGTACACAGCAGATGAACAACTCAAGACTCTCAAAAGAAACCATGAATCTGTGCTCCACAAGCTCCAAACTCCACAACATCTCCCAAGCATCGCCATGATCCACTAGAAATAAGATTATTTACCTTTACTTGTATCCCGGAACATGAAATCTGCCAAAGAACCAAAGTTCCAACACAGGGGTGAGTATAAAACTCAGTAGGTTTCCCCAATGACTTCCCTACTCACGCCACTAGGATAGAATAGTTAGCTACATTTATATAAAGACAGTTTATATAAAACATTTTCACAAAACCAGTTTATAACTATATATAAACAAGTTCCCAAATCCATTCATAACCAAAGGCATTCCAAGAGATATAGAAACCAATTTTCCAACAAGTTATTTTTCCAGAAAAATAACCAAACAATATTTAGAACCATTTAACAACAATTCCTTTTTGGCATACTCAACCAAGCATTAGAACCATTTCACAAAAATTCCTTTTTGTCATACCCAACCATTCCACAAACCCATTCAACCAACCATGTATGCTACCTGGAAGAGGGGGAAATCCCTACCCCTTATCCATCCCAACAATGATGGGGGAGACTTCTTACCCTTATCCAACCCAAATGCAATTGAATGTTTGATGGGGAGATCCCTAACCCTTATCCATCCCAACACTGATGGGGTAAACCACTAACCCTTATCTGTCCCGAATGCAATATGAATGTTTGGTGAGGGAGAGAACTAACCCCTATCCATCCCAACACTGATGGGGGAGACCCCAAACCCTTATATGTCCCACATTCCTATGAACACACACAACCATCATGTCAAAAACCTAGTGTGTTCAACCAATTCAATCCATTTAAATTCCAAACCATTCCACTAAAACTCCCTTTTATTGAAAACCAAATCCATCAAAGTCATTTCAATCTCAAACCATTTCAATAAAATAGACTTTTTATTTAAAACCCATTTTTCATAAAAAAAATTTACAATTTCAGCAATCCATTATTTAAAATCAACATTTTAAATTCAAGAAGCCAAATCAATTTGCACAACAATTTGCCAAGATTTCACAATTTCATCAAAACCATAAATCATCACTAAAGAAGATTTATTCCCTAATATTCACAATAAAATCCATTCAAATAAACCAATTTAAAACTAATACAGTCAATTATAACAAGAGGATTCAAGAGTGAAGCCTCCCACCTCAAAGGTTTTAATGAAAACCCCAACAAATGAAGAACGCACAAGAAAACCGGGTTGATTCATAAAAAACCCACCTTAGATCTCTTCTCCTAGCAAGATCAAGACCAAATCTCATCATATTTGGCATCCACACACTTAGATATACCCATAATGTGTGTAGATCTAAGAAACTGAGAGAATAGAAGAAGTATATCTAAGTATATCTAAGAAACCGATCAAGAACGAAGAAGAACGTCTACATAAATCAAGAATCCAGCTTCGATTCGCCAAGAGAAGCCTTCAGATCACCTCTAGCACAATAGGAGAACCTTCTCTGACCTTAGGAGAAGCAAAATCCTGAGTTAGGGCTAGTTAGGATGAAAAACAAGCAACCTATAGGCAAAAGTGCATGAGATATACCTTTATAAAATCTTGTTTACGTGGGTGCACGGTTTGCTCGCACAGTTAGACATATCATGCGCTAACCATGTGTTAACCACTACCTCGGCTGACCCTCCACGCACGGTTTGGCCGCATGGTTAGACAACCCGTGGACCACCCGAGCGGAAGCTACTACCTCCAAGACCAACTACGCACGGTTTTTCATCATGGTTTAGAAAAATTGTGTGTCGCCCGTGCGACTTCCCATTTTCCTCAAAACTTCATTCAAAGTTCTCCCGACTCTCCCATTCATCACTGTTAACCTTTATAACCATTAAAAGCATCAAGAAAGGGTTACATACTAGAAACCAGGGGTACTACAATTCAATATATATTATTCTTCATTTACTCATGATAGATTCCACTTTATGTAACTCTTACTGAGAATTTAATCTCCCCCTTACTTTTTTCCATTTTCCAGGAATCCAGGATGTGTATTTTGAATAATATGTAAGGATGTACTTGTGGGAATAATGATATTCTCAAAATAATTATGTTTTAATTTTTTTATTAAAATGTAATATGGGAATCATTTATATATCTAGTTTACCAATACTACTAAATTATTTGGCCCTTCCAGATGAGATTACAGGTTACTTATGCCAATGTAATAATGTAGACTTTGGCCTTGGGTTATAGGAGTTGGGATCACTACACATACTAAAACACGTAATATGGGAACTTGAAGACGTGATGTGGAAGGAATAACAAAAAAAATTCCAATAGCTGATATATAATTTGATTTTGAGGTTGAAATTATTAAATTGGGAGATAATATGATATCAGATACCCTATTGTAGCATGTAAACACCACATCCGGGACTGTTAAATAGTGAACACTGTAAAGAGAATTTATTCATGAGTATATATACATGATTAATTTCTGTACAAAACAAAATTATTTCATTAGAAGAAACATTATTTTCTTAATTCATCATAATGTTAATTGTTTAAGATTAAATTTTTGTGATTTTAAATAATGACTAATTTTTAGGTGAACAATCCAAATATCAATTGTGTTAAATTGTCATCTTTTATGACAACACTAGGATGTAATAACAAGAGAAAACTGAAAAAATTATATCCTAAAAATATAAAAACTTTATAAAACTTTATATTCTAAGATATTATATTTAATTTATAATTCTATAATTTATATTATAAATATTACGCCACATTTTTGAATTCAATTATTTTATTACTTTATAGTTTTACTATTTTATAATTAACGTTTAACCATTAAAAATTTAATCATATTAAATAATTATAAAATTTTGAATAAAAATTACTTAATTATGTAAAAATGGAAATTTTATTTCTGTAAATAAAAATATGATTTTAAAATTAATTTTAATTATTGAAATAATGGTAAAACTGTTTTTATTAAATAATTGTTTTACTAACATTGTCTAATTTTTATCTAATCAAATAAAATAATTATTTCTCTATAATTATTATATTATAATTTTAAAATATATATATTAAGAATAATTAATTTATTAATAAATAAAAAATATTATTTGCAACACTTAATGGTGAAAACATCATTTTCTACCAAAAAATGGGTTTTTAAGTATTATATGAAAAATTTAAAAGTTTATTTGATCATAATTATAAATTGAATTATGTTAAATAAATTCTAATATTAGATTAAAAAAAGAATTATTATATATTATTGGTTACCTTATATTTATAATAAAATATTAATTTCTTAGTTAAGAATATGTTGCCAAGGTAAAAACAAAAATGAGAAATGTGTAAAAATCTAATGCCAAATAAATTAATTAGTGTTTCAAAATTATATGGAAATTATTTTTTGTGTATCTATTGATCAAAGTACACACTTTACTAAATTATTTGAATATTTTTTATTCATTAACATTTTAATATTGCAATGTTATCATTGGGAAGAAAGAGTATTCATTACAGTGCCCTTCTCTTCACTTATTAAAGAGACTCACTTCCACCACATCATACCAAACCTATCACTTTTAATATATTCAGGAATCTATAAATTTTGTTCAAACTATAACCATACCCATATAAATTTGGCCAATTTTTACCACTATTTATCTTGAGGTCCATATATCCAAGGATATTTCTTAGAGAAAACTCGTGTTCAAGATGAAAGTGTTACCTTCCTCTTAGTCTTTTCTTCATAACATTTTTCATACAAAAATCTTATATAAAAACAAATATAATGAAATATATATAATTTTTATAAATATATGTTATTATTTGAATGAAAAAATCAATATTTATGCAACTCCATATATAGTAAATAACAAAAGCATTGTTAGTGCATGTGTGCAGACAACTGCCCCTGCAAATCGATATTATTCGTTTGTTCAAAACACTGGTCATTGTACATTATAATGAATAAATTAATGAATAAATTTTATATATATTATAAATATTATAATAAAATTTCAAATTATCATATACCTTAATTCCCTATCATTTTTTAGAAATAAAATCCTTAACTCTGCGTTGTACAAACTATTGCCTCCACAGAGTAACATATCTAATTTTCCACCCAATTTATTTATTATTTATTAAAAAATCATTAAATATGACTTAAAATAATTTAATTATCTAAATAATATAATTAATATCATATAATAATGATATTATTTCAAAAATAAACCACTTTCATAATCATAACAACACATTAATTATAGTATGTTCACGTTTGGGTCGGTATAACCACCTAATTGAACAATGATATAAAAATATATTATGGATGACTATGGGAAATTAAAAAATAATTTTATTAAAATTTAATAATAAATTAATAATTTATTGTTATTTTAAAATTTCTTTATTAGGACTTTAACTTATTATTGAAAAATCATCTTCAGTTGATAAGATTAATGAAATAAGCCAACACCGATTCAACTTTCAAACAACATAAATAAACCACTAATGTAATGAGTTAATAAAAATATAAATAAATACAATTTATATAATCTATTACCTTATAATATCTATTAATGATGACATTTTTTTAAGAAAATATAACAACATCACTTTTACAGAACCAATAAAAACGTTCAAACAATAAACACCCAATGTGGTAAGATATTTAAATTAACTAGAATTCATACGGATAATGACTATATAGGAAGATTATAATTGAAAATGGATATTATAAACATTATGAATAAATTTATTAAGATTGATATATTTATCTTATAATAGTTTAATGTATGTTTAGAGATTTCATGATAATATGTAAGTGTTTTTTGTAACAAATTTTGCCCATTAAGACCTATTTTTTATTATAAAAATAATTATCTTTATATGGATCATATAATTCCAATTTGAGATTTTATAATATCAAATTAATTTTATTAAAGGTATTTAAAGTTTAATTTGAAGTTATATATTTTATATTTTTTGACTTAATTGTTAATCAACCCATAAGTGGTGTTTTTTGTCACTTTTTTTATTCTTTAGGTCTCATGCTATGTTGACTAATTATCTCCGTTTTTAGTGAACTAAATTAAATGATATAGGTTTTACTATATTAATTAATCATTTAACCATATTTATAGGTCATATTTTTTTATCCCATCCTCGTATTCTTTTGATTCATGAGTTACCAAAACTATTATCAAACTCAATTTTACTACAATGGAAAACCCAATAAATGTTATAGTATAATAAAATTATGTGTAGTTACTTAGAAAATACATCCCTATATATACTAGAATATAGATATGGAAATGTAATATATGTACCTAGGTGTAATCACCCAAAAAAGTGTTGGATGAGAATTTACTCAGTTATTAATCCGATACATGATAATGTTTCTTAAGACTACACACCTGAACAGACCCTCTCAGGAGATATGCTTCAAAATATTTATGCACTCCTTATGAATAATAATGAAGAAATTTTCATAAAATTCTCTTGGTATATTACCAATTATAAACCACAAAACCTTTTTTATATCATCTATGGAATCCTAATACAGTGGAAGAACCATTTCCACTATATTTCATTGGAAAGGGTATATCTAGTTACTTTTATGACACATGATAACTTATAAGTTGTTTATTATATGTTATATTTTACATCAACATTATTACATTTAATGGGAAAAAATTTTCCCATATTTTTCATTATACAGATAGAATGTTTTTTATTCAGCTATAAAATCATTATGGAATGGTATGAAACGTATTTTTGAATATTATGGTGAATGTATTGGAATTAATTAGGTGATGGTTATGACCGTAAATTATATTTCCCCTCAATGAATCAAATTGTATTTTATGAAAAAATAGCTTGGGTATTAGAACATACCACTCCCTATATCAGTAAAGTGTCACATAAGAAAATGTCAAAATTATCCTTTGATGTGTGACAATATTGTTTCTATAAGTACAATATCCATAATTATTGTTATCCAAGTTTTCATTTATCATTATCGATATTTTTTTCCTTCATCTTTAGTTTATTATGGATTCATGTTTTTTATTTATTCATACTATATCATATATTACATTTTTATTTTATAATATCTTTTTTTGTATGATATTTCTTACTGCGAATATGAGAACATCTTTATTTGTTTTCCTTTTCCTAAGAAACCTACAGGGGAACTAAGTGTAAGTTTAATGATTATAATGGAAGAGTTGATAATTTTGTCACAATGTGTTCATGGTATATCTTGTGTTTTAAAATTTAATGCAAGATTGATATAGTCTTCCAAGAATAATAATATGTTTGATCTTGAAAGAAATATTATATAATATACCAATAGTGATATTTAACTACCAAACCTAGGTTCATGGTGTTTGGGATATTACAATATCGAAGGCTACGTTAGATATATCCTCTTTTTAATACAACAAGTGATGATATATAGATTTGTGGTTAATATTTTAAAATTATTCATTGCCTCACAATTGATGATTTATTTTGAAAAAACACAATTTATGAAATAAATAATCAATATGGGGTATATAATACTTAGTATATATAGAAATATTATTATGTTTATAGTAATCAATGAAAAGATGTACTAACCCATATATCTTCTTAACAAAAATAATATGTGCACCCCATGGTGATGCACTTTTCCTAATGAATTTATTATCAATATTCTCATGAAAATGCTTATTCAACACATGTATCTTCATTGGAATCATTCTATAAAGATTCATTGAAAATTTCATAGTACTCCGTATATGTTCTATTAAAAATAGAAAATCTCAATTTAGGGGAAGATAAGGAAACTCAATATGAAATATATAGTAATTCTCTCATGCTATAAAAATATATTAAAAGTTGTGTTTCTACCCCACTTTTTCTCATAGATACCCTCATGAATAGGTAATTATACCCATATAAAATAATTAGTTTCTATTATAAGTTCATATTCATCCTCATGCCAATAGACAATCATGGGTTAATTAGGAATATAAATCATAACTTCCCTACATGAGAAACTGATATGGGATCCTTATAGATAGATCCAATCTATTCCAAAATCTTAATTAAATTCAAATAGAGGTATAATAACATGATTTTCCAGAATCACATTTCCAAAAAAACTATATCAGTGAGGAGATATATACATGAGATGTAATCATCATACCATTTTGAACTTTCACCAATAATTTATCATCTAATCATTTATGTTGTGATGTGATGCCATTATAAAATTCTTAAGTTGTAAAAGTGTGGGTATAACCCAAGGAAAATAAGTCATTTATATTCCCAGATTGGATTATAATTTAACCTTTTAACACATAGTAATTTTTACCCACTTTGGCCATTGGGATAACATGAGATTTTAACTTATCCATTGGATTAAGAGCCTGTTGACACTGACTTCCATAATTAACCATTGGATTCATGTATATGTTTTCATAATTCACATACTCCTTGAACATGTAGAAGTATAGGGTTGATAGTTTTCTCATTAAATCTTTTTAGTATTCACATTCTCGATGGCATTCGTTTCCATGTATAAAACATTTACCAGTTCCCATAAAACAATTTCCCTCATTCTTATTTCTAAAATTATAGCATAATGAAAGATTCATTTTATAATTACCCAAACTTTACATACATTTTTAATACTTCAAAATTGAATCATGCTTATTACAACATATAACAAAACCATTAAAGGATCGTATAGGTATAGTGTCTTTAGAAACTGGGAAATATAATCAACTGGTTCATAAATCATCTACGTTGTCTCCCATTTATTTCATCATATCTAGAGTCCATTTTGGAATATCCTACATAATAAACTTCTTCCTGACCTAGGGAAATAAAACATAAAAAAGGGTGAGCTCAAATGCTCAGTAAGGGTAAACAAAAGAAATATCAATCACATCATATTCATAAGAACATAACATTTTGGAAATCTTAACTTGAAAAAGAGATCATAATTTCATAGCCTGGGATAAATCATAGTAGTGAAATGTAATCCCAATAATCATAACATAAAACATTAAACTTTTTGGCATATACACATAATCATAGATAATCATTTCTTAGTAGTCAGGACTCATTTCCAAGACTATCTTAGCAGAAAAATTCCATTTCTGAACCGAGTTCACTCCTCGTTTCAGTCCTGTTTCACTGAACCGGATTAACCTTCCGTTCAAGCCATGTCTATCACATGAGATATAAATATTAACCCAATGCATTGGAGGGAGATATAGGTCCCACCCATCTCATAATTAAACCATTCTTATGTGTGCCACAAAATCATAAATCATACATCATACCATAACCCATGTAATAAAAATGGGATTCTTAATCATCATGCCATCATAACATAATCCATATAAGATAAAAGGACATCATAAAATAAATTCCATCATAAAATAATAAAAACAATTTAAAAATAGGGATAGAAATAGAACCCTATTTTATTAGATGGAAAATAATTTTGATAAAACACTTGAACTCCATTCTTGATGAAAATATCCTTTCTACATCAAAAACATTTTCTTTTCTTAACATGTCATATAATTTTAAACTAAAAAAAGTTTATTAAAAATAAACATGAAAACAAGTAAAGGAATCTTCATGGAAATAAAGTTCTAAAAATCTATTCATGTTTTATAACGTAAAAAACATTCTTCTTGTACTTTGGCCGGAAAAGTCAAAAAGTACCTCGTACGAAAAACCACAAAAGATTCATTTCATATCTTTTACTAAAAACTCACCAAAGGGTAGAATTGGATTTACAAAATTGTAGGAGTATAGAAATAATATTACATATTGAGGAAAAATGGATGTGGATGATAAATATTCCCCATCAAATTCTGATGTATAAACAATCTCCGATAAAAATGAGATTGTGAGATTTTCCCTTACCTTAGGTTCGATTTGCTTCATACATGTCTGAACCTCCTGTATAATGATTTAAATAATGTCATTGAATTATTCCAGAATCATAACCATTGTTATGATATCATATATGGTCATATAATTAGATTCTTAGCTTTTATTAGTAATATTTCATTGCTACTTGTTATTCGGGTGTTTATTGCTTTTTGTTCTAATGCGTGTTTTGTAGAATAAATTCTTATTCTTCTTTTTAGGTTATAGATACCTCATTTCCAGAATGGTATTAGTGTAATATATATCATATTTATTTATTCAATACATTTATATAATTATTATTCAATGAAGATCATGTATAACGAGTCGCATCACATCATGGAGACGGTAGGCCGTACGTACGCACGAGCGATGATATCATTCCCATGATCGTGGAATTGAATTGAATTGCATGTATACTATTTCAGAATCAATGTCACTTTAAAATAATCATATATAGTTATTATTTACACCATTATACCCATCCATGTAAGGTGGTAGTGTAAAATAGATTACACCACAGCGTGGAGACGGTATTCTGTACGTACGCACGCGCGGTGATTTCGTTTTCCGTAGGATGGATAGATGGTGAAATAGGGTTGTTTCATACTTATAATAACATATCTGTATATGAGTGATACTGTTGTTATTACTTCATAATGAAACAACTAAAGATGAAGAAGTAGAAGAAGAAATAAAGTTGAAACAATTGGTAACGGGCATTACCTCTTCTTTGAAGCGCCTCTTCTTAACCTCCTCTTAGGGCACTAAAGATGGTCTCTGAAGAAGACCAAGACCTCTAGGATGTTTCTATGAAAGTTTAGAAGTTAAATTGGTAGGGGTTGGCCGACATTTAATGCTCAAAGTGGTGTGAGGAAGAGAGGGAGGAGGTGCCCTTTTATAAGGGAGGAGAGGGGCACCTTTGGAAAAACTAAAAATATTATTTTATTATAAAGTCATATTCGGTTTTTAATAGATCAAAATTAATTTATTTAGAAGCTAAGCTGGGGATGGGTCAAAATCCTCTCATCCAATATAATTTAGACAAGTTTAGGTTTCTATTTTAACCTTATCATTTAGATTTAACTTTATGTTAAATAATTTTACTTTTATCGTGTCTTCTTGTTTTCGTACACTATAAGGTTAATAGACTTACAATAACAAGACAAATGAACCCCAAGTTGTTTATTATTAATATATATAACCTTATCTAAGTCATTTGGTCGAACCTTAGATTTTTAAGAATAAAATAACAATTAATAATATAATATTTGTTTTAAAAACTATTTTATGTCAATTTTGACACTATTTGGTACTAGATTTTTTGTGAAAATCATAACAGAATGATTAGTTAGAAAAAAGTTAATTAAATCAATACTAATATGTCATATTAACCGATGAAATTAGTTTAATTCACAAAAAGTCTCAAATTACATTTATTTGGGTATTTATAACATCAGTTATGTTAATATTTCATTAATAAGATAATTAATGCATCATTATTGTGTCATAAGTAAATTAAATTATTTACTTTCTAAAATTTTTAAATAAAATACCATTATGTATGAAATACTTTTATATTTCTCATGAATATTTATAGTCAAATTTATATTGTGTATAACCATATATTAAAAATGATTTAGTTATTAAACTTTGATTTTTAACTATTTTAACCCTTCTTTAAATAAATTAATAATAAATGTCCTAATCTAATCCAGGTGGACCTAAATGGTCATATTTTATTCATAAGGTTTTTCTTGGTCTAATTACACTTATCCAATAGAATTATGACATGTGTTAGGGTAATAATAATATCATTTTTACCGTTAATTACCGTATTTACTTTTAACCGTGGTAAATAAAAGTAAAAAGTTACTATACACCAAAAATTATTTTCATCTCATTGAACTACATTTTAGTCCTTGATATTAACCGTGTCTCTCTTATTTTCGAAATTCCACTCACAGAAGCGGTAAAATTAAGTTTTATGTGAATTTGAAAATTCTTTTAAGAGGTGGGTAAAAGACGGTGAAAAGTTCAATAAAATTTCTATATATCTAAAATTATTATAAAATGACTCCAATGAATTACATTGAACTTATATAGGTATTATGTATAAATTTTGACCTAAAATAAATTTAAATAAAATAAATAATTATTTAAATAAAAGTCAGTTTTTAAATAGTAACCCAGTGTTTTCACTATTCATCAAAAATTTAAAGTTTTCAGAAAAATACCAGAATTTTACCCTAGGATAATTTCGATATTCAGAATCTAGAAATGAAGTCCATTTTGAAAGATAAAATTTATAAAATTTCAAAAAGTGGGTATTAATATTCATAACGGCTAGTTTTAATAACATTTTAATAGCATATCGTTGTTTAGTGAAACTTGGTATTGCGTACGATGCAAGCTATCGAGGAAGGTTGTGATTGAGTGTAAAGCATGCCAAGCTAGTGTTGTGTATAGTGAAATATTCCTTTTATGGTGTATATAACATAAAAACAAAACATTTCTCATAAAAATCTCGGGTGTTACATTCTACCCCCCTTAAAATGAATTTCACCCTCGAAATTCGTCACTTTGTAACAAACAGATGAGGATACCTCTCCATCATTATATCCTCAAGCTCCCATGTAGCTTCCTCTAATTGGTGGTTCCTCCATACAACATTCACCAAATGAGTGGTCTTGTTCTGTAGGACTTTTTCGCTACGATCCAGAATCTCTATCAGGTGTTCATCATAAGAAAGATCTTGCTCCAGCGGTACAACTTCTGAGCTGAGTACATGTGGGGATCGGGTATGTACTTTCTCAAGAGCGATACATGGAACACATCATGAACTTGAGAGAGATTTGGTAGAAGCGCCAATCGGTAAGCTACCTTCCCAACATGATCCAGTATTTCCAAAGGACCGGTATACCTAGGGCTCATCTTTCCCTTCTTTCAAAATCTCATTACTCTCTTCCGAGGAGATATTCGTAAGAATACTTTATCACCCACTTCAAACTCTAGGTATTTTCTTCGGTTATCGGAATAACTTTTTTGTCGACTCTGAGCTGCTCTAATGTGTTGTTTAATAGATCTAACCTTTTCTGCCATCTCATCAAAAAGATCACCTTTTTTTCCCCAACTTCATCCCAGCAAGTTGGAGTTCGTCATTTGTTTCCATAGAGAGCTTCATAAGGATCCATCTGAATACTGGAGTGAAAGATATTATTATAAGAAAATTCCACCAAAGGTAGGTGTTGATCCCATCCACCTTTGAAATCCATAGAGAAAGCTCTTAACATATCTTCTAGAGTTTGAATTGTTCTCTCAGACTGACCATCTGTTTGAGGATGATAAGTAGTGCTAAAACTCAACTCTGTATCCAGAGTATGCAGAAGACTTCGCCAGAACTTTGAGGTAAACCTTGGATCCCGATCAGATATAATGTAAAGTGGTACTTGATACAATCTTACCACTTCCTTTACATAAATCCTGGAAAGCTGATCTAGAGAGAAATCCTCTCTAATAGCAATGAAGTGTGCAGACTTTGTAAGACGATCAACTATAACCCAGATAGCATTATTACCTTTGGATATTTTAGGAAGTCCAGCGACAAAGTCCATAGTGATGTTTTCCCATTTCCATTCAGGTATGTGTAATGGTTGTAACATTCCCTTAGACTTCTGTCTCTCAGCTTTAACTTGCTAACAAACCAATCATCGAGAGACATATTCAGCAACATCTCTTTTCATGCCATCCCACCAGAAGTAATCTTTCAGGTCCCTATACATCTTCGTGCTTCCAGGATGAATAGAGAATGAAGAAATATGAGCCTCATCCAGAAGATCCTTTAATTCTAGGATGGGAGGAACACAAACTTGATTCATGAACCTTATTATCCCATCACAATCAAGGTTGAATTCAGGAACATTTTTCACCTTCTTTTGTAACTCTGCGTCTTCTTTTTGTGCCTCTTTAATCTTCACATGTATATATGGTTGAACATTCATTTGAGAAAGGTAAGATTTTTCCCCTTCCATTATAATTCCAAGATCCATCCTTTGTAAATCTATAAATATTGGATCTTTTGTGATCCTCAAAATGGATAAGCTAGCATGGTCTTTTCGACTTAATGCATATGCCACCTTGTTTTCTTTCCCTGGGTGGTAATTAATTGAGCAGTCGTAATCCTTAATCAACTCCAACCATCTTCTTTGGCGCATATTCATCTCATTTTGTGTGATAATATACTTTAAACTTTTATGATCAGTATAAATATCACACCTTTCACCATAAAGATAATGCCTCCAAATCTTTAATGCAAAGATTACCGCAGCTAACTCCAAATCATGAGTTGGGTAATTTTTCTCATGGATTTTCAACTGTCGTGAGGCATAAGCTATCACCATATCATTTTTCATAAGAACACACCCCAACCCTTTCTTGGATGCATCACTTTAGATCACAAACCTTTCTCCACTACAAGGAAGTGTGAGCACAAGTGCACTGGATAACCTTCTTTTTAACTCCTTGAAATTTTCTTCACATTCCTCTGTCCAAACGAACTTAACTCCTTTTAGAGTCAACCTGATGAGTGGATTAGATAATCGTGAAAAATATTTCAAAAAACGTTGGTAATATCCAGCCAAACCAAGAAAAATTCGGATCTCGGTTACTGTTGTTGGTCTCGACCATCTTTCAATAACCTCTGTTTTTGCTGGATCCACAGATATCCCCTCTTTTGAGATTATGTGACCCAAAAATGCAACTTTTTGAAGCCAATATTCACACTTGGTAAATTTGGCATAAAGCCTCTCCTTTCTCAGGGTCTTCAATACAATTCTAAAGTGATCTTCATGTTCTTCCTTGCTCTTTGAATAGACAAGAATATCGTCTATAAAGACTACCACAAACTGATCAAGAAAGTCTCTAAAGACTCTATTCATTAGATCCATGAAGATAGCAGGGGAATTAGTAAGACCAAATGGCATCACTATAAATTCATAGTGTCCATACCTTGTACGAAAAGCCGACTTTGGTATATCCTCCCTTTTGACCCTTAATTGATGATACCCTGAACGAAGATCAATCTTGGAAAAGTATTGAGCTCCGTGTAGTTGGTCAAATAAGCCATCAATGTGTGGGAGAAGATATTTGTTCTTGATAGTGATCTTGTTACGTTCTCAATAATCAATGAAGAGTCTCATTGATTCATCTTTCTTCTTAACAAATAGAACAGGTGCTCCCCAAGGTGACACACTAGGGCGTATGAATCCCTTATCAAGATTCTCTTGGAGTTGCTTCTTCAATTCCTGCAACTCATTTGGGGCCATTCTTTAAGGTGTCTTTGAAATAGGTAAAGCACCCAGTACGAGTTCTATTGAAAACTCAACTTCACAATTTGGTGGAAGACCCGGAAATTCCTCCGGAAAGACATCATCATACTCCTGTACAATGTGTGTACTCTTAATCTTGAGTTTCTCTCCAACCATTTGAGATAAATAACCTTCATTTAGTGGAATCAAGACCCATAAGATGGAATAAATTTCCACTGGAAGGTTATGTTCATCCTTGCATTGATAGACGATCATAGATTGATCTGGAATATGAAATGTGACTTCCCTTCTTTGGAAATTGATATGAGCTCCATATAAAGAAATCCAATCCATGCCAAGAATCACATCAAATTCCACTATCAGAAGGATCACAAGATTTGTCGGAAGCACTTTCCCACAAACCTCAATCGGAGAAGAATTATAAACTTTTGATGCGACTGTTATGCCATTAGGGGTTGTCACAGCTAACTCAACATCTCAGTGTTGAGGTAATACGGCAATACCCTTAGAAAATTATTCAGAAATAAAAGAGTGGGTGGATCCAGAATCAAATAAAACATTTTCTACTTTAGAGTTGATGGTAAGTGTACCTTTCACCACTTTGTTCTCATACTCCACATCGCTGATAGAAATTGCATGTGACTTTCCTTTGTCTTTAGCCCTAAGGGTTTGTTGATGTCAATCATCATCAACAACCCTTGGATTAGGGCATTGATTGGAATAATGTCCCATTTCCTTGAACTTGTAACATTGAAGTGTAGGAGGTGCACTCTGTGTAGCCTTTTCTTTATTCGCATCACTAGACATCTTCTTCCCTTCATTGTGGCATTCAAATGCTGGATGACCATCTTTTCTAAATTTGAATCCTTTACCTATCCCTTTAAGAAAACTCCCTCCATTTTTATTTCCACACATTGAGCATAAGGGAAAACTCATCTTCTTTTCAGTTTGGTCTTTAGATTTTCCTTTGAATTCCATTTTCCTCTTCTTATCAAACCCAAATGACTGATGGGTTACTCCAATCTCCATCTCAACCTTGAGAGCACATCTAACGATTTCCTCGTAGCTGTTGAAGTCCCTTATGTCTAATGCCCTTCTAAGACTTGGTTTTAAGCCACTAAAGAATCGATCGATCTTACTCTCAGGTTGGATAATAATCCCAGAAGCGTACCTTGCAAGTCTTGTAAAATTTTCTTCCTAGGTACCAACAGATTCATCATCCTTTTTCTTTAGTTCAAGAAACTCTTTCTCCATGTTTGTTCTAAGAATACGAGGTAAGTACTTATTGAAAAATATGTTCTTGAACTCATCCCATTCCATGGACTCAATTTCATCTCTTGGCCTCGTATTCTTGATAATATTCCACCATTGATCAGCTTCACCTTCCGAATGATATACTGCTAAGATGACTTTATCATGTTCAGAACATTGAAGAATTGAAAATATCTTTTCAGTGGTACTGATCCATTGTTCAACCACTAATGGATCAGTAAACCCACTGAATGAGGGTGGATGTTGCCTCGTGAAGGATTCAACGGAATGTTGCTCCTTCCTTTGCTCATTTGGATGTCCTGAATGATTCCTAGCTTGAGAATGTTGTGTGAGCATGGCTACAAGATTTTTCATTCCAGCTCCCATAACGTTTGGTTGCTCAGGGGGACAATCATTTCATTGCCCGTCGCATTTCACATTGACACGGTTCCTTCGAGTTCCAACCATTGACTAAAACCAAGAAGAATAGTGTGAGAAACACTAATTATAATAGGAAAACCACATAATCAAGAATAAAATTTCACACTTAAGGTCTTATCATAGGTTACTCATGGCCATTTCTAAAACACTAAGTTTTTGTTCTATGCTTATACTTATCCTTAAGGTTCTTACTAAGGATTTCACATCCTAGTTTCTGATGGTTGACTATACCTTTCCTCTGATACCAACTATAACGACCCAAACATTACATACATTTTTAATACTTCAAAATTGAAGCACTCTTATTACAACATATAACAAAACCATGAAAGGACCGTATAGGTATAGTGTCTTTAGAAACTGGGAAACATAAACAACTTGTTCATAAATCATCTACGTTGTCTCCCATTTATTTCATCATATCTAGAGTCCCTTTTGGAATATCCTACTTAATAACATTCTTCTAGACCTGGGGAAAGAAAACATACAAAAGGGTGAGCTCAAATGCTCAGTAATGGTAACAAAAGAAATATCAATCACATCATATTCATAAGAACATAACATTTTGGGAATCTTAACCTGCATAAGAGATCATAATTTCATGACATGGGATAAATCATAATAGTGAAATGAAATCCCAATAATCATAACATAAAACATGAAACTTTGTGTAATACACACATAATCATAGATAATCATTTCTTAATAGTCAAGACTCATTTCCAAGACTATCTGTGCGGACAAAGTCCATTTCTAAACCGAGTTCACTCCTCGTTTCAATCCTGTTTCACTGAACCAGATTAACCTGTCATTCCAGCCATGTCTATCTCATGAGAGATAAATCTTTACCCGATGCATTGGAGGTAGATATAGGTCCCACCCATCTCATAATGAAACCATTCTTATGTGTGCCACAAAATCATAAATCATACATCATAGCATAACCCATGTAATAAAAATGGTATTCCTAATCATCATTCCATCATAACATAATCCATATAAGATAAAAGGACATCATAAAAATAATTCAATCATAACATAATCAAAACAATGTAAAAATAGGGATAGAAATAGAACCCTATATTATCTTAGATGGAAAATAATATTCATAAAACACTTGAACTCCTTTCTTGAGGAAAATATCCTTTCTTCTTCAAAAACATTTTCCTTTCTTAACATGTCATATAATTTTGAACTAAAAGAAGTTGAATAAAAATAAACTTGAAAACATGTAAATGAAGATTCATGGAAATAATGTTCTAAAAATCCATTCATGCTGTATAAGTTAAAAAACATTCTTCTCGTACTTTGGCCGGAAAAGCCAAAAAGTTACTCGTACGAAAAACGACAAAAGATTCCTTTCATATATTTTACTAAAAACTCAACAAAGGGTAGAATTGGATTTAAAAAATTGTAGGAGGATAGAAATAATATTAAATATTGAGGAAACATGGATGTGGATGATAAATATTCCCCAATAAATTCTGATGTATAAACAATCTCAGATAAAAATGAGATTGTGAGATTTTCCCTTACCGTAGGTCCGATTTGCTTCGTACGTGTCCGAACCTCTTGTATAATGATTTAAATAATGTCATTGACTTATTACAGAATCATAACCATTGTTATGATATAATATATGGTCATATTCTTATATTCTTATCTTTTATTAGTAATATTTCATTGCTACTTGTTATTCGGGTGTTTATTGCTTTTTGTTCTTATGCGTGTTTTGTAGAATAAATTCTTATTCTTATTTTTAGGTTATAGATACATCATTTCCAGAATGGTATTAGTGTAATATATATCATATTTATTCATTCAATTCATTTATATAATCATTATGCAATGAAGATCATGTAGAACGAGTTGCATCACATCGTGGAGACGGTAGGTCGTACGTACGCACGAGCGATGATATTGTTCCCATGATCATGGAATTGAATTAAAGTGTATGTATACTATTTCAGAATCAATATCAATTTACAATAACCATATATAGTTATTATTTACACCATTATAACCATCCAAGTAAGGTGGTGGGGGGAAATAGATTACACCACGGCGTGGAGAGGGTATTCCGTACGTACGCATGCGCGGTGATTTCGTTTTCTGTTGGATGGATAGATGGTGAAATAGGGTTGTTTCATACTTATAATAAAATATCAGTATATGAGTGATACTTATGTTATTACTTCATAATTAAATAACAAAATAAGAAGAAGTATAAGAAGAAATAAAGTTGAAAGAATCGGTAACGGACATTACCTCTTCTTTGAAGAGCCTCTTTTTAACCTCCTCTTAGGGCACTAAAGATGGTCTTTGAAGAAGACCAATACCTCTAGGATGTTTCTAAGGAAGTGGAGAAGAGAAATTGGCAGGGTTTGGCCGATCTTGAAGGATCAAAGTGGTGTGAGGAAGAGAGGGAGCAGGTGACCTTTTATAAAAGAGGAGAGGGGCACCTTTGGAAAAACTAAAAATATTATTTTATTATAAAGTCATATTCGGCATTTACTAGCTCCGAATTAATTTATTTAGACGCTAAGGTGGGGATGGGTCGAAATTCTCTCATCCAATACAATTTAGACATGTTTAGGTTTCTATTTTAACCTTATCATTTAGATTTAACTTTAAGTTAAATAATTTTACTTTTGCAGTGTCTTCTTGTTTTCTTACACTATAAGGTTAATAAACTTACTATAACAATCCAAACGAACCCCAAGTTGTTTATTATTAATATATATAACCTTATCTAAGTCTTTTGGCCGAACCTTAGATTTTTAAGAATAAAATAATAATTAATAATATAATATTTGTTTTAAAAACTATTTTATGTCAATTTTGACACTATTTGGTACTTGATTTTTTGTGAAAATCATAACAGAATGATTAGTTCAAAAAATGTTAATTAAATCAATAAAAATATGTCATATTAACCAATTAAATTAGTTTAATTCAGAAAAATTCTCAAATTACATTTATTTCTGTATTTATAACATCAATTATGTTAATATTTCATTAATAAGATAATTATTGCATCATCATTATCTCATAAATAAATTATATTATTTAATGTCTAAAAATTATAAATAAAATACCACTATGTAGGAAATATTTTTATCTTTCTAATGAATATTTATATTCGAATTTATCTTATGTATATCCCTATATTAAAAATGATTTAGTTATTAAACTTTGATTTTTAACTATTTTAACCCTTCTTTAAATAAATTAATAATAAATGTCCTAATCTAATCCAAGTGGACCTAAATAGTCATATTTTATTCCTAAGGTTGGTTTCGGTCGAATTACACTTATACAATAGAATTAGGACAAGTGTTAGGGTAATAATAATATAATTTTTACCCTTAATTACCCTATTTACTTTTAACCGTGGTAAATAAAAGTAAAAAGTTACTATTCACCAAACATTATTTTCATCTCATTGAACCACATTTTAGTCCTTGATGTTAACCTTGTCTCTTGGATTTTCGAAATTCCACTCACAGAGGTGGTAAAATTATGTTTTATGTGAATTTGCAAATTCTCCTAGGAGGTGGGTAAAAGACGGTGAAAAGTCCAATATGATTTTTATATATCTAAAATTATTATAAAATCACTCCAATGAATTACATTGAACTTATATAGTTATTATGTATCAATTTTGACCTAAAATAAATTTAAATAAAATAAATAATTATTTAAATAAAAAGTCAGTTTTAAAATAGTAACCCAGTGTTTTCACTATTCATTAAAAATTGAAAGTTTTCAGAAAAATACCAAAATTTCACCCTAGGATAATTTCGATATTCCAAATCCAAAAATTAAGTCCATTTTGAAAGATAAAATTTATAAAATTTCAAAAAGTGGGAATACTATTCATAACCGCTGGTTTTAATAATATTTTAATAGAATATCATTGTTTAGTGAAACTTGGTATTGCGTAGGATGAAAGCTATTGAGGAAGGTCGTGATTGCATGTAAAGCAAGCCAAGATAGTGTTTTTTTAGTGAAATATTCCATTGATGATGTATATAACATAAAAACAAAACATTTCTCATAAAAATCTCTGGTGTTACACCTTTTATTTCATTAATGGGTTTTATTATTACAATTTCCTTGAAAATACATAATTATCTTCTTATTAGAACCATTATAATTAATGAAACATCCACTATGAATTTCATGTTTCAGAGAAAATTGAATGATTTAAACATATCTAATAAATCCCCCAATTACAATCACCTTTTAAGGCCTTGGTTTTAATTGACTAGGTGACCAATAAAATTTTCTTTTTGGGTCGATGATAGTACAAGAATATTACCTCACATTTAATTTAAAATATTATCCATAGTTATTAATATATTTATCATTCTTCTTATTATTCTCAAGGAAATCAATTTCCATTTTTATGTGAAGAGTTAGGGGAATTTATTATTTAAAAATACCCTCTTAAAATCACCCCATTCAATAGGTTTGATTTCTTCATATTTACATTTATGAATAATATGATTACACCACAAGTATACTACACCTTCCAATTGATACACCTCTAGAAAAAAAATTTCATGCTACAAGTACTGAAAAATAAAAAATATCCTTATAGAAGTACTAGCTCATTACTTAGCCACTATTGGATTAGAGGAACGACTAAAAGAAGGTGGACAAAACCTCGTAAATTATGGAATGGTGTGTTTAACCTTATTTTTTCCATTTGTAAGATCATCATGATTCATGTATTTTGAGAGTCTCCTGATCATAATAACAATATTTTTCATTCCACCTCCCATTTCATTCTGTTAGTTAAGAGGACAATCAATAAATTTTCTACCACATTCTTTGTTAACATGGTTCCCAATAGTTCCAAAAAATGAATAAAATCGAAAATAAAGTTGTAAGGATAAAGGTACAATAATTAGAGTGAGAAATCATATAATACTTAAAATCATTCAGGATATGTTATAAGTTATGACACCTTACTATTAACCTATGACACTATTAGGTTCACTCTATATCAAATGAAGTTCATAATAGTTTATCATAGGTTATTTCCTCATAATCTTCATAACAAAATATCTAAAAATAATTAAACGCTACTCTGATTCCAACTAAGGAAACCCAAACATATCATTTCATGACCCCCTCCCCACAAAGTGTACCCCTCCTAGGCCGGCAATGTGAGAAGGGAGATAATTACCCTCGAGTCCCGCCTCTAGTAGGCCCTGGGTTTGCGACTAGAACCAAGGGTATAGTAAACACACATATGGGAGGAATTACCCTCTAAAAGAACACATGCGGAAGAGAGAGATAAGATAGACACCAACCAACTCCAACTCAGATAGAAAATACAAATGAAATCCAAAGTACACATATGTAATATCATGAAAAACTACTACAATAGAAAGTGGAAAAACTGTAATACCCAAAAAAAGTAAAACAACAGCAACCACTAGCCCAAATAGATCCTGCAACCCCAAGCTTGTAGATACCATCCTGATCTCCAACTTTCTCTAAGTGACATGAAAAATAGTTTATATAAACATAAGGTGAGTATAATAGTATACTCTATAGGATACTCCCCAAAGCCTCTCGTGCAAAAGTAAATAAAGCATGATAAAGCACAGTGAACAACAAGTGAGACTTACTCATCACCTAAACAGGTATGCTAAGTTTCCGGACTCACCATGGATACTCTCAACAAGTAACACATACAAGTGTATGTAATATAATAAAGAATATCAAGGGTACCCCGCTAATACTTCCCCACTAGTTTTCCATATTTCCCCAACGTCGCACATCCTAATCATCTCTCTCCAAAAAGGCTTGCCTATAGACACCTGGGCGAAGCACTAAAACATGAACCTCGTGCAACAAAACCACCACATCAACATAAGAAAAGTAAACATGTAGTTTCCAAGAGCCAACACAGCTCGCATAACATATATCATACGTCAGGTATTATACCTCAAGCCATTACAGCCCATACACCGAGTAAGGGTACTCAAGCTATAACCGCCTATACACGTTACGCCTATAGTAGTCCATGGAAAAATATATAAAAAATATGTGTGTGTGAATAACCACAAGCCATTACATCCCTTTACACACATATATAGGGAAAACAAACCATTGTACCTACCATCACAAGTAACTATCAAGAGAAGAGAGAGGGGCCAAAGGGGTTAGTTAGCCATCCATCCTCCCACGGAAATGTTGATGAAAACACCCCCCTAAGGCTCAGAATCCACAGGGTGTTAGTTTCCCTTACTAACAGGGTGAAGTAGTGTATAGAAACAAAAAAAGTACATAATATACTATAGCTCACAACCACACTATGGGCATAACCTAGTCTTAGAATCAACTGTCGCTAATGCATCTTAGAATCCCAGCTACAGCTTCTAATACTAGGTATCCTATAAGAACACAACCAATTAAATAGATTTATTACATTACTTAATTAACTTTCTATTTGTTTCACTTAACTTTAATTAATTCTTTAAACATTAATTAACCATTAACAATTTCCACATTAGATTTCATTAGCATCACACCAAATGTTCAATGTCCCTTTATATTGTAACCTCAGCATTGCGTCCCAACAAGCTACAACCCCTTGGGTTAACATCATTTATTCAATTCATTATTTAAAGCATTACCTTCCCATATTCCCAAGTATTCTAGAAAATAATTCTATGCTACTCAACACAAGGGGGCTCAACATGGTGATTATATGAACTACATGTCGAGTCTTTGCCGCCTAAAGTAAGAGCGTAAACTCATCCTTCCTTGAGAAGCTAAACGCGGAAAGCACATGGCATACCCCCTGTGTATTCGCCCCTTTTGGAAGAAGGATAAGAAAGACCAGCTGCCTTGAGTAGTGGGGAAGGTAAAGTAGATAAACAACCAATAAGAATCATCAATCATCCAAACTTTCGCATCCAACCCGTTTCATCATCCCTGGTATCCTCCCCAACACCCACATGCATAAACCGATGCATCTCGTCACTCTAGGTGTCCTCTGCTGCCACAAACAATAGACCTCTCTACCCCCATATATCACAACATCCTTTCAGGATCACATCACAACACAAGTAGCATGAAAACAACCATCATATCAATTGGACTATTGTCCCTTAAACAAGAAAGAGGGTAACTCAGAACCCTAAAAGGAATTGTCTTTTATCAAACAACCAGTTCATTAATCTATATTGAATTAACTGATTAATTACTCATAGGTTCCAACTATGGGAAACCAAAATAGTAAGCTATCACAAATAATTAAACATGCTTACTGCACCAATTTTATTAACATCAAATTACAACAAGAAGAATCAGATTCATTTACATGCCTCTTTATCTTTAGCCAAACAATTATCAATTAATTCCTACTTTGCCATATTTACCAATTTACATCAAGAACGAAGAGCTAAACAAAGTAATCATAGATATCACACTATCTAGAAAAACAAGACGCAATAACATACGATCGATATCAACATATTTATCCGGTTCAAATATTTATTCGATCAATTTCATTGTGATTATGTTGGATAAAACATGCTAACTATATAGTTTCACATAAAAGAAAAATAGAAGCAATGAATCCTCTACCCCAATTTTGACGTTCTTTATATGATAACTAGCCACACAACAGGTTATGATCTCCTCCCCTCATGAAAACTATATCCACCTGAGGATGTAGAGACACCCCCACATCGGCCAACTCCCAAGAAAATACCATTAGGAACATGGGGGTAAAATTCCGTAACAAGGGAGAGGAGAAAGATGGAGATGAACCCAAAATAATAAAGATATATCAATCCTTATATCGAAGATTGATTGATATTGATTGGTTGCATCAAAACAGAGCGGATCCAATCCTAGAAGGAAAGATTGAGCACACAATTCCCACGGGATGGGATGAAAGGGTCGAGCGTCTCACAGTAGAGAAAAAGTAGGATGAATTAGGGTGAAAGATCTCTTGTCCCTTTTTAAATATTTAACATAGCAGCAATTTAAGATACGTTGCATTTTCCATTAAAGAGGCTTTCATTAAACCACACGAATTGACCAAGTAAAAAATTCTCGAGCCATAGTAATAATTTATATAGCTGTTATGCCCTATGAATCGGCCTTACAGTCCTTAAAATGAAGATTTAAATGAATTTTACGTTAAAGGAAATGTCAAATGGATCAATGTAGGAAGCTGGAAACACTGTACACTGTACCGTTCTAGAAACACTGTACAACATAATGTTTTGGAAACACTCTACACCCTACCGTTCTGGAAACATTGTACACCCTACCATTCTGGAAGCATTGTGCACCATAACGTTCTGGAAACATTGTACACCCTACCGTTCTAGAGACACTGTACACCCCACCATTCTAGAAACATAGTACACCCTACCATTCTAGAAACATTGTACACCCTATCGTTCTGGAAACACTGTACACCCTACCATTTTGGAAACACAATACACCCTACCGTTCTGGAAACACTGTACACCCTATTGTTCTAGAAAAACTATTCATAGAACTAGAAAATTGGAAAATTGTTGGGGATAAGTCCCCCCGACCTCCCGGAACACCTCAAACACCATATTTTTACAAATGAATGGACCAGAGAGGTCTATTCCATTACATCAGATACCTCTCAAAATATTCTCATGCTTTAGAATTCAAAACCAAACTAAATGGAAAACTAAATGGGGATTGAACAACCACCCATCAAGATACCTCTCAATAGAGATCAAGCCACAAGAAGCAAAAAAATAAATCCATATTATAAACACGAAAGTTCTAACCACAAATGTGACATCGTTTACATGAAAAGTGTTAAACATCAAACAACTCTGGGTACTGAGCACATATCTGTGACTCACGTTCCCATGCACTCTCCTCCTTGCCACTGTGTCACCACAAGACATGAACTAAGGGGATAGAACACCCATGTAACACCTTATCCTTGCAGTCTTGGATCTCTACCAGTCGCTCCTCGAAGGTTGCAACATTATCAACATCGATCTCTCCACAATCGATGACGTGAGAGTCATCATGAAGATAACGATGAAGCTCTGATACATGGAAAACATCATGTATCTGACTCATATGTGGGGGAAGTTCTACTCAATACACAACAGCTCCAACACGAGCTAACACCTCGAAATGCCCAAGAAACTGGGGAGAGAGCTTACTCCCATGACCAAACCTTCGCTTCCCATGACGGGGAGTAACTTTCAGAAACATGTGATCCCCAACATCAAACTATAAGGGTCTCCTAATTTGATCGGCATATGATCTCTAATGATTTTTCACTATCTTAATCCTCTCACGAATCATTTTAACCATTTATATTGTATTTTTCACTAGTTATGGTCCGAGAATTGATGACTCTCCGACCCCAGTCCAACACAACGGAGAACGGCAAGGCTGGACATACAAGGCTTCACACGGCGCCATACCAATGGTGGAGTGAAAACTATTTTTGTAATAAAAACTCACTAAGGTTAAGTTCCTTGTCCATGAACATCCAAAATCCAGGACACAATAGCGTAACATTTCTTCAAGAGTCTGGATGGTTCACTCTGTCTGACCGTCCATTTGAGGATAAAAAGCAGTGCTAAGACATATCTGAGAATAAAAATCATGTTGGAGACCTCTCCACACCCTAGAGTTAAAATGAGGATCTTGATAAGAAATGACCATCCTTGGGACTCCATGAAGTCTCACCACCTCCTCCAGATACTGCCTCGACAAAACTTCCACTGAGCTCGACTCCTTGATTTCTATAAAGTGGGATGATTTCGTTAAACGGTCCACTACTACCCAAATTGCATCATGTCCTCCCGGAGCTCAAGGTAAACCCATAAAAAAGTCCATTGAAATTTCCTCCCACTTCCACTTAGGAATATCTAATGGCTGGAGTAGACCACTAGGAACAAGGTGTTCGGTCTTCACCTTCTGGAAAACCGAACATCGAGACACAAAATCCACAACCACACACATTATCCCTGGCCACCAAAACTGACTTATCAAGGATCGGTACATCTTTGTAATTCCAGGATGCACCGATAAAAGTGAACTATAGAACTCTATGATAACCATCTTGCGCATCATCATAAAAACAAAAATCCTTCTATGATATAACCCTCAGTGTTGTTCATCCTCACACCAAACATCGGGGGCCTCTCCACAAACAACTCGGTCTCTCCAAACCACTACCTCAGGATCCCACAACTGGGACTCTTCCACCTGTTTCACCAGATATGATTGCACCGTCATCTGAAAAAGACAACCTCTACCCCCAAATTTTCCCATATCAAGAGGTAATGCTGACAGTTCTTCCATTACTCTCCAGGAATCACCAGATTCATGCACTACATCACCACATGACTTCCTACTCAGTGCATCAGCTACAACATTCCCCTTTTAGGGTGTATATGATATTTCAAAGTTGTATTCCTATAATAATTCCATCCACCAATGTTATCGCAAGTTTAAGTCACGTTGGGCGAAAACATACCTCAGGCTCTTATGATCGGTGAAAACCACAAAGCGCTCACCAATGAGGTAATGTATCCACAACTTTAGAGAAAACACCACGGCTACCAACTCAATATCATGGGTGGAATAGTTATGTTCATGGGGACGTAACATCTGAGACCCATAAGAAACAACTGATCTTTTCTGAATCAGAACACAACCTAGCCCCAGATGCGAAGCATCGCAGAAAACATCAAACTGAACTCCCTTAGCTGGGAGGCAAAGAACTGGATCACTTACTAACTTCTCCTTTAAATAATAGAAAGTTTCCTAACACTGATTATTCTATATGAATGCTAGATATTTCCTGGTCAATGATGTCATAGGAGTTGCAAATCAAGAGAAATCGGCTATGAACCACCTGTATTAACAGGCGAGACCAAGGAAACTTCGCACCTCTGACACTGTCTTGGGGGCTTCCCAAGACACAACTACTTCTATCTTCCATGGATCCACAGCTACTCCCTGTTGGGACAAAACATTCCCCAATAAACGGACTTATCAAGCCCAAAACTCACACTTAGACAACTTCCCAAATAGTTGATGTTGACGAAGAACTCCCAAAATGGCGTGTAGATTCTCTTCATGCTCCTCCTCATACATGAAGTAAACAAGGATTTCGTTGATGAAAATTGTCATGAACTTTTCCAGGAACTCACATAACATAGCATTCATCAATCCCATGAACAAATATTGAGTATTCATTACACCGAACAACATTACAACGAACTCATAATTCCCACGACGACAATGGAAAGCAGTCTTCGGGATATCCTCATCCTTCACACGCATATGATGATATCCTAACCACAAGTCGATCTTTAAGAGCCAACATGAACCCTTAAGTTGTTTGAATAAATCATCATTCCATGGAAGAGGGTAGAAATTCTTTATTGTCACTTTGTTCAAGTGACGATAATCGACACACAACCGTAAACAGTCGTCAGCCTTCTTCACGAACAAAACTGGTGCACCTTATGGTGACACACTCGGCCGAACAAAACCGCATTGTAATAGACAATCAAGATGTATAATTATCTCTTGTAAATCCGAAGGGGCCATCCTATATGGTGACATATAGATAAGAGATGCTCGAGGCTATAGCTTGATCCCAAACTCAATCTCCCATTGAGGGGGTAATGCAATAACCTCTTCTGGAAAGACATCAGGGTACTCTTCTACGACCCTAGGAAACGCCAACTGTTGAACCTATAATGAACTCAGCATCAGATCAGCCATCATGGATGATAAGGATGGAACACGCCTCAGACGCATCTGAGGGTCTCTCTCGCCAACGAACACCACTGGCTCTCCATCTGCATCGAAGAACACAACCGTCCTCCTGAAGCAATCCATTATAGCCTTCACCGAATATAACCAATCCATTTTGAGGATGACATTATATGGATGTATTCGTAAACATATGAAATCTCCCCAAGAGCGGTGCTGCCCCAGAACTAGCTCACAGTCTCTACATACTTCAAACAAGTCAGCTCGACCTCTAACTGGCGTAGTCAACACCAATGGCACTATAATTCTCTCTACCTCAAGTCCCAAAGCATGGAAAAGTGTAGGTGATATGAAGGAGTGTGTTGCTCCTGAATCAAACAAGGCATACACTAAGGTAGAAAACAAGAAAAGGGTACCTCGAATGACATCTAGCTCACCTGGCACTAGCAATGCTAAAGCATTAAGCTGACCATGACCTCCTCTATGACCTATTTGACCCTGATGACAACCACCACCATGGACACGCTCTTCTATCTAAAGATGGGGAGCGTCATAGGGTTTTCCTCTACCTGCCCCATCTACCCTCTGCTGGTCCAAAGATGGGGAAACTTGCTGTTGTTGCCTTGGTTGGAACTGCCTCAATGGGGGAACCTAGAGCGGAAAACCTGGTGCACGATGACTGATCTGAAAGTTCGGGCACTCTCTCTACTGATGACCTCGACCACCATAAGAAAAACAAGCGCATGATCCCTTGGAATAGGCCTGAGAGTTTCTTCCCCTAGAGAAATGAGATGCTGAGGGCTGGGACCTACCCCCAGCCGAATGTAAACTCTTCTGCCCAAAAAAACGAGAAACCTAGACCACAGCTTTGATTTATGAGGAATCATGACGACTCCCCTCTCGCGATGATCTGGTTCTAGCCAAATTCCTCTCGACAACCTCTACCATTTCTAGAACCTCAAGATATGTCTTCATTATAAATGGGGTGACCTGGCACTCGATCTCTAGATGAAAAGCCTCCTTGAAATGCCTCACCCTGGCCTCCTCATTGGGAAACATGTCTGAAGCATATCGTAAAAGGTTCATAAAACGGATTCCAAACTCTCGCACACTAGAGCTCCCCTCTAGAAGGGTAAGAAGCTCTTGGTGATTGGACGCCTTTACAGTAGAAGAAAGAAACTTGACTCTAAGCTTGTCTCTGAACTCCTCCCATGAGATCGCTGACTCCTCGTGATCCTCGAGGAACAAGAACCACCACTTCCCCACTGCTCCATGCAGCATCGTCACAACCAAGGACACCCAGTGATCCTTCCAAGCACATATCGAACTGAAACCTATCTTGACCTCCTCCAACCAGTCTACTGTGACTACATCTGACATGGATCCCTTATACTTCTGCAGACTCTGGCGCTGAAACTTTCGAAGTTTCCTCCTCCAAGTGTTGTCGTCGTCGACCTCTACCCTATGGAGATCTGCTGGCACAACCTACTAGACATCTTCTATGTGATCCTGCCGAGGACATGGACCTGGAGCCATACCTGTAAAATAACAACCAGTTAGAGCTCCCAAACCTGGAATATGTAAGACTCAACATTAATTAATTAATTGTTTTATTTTGTTAATTTTAGGTTAACCTATCCCAAGGTCTACCCATTGAAACACAGGCACAAAGAAGAATGATTCATGATCCTTTTCTAGGATATCTACCCTAAAACTAGTATCACCTTGTTTAGTATCCATTTTAAACATAAAGTTCCATGCATCAGATCATAGGGGGCCCTAAACGCCTATATCTTAGCTGGTCTCA
Source organism: Viscum album (assembly GCA_963277665.1). NCBI lineage: Eukaryota > Viridiplantae > Streptophyta > Magnoliopsida > Santalales > Viscaceae > Viscum > Viscum album. The sequence continues at coordinate 282,408,755 of OY728167.1, forward strand.
GTTTTTTACATCACTTGCTAAACTTGACTGACAGTGTTGCCCTACCAACCCATGCAACCTTACCTGTGCCCAACACAAAACTATGTCCTATCCCTTAACCAAAGCTCTGATACCACTCTGTCACGACCCCCTCCCCACAAAGTGTACCCCTCCTGGGCCGGAAATGTGAGAAGGTAGAGAATGACCCCTGAGTCCCACCTCCAATAGTCCCCGGGTTGGCGACTAGCACTAAGGGTATAATAAACACATCGATGGGAGGCATTACCCTCTAAGAGAACACATGCGGAAGTGAGAGATAAGATAGACACCAACCAACTCCAACTCAGAAAGAAAATACAAATGAAATATAAAGTACACATATGTAATGTCAGTCAAAACTACTACAACGGGAAGGGGAAAAACTGCAATACCCAAAATAAAGTAAAACAACAGCAACCACAAGCCCGAACATCTCGTGCAACCCCAAGCTAGTAGATACCAGCCTGATCTCCAACCTATTCCAAGTGACCTGAAAAATGATTTATATAAACATATGTTAAGTATAACAGTATACTCAGTAGGATCCTCCCTGAATTCTCACATGCCAAAGTAAAGAAAGCATGCTAAAGCACAGTGAACAACAAGTGAGACTAACTCGTCACCTAAATAGGTATGCTAAGTTCCCAGCCTCACCATTGCTACTCTCACCAAGTAACACATGCAAGGGTATATAATATAATAAATAATATCAAGGTTACCCCACTACTACTTACCCACAGGTTTTCCACTTTTCCCCAACATCGCACATCCTAACCATCTCTCTCTAAAAAGGTTTTCCCGCAGACACTTGGGAAAAGCACCACAGCATGCACCTCATGCAACAAAACCACCATGTCCATGTAAGAAAAGTAACCATGTAGTTTCTGGGAGCCACCACAGCTCGCATAACGTATATCATACGTCAGGTATTATACCTCAAGACAATACATGCCATACATCGAGTAAGGGTCCTCATGCCGTCACAACCTATACATGTTACACCTATAGTAGTCCATAGAAAAATATATCCAGAATACGTGTGTGTGAATAAACACAAGAAATTACAACCCTCTACACACATATATGGGGAATACTAACCACTGTACCTACTAGCACAAGTAACTACCAAGAGAATAGAGCAGGGCCATAGGGGGTAGTCAGTCATCCATCTTCCCACCGGAATGTTGGGGAAAATACCCCCTAGGGATCAGAATCCCTGGGGTGTTAGTTGCCCGTACTGACAGGGTGGAGTATCGTATAGAAACAAAAAAATAATAGATTATACAATAGTTCACAACCACACTATGGGCATAACCTAGTCTTAGACTCACCTACAGCTAATACCTCTTGGACTCCTGGATTCCACTTCTAAGACTAGGTATCCTATACGCACACAACCAATTAAAGAGATTTATTACATTACTTCATTACCTTTTTATCAGTTTCACTTTACGTTAATTAATTATTTAAACATTAATTAACCATTAACAATTTCCACATTAGATTTCATTAGCATCACACCAAAAGTTCAATGTCCCTTTATATTGTAACCTCATCATTGCGTCCCAGCAAGCTCCAACCCCTTGGGTTGATATCATTTATTCAATTATTTATTTAGAGCATTACCTTCCTCTATTCCCAAGAATTCTAGAAAAGAATTCTATTCTACTAAACACAATGGGGCTCAAAATGGTGAGTAGATGAACTAGCCATCAATTCATTATAGCCTAACTTAAGAGCGTAGTCCCATCCTTACTCGAGAATCTAAACACGGAAATCACGTGGCATACCCTGTACGTCTTCTCCCCTTTCGGAAGAAGGGTAAGAAAGAAAAACTACCTTGAGTATTGGGGAATGTAAAGTAGATAAACAACCAATAAGAATCAGAAATCATCCAAATGTTCACATCCAACCCGTTTCATCATCCTTGGTGTCCTCCCCAACACCCACATGTATAAACCAATGCATCTTGCCACTCTAGGTATTCTATGCTGCCACAATCAATAGGCCTCCATGCCCCCACATATCACAACATCCTTCCAGACTCACATCACAACACAACCAGCAAGAAAACAATCATCATATAAATTGGTCTCTTGGCCCTTAAACAAGCAATAGGGTAACTCATAACCCTAGTTGGAATTGTCTTTTATAAAACAACTAGTTCTTTAATCCATCTTGAATTAACTGATTAATTACTCACATGTTTCAAATACGGGAAACCTAAACAGTAAGCTATCACAAATAATTAAACATGCTAAATGCACCAATTTTATTAACATCAAATTACAACAAGAAGAACCGTATTTATTTACATGCCTCTTTAACTTTAGCCAGAAATTATCAATCAATTCTGGCTTTACATTCTTTACCAATTTCCATCAAGAATGAAGAACTAAAAAAAGAAATCATATATATCACACTATCTAGAAAAACAAGAGGCAATAACATACAATCGATATCAACTTATTTATCTGGTTCAAATATTTATTATGTCAATTTCATTTTGATTTAGTGGGATAAAACATTCTAACTATACAATTTCATGTAAAAGAAAAATAGAAGAAACGAATCCCCTACCTCAATCTTGACTTTATTTATACGAGAATAAGCCACACAATAGGTTATGATCTCCTCTCTCTCTGACAACTGTATCCACCTGAGGATGTAGAGACACCACCACATCAGTCAACACCCAAGAAAATCCCATTAGGAACATGGGGGTAAAATTCTGTAAAAAGGTCAAGGAGAAAGAAGGAGATACACCCGAAATAATAAAGATAAATCATACCTTATATCAAAGATTGATTTATATTGATTGGTTGAATCAAAATAGAGCAGAACCAATACTGGGAGGAATGCTTGATTGCACAATTCCTAAGGGGTGGGATGAAAGGTTCGAGCATCTCACACTAGAGAACAAGTAAGAAGAATTAGGGAGGAAGATCTCTCATCCCTTTTGAAGATTTAATGGAGCATCAGTTTAAGATACGGTGGATTTTACATTAAAAGTGGATAACATTAAACCACACGGTTTGACCATGTAAAAACATCCTGAGCCTTAGTAATAATTAATATAGCAGTTATGGCCTTTGAATCGGCCTTAAAGTCCTTAAAATGAGGCTTTAAATGAATTTTATGTCAAAGGAAATGTCAATGGGGCGAAACTATAGGAAGATGGAAACATTGTACACCCTGCCATTCTGGAAACACTGTACACCCTACCATTCTGAAAACACTATACACCCTACTATTCTGGAAACACTGTAAACCCTACCATTCTGGAAACATTGTACACCCTATCATTCTAGAAACATTATACATCCTACTATTCTATAAACACATTACACCCTACCGTTCTGGAAACACTATACACCCTACCATTCTGGAAACATTGTACACCCTACCATTCTAGAAACACTGTACACCCTACCATTCTGGAAACACTGTATACCCTACCATTTTGGAAACATTTTCAATGAACAGGAAAATTGGCAAAGTGTTGGGGATAAGTCACCTTGACCTCCCAAAACACCTCAAACACCATATTTTCACAAAGGAATGGACTAGAGAGGTTTGGTACGTTACATGTCATATAAAAATATTTCATCATTTAAGAAGAATATTCAATGCATTTCATTGTTTTACACACCCTATAACATTAAAGGTTTTTTATATTTAGAGGTTAGATATATGATCAACTTATTTAATTTAAGATCATCAACATATTTCACTATGTTAATCTCTAATAGTACCCTTATTAGAAATATCTCACTTAAAATATTTCTACATAACATGGGGAAAATTGAAACAATTGAATGGGTGAGGTTAGATACTTGGTAATGGAAAATAATGGAGATACTGATCAATGGTCATTTTAATGAATTAGATAATATTAATGGTATTACATCATGATAATAACTTAAACTACTTGTACCCAATTAGTCGTGGATCATAAATCATGATTCATGGAATAAAGATTTATCATTACAAAATAAATGAGTCCTAAGAGTGAGGAATCATCATTAATAAATCATGGTACATGAGAGAATACCATAATAATAAGAACATTTCATAGGACCTGTGGCATAATATTAATCCTAGAAAATAATTTCATTATTCATAGAACATTACCAGAACTATAGTCACGTCATGGAGAATGTCCCATAATAGTTTGGGTGTACTACCCAGCCACTATTCAACCCACTACTAGTTTCAATCGCTCTATTATTTCATATTATCCCATGAGATATAAATAAATCCCCAATTAATTGGAACTATATAAAGGAACTACCTTAGAAATTAGAAAAACCAAACATATTTTTACCACAAGATAATATAAACATTCATAATTCAATCTAAGCATATCTCGTGGAAAATAAAAAACCCTTGATAACTTTTTTCTCATCAAATAATCTTAAACCTTATAAAGAATGTACATGGATGGTATTGTTGGGTCATATCAATAGTGAGGAATTATAAATCTAAAACATGTTGACATAGTTAAAATATACCTTTAAGGGATATTTTTTGTAAAGTGAGAAAATACCCATTTGATTATGAATCTCTAAAAAAATAAAAATTTTGAAATAAAAATTTATTTGAAAATAGGACTAGAAATTTTTAATGATAGAGTAATATAAATAAATGGTCATGATAGAGATAAAATATGTTCTGATGGTAAACATTAAAATTAATATTCCTATAACACATTTTACAAAAAAAGTCACAAATAATTTATTTAATGCCATTAAAAGTATGTAACATATGGTTTAAAATGATAGTAAAATTATTTGAGCATAGAAATTTATATTCAGGAAGATATTTTAGAGAATAAGGAGAAGTAAAAAAATGTTTATCTACCAAAGGGAAAATATGGTTGGGTACTCTATAAAACATCTAATCAATAATAATAAGTAAAAAAAGAGATGTGAATGAGTGTAAATCAGGAAAAAAATAAGAAATATCAAAAATATTGCGAAATATATTGTGTTTTGGAGAAAAATATAATATAATTCCACCTAAATGATATTCAATAATAAATAATTCCTCTTAAAGAGAGATTACAACACAAACTGTAACCATTGGTCCATCCATTCATCACACAGAATCATAAGCTCAAGTATTATAAGTTTTAATATCTTATAAATATATTATAGAAACATATTCCAAATTATCCCAAAATATGTCATTCTTTTATATTTATAATTACCCATTTGTTAATAATTCATTATTAAAACCAATATTCAGATGAAAATTTGTTCACTTTATATGAAAGTTTTGGTTTTGGGGTTCTGGTCCTAGAACCGTGGTCATGGTTTCATCATATAAAAAATATTTTCCATGTTATAATATTAATATTTATTCATTATATACTAGTTTATATCTATTAGTATCTATTGGTGATGAAAAATTAATTCCATAAATTTAGGGAGATGATGTTCTATATGTACTCATGTGTAATTTATTGATTTCTGAAAAAATAGAAAGAAAGAAAAATAAATAATAATATATCTTTTAAAAATCAATAGAATTTCATAAATATAATATATACTCATTAATCTCATCCATATCACTAGCCGTGTATGGAATACATGAAAAATGTGTCATATCACTTCATGGAACTAGTTCACCATACGTACATAGGAATGATGTCAGCATATCTCAGAGGATGAAAATGAGGTAGATAATGGTTTTAATATTAACATAAAAACATTAATTTATATTCATTAAAATTCATTAATACTACAAATATGGTTATAGAATATTTTTATGTGGTATAACCAGGAATAAACTTAAAACAATTCGGTGAAGATGAATACCTCTTCTTTGAGAAACCACCTTTGGACCTCATCTTAAGGACCGTTGGGTTAGTCTTTTAAGTTGAAAAAACCATATATAATTTAAATAGGGATGTTTAGAAGCAATTTTAGTAGGGTTTTGTTGAGCTATGTGTCTCAAGAAGGTATAAAGAAGGGAGAAATGTTGTCACACTTTTATAAATACCTAAAATATTAAAATATAATAATTTCATATTCAATTAGAAGTGTCACCAATGGAATAAAAATTTTATGATTAGATATTTTTGGGTCTAAATAAACTTAATCAATAGGATCTATAGATTTTTTTATATTATTTTAACCCCTATCCCTTTAGTTTATTCCCTTATTAACAAAAATAATTATTTTTTTCATAGGCTACTATTCATTATGGACTAAAATGAAATTGAGATATTTTTAAAATATTCACATTATGATTAAAAATATAGAAAACGTTTTGTCAAATTTAATACTCATAAGTTGTATAATGTATGCTTAAAATAAGTGAAAAATCCTAATGAAAACCATTTTTAGATAAATCCATTTTTATGCATGACACTTGAATTATTCTAATTCATTTCTTAGTAAAAATAATTAAATTAATGTTAAGTTATTTTATTGTATATTTTATCTTTTAATTTCATTAAAATCACTCATCAATAGTGATGAATTTAATTTATTAATAGAAAACTAGATTATGCACCTAAAGGAATTTTGTTCTGAAAAACAACACTTTTTTTCCTTTAAATACATGTATTTTCATATCATAAAAATTATAAAAAATAAATTCATTTTCCACTTATGTTAATAATGAATTTTTTATATTTAAAAAATGAATTAATTTTAAAATAAATCATCTATGAAAAAAAAATTATAGATAAAATAATTCAATAATTTTCATTATGATCAATAATAATTCCTAATGTATTTAGAAATTATTTTTCCATATTTATATTTCATTTAAATTCCATAAAATATAAATCATTTAATAATTTATTTTTATTATTCACATAAATTAAGGGTTTCATAGTATAAAATCTATTAAAACAAATTTATTTGTTGTAGAGATAGTTTTTCTAAAATCTTGGGGTGTTAAATTAGATCTAATTTTCCAAATTACATTTGGAATCAAAAGTAGAATACTTACAAAAGATTTTGCCAAATTGTTTCCCTTAATTTTAACCCACTCTTCCTAATTAAATAAAAAATGGGTATTAGTGATTATGTTGATGGTATCAATCATTTTAATTTTATTGTCTTATAATAAAATTATCCTTTGACCATGATTGATGAATCTTAGGATAATATTATTGATTATAGGAATAGAGTATTGAGGAGTTCTCAATACGCACACACTTTTTAAACAGAAATTCCTTAAACTATGAATCTAGTTGATTAATATTATCCATTATTTATTTAATTATATTATTTTTGGGTAATTTTAATTTAAAAATATTCTTACTAAATGGAAAAAATATTGAAGTTATTTTATTTTGTATGAATAATGTTTATTTTTTTGTTGTGTGGCGTATGGGAAAGAAATGGAAAATGCCAAAAATATGTTCTAAAACCTAGAATAGTGCTCATCCAGTTGAAATCCACATAACTACCCATAGGGATAGCCAATTAATCAACCAATGGGTCAATCCATATTCAAAAATTTATCAGGCAAAAAATAACACATGATGCACATGCATACAAATGAGAGTGCACCGATGAACGTGATGAAATGTCATGCAGTGGATGAAAAAGATACACACTAGATATGGGTGTAATTTAGGACATAGAGAGTATTCTAGCCCCCATATCAATTAAATGATGATTAAAGAATGTGTTTACATTAAAAGTATAATAATCCCACCAATATATTGTGTGTGTGTTTTGGATTAGTACCCGGGTAATATGAACTTTCCAAAATAGTGTCATCACTACTTTAGCCATGCATATTCATTTTATACATGCCTCTTGATTACACCACCAACATCTATAAACTATATTCCACAATTTCCATGCAATTTAAATAACATACACAATTTTATATTCATGAATCCATATGCTGCAACTAAGGATATGTGTTGTAGTTGAAAGAGGAGATTGAGGAAATGAAGATTGTTTTTCACCATGGTCTGGCCATTGTTCCATAACCACTGTAGCTCACATAAAGGATAAGTGAAGCTCCAAAATCAAGCATGGAACTACACTATGAATTGAATTATGAATAAGGGACTGTGGTATGAATATATGAGTCTACACCATAGAGAATAATGGAAATTGTTGGACTCACCTATTTTGATAATCCAAAATTATATTTTTCTAGTCCCAAATCATGTTTAATTATATCATGGATTAGTTATTTGAAAATTTAATCTATTTTAATCTCATGACTTTACTAGAATCTGTTTATAGTATAAAAAGTTTCTAGGACAAGGTCACTGTTGAAAGTTACTCGTAAGAAGTCACTGGTGAAAAGATCACCAATGAAGACCTTACTGATGAAGGTTACCGTTATAAAAGCTACAGTTATAAATTTACTGTTGGAAGTCATCAGTACAAGGTCTATTTTGTAAAGCCTACTGTTAGAGTACTTACCAAAGCATATAGATATTGAGTCAATGTGATAGGTCACTGTTGTGACAAGGTTACTGCTACAATGAGTTTCAGTTAAGAGTCCTCTGTCAGACTCATTACTGAAGTCTATCATTGACAATTCTATAGTTAGTGAATTCTACCATTAGTGAACCATTGGAAAAGTCTACAGTTAGTGAATCTACCATTATTGAAGTCTACCATTGGTCAAAGCCTACTGTTAGACAAGCCTACTGTTGGAGAAGTCTACCACTGGATATGCATACTGTGAGAAGTCTACTACTGCTTGAGCTTGCCGTTGAAGATGCTACCGATTGACAGGCTACTGTCACCAGTCTACTGATAACATATTCTATACTTTATCCATTGTCTTGATATTATCATAACGGTCATATTTGATAAATTAAATGCTCTGAAATTAATTAATGCTGATTGTAAATGTTTCAAGATACAATACCGTGGACGGTACGAGGTACGAGAAAGCATGCATGTGATCTACTCATTCCCATTGTCGGACCTCCAATATAAAATGAGAATACCATGAAATAAGAGATAAATTGAGTGACACAAGCAGAATGATACGGTGTGACACACGAAAAGCCGACACATACGCGCACAAAGAGAATGGTGGCATACGAAGTGTGACAGATCTTACTTGTTAGATCAAAGAAGAACCATCCAGCACTAATACTATGAACCCACGAGCATCACGAAGATCATTCTAGGACAAAATCACTTCTTCCCTCTGTGGTTCATCAAATTTTGATCAACATCAGAAGCAGAACACTGAAAGAGATAACCTGGATTTGCGACACTCTGTTTTGGAAACAACTTCTAGAGATTGACTCGAACTTCAACATTTCTCATTCCAAGGAGTCAAGATCTGAACTGCAAACACATAGATCCTTATAAACTCTTTCTCATCATAACTTCTCTACTATGTTTTTTTATTTTACATCTCTGAGAAGTTTTTCTGCCTATTGAACATACTATCTCTTGTACCTGAACTGTAGGATACTGAATATCCTCACATAAAACTTCACTTATTTATGTTTCCCACGTATAACTCTAGAAGAGACCATGTGTGGTCTGTGTTGTTTGTCTTTCCCATGAAGAACAGTGGTAGAGGGTTTGAACCCTGGACAGTTTGTGAAAACTGTTGTAAATCTCGATAAAGGCTATGTATCAAGTTTATTGAAGAACAACGAGGATGAGCCCGTAAGGGGCTCTGAGCGGCGATTCTCCTCCCATCGTCGCCTTCCTCTCCCCGTAGAGAGACAGCTTTACTTTCCCTTGTTTCGCTCCTCTGCGGCTAGGTTAGCCTCGCTCCTCCTCTAGGCCCCGTGTTTTCGCGATGCGTTCGGATCTAGACCCATGAACCTAAGACTGGGTTGTGACGAGGTTGCTAGAAGTTCCGGCATACGCCACGAGCGGGTTTGTGGGTTTGTGGTCCTCGCGCTGTGGAGCCAGCCCTAGTTTTGGGGTTTCAGCTTAGATCTGGGGTGGATGCATGTGATTTGGGGGTTTTCAAGGTCTTCTGCAGCGGGGCTGAAGGTGGTGATGGGTTCTGATGTTGTTTCTTTTTACGTTTTCTGTTTTGCGTTTTGTGGTTGGGTCTGCTGTTCTGTGTCGAGGGTTTCTTCGTTGATAACAGTGACGAGAGTTTCTGCCTCGTGGAAATTGGTTAAGGGATCCACCGGCGGTGATGGGTTGTTTCTCGTCACTGGTGCGGGTGAGTACGTGAGGTTGGGCGTCGGTGAAGCTCACCGGCGTTCTGGTTTTGGGACGACTTTTGAATGGTGTTGGTCTGTTGACGGTCGCTGATGATGATTTTTCTGCCTGAATGGTGTTGATCCGTCGTTTTCGACGGCGTCGATGGAGGCAGTTGGCTCGCCGGCGACATGGAGGAAGGTTTGTTTGGTGATTTACCAGGGGCGACTTCGCGGTCGCCGGTGACGACGTCGACGGGAGCCGGTGCATCTCGCCGGCGTTCCGGTGAATGGTGGCTCGATTTTCGTGCAGGCTGATGGATTGACGTACGGTGCGCGGCGCGAGGTGTCAGTGCTGTTGAGTGGTTGACAGGCATGTTAAGACCGTGGGCGCGTGTTGATTCAGGTTCGGTGTTCGAGGAGGCTGGCGGTGACCTGTTTTGAAATTTGAATTTTGGTTTGTTATTCGGATGTGATGATGTAGTTGAAAGACTGTATGGGTACCGACAACCCCTTAAACCGGCTTCAGAAAATGAAAAAAAATGATTTCAGGCTATGTATCAAGTTTATTAATATAAACTTCTTGGTTTCAGGTGATTGCCAAGTAGAGAGGATTAGGTCTCGTCTTGAGACTGAACCTATTGTTTAAAATACTATTAAAATCTACATATACTCTATTTTATTTTATCCGCTACTTATTTTTTTCAAAGACAGAAAATTGTTTTTAAAATCACTATGATAGTTAGTTTTGGTTAGTGTGTATATATGATTAATTTCATAAACCTATTTCAAAAGTTTAATTATTGATTACATTGATTCAACTGATGATTAATCAAACTTAGAGATACTTTTTGAGCAATTAAAAGTTTATAGTTCTACTGCCTTAATTGACTGGGCTGTTTTTAATTTTGTGTTTTTAATCATAATGTTTTTAACAGAAATTTTAATTGGAACTCAATTCACCCCCCTCTCGAGTATCCAATCTGACCAACAATTGGTATCAAAGGTTTTTTTATTTTCAACTGTTCGAATTCTTTTCAACTATGATTTTAGTTGTATCTCGAAGATCTTAAAATTTTTGTCATATCTAAATTTTTTGTTCTTTAAATTCTAAGTAACTATGGAAACTAGATTTGATGGTGCGGCTACTAACAGGCCACCGTTCTTTAATGGTAGTAACTATACTTAGTGTATATTAAAAATTAAAATGTATCTAGAGAGCATGGGACCTAAAATCTGGGATACAATTGAAGAACAACATGTATTGTCTGCTACTAATAGGGACACATTTTCTCAGTTGAATAAAGACACATATAATAATAACTATAAAGCAATGAATTCTTTGTACTATTCTCTAGGTGATGTGGAATTCAATAGAATATCTACTTGTAAAACTGCATATGAAATTTGGGATACTTTAGCTATTTCTCTTGAGGGAACAACTAACGTTAAGGAAATTAGATTAAATACATACACTATTAAATATGAAAATTTTAAAATGAAGCCTGGTGAAATTATTTCTAAAATGTATCTCATGTTCAATGAAAAAATGAACACCCTGAGTCGACTTGGAAAACCAGTTGATAGAAAAGACCAAATCAGGAGACTGCTTTGATTCCTACCTGACAGATGGAGGGGAACTTCTGTTTCTATCTGAGAATCTTGTGACATAGGCAAACTTCCAGTGAAAGAACTAATTCGAAAGCTTATGATGTGTAAAGAAGATCTTAAGGTGAATTAAGAATTAGATTAGGAACCAATGAAGAAGTCAGTAGCATTTTATACTACTACCTCTAATAGAAAAGAAAAATAAAAAGTTCAAGTTCCTATAGACAGTTCCACCAGTGAAGAATCAGATTCAGACAGTGATGAGGAGATGGTTCATCTTGCTAGAAGGTTAAAAATGTTCTGCCAAAAGAAGAAATTATTTAGGAAGTCAAACTAAAATGGAAATTATGATAGTAAAGGAAAATGGATGAAATACAGATTATGGAATGACAACTTAAATGAAAAAATCCGCTATGAGTGCAAACTAAAATTTCATGTGAAGGAAGACTACCCCAAGCTAAAATTTAAGAAGAAGTATGAAGATAAGGTAAATAGTTATAAAAAGGCTATTAATTATACTTGGAGTGCTTCAGAACACAGATCCAGTGGATATGATGCTTCTGATAGTGAATAGAACAATCAGGCCAATTTATGTTTCATGACAGAAACATCTGAGGTAACACTTAATTCTCTTATACATAATGTTTATTATTCTATGAATGAAAGTGAATGAAAAAATGATTAAAATATGACTAAGGATGAATTATTTTAATACTATTGAATGATTGAGGATACCTTTAATGAGCTCAAGGACAAATATAAATCATTAAAGAGAGAGCATGCTTTAAATGCAAATTACAAGTCTGATTTGGATTTTGAAAAAGGGAAATTCTCCCAACTGTTAAAAGAAAATACTGAACTCTAACTATCAAATAAACAATTAAGAAGATATCTTCAGAAGATTACTACTAGTAGAGATACCATGACTCAGTTTCTAGGAAAACAGATTTCCCCAAGATATACAACTATTCTAGGATATCATCCAGGATAGAGAAGGATCATTAAAACTAAATTTATTCCAAAATCCTGACAATTCACAGCTAGTTCATGTTCTGGACCATTTCTCAAAAAAAAATCTCTAAAGGACCAAACAAAGTTTTTATGTCTCAAAATATATCTGCTGATTATAGGAAATCTGTGAGACAAGTATGCGTTCCCAAAGTTTTACTTGCTAACCTCTCAGGACCCAAGAAAATCTGGGTACCAAAGTTACCCCATGCCTAATCTGTTTTGTGGGGATGTTGCCTAAAGAGTTCCTGTAAAACTCTATGGTACTTGGACAAGGGATTTTCAAGACATATGATAGGATATTATTCATTCTTCCAGAGCCTAATCAAATTTGATGGTGGACATGTAACTTTTGGTGAAAATGAAAAGGGAAAATCGTCATCTTAGGCCAAATTGGTAACCCTGACACTGTAGTAATTTCCAAAGTACTTTTTGTTGATGGATTAAAGTACAATTTAATTAGTATCTCTCAGTTGTGTGATGATGGTTCTAATTTCATGTTTGAAAATGATTCATGAAATTTTATTAATTCTAAAAGTGATTTAATATTTACTGCCTATAGAAATGAGAGTGTATATGCTATTCATTGAAATTCTTTAGCTCAGAAAAATGTTTCTTGTTTAAATTCATTTCATAAGGAATCCAGGTTGTGGCATGGAAGATTAGGACACTCTAATGTCCACTCACATAGGAAACTAACTAGGAAAGGTTTAGTTAGAGACTTACCTAAACTGGAATTCCCACTTAACAAAGTGTGTAATCCTTTTCAAAAGGTAAAACAAAACAAATTTTCTTTCAAACCAAAGAAAGAAGTTTCTACTTCTCAACCTCTTGAGTTGGTTCACATGGACTTGTTCGAACCATCAAGAGTTTCAAGTTTAAATGGGAAGCACTATGTTTATGTTCTTATAGATGATTTTTCTAGGTACACTTGGGTATACTTTCTTTCTCACAAAAGTTTAGCTTGTTCTTGTTGTATTTAATACTCCAAATCTATAGAAAATCTTAGTGGACTTGGGATTAAGACCTTGAGAAGTGATAAGGGCCGTGAGTTTGAAAATCATGAGTTTGAATCTTATTGCTCAAACAATGTCTATAGTCATAATTTCTCTGCTCCTAGAACACCTCAATAGAATGGAGTCGTTGAAAGAAGAAATATGAACCTTTAAGAAATTTCTGGGACAATTCTCAATGAGTATGATTTACCTATTTATTTTTGGGCTGAAGCTATAAATACATATTCTTATACCATCAATAGATTTTTCATTAGACCTGTTCTTAAGAAGACCCCTTATGAGCTTTGGAATAATAGGAAGCCTAAGGTTAATTACTTCAGAGTTTTTGGTTGCAAAGTCTTTATCCTTAACACTAAGGAAAATCTTAACAAGTTTTCTTCCAAAAGTGATGAAGGAATTTTTCTAGGTTACTCAATCACAAGTAAATCCTATAGAGTTTTCAATAAGAGAAGAAAATGTGTGGAATAATCTGTTCATGTCAAATTTGATGAAACCAATCCATATGAACCCAAAACATCTCTTGAATATCTTGAGGAATATATGTCAATTCTGGACCTTAATGATAATGATAGCGAATCCCCTGTGAAAGTAACCAGTTCTGAGAATCTTCTAGAATCTACACCTATTGAGCTTGAACCTATAGATACCCATGAGAAGTCTAGTTCAACTCTTTCTATTGGTATTAGAACTCTCAAGAATAATCCTTTAGATGTTGTAGTAGGTGATTTAAATCGAGGAACACTAACTAGAGATTCTCTGAGAAACCAGGTTGAACATCAAGCTTTTATTTCACAGCTTGAAACTAAAAATATCAATGATGAAATCAGTGATGAATTTTGGGTAATGGCTATGAAAGAAGAATTGAACAAGTTTAAAAGAAACAATGTCTGGGAACTAGTTGAAAGACCTAAGGAAACTTTGAAAATAGGCACTAAATGAGTTTTTAGGAAAAAAGTTGATGAGTCTGGAAATATAGTTAGAAACAAATCTAGGTTAGTTGCACAAAGATATATTCAAGAGGAAGGAATAGACTATGAGGAAACATTTTCTCCTGTATCTAGGTTATAATCCATTAGGATACCACTTTCTTATGCAGCTCATCTAAATTTTAAACTTCATCAAATGGATGTCCAAAGTGCATTTTTAAATGGGTATATAGTTGAAGATGTATTTTTTGAACAACCCCCTGGTTTTACAAATCCCCATTTTCCAAATCATGTTTTTAAACTTCCAAAAGAATTATATGGTTTAAAGCAAGCACCAAGAGCTTCGTATGAAAGGCTCAGCTCTTTTCATATTTCAAAAGGTTTTACTAAAGGGTTAGAAGATCCTACTTTGTTTATTAAAAGTATTTCCAAATATGTTTTAATAGTACAAATTTATGAAGATGATATAATTTTTGGATCATCTAAAAACTCTCTATGTACTGATTTTTCAAAACTGATGCAATATGAATTTGAAATGAGTTTAATGGGAGAACATACATTTTTCCTTAGAT
The DNA here is from genome assembly GCA_963277665.1 of Viscum album. Lineage (NCBI taxonomy): Eukaryota > Viridiplantae > Streptophyta > Magnoliopsida > Santalales > Viscaceae > Viscum > Viscum album. Next base: position 282,424,017 of record OY728167.1, read on the forward strand.
TTAAGATTTTTCAAAATAGAAATGGTATTATTTTAAATCAAATTAAATATACTAAGGATATTTTAAAATTTTTGGGTTTGGATAGTAGTAAAGGTAGTGATACACCTATGAGTACCACTTGTAAGTTGGATACTGATGAAACTGGTGATCCAGTGGATCAAACCAACTACAGAAGTATGATAGGAAGTCAGCTCTACCTTATAGCTGGCAGACTTGATATTAGGTTCAGTGTATGAATGTGTGCTCGTTTTTAAGGAAATCCCAAATAATCTCATTTAAATTATATTAAAAGGATTTTTAAATATCTCAAGTATATTATAAACCAAGGGTTGTTTTATCCAAGAGGTCAGCCATTTGATTTAACAAGTTATTATGATGCTCACTTTGCTGGTTGCAAGCTAGATAGAAAAAGAACCTCTGGAACATGTCACATTTTAGGCAAGTCACTAGTATCATGGTGTAGCAAGAAACAGAATTATGTTGCATTATCTATTTCCAATTTTGAATATATTGTTGTTGGTAGTTGTTATGCACAAATTCTGTGGATGAAACACACTTTACTAGACTATGGATATCAATTCAAACATGTCTCTATAAACTGTGACAATACAAGTTCTATTAACATCACTAGAAATATTATATCTCATGATAGGACAAAGCATATTGATGTACGGCATTGCTTCTTGAGATATCATTATCAAAGAGGTGATATCAGTCTTGAATTCATTGGCATTGAACACCAACTTGCGGATATATTCACAAAGCCTTTGAATTCTGGAGAATTTAAATTACATCAAACATGAGTTAGGTATGATAAACTGTTAGCAACGCACTATTAGCACCTCACTATTAGCACCTCACTATTACACCTCATTGTTAGCACCTCACCATTACACCTCACTGTTAGAACCTCACTGTTGAATCTAACTATTAGAACCTCACCGTTGGGTAGCTCACTATTAGACTTTACCATTAATTTTCATTTTATCTTGGAATATGAACTGTTTTATTAATATTCTTTAAATTTTTTTAATCCCTAAATGATAAAATTAGATTACAAACACATTTCGATCCACTCTCTTCCTCACTCTCAAACCCATGCTCCCAAAAATCATTAAACCCTAACATTCTGTTGAATCCTCAAACCACTTCGAACCTTAATGTAAAGGGTCAAGAGACCTTAGATTGATAATATAAATGTGCCAAGGCCTAAGAGACCCCGATCTGAGTCAAGTGGTGGTAGTAATATATCAACAAATTCTGGTAACCCGCATCTGTTAAAGAGGACATTAGTAGATGAAATGGAATTGTGCGAGGACTGGTTGTTATCGAGCAAATATTTGGTGTTGGAGGTACTAGAGGCATAAGGTTGGGTGGAGTGCTTTGCCAATAATAATGGACCGTACTACCTAAGGCTAGTCAAATATTTCTACGAATATCTGAAAATCAAGAAGTCAGATGATGAGAACCGACTGGTGTCAATAGTAAATAAAATTGAGGTAACCTTTTCATCTTCTGAATAGGATTACTGTCTAAGGGTACATCATGAAGGTATATTTGATTACTCTTCTAGAGTGACTCCTACAAATAGTGAGATTTTTGGATATAATAAATCATTGGAAGATTTGACAGGAAATGGGACCTCAAGGTAGGTGATTGCTGCTGAAATGAATGGGGAGGATAGACTTTTGTTCAAGTTTTTCCAACATGTAATAAGTCATAGGAGAGGGGACTTTGTTGTGTTGAAGTATCATGACATATTCCTACTATATTTACTGAATCAATGACATAAGATCAACCTGTGTAGGTTGATGATGGCTCCATTGGAAGACATGACTAATCCAAGTTCTAAATGAAATGCTCCATTTCATGCCAAACTGATTTTTATTATGCTGAAGGTTAAGGGAATTGCTGGAGATAAAGAAGAAACAATTTTATCCAAGAAAAAATTTTTTATCTCTAAGATAGTCTTCAAGTTCATGAATATAAGATGGAATCCCTAGAGAAGAGAATTGGTAAATGATGAAGGGAAGCTTTATGAGAAGTTTTTCCCTGTAAATAATCCTTCTAGGCCAAAGGATAAGAGTGATCCAGGTCTGAAGGCTGATGAGGTAGGACCTGTATATTCTGATGAAGAAGTAGAGGAGGCTGTGGAACTTGAGAAAGAGGGTGATCCTATAGATGATAAGAGTGATCCTGATCTTCCTACCAGTCCTCTAGCTGGAATGATAGCTTCTGGAGAGGAGATTACTCCAAGAGAGTTACCAAGAAGAGAATTTGTCCTAAGTGATAATGATTTTGAAGAAACTGGTGAAGAAGAGTATGATGAGGCTCATATCACTGTTAGAGATACCTCATAAGGGGAAGAAGTTGTTGAATCTGGTCATTCTGACCGTGAGAAACATGAGGCTGCTGCTGATAAGGATAGTGAAGGATAGGAACTCAGTATAAGTCCTCTTATAGGAGTCACCAAAATGGAAATGAGTGAACAAGAAGAAGTAGGTAAACCTACTTCCCTTGCTATGGAAATTGTGTATGTCTCAGTCGAGGCAGTAGCTCACAATACTGGTGAGTCAGTTGATCAAGCACCAACAACTATTGAGGTTTCAAGACTAGAAGAGGCTAATGTAGTTGCTCAAGATGTAGCTCTAAGTGAGGGGATCATCCTGCTATAGAGGGGACAGTATCTATTGTGCCTGACATTGAAGGTTGGTCTGAGGACCCTGGGTTTCTGGTGTAGGGATTAGATTATGATGACTCAAGAAGATGAAAGGCCCAACAGAAGACCTTCTGTAACACCTGAGATTTTTATGAGAAATGTTTTTTTTAATGTTATATACATCATCAAAGGAATCTTTCACTACACACAACACTATCTTCGCATGCTTTACATGCAATCGCGACCTTCCTCGATATCTTGCATCGTACACAATACCGAGTTTCACTAAACAACGATATGCTATTAAAATATTATTAAAAATAGTCGTTATGAATTGTAATACCCACTTTTTGAAATTTTATAAATTTTACCTTTCAAAATGGACTTCATTTTTGGATTTGGAATATTGAAATTATCCTAGGGTGAAATTTTGGTATTTTTCTGAAAACATTCAATTTTTGATGAATAGTGAAAACACTGGATTACTATTTAAAAACCGACTTTTTATTTAAATAATTATTTATTTTATTTAAATTTTTTTAGGTCAAAATTGATACATAATACCTATATAAGTTCAATGTAATTCATTGGAGTCATTTTATAATAATTTTAGATATATAAAAATTTTATTGAACTTTTCACCGTCTTTTACCCATCTCCAAGGAGAATTTGAAAATGCACATAAAACATAATTTTACCACTTCTGTGAGTGGAATTTTGAAAATTCGAGAGACACGGTTAATATCAAGGATGAAAATGTGGTTCAATGAGATGAAAATAATTTTTGGTGAATAGTAACTTTTTACTTTTATTTACCACGGTTAAAAGTAAATAGGGTAATTAAGGTTAAAATGATATTATTATTACCCTAACACATGTCCTAATTCTATTGGATAAGTGTAATTCGACCAAAAAAACCTTAGGAATAAAATATGGCCATTTAGGTCCACTTGGATTAGATTAGGACATTTATTATTAATTTATTTAAAGAAGGGTTAAAATTGTTAAAAATCAAAGTTTAATAACTAAATAATTTTTAATTTAGGGTTATACATAAGATAAATTGGACTATAAATATTCATTAGAAAGATAAAAATGTTTCCTACATAATGGTATTTTATTTATAATTTTTAGACATTAAATAATTTAATTTATTTATGACACAATGATGATGGAGTAATTATCTTATTAATAAAATATTAACATAATTGATGTTATAAATACCCAAATAATTGTAATTTGAGACTTTTTATGAATTACACTAATTTTATAGGTTAATATTACATATTATTACTGATTTAATTAACTTTTTTCGAACAAATCATGCTGTTGTGATTTTCACAAAAAATCATTTACCAAATAGTGTCAAAATTGACATAAAATAGTTTTTTAAAAAAATATTATATTATTAATTGGTAATTTATTCTTCAAAATATATGGTTCAGCCAAATGAATTATATAAGGTTATATATATTAATAATAAACAACTTGGGGTTCGTTTTTCTTGTTATTGTAAGTTTATTATCCTTATAGTATAAGAAAACAAGAAGACACGATAAAAGTAAAATTATTTAACTTAAAGTTAAATCTTAATGATAAGGTTAAAATAAAATCCTTAACTTTTCTAAATTCTATTTTATGAGATTATTTCGACCCATCCCCACCTTAGCTTCTAAATAAAACAATTTGGAGCTATTAAAACCCGAATATGACTTTATAATAAAATAATATTTTTAGTTTTTCCAAAGGTGACCCTCTCCTCCCTTATAAAAGGGAACCTCCTCCCTCTCTTCCTCACACTACTTTGAGCCTTCAAGCTCGGCCAAACCCTGACAATTTATCTTCTCCACTTCCCTATAAATATCCTAGAGGTCCTGGTCTTCTTCAAATACCATCTTTAGTTCCCTAAGAGGATGTTAAGAAGAGGTGCTTCAAAGAAGAGGTAATGTCCTTTACCGATTCTTTCAACTTTATTTATTCTTCTAATTATTCTTAATTAGATGTTTCATTATGAATTAATAACATAATTATCACTAATATACTGATATATTATTATAAGTATGAAACCACCCTATTTCATCATCTATCCATCCTACGGAAAACGAAATCACCGCGCGTGCGTACGTACAGAATACTATCTCCACGTCGTGGTGTAATCTATTTTCCACCACCACCTTACATGGATGGGTATAATGGTGTAAATAATAACTATATATGATTATTTTAAATTGATATTGATTCTGAAATATTATATATACACTTCAATTCAATTCCACGATCATGGGAATGATATCATCACCCGTGCATACGTACGTCCTACCGTCTCCACGATGTGATGTGACTCGTTCTACATGATCTTCATTGCATAATGATTATATAAATGAATTGAATGATTAAATATGATATATATTAAACTAATACTATTCTGAAAATGAGGTATCTATAACCTAAAAATAATAATAAGAATTTATTCTAAAAAACACACATAAGAACAAAAAGCAATAAATACCCGAATAACAAGTAGCAATGAAATATTACTAATAAAAGCTAAGAATCTAAAAATATGACCTTATATGATATAATAACAATGGTTATGATTCAGTAATAAGTTAATGACATTATTTAAATCATTATACAGGAGGTTAGGACACGTATGAAGCAAATCGAACTTAAGGTAAGGGAAAATATCACAATCTCATTTTTATCCAAGATTGTTTATACATCAGAATTTACTGGGGCATATATATCATCAACATCCATGTTTAATCAATGTGTAATATTATTTATGTACTCCTAAAAATTTTTAAATCCAATTTTACCCTTCGGTGAGTTTTTTAGTAAAATATATGAAAGGAATCTTTTGTCGTTTTTCGTACAAGGTACTTTTTGACTTTTCCGGCCAAAGTACGAGAAGAATGTTTTTTTAACTTATATGACATGAATGGATTTTTAGAACATTATTTACATGAAGCTTACTTTACATGTTTTCAGGTTTATTTTTAATCAACTTATTTTAGTTCAAAATTATATGTCATGTTAAGAAATGAAAATGTTTTTGAAGTAGAAATGATATTTTCCTCAAGAATGGAGTTCAAGTGTTTTACCAAAATTATTTTCCATCTAAGATAATATAGGGTTCTATTTATATCCCTATTTTTACATTGTTTTGATTATGTTATGATGGAATTATTTTTATGATGTCCTTTTATCTTATATGTATTATGTTATGATGGCATGATGAATTAGAATCCCATTTTTATTACATGGGTTATGCTATGATGTATGATTTATGATTTTGTGGCACACATAAGAATGGTTTCATTATGAGATGTGTGGGACCTATATCTCCCTCTAATTCATTGGGTAAAGATTTATATCTCATGAGATAGACATGGCTGAATGGAAGGTTAATCTGGTTCAGTAAAACAGGACTGAAACGAGGAGTGAACTTGGTTCAGAAATGGACTTTTTCCGCTAAGATAGTTTTGGAAATGAGTCTTGACTACTAAGAAATGATTATATATGATTATGTGTGTATTCCAAAAAGTTTCATGTTTTAAGTTATGATTATTTGGATTACATTTCAATACTATGATTTATCCCATGTTATGAAATTATGATATCTATTGCAGGTTAAGATTTCCAAAATGTTATGTTCTTATGAATATGATGTGATTGATATTTCTTTTGTTTACCCTTACTAAGCATTTGAGCTCACCCTTTTGTATGTTTTCTTTCCCCAGGCCAGGAAGAAGGTTCTTATGTAGGATATTCCAAAAGTGAATCTTGATATCATGAAATAAATGGGAGACAACGTAGATGATTTATGAACCAGTTGTTTTTGTTTCCCAGTTTCTAAAGACACTATAACTATATGTTTATTTCATGGTTTTGTTATATGTTTTAATAAGCGTGCTTCAATTTTGAAGTATTAAAAATGTATGTAAATTTTGGGTCGTTATAGTTGGTATCAGAGGAAAGGTATAGTCAACCTTTAGAAACTAGGATGTGGAAGCCTTAGTAAGAACCCTAAGGATAAGTATAAGCATAGAACACAATCTTAGTGCTTTAGAAATTACCATGAGTAACCTATGATAAGACCTTAAGTGTGAAATTTTATTCTTGATTATGTGGTTTTCCTATTATAATTAGTGTTTCTCACACTATTCTTCTTGGTTTTAGTCAATGGCTAGAACCCAAAGGAACCATGTCAATGCGGAATGCGACAGGCAATGCAATGATTGTCCCCCTGAGCAACCAAACGTTATGGGAGCTGGAGTGAAAAATCTTATAGCCATGCTCACACAACTTTCTCAAGCAATGAATCATGAAGGACTTCCAAATGAGCAAAGGAAGGAGCAAAATTCTGTTGAATCCTTCATCTGGTAATGTCCACCCTCATTCAGCGGGCCTACTGATCCATTAGTGGATGAACAATGGATCGGTACCACTGAAAAGATATTTTCAGTTCTTCAATGTTCTGAACATGATAAAGTCATCTTAGCAGTATATCGTTTGGAAGGTGAAGCTGATCAATGGTGGAATCTTATCAAGAATACGAGGCCAAGATATGAAATTGAGTCCATGGAATGGGACGAGTTCAAGAACATATTTTTCAATATGTACTTCTCTCGTATTCTTCGAAAAAAGATGGAGAATGAGTTTGTTGAACTAAAGCAAAAGGATGATCAATCTTTTGGTACCAACGAAGAAAACATTACAAGACTTGCAAGGTACAGTTCTGGGATTATTATCTAACCTGAGAGTAAGATAGATCGTTTCTTTAGTGGCTTAAAACCAATTCTTCGAAGGGAGTTAGCAATAAGGGACTTCAACAGCTACGAGGAAATCGGTCGATGTGCTCTCAAGGTTGAGATGGATATTGGAGTAACCCATCAGTCATATGGGTTTGATAAGAAGAGGAAAATGGAATTCAAAGGAAAATCTAAAGACCACACTGAAAAGAAGATGATTTCTCCCTTATTCTCAAAGTGTGGAAGGAAACATGGAGGGAGATGTCTTAAAGGGAAAAGTAAATGTTTCAAATGTGGAAAAGAAGGTCATTGGGAATTTTAATGCCGCAATGATGGGAAGAAGATGTCTAGTGATGCGAACAAATAAAAGGCTACATAGAGTGAACCTCCTACACTTCAATGTTACAAGTGCATGGAAATGGGGCATTATGCCAATCAATTCCCTAATCCAAGGGTTGTTGATGATTATCGATGTCAACAAACTCTTAAGTCTAATGACTAAGGAAAGTCACATGAAATTTCTATCAGCGATGTGGAGTATGAGAATGAAGTGGTAAAAGGTACACTTACCATCCAATCTAAAGTAGAAAATGTTTTATTTGATTCTGTATCCACCCATTCTTTTATTTCTGATGAATTTTCTAAGGGTATCGCCATATTACCTCAACAATTAGATGTTGAGTTAGCTGTGACAACCCCTAATGGCACAACAGTCGCATCAAAAGTTTATAATTCTTCTCCGATTGAAGTTTGTGGGAAAGTGCTTCCTGAAAATCTTGTGGTCCTTCCTATAGTGAAATTTGATGTGATTCTTGGCATGGATTGGCTTTCTTTATATGGATCTCATATCAATTGCCAAAGAATGGAAGTCACATTTCATATTCTAGATAAATCTGTGATCATATATCGATGCAAGGATGAACATAACCTTCCAGTGGAAATTTCTTCAATATTATGGGTCTTGATTCCACTAAATGAAGGTTATTTATCTCAAATGGTTGGAGAGAAACTCACAATTAAGAATACACCCCTTTTATGGGAGTTTGATGATGTATTTTCGGAGGAATTACCGGGTCTTCCACCAAATCGTGAAGTTGAGTTTTCAATATAACTCATACTGGGTGCTTTACCTATTTCAAAGACACCTTATAGAATGTCCCCAATTGAGTTGAAAGAATTGAAGAAGCAACTCCAAGAGAATCTTGATAAGGGATTTATACACCCTAGTGCGTCACCATGGGGAGCACCTGTTCTGTTTGTTAAGAAGAAAGATGGATCAATGAGACTCTACATTGATTATCAAGAACTTAACAAGATCACTATCAAGAACAAATATTCTCTCCCATGCATTGATGACTTATTTGACCAACTACGTGGAGCTCAATACTTATCCAAGATTGATCTTCATTCAGGGTATCATCAATTAAGGGTCAAAAGGGAGGATATACCAAAGATGGATTTTCGTACAAGGTATGGACACTATGAATTTATAGTGATTCCATTTGGTCTTACTAATGCCCCTACTATATTCATGGATCTAATGAATAGATTCTTTAGAGACTATCTTGATCAGTTTGTGGTAGTCTTTATAGATGATATTCTTGTCTATTCAAAGATCAAGGAAGAACATGAATATCACTTTAGAATTGTATTGAAGACCCAAAGAAAGGAGAAGCCTTATGAAAAATTTACCATGTGTGAATTTTGGCTTCAAAAAGTTTCATTTTTGAGTCACATAATCTCAAAAGAGGGCATATCTGTTGATCCAGCAAAAACAGAGGTTATCAAAAGATGGTCAAGACCAACAACAGTAACCGAGATCCAAGGTTTTCATGGTTTGGATGGATATTACCGATGTTTTGTGAATGATTTTTCACGATTATCTAATCCACTCACCAGTTTGACTCGAAAAGGATTTAAGTTCGTTTGGACGGAGGAATGTGATGATAATTTCAAGGAGTTAAAAAGAAAGTTATCTTGTGCACCTGTGATCACACTTCCTTGTAGTGGAGAAAGGTTTGTGATGTACAGTGATGCATCCAAGAAGGGGTTGGGATGTGTTCTTATGAAAAATGATATGGTGATAGCTTATGCCTCACGACAGTTGAAAATCCATGATCAAAATTACGCAACTCATGATTTAGAGTTAGCTACGGTAATAATTGCATTAAATATTTGGAGGCATTATCTTTATGGTGAAAGGTGTGATATTTATACTGATCATAAAAATTTAAATCATATTTTCACACAAAAGGAGATGAATATGCGCCAAAGAAGATGGTTGGAGTTGATTATGGATTACGAGTGCTCAATTCATTACCACCCAGGGAAAGCAAACAAGGTGGCAGATGCATTAAGTCAACAAGACCATGCTAGATTATCCATTATGAGGATCACAAAAGATACAATATTTATGGATTTACAAAGGATGGATCTTGGAATTATATTGGAAGTGGAAAATCTTATCTTTCTCAAATTAATGTTCAACCATCTATACATGTGAAGATAAAAGAGGCACAAAAAGAAGTTGTAGAGTTACAAAAGAAGGTGAGAAATGTTCCTGAATTCAACTTTGATTGTGATGGGATAATAAGTTTCATGAATCGGGTTTGTGTTCCTCCCATCCTAGAATTAAAGAATGAGCTGCTGGATGAGGCTCATAGTTCTTCATTCTCTATTCATCCTGGAAGCACGAATATGTATAGGGACCTGAAAGAGTATTTCTAGTGGGATGACATGAATAGAGATGTTGTTGAATATGTCTCTCGATGCTTGGTTTGTCAGCAAGTTAAAGCTGGGAGACAGAAGTCTAAGGGGATGTTACAACCATTACCCATACCTGAATTGAAATGGGAAAACATCACTATGGACTTTGTCACTGGACTTCCTAAAACATCCAAAGGCAATAATGCTATCTAGGTCATAGTTGATCGTCTTACAAAGTCTGCACACTTCATTTCTATTAGAGAGGATTTCTCTCTAGATTAGCTTTCCAGGATATATATAAAGGAAGTGGTAAGATTGGATGGAGTACCACTTTCCATTATATCTTATCGGGATCCGAGTTTTAACTCAATGTTTTGGCGAAGTCTTCAGCATAATCTAGATACAGAGTTGAGTTTTAGCACTGCTTATCATCCTCAGACAGACGGTCAGTCTGAGATAACAATTCAAACTCTAGAAGATATGTTAAGATCTTGATCTATGGATTTCAAAGGTGGTTGGGATCAACACCTACCTTTGGTGGAATTTTCTTATAATAATATCTTTCACTCTAGTATTCAGATGGATCCTTATGAAGCTCTCTATGGAAAGAAATGCCGAACTCCATCTTGCTAGGATGAAGTTGGGGAAAGAAAGCTATTAGGACCTGATCTTGTTGATGAGATGGCAGAAAAGGTCAGATCTATTCAACCACACATTAGAGCAGCTCAGAGTCGACAATAAAGTTATTCCAAAGAAAAGACCTAGAGTTTGTAGTGGGTGATAAAGTGTTCTTACGAATATCTCCTTGGAAGAGAGTAATGAGATTTGGAAAGAAGGGAAAGCGGAGCCCTAGGTATATCGGTCCTTTCGAAATACAGGATCGTGTTGGGAAGGTAGCTTACCGATTGGCGCTTCCACCAAATCACTCCCAAGTTCATCATATGTTCCATGTATCGCTCCTGAGAAAGTACATACCCGATTCATCACATGTACTCAACTCAGAAGTTGTACCACTGGAGCAAGATCTTTCTTATGAAGAACAGCTGATAGAGATTCTGGATCACAGCGAAAAAGTCTTACAGAACTAGACCACTCACTTGGTGAAAGTTTTATGGATGAACCACCAATTAGAAGAAACTACATGGTAGCTTGAGGATATGATGAGGGAGAGGTATCCTCATCTGTTTGTTACAAAGTGACGAATTTCGAGGGTGAAATTCATTTTAAGGGGGGTAGAATGTAACACCCGAGATTTTTATGAGAAATGTTTTGTTTTTATGTTATATACATCATAAAAGGAATCTTTCACTACACACAACACTAGCTTGGCTTTCGTTACATGCAATCAAGACCTTCCTCGATAGCTTGCATCATACGCAATACCAAGTTTCACTAAACAACGATATGCTATTAAAATATTATTAAAACTGGCCGTTATGAATAGTAATACCCAATTTTTGAAATTTTATAAATTTTACCTTTCAAAATTGACTTCATTTTAGGATTTGGAATATCGAAATTAGTCTAGGGTGAAATTTTGGTATTTTTCTGAAAACTTTCATTTTTTGATGAATAGTCAAAACAATGGGTTACTATTTAAAAACCGACTTTTTATTTAAATAATTATTTCTTTTATTTAAATTTATTTTAGGTCAAAATTGATACATAATACCTGTATAAGTTCAATGTAATTCATTGGAGTCATTTTATAATAATTTTAGATATATAAAAATTTTATTGAACTTTTCACCGTCTTTTACCCACCTCCTATGAGAATTTTCAAATTCACATAAAACATAATTTTACCGCTTCTGTGAGTGGAATTTTAAGAATCTGAGGGACGCGGTTAATATCAAGGACTAAAATTTTGTTCAATGAGATGAAAATAATTTTTGGCGAATAGTAACTTTTTACTTTTATCTACCACGGTTAAAAGTAAATAGGGTAATTAAGGGTAAAAATGATATTATTAATACCCTAAAACATGTCATAATTCTATTGGATAAGTGTAATTCGACCAAAAACAACCTTAGGAATAAAATATTTCCATTTAGGTCCACCTAGATTAGATTTGGACATTTATTACAAATTTATTTAAAGAAGGGTTAAATAGTTAAATATCACAGTCTAATAACTAAATCATTTTTAATATAGGGTTATATATAAGATAAATTAGACTATAAATATTAATTAGAAAGATAAAAATATTTCCTACATAATGGTATTTTATTTATAATTTTTAGACATTAAATAATTTAATTTATTTATGACACAATGATGATGAAGTAATTATCTTATTAATGAAAAATTAACAAAATTGATGTTATAAATACCCAAAGAATTGTAATTTGAGACTTTTTATGAATTAAACTAATTTTATAGGTTAATATGACATAGTAGTATTTATTTAATTAACGTTTTTTCGAACTAATCATGCTGTTATGATTTTCAAAAAAAAAATCAAGTACCAAATAGTGTGAAAATTCACATAAAATAGTTTTTAAAACAAATATTATATTATTAATTGTTATTTTATTCTTAAAAATATAAGGTTAGGCCAAATGACTTAGATAATGTTATATATATTAATAATAAAAAACTTGGGGTTCATTTTTCTTGTTATAGTAAGTTTATTTACCTTATAGTGTAAGAAAACAAGAAGACACGGTAAAAGTAAAATTATTTAACTTAAAGTTAAATCTAAAAGATAAGGTTAAAATAGAAACCTAAACTTTTCTAAATTCTATTGGATGAGATTATTTCGACCCATCCCCACCTTATCTTCCAAATAAATCAATTTGGAGCTATTAAAAACCGAATATGACTTTATAATAAAATAATATTTTTAGTTTTTCCAAAGGTGCCCCTCTCCTCCCTTATAAAAGGGAACCTCATTCCTCTCTTACTCACACCACAATGAGCCTTCAATATCAGCCAACCCCTGCCAATTTATCTTCTCCACTTCCCTATAAACATCCTAGATGTCCTGGTCTTCTTCAAAGACCATCTTTAGTGCCCTAATAGGAGGTTAAGAAGAGGCGCTTCAAAGAAGAGGTAATGTCCGTTACCGATTCTTTCAACTTTATTACTTATTCTACTTCTTTTTATTTAGTTGTTTCATTATGAAGTAATAACATCAGTATCAATCATATACATATATGTTATTATTTGTATGAAATAGCCCTATTTCACCAGTTTTCCATCCTATGGAAAACGAAATCAACGCGCGTGCATACGTACGGAATACCGTCTCCACGTCGTGGTGTAATCTATTTTCCACCACCACCTTACTTGGATGGTTATAATGGTGTAAATATTAACAATATATGATTATTATAAATTGATATTGATTCTTAAATAGTATACATACACTTCAATTCAATTCCACGATCATGGGAACGATATCATCACTCGTGCCTACGTACGCCCTACCGTCTCCACGATGTGATGCGACTCGTTCTACATGATCTTAATTGCATAATGATTATATAAATGAATTTAATGAATAAATATGATATATATTACACTAATACCATTCTGGAAATGAGTTATCTATAACCTAAAAAAGAATAATAAGAATTTATTCTACAAAACACGCATAAGAACAAAAAGCAATAAAGACTCGAATAACAAGTAGCAATGAAATATTACTAATAAAAGCTAAGAATCTAAGAATATGACCATATATGATATCATAAAAATGGGTATGATTATGGAATAATTCAATGACATTATTTAAATCATTATACAGTTTGGACACCTACGAAGCAAATCGGACCTAAGGTAAGGGAAAATCTCACAATCTCATTTTTATCCTAGATTGTTTATACATCAGAATTTACTGGGGAATATTTATCATCCACATCCGAGTTTCCTCAATATGTAATATTATTTCTATCCTCCTACAATTTTTTAAATCCAATTTTACCCTTCAGTGAGTTTTTAGTAAAAATATATGAAAGGAATCTTTTGTCATTTTTCATACGAGGTACTTTTTGACTTTTCCGGACAAAGTACGAGAAGAATGTTTTTTTAACTTATACAGAATGAATGGATTTTTAGAACATTATTTCCATGAAGCTTCCTTTACAATTTTCATGTTTATTTTTAATCAACTTCTTTTAGATAAAAATTATATGACATGTTAAGAAAGGAAAATGATTTTGAAGTAGAAAGGATATTTTCCTCTAGAATGGATTTCAAGTATTTTATCAAAATTATTTTCCATCTAAGATAATATAGGGTTCTGTTTCTATCCCTATTTTTACATTGTTTTGATTATTTTATTATGGAATTATTTTTATGATTTCCTTTTATCTTATACGGATTATGTTATGATGGCATGATGATTAAGAATCCCATTTTTATTATATGGTTTATGCTATGATGTATGATTTATGATTTTTTGGCACACATAAGAATGGTTTCATTATGATATGGGAGGAACCTATATCTCCCTCCAATGCATTGGGTAAATATTTATATCTCATGAGATAGACATGGCTGGAATAGAAGGTTAATCTGGTTCAATGAAACAGGACTGAAATGAGGAGTGAACTCGGTTCAGAAATGGACTTTGCCCGCTAAGATAGTCTTGGAAATGAGTCTTTACTACTAAGAAATGATTATCTATGATTATGTGTGTATTCCACAAAGTTCCATGTTTTAAGTTATGATTATTGGGATTACATTTCACTACTATGATTTATCCCTTGTTATGAAATTATGATATCTTTTCCAGGTTAAGATTTCCAAAATGTTATGTTCTTATGAATATGATGTGATTGATATTTCTTTTGTTTACCCTTACTGAGCATTTGAGCTCACCCTTTTGTATGTTTTCTTTCCCCAGGTCAGGAAGAAGGTTATTAAGTAGGATATTCCAAAAGGGACTCTAGGTATGATGAAATAAATGGGAGACAACGTAGATGATTTATGAACCAGTTGTTTATGTTTCCCAGTTTCTAAAGACCCTATACCTATATAGTCATTTCATGGTTTTGTTATATGTTGTAATAAGTGTGCTTTAATTTTGAAGTATTAAAAATGTATGTCAAGTTTGGGTCGTTATCCCTTCAGTGCCAAACCTCATTTTCATACCTCCAGAAAACTCTTTCCCTTAAGACTATATCAGAAAAGCAAACCTTGAATCCTTGAAATATGACCTGAAAAAAATGTTTAAGGATAGGTCCTCTAATATGGACAAGACTATTTCACTAATTCAGGAACATTAAGCATCTGAGTTATCCAAAATTTAATCCAGCATTCACTTTGATCTACTTCAGGAAGTAAGGAAGTGTTAGAGTCAAATGAGTGAGTTGTCAGAATCTGTGGAGCTTCTGAAACATTCAGTGGTGAGCCTGAATTGTTTTCTAACCTCAAGGGCTCAGTTAGACAAGGATATTCAATATATCAAATGTGTAGTGTAGTATATGGTTTTTGTCTTTGAGGAATTTAAGAATTCTGTAAAAACACATGTGAAAGGTCAAGATGATGATGTAAAAAGGCTGATCAGTGGGCTATCCAAATCTTTTAAGGAGATAGTAGCTTTCACTCTGGCACCTCTAGGTGCATCTGCATCTTCTTCCACCTCTCCTCTAGTTTTTATTGAAGCCTTCAGGACCGTTGTTAGAGAATAAGTAAAAAATATCTCTAGTACCAGTACCTCAGACTCTCAGGTCATTTCCATTACTAGAAAAATTCACAAGCTTGTGGGAGATTATTTGAGAGAAGCTGCTCAATATCAGAAGGCCATCAAGGATCAAGTTGAATTCTATTACAAAAGGGTATACACTAAGCATCAAATGGATGGCCACTTCAATTTGATGTTGGAGAACTTGAGGATTCCACCTATCACTCACACATTTGAAGACCAAGTGAGAAAGCTTTGAGAGATGACTCCTTCCTTGGAGAAATTTATGGAGAATCAGGATGATTTCATTTCGGCTATGGAAAGAGGAGGAAATATCATCATGGACTTCGGGAATCTTCTATTACCTTTCCTCCATGTGGACTGCACACCCATTATTGTCTCTCCAGCCTTTCCCTCTACCTCTGGTGCCTCAGGATCTTCCAGTGCTATTCCTAAGATGTCTGGTGCTCAAGACATCTGAAGCTTGACCCATACCATTCCTCAGAGATCTACTCACTACAGGTCTACTAATGCTTCTGTTGCAACTCCTATTACCCTACTAACTACCATCCCTTGACCTATCCCTCCACCTTCAGATCCTATATCCTCATCTTCCAAATCCAAATATCCAATGGACATTTCTGTTGTGGATTGAGTGTGGTTGTATCTTTTGATATGGATTTTGTACTGCTCTTTGAATCTTGTAATTATATTTCATTGATATCCATATTCTCTTGTTTCTCTTATTGTATTTATTTTTTCTAATCACAAAGGGGGAGAAAACACACAACAAGTAATTCTGTCACGACCCGCCCTCGGGGTCCGTGCCGTGACTACCCCAAGCCCGCCTTCCATAGGCCAGGGGCTGGCGACTAGCACCAAGGCGTAAATCCCGGTAAAAAGGGAAGGCATTGCCTTTGAAAAGTAAACACACACCACAGAGTAAACAAGCGGAAAGTAAACACTAAGCAAACAGAGTACGACTGAAAGTGCGGAAAGGTAAATGGGCCAGAATACACACTCAAACTGAAAGTAAAGTACAACTCAAAAAGGGAAAAACAGCAACTGTAAAGTAAAGGCCGCAACTCCGAGCTGTCCACCGGAAATCCCACCTGAAGGGTGGGTACAGACAGCTCCTCTGCTACACGGGTCCCGCCGTCCGCTCCGAGCACGTCCCGCCCAGTGGTCCACCTCCGGGTACCGTCCCGCTCTGCAAGCCTCAGCTAAGGTCAACGCTGTCCGTCGTCTGCAACCAACACAACGTAGTGCGGGCGAAGCCCGTGCAGGGGTGAGTATAAGCTACTCAGTAGGGACCCCGAGACCCCTGAAGGTCTCTCAAATCCACAAAGGATAAACCACGAAGAAAAGTACAATCACGAAGTAACAACCGACACTGCTTAGGTATATGCCCATACATATACCTAAGTCATCAATTAAAATACGCTCCAACCTCCGAGCCCAAGTACAACTCAGTCCACGCAGGGAAGTATACGTATTCCACATAGGAAAGCAAAATATAATCCACACAGGATTGCACAACACAATCCACACAGGAAAACAACAGGATTCAGCTCACACAGGTATACTTCTTCAAGGACGAATAAGATGATCACTGATCCATCTAAGTCGTCGGACCCACGAAGGATCGATAGGTAACTAACCCCCGCAAAGACCCACACAGGATCGGGCTCACACAGAACCTGTAGGCGCTGGCTCACACAGAACCGCTGAGCGCAAGGACCCACACAGGATCGGGCCCACACAGGACCTGTAGCACTGATCCACGTAGGATCGCTGAGTGCTGAAGTCGTCGTCGTCGAATCCACATAGGATCTCTGTACTGTCGTCGTCGAATCCACACAGGATCTCTGTACTGTCGTCGTCGCAGTCACAGTAGCAGTCGTAGCAGTAGAACAGTCGCAGCCAGCACTAGGGTTCCCGCACACAGCTAGCTCGTTCGGAGGGTCCGCTCCACGAGCCGAGAGGCTGATACATCAACTGTCACGAAGACCAGAGTTGATGTATCCAAAAGTTCCGTATCAACAACAGGAACTCAACGCAACAGACGGCGCGTCGATCGGACGCCCGGTCTGAGAGTTATCGGCATTTTCGTCTCCGGGGCCCGGTTGGTTTTTAAGGCAAAACCAACCCGACCGTACTCCACCTGCGTCCAAACCTCGGGCGGAGTATTCCAAAAGATCCGTCTCACTAAGAGGAACACAACGCGACTGATGGCGCGTCAATCGGACGTCCGTAGCTCAAGATATGAGCGTTTCCGCTCCGAAGGCCCGGTTGGTTTCGTGAACGAACCAACCCGGCCGAACTCAAAGTTAACCGAAACCTTGAGTGCGATATATCAAAACGACCGTCTCGATCCAAGGATCGCGTTTCCGCAGACGGTTCGTCGATCGGAGGTCCGAGGCTCAAGTTATGGGCCAAAAACCAAAACTGGTTCGAAACGGGGGGGTCCGGGTCCGGGCCGAACCGGCCCGACCCCCCCCCCCCCCCGGGGCGGCGGCGGCGGCGGCGGCGGCGGGCCGCGGCGGCGGCGCCGGGCGCCGCACGGTGGCGGCGCACGCGGGGGCTAAGCCCCGCGGTTTTGACAAGGCGGCACGGCCTTGTGCCGTGCCTTTGCAAAAAACGGCCCCCACGTGGGGGCCGATTTTAAAAAAAAGACCGGGGGGCTGTTGCCCCCCCCCCTTACATGGAACCGCCCCCCTCTTAAAGAGGGGGGTTTTACAGGCTGGCCGGGGAATTAATTTCCCCGGTTTAATGCCTTCCGGCCGGCCAGCTGGCCGGCCGGTTTTCTCCAACGGAACCAGTAATTTCCGGTTCCCCCTTCGGCTTCCGACGCCGGCGGCCCGGCCGCCGGTTTTCTCTTCCGCCGCGGCCCGGAACCGGCCGCGGTCTCCTCGTCCCGCCGCGGCCCGGAACCGGCCGCGGTGTTCGTCGTCCGGCGCGGTGCGACGGCACCGCGCCCCTTCGCCGTACCATGATTCCTTCCAACGCGGCGCGACGGCGTCGCGTTCTTGAAGATTCTCCTCAGCGTAGCGCGACGGCGTTGCGTAAATTATAAGCACGATCATCCGCGTGGTGCGTCGGCACCACGCCACTTGCTTCCACCGCAAGAATTAAACAACAACGATGGAGGGGGGTTTCGGCCGTGTTCGTGCGGTCCGGCCCCCCTCACGTTAAAATAATAACGCAACTCAAAATAAAATCAAGTCACACGTTAGTCTTGATAAAATCACGATCAAGAATAAAATAAGGAAACCAAAAGAAATCGACAACCCCTACCTCGGGTTTAAGATTTGAAGATTCGTCTACGCTCCGCGGAAGACGGCGTCGCGGAGGTCGGGCGTCGCGGTCGTCATTCGTCAAATCCGTTGACGAAGAGATATGCCCGAAGAGACACGTCGTTGGCGGATCTTCGTTTGCCGACGAAGAAGGTCCGAGGAGAAAGAAGAGGTCCGAAGATACCGGGTCGCCGAGTCGATGATCCTTGACGAAGTGTTGTCGTTCTTCGTTGAGAAAGAAGACGTTCTTCGCCGGAGATGATGAAGTTCTTCAAGAGACTTAGAGCTCTCTCCTCCAATCCTCAACACAACCAATCTAACCCCCAAAAATAAAATAAGCTAATTTTATTTTATTAAGACATTCTATGAGTTCAAAATTCAAAAACTTAATTCCATTAATTGGATTAGTGTGTTGGCATGATTAAAGTGAGGAGAGGGAAAGTCACCCAATTAATGGGAAGTTTAAAGGTTAAGATGAGTTACACATCTTAAGTGGGGGGTTTAGAGGAGTTAGGGAAGGTGAGGGGTTGGGCTCGTGTGGGCCCCACCCCACCTTTATTCTCTCAAGGGTAGTTAACAACAAGTAGGTCCCACCCAACTTCCACACATAGGTTAACAACTTAGAATATGAAATAAAATTGTAACACAATTTTATTACTTCACATTTAACTCCCCTTTTTTTTTAACAACTCCTCCTCAGCAAACGCACCTTCGGGAAAAGTCCTCTTAAGCAAAAAATCGGCGCTGCGAGTTCATCGGTGCCCTCGGATTTCAATTCCGAGCACCGGATCAAAAGTTAGGAATTTCCACTCGTTCGTTCACTGAACGTACCCGAGCCAAACTTCGGAAATTAATTCCGGGCACTCCGGGCCTCGGAATCAGGTGCCGTCTGAAACCACGCTCTTGTAAAATTCTAAAGAAAATTAAGAAAAAATTTCTCTTGAATTTTACGGGTCTTTACATTACTCCCACCTCAGGGCTTTACGTCCCCGTAAAGATACAAAAAAATCTAGGGAAACAAAAGAGGGTACTGAGCACGCATCTGAGCCTCCCGCTCCCATGTGCTCTCCTGGAGATTCCCATGCTGCCATCTGATGCGCACAAGAGGAATCGATCGCCCACGCAGGACCCGCTCCTGTCGATCCTCTATCTCCACCGGGATCTCCGTAAAAGTCGCCCCATCGTCAACGTCAAGCTCCCCATGATCAATGATGTGCGTCGGGTCGTGCACGTATCTCCTCAGCTGGGATACGTGAAAGACGTCGTGCACCCGGTGCAACTGAGGTGGTAGAGCCAGGCGATAAGCCACCTCACCAATCCTGCTGAGAATCTGGAAAGGTCCGATGAAGCGCGGAGATAACTTGCCGCCTCGGCCAAATCTCCGAATACCACGTCGAGGTGAGACCCGCAAGAAGACGTGGTCGCCATCCTCGAACTCCAGTGGCCTCCGCCTCCTGTCAGCGTATGACTTCTGCCGGCTCTGAGCTGTCCTCATCCGCTCCTGGATGACCTGGACCTTCTCTGTCGTGGCCTGGACCATCTCCGGTCCCACCAGTGCTGACTCCCCAGGGTCTGTCCAGCACAAAGGAGATCTACATGGTCGGCCGTACAACGCCTCGTACGGTGCCATCCCGATGGTGGAGTGGTAGCTGTTGTTGTATGCGAACTCCACCAAGGGTAGGTGGTCCTCCCAGCTACGACCAAAGTCGAGGACACATGCGCGGAGCATGTCCTCGAGAGTCTGAATGGTCCTCTCCGTCTGACCATCTGTCTGAGGGTGAAAAGCTGTGCTAAGACGTAGTTGCGTCCCGAACGCCTCCTGTAACCCCTTCCAAAGTCGGGAAGTAAAGCGGGCATCTCGATCGGAGACGATAGATGATGGCACGCCGTGGAGCCGCACAATCTCCTGAACGTAGAGACGTCCCAAGCTCTCCACTGAGCCCTGCTCTCTGATGGGTAAGAAGTGTGCCGACTTGGTGAGTCGGTCAACAATCACCCAGATGGAGTCGTGACCTCTGGAAGTGTGTGGAAGTCCAGTCACGAAGTCCATAGATATGCCGTCCCACTTCCACTCCGGAACCTCCAAGGGCTGTACTAAGCCTGCTGGTACCTGATGCTCTGCGTTCACCTGCTGACAGGTGAGGCATCGAGAAACGAACTCTGCTACAGCCTTCTTCATGCCCGGCCACCAATGCTGTCGTCTGAGGTCCTGGTACATCTTCGCCACTCCAGGATGTACCGCTAAAGGAGAAGTGTGAAACTCTCTCAGCACTTCCTCTCGTAATGCGACCGGTACCATGGTACGTCCTCTGAAAAGGATGTCGTGCTCTGTTCCAAGGGAGAAACCATCAGGTGCCTATCCCGAGGATATCTGTGCACGCCGTGTCTCACAGTCAGTGTCACCGCGCTGTGCCTCCCTGACTCGCTGCAGTAGTGGAGGAGTGACTGTGAGAGACTGAAGAAAGGCTGCTCCATCTCTATCCATGAAGGATATCTGCAAAGAGGCTAGCTGCTCTGTCGCCTCCTCGAGTAGCTGAATGCCCGTCCTCCTGCTGAGGGCATCGGCTACTACGTTCCCCTTCCCAGGAGTATAGACTATCTCAAAGTCATAGTCCTGGAGGAACTCGAGCCATCGTCGCTGTCTCAGGTTCAGGTCTTTCTGCGAGAAGATATACCTGAGACTCTGATGATCGGAAAAGACTGTAAAGCGCTCGCCCATCAGATAGTGTCGCCATGTCTTCAGAGCGAAGACCACTGCTGCTAACTCCAGGTCATGGGTAGCGTAGTTCTGCTCATGCGGCCTCAACTGACGTGATCCATACGCGATCACGGCCCGCTCCTGCATCAGAACACATCCGAGTCCGGTCCCTGATGCATCGCAGTAGACTACGTACCCTACTCCCTCCTCAGGCAACCTCAAGATAGGTGCGCTAGTCAATCTCTGCCTCAGCTCCTGGAAGCTCTGCTGACAACTGTCTGACCACACGAAGGGTTTCCCCTTCTTCGTCAAAGCTGTGAGTGATGCCGCAACTCTGGAGAAGTTCGGCACAAATCTCCGATAGTATCCAACTAGTCCCAAGAAACTCCGAACCTCAGTCACGCTCCTGGGTGTCTCCCATGCTAACACAACCTCAATCTTCGCGGGATCCACTGCAACTCCCGCCTCAGAGATAACGTGTCCCAAAAAGTGGACCTCACGTATCCAGAACTGGCACTTCGAGAGCTTACCATAAAGCTGGTGCTCTCGGAGTGTGTCAAGGACAACTCGCAAGTGATAGGCGTGCTCCTCCTCTGTCGTAGAGTAAATCAGAATGTCGTCGATGAAGACCACGACAAACCGATCGAGGTATGGCTGAAAGATCCTGTTCATGAGAGCCATGAACACTGCTGGAGCATTGGTTACACCGAAGGGCATAACCAAGAACTCATAGTGGCCATACCGACATCTGAAGGCCGTCTTCTGCACATCCTCGTCTCTGACTCTGAGCTGATGATAGCCTGACCTGAGGTCTATCTTCGAGAACCACCGTGCTCCCTTGAGCTGATCAAAGAGGTCATCAATCCTCGGTAGCGGATACTTGTTCCTCACTGTCACCTGGTTCAGGCGACGATAGTCAACACAAAGTCGCAAGCTCCCGTCCGCCTTTTTGGCGAACAATATCGGGGAAGCCCAGGGTGAAACACTGGGTCGGATGAACCCCTTGCCCTGCAAGTCCTCCAACTGTACCCGTAGCTCTCGAAGCTCGGCGGGGGCCATCCGATATGCTGGAGTGGATATCGGGGCTGTCCCGGGGTACAAGTCAATATAAAAGTCTACCTCTCTGCGAGGAGGTAGCCCTGAAACGTCGTCAGGAAAAACGTCCGCAAACTGATCCACCACTGCAGGAAAACCAGGACTCCACACGTCAACTGCTCCAAGGATAAGGCTAGCCAACTGATGAGTGATGGGCTGTCCTCTCCTCCGCGGAAGTCCATCCTGTGCTGCTAAGGCTCCCTTCTCGCCGGTGAAGGTGAACCTGCTCCCGTCGGTGCGTACACATCGCACCTTGCGCCTAAAATAGTCAATCTGTGCATGGACCGTAGACAGCCAATCCATGCCCAAGATGACGTCGTAAGGCCTCGACGCTGCTACAAGAAGATCCCAGCCGAAGCTCTCGCCTCCTAGAGTAAGCTCACACTGCCGGCACCAGTGCGTAATCGTCGAGTCTGCTCCCGTAGGAGTCTCTATCCGTAAGGATCGAGCCAACGGCTCTGTCGGAATCTCCGAGCTCCGAACAAGGGCAGCGGCTATGAAAGAGTGACTCGCTCCTGTGTCTATAAGAACTGCAGCAAGGGTGGAATAGACACAGATAGTACCTCGAATCATCTCGGGTGCGCCGTGGTCGTAGGCTTCTGCTGCCTGGATCTGTGCCTGTCGCTGACCGCCAGCTCCCTGTGGTCGGGGTGGACCTCCTGGTGGTGGTGGTGGTAGAGCCTCAAAGCGTCGGCCACCACCAGCTGCTCATCCAGCTCCTCTGCCTCGTCCGCCTCCTCCCTGCGGACCGCCACGGTCGATCCTCTGCCTCTGCCTCGGTGGTCCATCAACTGTCTGCTGCTCCTCGGCACGACGGGTCGGGCAGTCACGAGCCATGTGGCCCTGCCCGCCGCACGAGTAGCACTGTCTGCCTCTCGGAAGACTGGCTCCGCGTTGTGTGCCCCGCACTGCTGAGCCAGTGCCCTGAGGTCGTCGGCCCGAAGGTCTAGTCTGTCTGGACCCCTGAGTCATCCGTCGACTGCCTGCTGCAGATGACTCTGCCACGTGCCTCCCTGCGGTGGGTCGCTGTGCTGGTGTAGACTCAGCAAGGAAGCTCTCGATCAGAAGGGCCCGCTCCAGTACTCATGTCTGAGTCGGTATGCTGAGGGAGATCAGTGATGCCCTGATCTCGTGTCTCAAACCCTGCTCGAAGGTCCGGGCCCGGAAGAATGGGTCCCGTACCATGTCGGTCGAGTAGCGCGAGAGATCGGTAAATCTCGCCGAGTACTGGGCGACCGTCATGCTGCCCTGCCGCAGCTGTAGAAGCTCCTGGATACGCACCGCACGAAGGGTGGCTGGGACGAACTCCGAGCGGAAGAGGCTCTCAAAGTCCGTCCAAAGAAGAGATGCCTCATCGTGCACCTGGAGCATCACGCTCCACCATCGTCCTGCTGCTGCGTGTAGTAGGCTCGCAGCGAGGATCACCATGAGGTCTGCTGGTGTCCTCACTAGCCTAAACACTCGAACTACTGCCTCCAGCCAGTCCTCTGCTGCCTGGGGATCCGTCTCCCCACGAAACCTGGGCGGTTGCTGGGGCTGAAACTCATGCAGTGCGCTGAGGCGACGTGCATCGTCAGCGGCTGCTGCTGGAAGCATCGGGGGCTCGGCGGGTAAAGCTACCGCCGGTGCCACTACTGGAAAAGGGCCCTGCACCGAGGCCTCATCGCTCGGTGGGCTGTCGTCTCGCTCGACTCTCGGAACCCTAGCTGGCTGCCGTCGTGGGGCCATCCTGAAAAGGAAACAGGTGCGCCACAGTTAGAACAGTATACCTGGTGAGCTGATATAAGTAATCACAAAGAAAACTTTGTAACACACACGCAATCAATGTTTTCGTGCATTAAGTCAGAAATCAGAAGTCAGGGTCCTGGTGTACGGATACGTCGGCCGCCGCACCAACACTGGACTCCCTGGACTGATATCCACACTCAATACGCTAAACATTATTGCTTCACATAGAAAAGATCAGAGTTCGCGGTAGAACCGAACTCCTTTGATACCAATTTGTCACGACCCGCCCTCGGGGTCCGTGCCGTGACTACCCCAAGCCCGCCTTCCATAGGCCAGGGGCTGGCGACTAGCACCAAGGCGTAAATCCCGGTAAAAAGGGAAGGCATTGCCTTTGAAAAGTAAACACACACCACAGAGTAAACAAGCGGAAAGTAAACACTAAGCAAACAGAGTACGACTGAAAGTGCGGAAAGGTAAATGGGCCAGAATACAAACCCAAACTGAAAGTAAAGTACAACTCAAAAAGGGAAAAACAGCAACTGTAAAGTAAAGGCCGCAACTCCGAGCTGTCCACCGGAAATCCCACCTGAAGGGTGGGTACAGATAGCTCCTCTGCTACACGGGTCCCGCCGTCCGCTCCGAGCACGTCCCGCCCAGTGGTCCACCTCCGGGTACCGTCCCGCTCTGCAAGCCTCAGCTAAGGTCAACGCTGTCCGTCGTCTGCAACCAACACAACGTAGTGCGGGTGAAGCCCGTGCAGGGGTGAGTATAAGCTACTCAGTAGGGACCCCGAGACCCCTGAAGGTCTCTCAAATCCACAAAGGATAAACCACGAAGAAAAGTACAATCACGAAGTAACAACCGACACTGCTTAGGTATATGCCCATACATATACCTAAGTCATCAATTAAAATACGCTCCAACCTCCGAGCCCAAGTACAACTCAGTCCACGCAGGGAAGTATACGTATTCCACATAGGAAAGCAAAATATAATCCACACAGGATTGCACAACACAATCCACACAGGAAAACAACAGGATTCAGCTCACACAGGTATACTTCTTCAAGGACGAATAAGATGATCACTGATCCATCTAAGTCGTCGGACCCACGAAGGATCGATAGGTAACTAACCCCCGCAAAGACCCACACAGGATCGGGCTCACACAGAACCTGTAAGCGCTGGCTCACACAGAACCGCTGAGCGCAAGGACCCACACAGGATCGGGCCCACACAGGACCTGTAGCACTGATCCACGTAGGATCGCTGAGTGCTGAAGTCGTCGTCGTCGAATCCACATAGGATCTCTGTACTGTCGTCGTCGAATCCACACAGGATCTCTGTACTGTCGTCGTCGCAGTCACAGTAGCAGTCGTAGCAGTAGAACAGTCGCAGCCAGCACTAGGGTTCCCGCACACAGCTAGCTCGTTCGGAGGGTCCACTCCACGAGCCGAGAGGCTGATACATCAACTGTCACGAAGACCAGAGTTGATGTATCCAAAAGTTCCGTATCAACAACAGGAACTCAACGCAACAGACGGCGCGTCGATCGGACGCCCGGTCTGAGAGTTATCGGCATTTTCGTCTCCGGGGCCCGGTTGGTTTTTAAGGCAAAACCAACCCGACCGTACTCCACCTGCGTCCAAACCTCGGTCGGAGTATGCCAAAAGATCCGTCTCACTAAGAGGAACACAACGCGACTGACGGCGCGTCAATCGGACGTCCGTAGCTCAAGATATGAGCGTTTCCGCTCCGAAGGCCCGGTTGGTTTCGTGAACGAACCAACCCGGCCGAACTCAAAGTTAACCGAAACCTTGAGTGCGATATAT
Source organism: Viscum album (assembly GCA_963277665.1). NCBI lineage: Eukaryota > Viridiplantae > Streptophyta > Magnoliopsida > Santalales > Viscaceae > Viscum > Viscum album. The sequence continues at coordinate 282,450,416 of OY728167.1, forward strand.
CAAAACGACCGTCTCGATCCAAGGATCGCGTTGCCGCAGACGGTTCGTCGATCGGAGGTCCGAGGCTCAAGTTATGGGCCAAAAACCAAAACTAGTTCGAAACGGGGGGGTCCGGGTCCGGGCCGACCCGGCCCGACCCCCCCCCCCCCCCCCGGGGCGGCGCGGTGGCCGGCGGCGGCGGCGGCGGCGCCTGGCGCCGCACGGTGGCGGCGCACGCGGGGGCTAAGCCCCGCGGTTTTGACAAGGCGGCACGGCCTTGTGCCGTGCCTTTGCAAAAAACGGCCCCCACGTGGGGGCCGATTTTAAAAAAAGACCGGGGGGCTGTTGCCCCCCCCCCCCCCCTTACATGGAACCGCCCCCCTCTTAAAGAGGGGGGTTTTACAGGCTGGCCGGGGAATTAATTTCCCCGGTTTAATGCCTTCCGGCCGGCCAGCTGGCCGGCCGGTTTTCTCCAACGGAACCAGTAATTTCCGGTTCCCCCTTCGGCTTCCGACGCCGGCGGCCCGGCCGCCGGTTTTCTCTTCCGCCGCGGCCCGGAACCGGCCGCGGTCTCCTCGTCCCACCGCGGCCCGGAACCGGCCGCGGTGTTCGTCGTCCGGCGCGGTGCGACGGCACCGCGCCCCTTCGCCGTACCATGATTCCTTCCAACGCGGCGCGACGGCGTCGCGTTCTTGAAGATTCTCCTCGGCGTAGCGCGACGGCGTTGCGTAAATTATAAGCACGATCATCCGCGTGGTGCGTCGGCACCACGCCACTTGCTTCCACCGCAAGAATTAAACAACAACGATGGAGGGGGGTTTCGGCCGTGTTCGTGCGGTCCGGCCCCCCTCACGTTAAAATAATAACGCAACTCAAAATAAAATCAAGTCACACGTTAGTCTTGATAAAATCACGATCAAGAATAAAATAAGGAAACCAAAGGAAATCGACAACCCCTACCTCGGGTTTAAGATTTGAAGATTCGTCTACGCTCCGCGGAAGACGGCGTCGCGGAGGTCGGGCGTCGCGGTCGTCGTTCGTCAAATCCGTTGACGAAGAGATATGCCCGAAGAGACACGTCGTTGGCGGATCTTCGTTTGCCGACGAAGAAGGTCCGAGGAGGAAGAAGAGGTCCGAAGATACCGGGTCGCCGAGTCGATGATCCTTGACGAAGTGTTGTCGTTCTTCGTTGAGAAAGAAGACGTTCTTCGCCGGAGATGATGAAGTTCTTCAAGAGACTTAGAGCTCTCTCCTCCAATCCTCAACACAACCATTCTAACCCCCAAAAATAAAATAAGCTAATCTTATTTTATTAAGACATTCTATGAGTTCAAAATTCAAAAACTTAATTCCATTAATTGGATTAGTGTTTTGGCATGATTAAAGTGAGGAGAGGGAAAGTCACCCAATTAATGGGAAGTTTAAAGGTTAAGATGAGTTACACATCTTAAGTGGGGGGTTTAGAGGAGTTAGGGAAGGTGAGGGGTTGGGCTCGTGTGGGCCCCACCCCACCTTTATTCTCTCAAGGGTAGTTAACAACAAGTAGGTCCCACCCAACTTCCACACATAGGTTAACAACTTAGAATATGAAATAAAATTGTAACAAAATTTTATTACTTCACATTTAACTCCCCTTTTTTTTAACAACTCCTCCTCAGCAAACGCACCTTCGGGAAAAGTCCTCTTAAGCAAAAAATCGGCGCTGCGAGTTCATCGGTGCCCTCGGATTTCAATTCCGAGCACCGGATCAAAAGTTAGGAATTTCCGCTCGTTCGTTCACTGAACGTACCCGAGCCAAACTTCGGAAATTAATTCCGGGCACTCCGGGCCTCGGAATCAGGTGCCGTCTGAAACCGCGCTCTTGTAAAATTCTAAAGAAAATTAAGAAAAAATTTCCCTTGAATTTTACGGGTCTTTACAAATTCAATATCCATATCACATTAATCACTGCTACTACATGTGTGATAAGATTATCTGTAACACTTATTTATTCTATTAACTTATCTTTGATAATATTATAAATATTCTACAGTTTAATGGCATAATTTGTGATTATCAAAAGGGGGAGATTTTTGGACTCGCCTGTTTTGATAATCCCAAATAATATTTTGATAATCCCAAATAATTTTTAATTCTATAATGGATTTGTTATTTCAAAATTTAATCTATTTTAATATCATGACTTTACTGGAATCGTGTACAGTATGAAAAGTTTCTATGACAACGTCACTGTTGAAAGTTACTAGTAAGAAGCCACGGGTGAAAAGATCACCGATGAAGACCTTACTGATAAAGGTTACCATTATAAAAGCTACAGTTATAAAGTTACTATTGGAAGTCATCGGTACAAGTTCACTATTTTAAAGAATACATTTAGAGTACTTACCAAAGCATACAAATGTTGAGTCAATGTGATAGGTCACTGTTGGGACAAGGTTGTTTCTACAAAGATTTTTAGTTAAGAGTCCTCTGTCAGACTCATTACAGAAGTCTACCGTTGACAAGTATACAATTAGTGAATTCTACCATTAGTGAATTGTTGGACAAGCCTACAGTTAGTGAAGTATACCATTGGACAAAGCCTATCGTTGGACAAGCCTACCGTTGGTGAAGTCTACCGCTGGATACACATACTGTTAGAAGCCTACTACTGCATGATCATACCGCTGAAGATGCTACCGATTTACATGCTACTATCACTATTCTACTGATAATATATGCTATACTTTATCCATTTTCATGATATTATCATAACGGTCATATTTGAAAAATTAAATTCTCTAACATTAATTAATGTTGATTGTAAACATTTCAAGAGACAATACCGTGGACAGTATGAGGTACGGGAAATCATGCATGTGGTCTACTCATTCTCATTGTTGGACCTCCAATATAAAAAGAGAAGACCAAGAAATAAGATGTTGATTGAGTGATACAAGTGGAATTATATGGCGTGACATAAAAAAATATGACACATACATGCACAAAGAGAAGGGTGGCATACGAAGTGCGACAGAGCTTACTTACTATATCAAATAAGAACCATCCAGCACTAATACTCTGAACCCACGAGCATCACGAAGATCATTCTGGGACAAAATCACTTCTACCTTCTGTTCTTCATCAACTCTTGATCAACATCAAAAGCAGAACACTGAAATCTATAACCTGGAGTTGCGACACTCTGTTTTGGAAACAAATTCTAGTGATTGACTTGAACTTCAACATTTCTCATTCTAAGGTGTCAAGAACTGAACTGCAAGCACATAGAGCCTTCTAAACTCTTTCTCATCAAAACTACTCTACTTTGTTTCTTTATTTTACATCTGTGAGAAGTGTGTCTATATATAGAACACACTATCTCATGTACTTGAACTGGAGGATACTTAATATCCTCACATCAAACTTCACCTATTTTTTTCCCACGTATAACTCTGGAAGAGACCGTGTGTGGTGTATGTTGTTTCTTTCCCTCGAAGAACAGTGGTAGAGGGTGTAAACCCTAGACAGTCTGTGAAAACTGTTGTAAAGCCCGATATAGGCTATGTATCAAGTTTTTTAATATAAAATTCTTGGTGGAAGGTGATCACCATGTGGAGAGGATTAGGTCTCGGCTTGAGACTTAACCTCTTGTTTACATTGTTGTGCAAATCCTCATATACTCTGTTTCATTTTATCCACTTATTATATTTTTCAAAGATAGAAATCTGTTTTTACAATCACTCTAATAGTTAGTTTTGGTTAGTGTGTATATATGCTTAATTTCGGAAACCTGTTTCAAAAGATGAATTAGACATTGCATTGATTCAACTGAGGATTAATCAACCATAGAGAAACTTGTTGAGTAATTAAAAATTTATATTTCTACTACTATAATTGAATGGTCTGTTTCTAATTTGGGGTTTTTAATCATAAAGTTTTTAACAAAAATTATAATTGGAACTCAATTCACCCCCCCCCCCCCCCCCCTCTTGATTATCCACTCCGACAAATAGAAATGAAGGAGGAATAAGTGATATATTGTTTTTTTTAATATGAAATAGAATGGATTAATATGGTAATGTCAAGGAATTAATTATGAATGAAGGATACTACCACATTTCCCTAACAACCCTGTTTCTATGAAAATCTAAAAAAACAGAAGTAGGGCATCACATAAAAAGTTTACCAATGTCATGTCAGATTCATTCCATGACTGTGTAAGGGTCCTCACAACACTATCTAAGGATCTTCAAAGTATTTCAAAAGGGTAATAATTTTATTGAACGATGTGTAATGTTAACCCAAATCCTTCCAAGATATTTCTAAGTGTAACTTATATGATACATGAAGTGTAATGGTGACCCATAGATTTTCAAGAGACGCATAATGGTTATCTATGAGTTGTGTAAGGATGAAGAACCTTACTCTTTTGCGCCGCATATATGTTTTACCCTTACGTGAAATCTATGAGTTATATAATTGAGAATACATGTAAATGTGACTTCACCAAAGATATTTTTACTATGTTGTATTTTTTTTAAATAATTTAAATGCCTAAATACCTCAGTCTTTCCATATGCTTCGGTCATGTCTTCAGTGGGGGGGGGGGAATTGAACATGAACTGGTACATGAATAGTTCATACACTACGGGAGTTTGAGGTAATCCATATAACATGGGAAAATTTTAATGGATTCAATGTGGAGAAAATATTGTGAGAAAAAAAATTTAAACTAGAGAATTAAAATTGTTCAGTGTTCTCTCAGTGGATTCTACCAATTAATGGAAATAATATGCGGTTGTGAAAAGGGAGATGACTATATGAGCCAATGGGGTGCCTTGAACAACATGAGGGGGAGGAGGATCAATGAATTAATTTAATACCATAGTCTAAAACCCATGTGAGAGTGGATAATGTATGATCAATATCATTTATCATGTTAATTCAGTTTAGGACTTTTTTTTACTTTTTTATTTTCATTTTGCAATTGTGTATTTATTTTTTAAGGGTGTTTCTATCAATTAAATTAATTTCTCATTGTCACATTATTTTTCATCTTTCCACACCATATCTATTGAAATCTAATTACGTAGTTTTTGAGAGAACAACTATGTGTGTCTTGGTGTTGTAAGAGTGGGTTGATTGAATAAATAGGATGATTAATTTACTATTTTGATTCTTTTATGTTTTTGAATTTTTCTCATTATATTTTATTACATTGATTATGAAAATAACCACATACCTAATTACATAGTGAGGGTGGTGGTAATTAAGGGAGGGAACCAAATGTGATCAAGGTAAGTGGAAAGAGAAATTAGACATAACTTCTCTGTTAACCATAAGATGAAACATACTTAACATACGATAGTTATAAATGTTTCATGAGAGAAGGGATGTATGAATTAAGTTATTATATATAATTATCAGAGGCTAGTAATGATACATACTAATGTATTAAAAGAATTAATTTTACGTAGTCACAAATACAATTAATGAATTATTTAAATTAATTATAAATCATTATTCAATATCCACTGTACAATTTTTATATGTTTTTCTATTTTATGATATTCCACTCCAAAATAAAATTATTATATATAATTATTTATTTTATAAAATCATAAAAATATTCAAAATTATTTAGTTCTAAAACCCTTTTCCTCAAGGGTTCGACCAGATCTTACAAATTTACTTTATTCTAGTAGTTTGAGTGGTTTAGTTTATTATAAATTTCAAAAAAAATCAGATAAAGGAATAAATTTCATCTTCCAGGCATATCAAATTTTTAGCACCATTTAAGGTGAAATATTTTAAAAACTCAATATTGAAATAATTATTTTCCCCAGACTTCCCTATATTCTGATTTTAGATTAGGTTCATTCATTTTTCTTACGTCCAATTTCATGTACTTGGAGTTTTTGGTCTGTGATCTCATGAATAAACATGATGACACACATCTTTTTGGTGATCCAATTTTCAACCATCTCACAAAATAATGTAATAAATGAAGTGGTAAAATTGAAACCAAGTATTGGAGATTCAAGATAATGAATGGGTACCAAAAAATCACTAAAATCTATAAAACTAACTCTAAATTGTTGAATCGGAGTTCAATAGAGGACTTATACTCCTGTAGAACTTGGATAATAAATTTAGGTATTGATAGAGGGAACCATGAATGATTCCATATTTTAATATCCATTTAGGGACACAATATAACATAAATATGAATATGAGGTAAGTTCTTGTCCTGATGCCTCTGATGAATTTTCCATTGAGGACACCGACCTATGTTTTGAGGAGGTGTAAAAGAAAGAACCCTCCACTATTGAAATAGAATACCAAAAGAAGGTGGATAGGATTTGGGTAGCTAAATTAAATGATATAATTTATTACATGATAGAAGAGTAGAATATGTAACCCTCTGAACAAAAAGACCCTCTAACACTAAATATAGAGTATCCCCAAGAAGAAGGTGAAGAAGAAATGGTGACTTCTGAATTAGATTAATTCATTACATAATTAATATAAGAGTAGCCACAAAATGAGAAAAATGTAGTGGTACAATATAAGGTAGGATTGTGATATTTTATTCCAAACATTGTGTATATCCCCTAGATGGTACATCACGCATCAATAAGAACTTGTTTTGAGATGGTTGAATGGTAGAATGTCTACACTAGACACTTTTCAAATGAAAATTGGTTCAAAAACAGATGGTCGGATCTATACACTATTCTTATTATGTAATTGATGAGGTACGTTTGAGGCTAATGAAGTCAATAAATTCATATTTTTGGTGTTAAAATGAGTATTCATTTACTTTCTTTCTTAGGACATAGTATATGAATTTAGTTTTTGGATTTAGTGAAACCACCCCTCCCCTATTTTTGAACATTATCTACATAGACCCTTCAATTTCACTATTTTTAATTCTTTTATATGTACATAAACAAGAAATACCAGATAGAAAATATGAATAATAGATCCATGAAAATGGGAGTAGGATTTAATTGTCATTTCATTTTTATAGTACCTTATATAAATATATTTTTGAGGTTCATAGTGAAAAAATGAATACAAATGCATAGATTAGTAATTTATGATCCATGACACTTAATATTTTTTGGGAACCCCATTATTCCATGTTTTGATTTTGAAGTTAATGGAATTGAATATGTTTGAAAGGGAGAGTGAATGATTTCATTTATACATAAAAATTTGAATTTAATGAATCGTGATTTTTTTAGTCACATGCATTTGAGGAAATTTAAATTCCATCATTAATTATTTGGATTTAATAAGTTCAATTGCATTAATTTTCTATTATTAAAAATTATAAGAGTGACTTACTTAAAATCAAAAGATCACATTCCAAAGAGCATTCTAAACCATTTTTTCCAGTAACTATAAATTTTCTTACATAAAATGGACATGTTACCTAATAGGATATGTTTTTTACCATTTCAAAATCATGATTAAGGAAACTCACTATACAAATTATTGAGTAATTTTTATTGATACATCTATTTTTCTAGGAAACAACCCTATATTGAGCTTACTATTATCCCTTAAAGACCATGAATGTCCATTGATAGGATTGAGACACATTACAAAACAACATAATCTATTCCTACACTTACTCAAATATTTTTCATGATTTTCAATGTATATGTGTGGTAGGTGAGATTCGTTGTGTAAAAGGAGTTCTCTTCAGTAATAGGTAAAATTTATTGGGTGATTCATTGGGTTTTGTAAATTTTCATGTCCTTATTAATTATATTTATTTTTTACCCCTCTATGAAAAAATGGGCTAAGTTTTTGACATAAATGATCACCAACACATGAGAAATAATTTTTATCATTTGGGGTTGGGTGGTAGTTGTGAGGATTGTCCTAGATCAACATTATATAATTGTACAATTAAAATAAAAATGAAAAATATAGAGATGGTTAACTCATTTATTATGCTCACATAATTCAATCCCTTACATTGAGGTTAATGTGTGAGAGTTTTCTCTTAATAATAAGGAGAATATCATGGGATATTATATTTATTATCATGCACTATACTTACGTATTGAATACTTTTTAAGATTACATTATTTTACTCCTCATTTATATATTTTCCTTAAACATCATAGTTATATGATCCTAACTGAAAAATCATTGATTATATTTTTTTGTTATTTTTGTCTCTAAAATTTGTTGAAAATATTTATTTATTAGGTTCATATGTTTGGTATATATACTCAATTAATGAGGAACAATACATCATTATTTTACCTTCGGTGATGACAGAAGATAAATAATTGTAAAATATTTTCCAACATGGAATGCTTAATAAATATATATTTTTGTACATGAATATATGGGAGGAGATACATCATATTTTTTTGGAAAGAAATAAAATATATTATGTTTAGTGAACAGTTTGTATCATTTTTTATTTTTGAAATGAAATTTTTTATGTCTCCCCAATAAAAAAAATTTGGATTCATTAATTGTGAATTATAAATATTTTTATAATGGTTATTCTATTTTTAATTCATTTTGGAGATATATACTTCATTAAAATCATTATTTATGTGTGGAGGATTTGATTAGTTCACTTTATGTATATTTCTTCACCATAATTTGCATAAGGTATGATTTAATTTGATTAATATTTCACCTTAGTAACTAAAATATATTATGTTTGGTTAATTACATTTGAAAATAAATTATTAAAAAATTAAAAACATTAATATTAAAATTTTATTATTCTTTATGAATAATTTTTATTAGTTTATATGAGTGATTTGTAGGATGGAAAAGGAAAAAGACATGAAAGAGACTTAGAAAAAATACATGACAACAAAAATACTCTCCCTCAACTAGTTTAAATCCACATAACTACTAGTATGGGTGAAAAAACCATTAAAACGGGATGTCATGGAATATTTACATAAGGAGGAGGCCAAAATTACTCATGATTCTTATTCACAGTAATAGGAGTGCACCATTGCATGGGTCGAAATTCTATGTGGTCGTTGAAGGAGAGCCTCATTGAAAAAGGGTGAAATTGGAATTGGTGAGGGTCCTCTAGTCCTTATCCAAATTAACCACTTGTTGAGGAATTTTATTAAAAATATTGAAGATCCAACACAACAATATATTTTTTGTGGTATGTGGCCTAATATCTGGGTACAATCCATTTTCTGAAACTGTGTTGTCCCTACTTCACCCATATGTATTCATTCTTGGACACACCTTATAATGTCTCCTCCATTATTAATACATCCTAGTCCACCATTTCCTATGAAGGAAAAGTTACTACACCTCTAGAGATCCAAGCATAGATATTCTATAACCATGGCTATGTAACATTTATTACAAAGGATTTCAATATGAGAGAGGCACCACACAGTGGTCCTTCCACTATTTCATAGTGATTATAGATCAGGGGAAAAATAATTGATTCTATACCATTATGTCTAGAACTATACCATGATGATAGTTACGGAGAGGGGGATTTGGCATGATGAGATGAGTATGCACTATGGAATGGACAATAATGAATGAAGAATATGGGTTTCTCTGTATGGTTACTACTATGGAATGGAAGATATAACTATGGTATTGTCGAGTAAATATTGAAGAATGATGTATGTGTCTATACTGGACTGCATATATCATAGCCTTGAAAAGAGATGGAAATTGATATTGGGATTTATATAAGGGTCTTCCATGTGCAATATAAGGGCCTTCATTATAATACTTATGGGTCTTCTTATATGGTAGATTTGATAAACTGGATGTGTAATTTACATTTTTCAATTATTTAATTCTTGATAATTCTTATCATTAAAATTTATTACATTGATAAAAAATATAATCAGATCCCGAATCACCAAGTGAGACCCATGGTAATGATAGAAGGAAACCAAATGTGATCAATGGAAGTAGAAAAAAAATCTAACATTACTTCAGCTGTCTCTTAAAGATTAAATGTAATGAATTTATATTAGTTATAAAGAATCCTTGATGGAGGGATTAGATAAATTAGGTAATTCATTTTGATGTAGAGAGACTATGCTAGATACTCAAAGAATCCTTGTGGTGATTAATTTATGTAATCTCACATGAGGTGATTGAATTTTTTTTCATTATTTAAAATCCATCTTTGGATATCAAATCTCCCCTATTAATAATTTATTATCTTTTTTGTCACCCCAATACAAAGCTAAAGTCAGTTTGGGTAATTTTAGTCATGAAAATCATTTAAAGAACAAAATTATTGAGTTATAAAATCATTTTCCACATGGGATTGACCTCTTATTTCCATTATTCTCAATTTTTTAGTTAGTGTAGTTTATGTTATTATAAATTTTTAAATTTTATTATACTATGGGATTCAATTATTTATTCATGGTACATATAATTTCTTGTTATGTTTTCTAGGAATAAATATATAAATTCAAAAGTTAGACAATTATTTTCTATTTACATTTCACTTTTCTATTTTTAGATTATGTTTCATATTCTCATTTTGTAATTTTTTATGCATTGAGTGTTCCAGGTATGGGATATCATGAATAAGGATGAAAATAAAAATTTATTTTCCAATCCAATATTCAACCCTCTCAAATTGATTTGATGATATCAAGATGGAACTTTAATTCCATGTATGACACAGTAAGAATAAATGACAGGAAATATAACAGAACCAAAATATGTAAAAAATCAAATATGAAGCATGTAATTAGATATAAATATAGGGATACTAATCCTGAAGATTATGGTTAAAATATTGAGGAATAGAATATGTGAAAAAATGATGAGGTCTACCTTGATGATCCATTTGGATACATAAGAGAATCTGAGTCCAAATCTAGGTTTTGTTCCAATCCCAATGATTGTTATGAATTTTCCATAGAGGAAACAAAAATATGTTTTATGGAGGGAGAAAAAGATTAAACCTCAACATTGAAAAAATAAGACCTAATGTAATAAGATGGTATGGGAACTTTTATATTATGGGAGATGGAAAATGATATGGAGGAATATGATAGTCCAGAACCTTCTAAAAAATAATACCCACCAAGAATAACTACATAGTATCCCTAAGAAGAATAACAAGGAGAAGAAGAAAATAAATACATGGTGGATAATGATTTAGAGGAATTAATTGAAAAATTTGAATAATTGTATCCACAAATGGAGGAAGAAATATGAGTGGTAAATGGTATAGAAAACATACAAACTTTTATTCCAAACATTGGGTTTGTACACTACTTGTTACTTTACTCATCAAGATGAAGAGAATCTAATATGGGGAAAAGGAAGAAGATATATATCATAAAATTTTAATATGAAAATTAGTTCAATACAAGATGGTTGAAACTATACCCTTATCAATTTACCCAAGTGACGTGGTTAGATAGAGCATAATGACCATAATAAATGTTCTTGTGGGGGAAACCTGAGATTTTATTTACATTCTTTCATTTTAAATTATTAAGGAATTTAGTTTTAGGATGTATTGAAACATCCCTATCCAAATATTTTGTGACATTAACATCATATACATTGTACTTTGACTATTTGGATTTATTTCCTACGTTCATGATGCACAATGTCAGTAAGGTAAAAAGGTATAAGTGATTTAGGACAAGGGGAGTAAGATAAAATATTTAACCTTTGTTTATTCTTCCATATTTCTAAAAACAATTGTTGTTATAAGTCAAAAAATTATAACCCACACTTAGATTAGTGCCTTATTTTGATCCAATGTAGAAATGTAGAAGTATAAGAATTGCATGTGGCATGAAAACATCATTTAAGGAAATATTTTTCAATCATGTGATAATATGATTCCATTTAACTCATGTTTTTATAAGTTTCAAGGAAAGATAGACTTCAAATGATCTGGAAAAGATTTTTATTTATGTTTTTCACCATGGATCTATGGAAATTTAAAGAGAAAATAACCCTAAACTAAAATATAATAGACATCATATCAAGGTTTTTTATGATCTATCTTAAGTGGGAAAATCCTTTCCATATAATTTGAATGACATGAAATCAGGTATGCCAATATTTTCACTCTAAATAAAGTGCTATCTTGGAGTAAAACCTTGTATGTTTTATATTTTATTTCTATTTTTTCATTATCTATTATCTTTTTTTGATTCATGGGAATCAAAATAATCTATGGTTAGTATCCCTAAAACTCCACATGATTCTCTAATCAAATCAATAAACCATCTAAAGTTTTTTATAACATAGATATTTTTTTGGTGTGCCCACTTTATCCATGTCAAAGTGGAATTTTAATATAATAATCACATGATAGTAAGTTCAATATATGAAGAAAAATATATTAGATATATAGATTCAAATTTTTGGGTGAATTGATAAAATTAGACCTTCCCTGACATAGTATAAACACCACACTATAATCTTTCTTGTATTTTTTATTTGAATTTTTTACCATAGGTTTGAATACATAATGGTTTAGATATATCGTAGAATCCTGGGACATGGAATTTTTTCCCAGCCGAAAATTTATCTAATAAATTCCATATCTTACCATTTTTACTGTGGGGTCTTGGAGTCCCATTTTGACACATTTTTTTGTTCACTAGTAAAATTATCCCTTACACACCACAACATTCAGGATATGCCATAGGGGTATTCTCATGTCTAAATTTTTAAATTTTGGTTCCATTGGATTTTTAACACCACATATACCATAAATAGACTCACTACACCACAATATGTCAATACATTTTAATTACTAGTCCCAAACCCTATTTTTTTATTACACCCCCCCAATAATAATCTATTCTTGTGAACAATGGTTCCTATCCTCCTCACTTTCTATGGTCTTCATACATTTACCCAATGAAGGAAACATAGTCATTCAATTAATCTGACCCTAATTTCCCTTTTCCCCTACATTTACATTCACCCAAACTTCCCCTATTTCCACACTACATAGAACCATTTCACTCCTTGTTTTCTGATGGTGTTTAGATTATTAATATATCCTTCCATTCATTTTTAATCCATTACCTTCCTACTACTTTCTTTAAAATTTTGGTTGAATATTCTATCACAGTATAAAGGATGTGACACCCTCAACCTGTCTTTATTTAAAGTAATAGTCCAACTCTACTCCCAAAACCATAATAGAACAAATTTACCTCCCTTTATCATATGAGTACATTCCACCACATCTTCTCTCTCAAACGACCCACCTACCCTTACCAAGACAACAAAATTTCAACCCATGCCTTATAAAACTCGTAATAAACATTCATCCTCTCAACCGTAGCATTGTGACCTCAAAAAATACAAGGCCCCAACCCAATAGAAATATAACCCAAAAATTACCTATAAATTCCACCTCATTCTTGATGATAGTGAGCCTCTACTACTATCTCTATACCCACAAGAACTTCCCATCCATCCACATCTCTAGTTTCTCCTACCCATGTTCTCTATCCCCATAAACACGCATTCCACTCCTATGATTATATTTTTATACTTCACCTGTAGGATTTTCAATATAATCCTATGATGGCTAATAAGACCGTACATTTGGACAATATGCAGATGATCAATATGGGCCCCAATATCATTTTGGATTTGGAGGATATACACTTGGAAAACATTCTTCATTTTGGAGAGGATATTTATTCTAATCTTCTGATATAATTATTAGATACTCTTGTTTTTGAGTATAGTCATGTTAACTTTATATTAGGAATGAAAAATTAGTGATAAAATCTAACTTAGTTCATCATTATAATTGGTATCTATAGACTATAATTTATTTGTTCAATAATATATGAGACATTGGTCAATGAACCAAGAAGGGATAATGTGTGACCTATATGTGAAATTTTGAAGTCAACCCAAAAATTCAACCTGCTACAACCCATACAAAGAGTTCTTAAAAGGAATCCCCACATATATAGATTATTCAGTTGGATATTACTCATGGTTGGATTTGTAAGGGTGATTCATAAGGCTCATTCATCTAGTCGGATGTCTCTAATCAATTTTTTATTTATTTAAAATAAAAAATTGACATTGAAATCCAATTAAAACATTATTATGAGGGATTGTTGAAAAATAAAAAATTTACACTAATTTGCATGAATATCATTACACATCCTACAAAACATCTAAAGGTTTTTATAAGAGTTACCCCCCACTTCCATTGTCCCTTTAGAGTTTATTTATATACCTATCTTAGTGATGATGAGTCTATAAATATGATGATATTTTAGTTTGGTAACAAGGATTGTGCCCCAATACGTTTATAGGAAGGTGAAGAAGTCCCTCACATGAAACTTCCTAACCATGGGTTCCTCATTAATGATCTCTTCATAATTTCCCACTTCATATCTTTCCAAAATTCATAGGAATTGAGTCAATTTCATGTTAAATCCTTCAATTTTTTCTTCAGAACCTTGTTATAGATCTTTCAACATTTATGGATTGAGTGTACCACACCTCCATATCTACATCCACCATTGCCAATAGCTACTCAATATCCCAACAGTCCATCATTTCCATCTACCACTTCATGAATTTATCAATAGGATGGGGCGGCTTTCCATGATTCCCATAAAGGGTCACCACTTATCTCTTTATATCACACATTTCACAAGACACCTTAATGGACTGTCACTCTGTCTATCTCCAATTCCCCCATTGGACCAAGATACTCTTAATCCACAAATGGAGGGGAAAATACTCAAGGAACCCATTGAGATTCCATTTCGTGTATTGTCATCCTAGTTCTCTACCCTATTTTAGATTCGGTAACAAGCCTATCCATTTGAGATTATTCATCTAATGAATATTCATTAACTAGTTTCACCATCTAGGAGGCCAAACCGGATCCAAGAGAAACTTCTTGGGGGAATCGCATAAGAACTCAGTAGAGTCTTAAGATTGTAAGTTTCTATTTCTTCTGCATATTCTACTCATTTTTTCTCTATATATGTCTATGTAATGTCCCTAGCCTAGAATCCACTCAACTAGTGCTCTGTACCCAGTTGGTCACAAGACCTCTAGTATATTTCCCCAAATGCTAAAGGTTTCTGACAAGTAGTGATGGCCTAAGACTAATAGTGTGAAAACTCTTCCCTTATTTTCAAAGTGTAACACAGAAGAACAATAATATACAACAGTGCAAGTACTAAATATCGATGGCTGAAGTAAACAATAGAGGAATGATAATATAGATAACTCGAAGTCATAACATACAAAAGATAATGATTCATGTCACATGTTCTAGGAAATTATCCAAAACAGGATACACTATTATCATGTACAATATACAGTACCAAGGTATAGAAATAAAAAAAGAAAATATAGAGGAATAATAAGCCTCAGCTTGGTCCCATGCTCTCCTACTCCTAAACAGCATATCAAGTGGCTACAGAAGGTAACTTTCACTTATCGATGCCTAAAATTATATAATCTGTTATGGCCCCAAAATATGACCCAAATAGGGAGTTATAAATAAATCCCATTAGGCAACCACCAAAGATCTGTGCCTATCTATCTATGATTATATGCAATAGCTAGTGTCAAAAATGAAAGCAGTAAACTTTCAAGTAATCAAAAGTAAACATTCCTACAAGTTCTAATTTCCATTTATATAAGTTCATTTTAATTATACAATTCAATTTCATTTAATTATAATGATCTTGAGATTCAGCATCATCTCGTCAATCACCCATATAAAGTAACCACATTAGATGTCTCAAAAAATCATCTAAATAGATACAAGTACAGACCGACTCCAAGCTTGTGCTTTGTCTTGGAAGACGCATCATATTTCATTTCAATAGTAAATTGGTTTAAAACTCACCCTCATGCATAGAATAACCTCTCCCTTAGTCATAGAAAACCATGTCCCACCAGCATCAAAAATCATTTCCCGCAGGAACAGCAAACCCCACCCACTGGCATAGAACATCCTCGCCCGTAGGCATTTCATTAGTCAATCAGGTCCAAGCCTGGTATATAATCATTTCATCACATGTCAGGGTAAAACCATTTATATAAAAATTTCATCATAGAAAACACATTTAATTTACAATATTACATGGTTAGTAGAAATAAAAAATCACATGGGCATCAAACATGTCATAATCCTTTCAAGTAATCAAACCATTAACAGTATTAATAATTATAAACTGACATGGAAAATTCCCATCACAAGCCTAATAAGTGAATTATACTATCACAAGATTTTAAAAATTATTTATCCCATGTAGTAAAACATTCAATTAACCAATTTATTTTTTTAACAACCCTAGAAAAGAAAAAAATGCATTCCCATAAGCATCCTAGGCCAAATGGAAAAACATTGGTTATTTGAGGGAAATTCACCAATGAGTGGCCCCCAATCACATCAATAAACCTCAATCATCCTTTAATTAACTAAATAAATTACCAAATCAACATTAGGAAATAACATGGGTCAATTATTTTCAATGTGATACCTTAAACATGGGCATGTTTCACTACGACACATATAAACAACTCGACATTGAGCGAAAGGCACAAGACTACCTACCTCGTAGTCATACTACTCTACTCATCCAACATTAGCCTCTAATTCAACCTATAATGGGTTATATCTAAAAAATGTGTATAAATGTTCTACCTTCAATAACTATTTCAATACAAGAAATCATGAACAACAGCTTAAGAGGAATCTAGAGCATATTGATTGGGATCCAAAGCTTCTGACAGCGATCGTATCGGAGTTCAGATGATTATTCGAGAGAAAAATCCCTTATGACATTGTTATCTCATCAACCGGGTTCATCCTCTTTATAGAGTGAAAAAAATGAGGTTTCTTCTCATTTTAGTAAAAAATAGAAAATACACAGCATGTCATAGGAACTACATGCCATGTAGGTTCTTTTACTGTTTATTTTGCATCTAACTTCCCCTACATGTCATGCACCAACTTGACGACTTGACTAGATGGTGTGTACCTAATAATACATGGCGTATAACCACCATGTTTAGCCATGTAAGGTGTAGATATAGTATTTAAAGTCTTTTATTACTCCTCCTTAATTATAATCCAAAAAGGAAAGGTCCACACCTCAAAGGAAGAACTAGGTTCTTACAAACATCCCCACATAAAACAATTTGTCCCTGAATTTCCATTTCAAGGGTGGTTAAGAAATAGATATGAAAAATTCATGTCATTGTGATTTCAAATTATCCTCCCTCTCCTAGGTCTCATCCTTCACTCATTCGTGCAACCATAGGACCCATACTAAAGGAACAGACTGACCATGGAGAATCTTCATGCTACGATCCAAAATTCATATGGTATGCTCCTCAAAGGACACATCTACCTCTAAATCAACCTCCTCTATCCAAAAAGAATGATACATGTCTGAAAAGTAACGTCTCAACTGAGAAACATGGAAGAAGTCATGAAAATCCTTGTACCTATTAGGTAACTACAACCGATATGCAGCCGCCCCAACCCTTTAAAGAATCTCAAAAGGACTGATGTATCTCAGTGAAAGAATACCATGTCTCCTGATCCTCTTGTTCCCAACCACGGTGCAACACATAAGAAAACATGATCCCCAACCTTGAACTACAGAGTTCATCTATGGTGATTGGAATAAGATATCTGACAGGACTGCGCAGTTTCCATCCGCTTATGAATCCACTGAACTTGTTCAGTGGTCTCGTGGAAAATTGAGGTCCCGGCACAACTACCTCTCCTACCTCCAACAAACATAGGGATGATCAGTATCTTCTACTATAAAAATCCTCATATGGATCCATTTTAATATTATCCTGAAATCTATTGTTATAGGCGAACTCTACCAAGGGTATTTGTTTCTCTCAAGAACTCATGAAATCTAAGATGCATGCCTGAAGCATGTCATCTGGTACCTGAAGTTTGCGCACTGACTGGCTATCTTCCTGAGGCTGGTATGTTGTGCAAGAAGGATTTGTGTACCCATCGCCATCTATATCCTTTTCTAGAAATGAGAAGTAATTTGGGATTCCCAATCTGAAATGATACAATGCGGAACCGAATGCAAGAATATAATCCCACTGATATAAAACCTCCCAAGCTCATCAACATTGAAGGTTTCCTTGATTGGAAGGAAATGTTCTACCTTTGTGATCCTTCCAACAACAACCCATATGGAATCATTACCTTGAGGTGAACTTGGTAACCCTTTCAAAAAATCCATCGTGATATAATTCCATTTCCACTCAAGAATGGGAAGATTCTGTAAAAGTCAAGCTAGTCGTTGGTGTTCTGCCTACACCTTATGATAGGTGGAGCACCTCATGACAAAACTAGCCACATCCCTTTTCATAACTGGCCACCAATATTGATGATGAAAATCCTGACACATCTTAGTGATGCCTGGATTCACTTCCCATATAGTGGAATGAACGTCCCACATCAACTCCTTACACATGTCTTCCAAAACCCATACATGACCATGTAAATGAAGAACCCCATCCTCACCTATGGTCCATTTAGTAAAGAGTTTTCTTACCTTCCACACTCTCCCATAAAACTAGGCATTTAGAATATTATATCTGCCTCACCCTCACTCTATCTGTAGGGTATAGGTAACAACTAAAGATGAAAGAAAGGTGTGTCCCTGACTATCGTGCATCTCCAAGTGCCTCTCAGAGAACAACGCCATAAGTTTCCACTTGCTACTGGCCTACTTCCCTGCCTGTATCTAATTCCTCTTTATCAAAGCATCATCCACTACATTTCCTTTATCTGGAATGTAGGGAATCTCAATGTTAATGTATTGATGGTATTCCACCCACCTTCACTATCTCATATTTATATAATTATATGTAAATATGTACTTGAGAAGTTTTTTGTCCGTGTACACCCAAAAATGATCTTCCGATAAGTAATGCCTACAACAGCGTAAATCATGAACAACTGTAGCTAACTTGAGATCTTTCATTGGGTAATTACTCTCATGAGGCCTTAACTACCTAGATCCATATGCAATGACCTGATCCCCATGCATAATAACTACTCATAGCCCAATACCTAATGTGTCGTAGTACATAGTGTAACTCCTTCCCGACTCTGGAAAAATTAGTATAGACACCGAATTCAATCTACCTATCAAATTTTTAAAGGTCATCTCATAGGAATTTTTTCATACATACTTCTTAACCTTTTTATCCATGCCTGTCAGTAGTGCTACTAAACATGACAAGTCTAGTATGAATTGATTTTAGTAACCAACTTACCCCAAGATACATCATATGTCAATGACGTTCTAGGGTTCTTCCTAAGAAACTAATGCTCACACCATTTCTAGATCCACTGATACTCATGTCTCCGAGATGATGTGACCCATAAGTTAATATGATCCATCCAGAAGTGGTACTTTTTGAGCTTAGCATATAACTAATTTTCTCTCAGTGTACACAAAACAATCTCAATATGGGTGGCATGTTCATTTCGATTATAATAATACACCAAGATATCATCCACAAAAACCACAAAAATGAATTCAAAGAAATATGTAACACTTGTTTCATCAGTACCATGAAAACGTTTGGCACATCCGTGAGAACGAATGGCATAACCAGATACTCATATAGACCATAACTGCAATAAAATGTGGTACAAGGTATGTTGGAAGGTCAGAAATGAACCTGGTGATATCCTGACCTTAAGTCGATTTTTGAGAAAACTCTTCCTCCTCAAATCTGATCAAACAGGTCATCTATCCACGGAAAGGGATATCAATTTTTAACCATCAGTTGGTTCAGTATCTAATACTCCATGCATAGCCTAAGGTTACCATCCTTCTTTTTCTCAAAAAGTATCAGAAAACCCCATGGAATAGTACTGGGACAGATAAACCCCTTTTCCTATAAATCCTCAAGATACCTCTTAAGCTCCAGAAGCTCCGTCGTACCCATATTGTAAGGAGGAATGTATACCAGTGCTACTCTTGGAACTAGCTAAATCGTGAGCTCTACCTCTCTCAACATAGGCAGGCTTGGAAATTCTTCATGGAATACATCCCTAAAAAATAAACTATAGGAGGGAAATATACCTGACGTGTCCCTTGGCAATCCAGATATAAGCTCGAAATCTGGGTTTTCATCCTGCCCAACCCATGATTCTCAGGTCCATCTCGGTTCACCTAGACCTCCCATTCACCCCTGTGTAGAAATGATCCTCCCTCTGGTGACATAAATCTTACCCTATAGTGATAGGAATTGAAAAGGTCTTGAAAGGATACCAGCAAGCCCATTCCTAGAATGAAATCAATTCCTATTATCTCTAAGATATAGAGATATCATAAAAAGTGACACCCACCAACCTCAAGGGGGAACCCCTTGCACTAACGCACACATGTTGTTCTAATACCTAACGGAGTCTCTAACATCATATCATATTCATATGTAAAAACACAGAGCCCATGTCTCTCTACAATGGTCACAAATATTAAACTCTTTGAATCCCCTATATCAAAAGGTGTAGAAGCTAAAATGGAGGTGAATATAATAGTACCTCTAACAGTAGAGGATCCGAGATCCTGCTCCTACTATTTTTGTTGCACTGCATAAGTATGACCTGTACCACGGCCTTGTGATACTGACAGGATACCCTGAGCTGATCCAACATGCTATCTCTAAGATCAAGGGATTTGGATACCACAACAACGACCACCACCTTGGCCTAAACGTCCTAACATACCCAAGTTATCTTTCTGATAAGAAGCTACATACCCTTATCCTAAATGTGGAGTTGGTGTAGAACCTCTCTCACTAGATGCTGGTGAAAATTCCCTATTGAAGCATTGCAGATGGAACATCTTGAAGAAATCTCGGCACTCGATTGATTCCAGCAGATACTATGGTCTCATATTCCCATCTCTTCTACACAGGCATCACCTCTCCTGGATATCTAAAGATACATTCTAACTTCTATTTTCACCACGAGAAAACTCTATATGATGCTTATTATTCCCAGTAGAGACAGTACTAGATGTAGGTGTCGAACCGCCCTGGTTTGCATGTCCATATTCCTGTATATTATGCTCTGTAATCAATGTCTGATTCCTGATAGCATGTATTTAAGCTAACTAGAAAATGTTCACATGCGATCAGATTTTGTACCTGAGACTATCCTCGAATCTACTGGCCCTCAATATCTCGTTACCCATCAGAATAGGTGAAAATCATAGAAGTTAAGTGAAATTGGAAGAGTACTCCATCACTTACATAGCACCCGTCTCTAGATGCATGAACTCCTAGGATCGATCAGACCTCAACGTCTCCAGAAAAAAGTTGTCACAGAAGACCATTTGAAAATATTCCCATGTTATGTCTTGATGATGATCTATCTATGGGGTAACATCCCACCACCTCTTGATAGAATCACGCATAATATAAGTCGCAAGATTAACCCTCCTCTGAAGAGGCATCTCAAGATTCTCAAAGATAGAAATCATTGACTCAAACTATGATTTCATAGCATGTGGTCTGTCATCCCCTAAAACATTGGGGGATGTTGATGTTGCGATACTTGTGTTAGTTCTTCCATAGATGTGGTTGGTTGTGGCGCTCCCTGTAAGGTCTCCATGAGGATAATAATGTCTTCCCAGAAAATTTCATCACCACCTAAATCAAGTATTATAGATGGTGTCATTTCTGGCACATCTAGAGGATCCACCGGTAGCCCACGGCCTACCACCTCCGGAGTATGATCATCTTCACTCTCCTGGAGCAAAACTGGAGGTCTCCATAGAGGCATGACTCCATAAGGTCAAGAACACACCTCGGTTCAAGATCATTGAGGTTCATAGATTAGGAGAACAAGAACAAAATAGAAGGAAAACCCATCAAAGGCCACCAAAACAGGAGTACATGGTGTGTAGAGATCATACACGGTGTGCACCCTCAAGATCCTACCCGGGTGTGTACTTCCATCTTCCTAGGCGTGTAGCCATCCTAGGTACACAGTGTGTTATACTAGGACATTGTGTGTCCTCAAGTCTTTCTTCCTGGCCATGTTCTCCCACGGGTCTAGATTCACACATGTTCTACCTCAGTAAGACCACATGACATGTACCAAAAGTACATGGTCATGTACTTGCAAAACCCACCATCTCGTGTTCCTTCTCACACGGCTGGGCACAGATTCACATACCACATAGTGTGTACTATGATTACATGTTTTGTAACCATGAAAATAAATCTTTCTTCCATGAAAAAGTGGAAAACAGGGTGTGTTAGGCTAAACTACACGCTCTGTAAACTAGGCTTTTCATGATAGAAACACTGGATTGGCTAGAAAAACCATGTTCTACTAATAAACCAACCAGTGGTGTGCCAAATTTCAATCTTGTAGGTCCCATACTCCCCGCGAATCAGAGTTTAGTACCAAGATTATCATATCACAATACAAATCTATACAAAATGCAGAAACATGATCCACCAAATTCTGATCCAAGAGGGCCCATACACCTTATGGGATAAAGTTTGGTGTCCGTCTAATTTGAACCTTATAATGTACTAATACACCTATCACTACATAAGGTATATCTATCACTGCATCGATCACAACAACATGCATATCTATCACGATATCAATCATTATAATAGGCAATCAGTAATACTCCTAAATGGCATGACACACATGCATGGTATCTGATTTTTAACAAGTTCCTATACGATGCATGAGATGTAATAACCTCATCTTTTCAAGTTGAAACAAAATATAACCACAATAAAATCAATAATAAAATCAAAAAAAAAATTGTTTCCCAATGGTGAAATCTAATAAACTATAACAACTCAAAATCCAAAAAACACAAGTCAATTTGAGGTAATTTGGCTTTTCCATATATGTGGGGTAGTTACTCTCGGGCACAGTTTATTAACAAAATCCATTTCCTTACTATACCTATCTAATTTTTATAAATATTAAGGAAAACCATAAATTAAACCTCCTATGTTACCACCTTTTAACATCCCAAGTCTGAAAGACACTAAATTGGGGCTTCGTACCCGGTTAGTCACAAGACCTCAAGCGCATTCCCCCAAAAGCCAGAGGCTACTGACTAGGAATGAGGGACTAGGATAGATAGTGGGGAAACTATTCCCTCATTGTCAGAGTGTAACACAATGGAACAATAATATACAATATCGGAAGCACTAAATACCAATAGATGAAGTAAACATTGGAGGATATATAATAGAGATAACCAGAATTCATACCGTAAAAAAGATTATGCTTCATATCACATGTTCTAGGAAAGTATCCAAAATAGGATACAATGTAATCAAGTACAAGATACAATACCAATGTATAGAAATAAAAAGGAAAACATAGAAGAATCGCAATCCTTGGCTTGGTCCCATGCTCTCCTTCTTCTAATCATCATATCAGGTACATGTAGAATAGATCTTTCCCTTATCAACACATGTAATCATATAATATGTTTGGGAAAAAAACAAGACCCAAAACAGAGTGTGAGAAATAAATCCGTATAGTCAACCACCAAAGATCTATTCCTATATGTCTATAAGTATATGCAATAGTTATTGTAGAAAAAATGAAAGCAGTAAACTCAGAAATAATCAAAATTAAACAATACTAAATGTACTAATTTCCATTTATATATATTCTTGATCATTATATAGTTTAATTGAATTGAATTATAAAGATCTCAAGATCAGTCCTCATCTTGTCAATCCCCCATATAAAGTAAGTACATCAAATATCTCAAAAGATCATCCAAACAGATATAAGTACAGACCAACTCCAAGCTTTTGCTTTGGCGTGGAAGACGCGTCATAAGTCATTTCAGCAGTAAATCAGTTTAAACCTCACCCACAAGAACAGAAATTACTCACCCATAGGCATAGAAAAACCTTTCTCGTAGGCATAGAAAATCCTCACTGTAGGCACAACAAACCCCACCCACAGGCATTGAAAATCCACGCTTAAAGGCATTTCATCAGTCAATCAGGTCCAAGCCCTTTATATAAGAATTTCATCATGTGTCGGGGTAAAACCTAGTATATGAACATTTTAGCATAAAAACAACAGATGTAATTTACACTATTTCATGGTTAACAAAAATAAAAACTTGCTTAGGAATCAAACATTTCACAAGCCTTTCATGTAATCTAACCATTACTAGGTTTTACAATTATAAACTCACATAGGAAATTCAAATCACAAACCTAATAAGTGAATTAAACTATCACAAGGCAGAAATAGTTATTTATCACATGTGGGAAAACATTCAGTTGACCAATTTCATTTTTTAACAACCCTAGAAAGGAAAAAAGGCATTCCTATAGGAATCCTAGGCCAAACTGCTAGACATTGGTCATCTGAGGGAAATGCACCAACAGGTGGCCCTCAATCACATCAAGAAACCTAAAAATGATTTAATTCACCTAATCAATTACCAAATCAACATTTTCCAATAACAAGGGTCAATTCCATTTAAGGAGAGACCCTAAACATGGGATCCTTACACTACGATGATTATCAACAAGTCGACATTGATTGAATAGCACAAGACCACCTAAGTCATCGTCGTACAACTATCCTTATATAGTGTCGGCCTCTAATTCAACCTAGAATGGTGTAGATCAACAAAATGGGTATAAATTATGAACCTTAGACAACTATCTCAAGAGAATAAATCATGAATAATGGATCAAGAGGAATTAAGAGCTTACCTATTGGGTTCCAAAACCTCCGATAGTGATCGAATCAGAGTTTGGATGATGATTTGGGATCCAAAACCCCTACTGGTGCTATTGTCTCATGAACCCAGTGTCCCATCTATCCAGAATGAAAAAAAATGAGGATACTTATCGTTTGAGAAAAAAATTATAAAATACATGGCATGTATGAAAAACTACAAGCCATGTATGTTGTTTATTATTGATTTTGCGACTGACTTCCCTTACACATCATGCACTGACTTGTAGACTTGATTACACAGCATGTACCTAAGAATACATGGTGTATAACCAATAAGTCTAGCTATATAAGGTGTAGATCAAGTATTTAGCCTCTTTTATTCCTTTTCCATAAGTATAAACCAAAAGTAAAGGTTCATAACTCAAAGGAATAACCAGGTTCTTACCGTCTATATGATTCATTCATCTTTCCTCTCACAATTAAGATAAAAATACTCTCTCCCTCTTTTTAATTTTTTTTAAAATTTTAAATTTTATGGATCAATTTTTCATTGCATTTTTCACTTTTGATGTCTTGTTCTGATGATCAATTCATACTCTTTTAGGGAGTATACTTTCCTTCTTATTTAAATTCACTATAATTATATTTTTCTTAAAATCCTTAGTCTTATGTAATCCAAATTAGGGAAAATTTGTTATTAAATTATGTGGGACCCCCTTCTAGCCTCATTTTCATTTTTACCCTTTAGTATGACTAATGATACATCATCATTTAAGAGATCTAATCTTTATTTTGGAATTATATTATTTTATGATATTGATAAAAACTACAAGTTATGTGATAATAATGAAATAATAAATTTTAGCCCAATTATGGGAAGGTCATAAATGATTACAAATAGTGTTTTCAATTTTTTTGCTTTGGTTCTTTGAAAATCAATTTTAATTGACCAATTTTTTATGTAAATTCAATGAAGGTGTTATCCAAATATTTAATTAATCAACCTTTATATATTATTATCCATTCTTGAAATTTTCATTCTCAAAATCCCTTTTTGTAATAGAGCTTGAGACGTTTGTAACTACTTGAACTTGCCTATTTTCATGTAAAAAATGATGGTTTTGATCTATTTAAACATGATTGAGGAATAAATTGATATTATTTTATCCCATTGGACTATGATTCCTATATTAAATTAATCTTTTATGTAACATTTATAAACCATGAGTTTCCTTGATAGTAAGCTACATTATAACTAAAATTTTCCTTCCTACCATATTTCTTTGAGTATTAATGCATTATCATTCACATAATATTTAATGTAAGTGCATTATTTTAATGATTGTTTTCATAATATGTGATATGGGTTTTCCTTATCTTAAGTTATTTGGAAACATTTCCTTTCTTTTTTCATTATACTTTATTTTATTTCATACTTTTTCTTACATAAAAAAATGGTTATGTCTTCCGAAGATCAAAAATGACTATTTCTTGACCAAATATCTTGATCATTTTTGGTAGGGTGGTGGATTTGTGGCTTTTTTAAAGTAAAAATCTATAAAAATAAAAATAAATAAAGTTAAATACATAATTTTATGTGATTTTAGAGCTTTTTAATCCTTACTCCATGTTCAGGGAGTGGGATAGTGTCCTTTGAAAGGACATAAAGGAGATGAATTTTTTATTGTGTGTTACATTAATTTCATGTATTGTTCTTAATGATTTCATTAAACCCTTAATACTAAAAATTTATTTTCACATAATAGATATATAACCACAATCCTCATTGTATATTTGAACCCTAATGTGAAATCCCTCAGGATTTTTATAGTTTAACTTCGAAGTGGAGTCTGGGAGAACTTGTTTACTTATAGACAGAGTGAACTTCTCATGAGATGAGAATAAATATTTAAAAAACTAGTAATATGAGTAGAACTACATTTATGATATTTTAAATCCTTATTTATTTCCTCGAATTAAGGAGAAGATCTAAAATGGGACTGAAAATTTCACATTTTTCTTGAATTGGGAAATTCAAAATGAGGAATGATTTGAAATTTTTTTCTTTCATTAATATAGACTCATTAAATTTTTTAAGTCTTAATTTATTTCATTTTAGAGGAATCAAGGATTGTTATGTGTCCTTTAGAATGTTTTTGTATAATATTATTTTATGTTGAGGATTTTACTTGTAGAAAATAAAGGGTTCAATTTTGGTGGAGTATAATAAGTTATTTCCTAACTTCTTTTGATCCCCATTTTATAGGTGTTATTAACATTGACCAAAAGAATCACGATCTGGGTGGACATGATCCTAAACATTATCAAAAAAAATTATTAAAAAATAATTTTAGTCAATGCAAGGGGTTTTACAAAGAATCTTATGGATCTCAAATCGCATATCTATATCCACCAAAGGGTCACAATAGGAAATTTTTCACAAGGACCAAATCATGATTATTTCTTTGATCACTCAATTTGATAAGGCATAAACAACCTAATTGTATTATTTGTAATCATGTGACACAATCAGGTTCAGATGGATGGTAGCTTGGTGAAATTTAATCCAATAATGTATCATTTTGTAGGGAACATTTCTGGTTCTGGTATTAGGGGATTCAATAAAAGTTCAAAATTATACTTATTCTAGAGGTACTTCCAATCATGGTGTAAAAAAATGATTTATTACATGGATCATATCCCATAACTTGTCCTCATATGCAGTTCCAATCACAAAGTAGTGATGAAAGGATCCTTTGATGAAGCTATTATGGGTGTGGTAGACACCAATATAAACTAAAGGTTATCCAATCCTAGTAGATGAACCATAAAATTTAACATTGATCTACAAAGGGATCTGGGGGAACCAAAGAATTGATTTCAGAATCAGGGGTCTTTTGGGCCTATCATATACACCCAAAAACCATAATATGCTATGTTTATTAATAATGATTTCCATCACACTAGTTTTTATTTTCGATGTTCAGAATATGTCTTGGTACATGGTGAGGGTTCCTATGAGGAGGGAGGGGAATGATTTTCCAACAAAAATGAATTTCTTGTGACCCAAATAAATTCATTAATTGAGGTAGTGGCTATGAGGAGGATATTCCGGACCATCTCACTATTTCCAAAAACAATGATGGATGATATAAGGTTTCTCAGCTGGCTGTTTGTGAAGATATTAATCACAAAAATGTTCTTTATGTAGTTAGATATTTCGAGGTAAAGGATGCAACTTTTGAGATGTAATTTGCATTCTCCTTGTCCTTTATAGATGGATGGTAGGCTGATGCAAACTATTGGCTAGTTCTCTACAGGTGGTCATAGGTAAGTAGTATTCCATTCCATTCCATGGACTATATTTCAGTCCCACTCCTCTATTTTGATAAATACGGGATTCAATGGGGCTAATATTAATCTCCATGCCATCATTTTTCATTCAATAGAGGGAAAAAATATGTGTTAATAACATATCCATATGGATATCATATTCCATTACACAAACCCCCATATCTCTATGATTCTTCTATAGAGATCATTTAACATATAAAGATACTCCCTTTTGGAAGTGATTACCCCTGTAATATTGAATTATTTATAAAGGTTGATTATTCACATGATAGTGTCTTTGTTGGATGAGATAGGAATAATACACCACTTCCTAATAAATAAACCTTAGGAAAGAATATCAATATTAGATAAGGAATGGTTCATATCTAATATGACCACCTAACTGAAATTTTTATTTGAATTGGTTTTCTTAAAAGAATGATGAATCTTCTCTATTTTTTTGATGCGCAAAGATGAAAGTGAACTTTATAGAAAAAATGATTTGATTTTATAGGATTCTAATATGTACTAGTTTGAATTTATATATTCAAGTCTTCTTAACACATGTAATGATTAGGTTTTCTTGGGATCTCCCTCTAAACCACCATCATCTTCCTTCAAGGAAACAAGTGTTATGAACATAATGTATGAATTTTAAGCTAATTTTCTTTCCAATTAGTTAAAGATTATATTTTTGAGTCACTTCTAAAGAAAGGATTATTGTTAATGAAAGTTATCCACTATACTATAGCCAAATCACTTCCTCGTAGTTTTTTTTCACCACATGGTTTACCATTGACCATTAGCCTTCAGATCAAACAAATGGACCATCTTACACTATAGAAGGAGTGACCACAATGAAACCTTCCCCCTTTCATAAGGGTACTAAATTTATGAAACCTATTTTCCTAAATTTAGTATTTTCTTAATCATAGACCATGTAGTATTGTAGATGGTGTTACCATGCCACAAATATCCCCCATGAATAAGGGTTATTACTTTATAAAACCTATTTATATAATGGTAATGATATTTTACACATGTAATATCTAGTGATGTAGCAGTAGTGATCATTATATACCCTTACACATAGAGAACAAAAAAATTATTTTCATTTCCTAGGGTTGTTCCTCCACCATTCCACAAGCCACAAAGGGTACATTATAGGGGCAGTTGACCAAAAAGTCGAGAGAGCCTACCCTTAGGAATGAAAAACATGAGTTAATGTTGAGTATGTTCCCCAGAACATGGGAGGATATTTTTTTCAGTGGTCTAAAGAGAGCTTCACCAATGTGGGGTGGCACATGACGGTGTTAGGGACCCTCGAACCAAGTCCTTATTAATGTCTTGCTGAAGAAATAGAATACATTAAATTGTATAGGGAATCCATTTGAAATATTTATATTGGATAACACTCCAGATCATACACTACAGGGTCATCCACTACACCATAAAATGTAGAATACTCACCTTATTGAACAACCAATATTTTACATGAATTAGCCTTATGAAAAACGCACATGGGGTCAATTTCTGACACTAATGTATATTTAATATATGAAGTTTTGATATAATAGTGGAACACCTACACAAAATGTAACCCGAGACTCATTCAAAATTAGTGATACTATGACTATGTTCTCATAGATATCCATGCCATAATTTTTGGTCATTCAAAATAAAAATTAAAATCTTATTATCCATGTCTATGAAGAGGGTATTGTACCATGGTCATTGTGGATTTATTTTTTCCATGTTCCATAATGAGGATGTTGTGTTGAGGTAAACCTTGAGTATTTAAATAAATACTTAGAGAACAATGAGTTTGGGGAATTTTATAGATATGATTATAAGTGAAGAAGTTGTGGGATGTCTAAAAATTGGATAAGATAATGTTATTCCATAGGAGATGATTTTTTATCAAGAAATTACTATTTGATTTCTTTTGGAGATGACAATTTATTTTTAAGGAAATCCATTCTACTTTATTTTATCTCATTTTACATCATCATTACATAGTGAATACTCCGAATCTAAATCTCCCTATTCAAATCATAATAGGAAATCAATCTAACATGAGTGAGTAATCCATTCAGGAATGGTGGATCAAGAGTAAGGGGGAATGGATGTTAATGGTTCAATAAATAAATGGATAGTGAATGAATGGTGAGAAATTAATACCCTACTATTTTCATTTCACCAGTAGTATCACTTATCTATCTAAAAAAATTATGATGATTGATAGATGAACCTCATCATAGTATAGTGGAATATAAAAGGGTAGGTTAACCTCTTTGCACCTTTTTCTTTGTGGGTTCCCTTAACATACCTAAGTGTAATTGATTACATCAGTAAATAGATCAAATGATTTTGATAGAAATAGTTGTATTGAGATATAAAAATAGGTCTTCCTAATAGTATATGAAATCAACAAAATATTCTAGATCATTACTAGTTTTTATCATTATTTTATAGAATTATATCATGCATAAAAAATTTCCACCATTTTTTTAACTAAAATATTTTACACCTGTTGAAATTCATTCTTACCTCCTCCCTATTCATTCAATTGTAACCATTTACTTGTGGTTTCTAAATAGACCGTTATGAATCTTAATAACTTATAATAACAAATATTAGGTTTTGATAGGATCAACAAGTTTCCTCTAGGTTAGACTTCAACAATCCATTTGTCTATATTTCATTAAACTAGTTTTATTTGATTAGGAGACATATATTTTCATTTATAAACTACACCCCATGTTCTAGTGAATTAAAGAAAAATGGGAATGTGTAAATTATTATATAATAAGAGACTAAATTGTTTTGTAATTTTTCAATACAGAGTTATATGCTTTGATAGTCTACATAAAAAGTTTCAGGATCTACTTAGTCGTGATGTTTTTAATTTTTTTTAGTTATTTATAATTGTAAGGTTTCAATTTCCTAAATTAGGGGTTTGAAAAGGATGTAATAAACTAGGTCTTTTCATGTATTTTCTTTTAATATATTTTAATTTTGGAATAATTAATTATATAAACTAGAGTAGACATATGGTTAAATTAAAATTGAAAATATTGTTATTACATTAATATACAATTACATATTAAGTATGAATACACTTCATAAGTTCAATACCCGTTCAATATGATAGTAAAAAAGAATAAAATAATATTGTACAGATGAAATATTATTTATTTCAATCCCCCATGAAAATTATACCACAAGAAATAATTATACAAATAAGTAAAACACTTAAAAAATTTGAAGGCATTTTGAGGTTGAAATAACATATTAAAATGTATGATAATTTATGAGAAAAAATATGACTATTGATGGTAGTCTTTTTATATATATTGAAGTTTTTTTGATGTATCGACTATGTGATCTCTAGAAATCATAAATAAGATATGATTAGGTATTTTATATTAGAAAAATTGGTAATTATATTAATGTCATGAAATATATTATATCTAAGTCATAGTATATTTAAATTTAATTTCTTATGTTCTAAATCAATTTTTGTGTTAATTATATATGATTTATAGAGACAATTTTAGAAATAATTAAATCATAGAATGATATGAGAATGTGGGTTACTTTTGAAATAAATATATGTTATTAAATAAAAATATATATACAATTTTAAACAAGAAATTTAGTAGATTTATATCTTATTTAGATGTATAAATCACCATGAACTAGATATTTCTTCACCCTAACCTTTTTTTCACATAATTCATTGAACAAAACACCACAATAGTTGACATTCATTATTATATATTTTTACCATATTTTCTTCAACAATCACCAATGAATAGTTTTCCAGTTCATGTTTCTACCCATGTTCATCATCGCTTTCCTAGAACAAGTTCAATATTTTATATATTTGTTTTCACATTTTTCATAATATTCTTCCATTACTATAGAACAGTCTGAGTACTTGGGTGAAATTATTTATGAAACCAAATCATCTTCCCATGCTTGTAGGTATTCTTACATGTAATGGGATAGATATCATTAACATTAGTTTATCTAAATTAACTTTTGAAGTAAATAAATCCCATACTAGTGTATATTTAATCTTATGTGAGTTGTATCCCTTCATAGTAAATCATACATTTGTATATATTTTTGAGTTTTACATTGTCCACATCCATATATAATTAATTCCATGTGAGAGAATATTTAATATGAATCAAGTATAGATTTAATATAATTAGAGTGATTTTTTAATCTGACATTGGTCATAGATTTAATTCTATATATCTTGGTTGGTGTCAATTTAATATTATAAAACATGGTTCTAATCCTATGTGAGATCTCATACAACCATGTTATTCATACACAATAATCTACCATGTATTATTATTCTTATGATTGTTAGTTCCCTACAAGACTATTCATATAAAAGTTTCAAAAATATGCATCCCACCTTATACGACAACAACCAACTTATGTCATTACAAGATTAACAAGTTTCAATTTACATTATTCATATATATCTAGGCCATTACATGTTTCATTCCTAGAGAGACAATTAAAAGTGTTTTTATTACGTATCGAAAATTTTATCAATTTAAACATATGAAATATGGCTTTTATTGAAATTATTATTTTTTTGTTTAATTATAAATAATTTAATATTATTTTAAATACGTAATTTTTTTTTATTATTTCTAGGTAAAAATAAACATTGTAAAAAATTAAAAAAAAATTAATCATTTATATTAGTAACGTAATATAATTGGTAAATGAAATATTATTTATTATTAATTTATTTTTTTCCAAAATAATGTAAATTTTTTTCTATTAAAAATAAATCATACATCTAGATATATATAAATATATACATATCCAAGTATTTGTGTCAATAAATATGTAGTCAAATATCTTGTCTTATAAAATTAATTAAGACAATTAGTTTTTGGAAAGATTAAAATTTATTAAGGTTTTATTTCTTAATGGAAATGTTGAATTTAATCTTTCGAAAAATTATAAAAATAAAAGATGATAAGCTTATGGGAGAAAAAACAGATATTTGTAAAAAAATAAAATTATATTTTCAATAAATATGAAAAATTACATTAAATGTGAACTAATGTGATAAATAGGTAAGGAATATTATGATGAGAGAAGAAAATTTATTATGAACCCATACCAAATTTTATCTTTATAATCAACATTAAATTTAACAATTTCATACATAAAATTTGTAAAAAATATATTTTCATTAATTCAGTCAATTTGATTTTCAATAAAATGGTATTCACACTAACTTTTCCAAAAATATATATTTTGTATTCTTATCAATAATCTGCTCATAATCCTTCTCTTGATATCCCTATAAATTTCTTCTTGGCTTTGGTCAACAAAATGAGTTTTGAATATTACCTAAAATTGAAACCCATTTATTTTCATAATTTTGTTTCATTAAACCATATAGAATATGATTTATAACATTAATAAAAAGGTATTAAAATTAATATAATTCAATAATAATATTAAAATAATTATATTTAGTTGATTTTACAATCAATCCCTCTTTTTTATTATATTTGTTTTAGAGTCAGTTCCACCAACTAAAATAACAATGATACTTTATTTTTCTTAATAATTACAACTGAGGAATAGAAAGACTTGAATTTTAATATTTATTATAAATTATATTTATTTTATCTATTATTATTGAATGATAATATAGTGATGATAATTTAAGTATGACTATTTACTAAATTAATGAACACCTTTTATTCTAGAGACCATTGAACTAGTGAACAAGAGTCTTAGACCAATAACATTGAAATGATGTTATTATCTGATTATACATAGGAAAACATCAAAAGGAATGGGGAAAATTTAATCCAATAAGTAAAAAATATATGATATTAAATAAATAAAAATGAATATGTTTTTATGAAAAAAAAAAGAAATAATAGGATTTTTTATTTAGTATGTAGTGAATGTAACAGGAAATATAGGAAATGAGATAAGGGGTTTTAATCAAAAAAATTACTTCAATGTTATAATGTATTTCTCTTAACTACCACTTGAAGAATTTTATTTTAATTTTCTTTCTCATAATCATATTAATAATTATAAATTTTTTTTCTGGATAAACCAATATTTAAATTTTGTTTTTACGTATTGAAATGTAGATTTTATGAGATTTATGGTGAAATGTTAGCTTCTATGTGTTTTATTTATCTCATTAGTGTTGGGAATTATAAATTATGATAGGGGAAAAAATATCTCCCTATGCATTTAGTAAGAATTTATTATCTATATAAATTATATTGGAAATTATAGAATAGGTTATTCCCTTGTAAGGGAGATTATAAGGGTGATGTTTAAGTGTTGTAATGAATATGATGTCCCAATATTACTTTAGAGATTCTATATTCCTTCTTAGTATTTTTAGATAAAATAATTGGATTTTATGAAATAAGATATTTATTTTATGGTAAAAAGAATATTTATGATCTTGTAAAAGTTAACGATTTTTTCAATGAAAATAATTTTCATGACATTAACATTTATTCAATAAACCTATATGAAAATATTTTTTCCCATATTCAAAATTATGATTTTTTATATTATTTTTTTTGAGAAGATAAGTTTCTTTCACTATTGTAAATTCTTATAAAAGGGCTCATAGGATATTATGTAAATGAAAAAAATCATGTGGTTTCATTTATTTCAACAATTAATGAATTTCTTATTATATTATACTCCTCACTAAGCTTCTTATACTCAACCCACATTTTAAAATTATTTTATAAGTATTAGGTATGATTAATAATTATTAAAAAATAAAATTTAATGGTTACATGGTTTTACCCTCGAATTAATTCTTTATTTGATTTAAAGGGAGTTAATTTTACTGAGAAAAAATCCATTTGCTGGAAAGAATATGAGTTTTGTAATGTAATGAATTTTTTCAAATCCTCTAAAAATCCAAACCTAGAAATTTATGGGAATTTAAGTGATGAAATATTTTATATGAATCATTTAATTATCATATGGTTATGTTTGGATGTTTACAATGATTCCCCCAACACACACTTCCAAATCTAGAGATATAATAATAAAACAATAATTATATAAGATAAAATTTATTTTATAAAACTAATTCACCTAAAAAATTATATTTTATTAGAGAACTAGCTATATAATACATGAAAAAAATTATATTTATTAAAATATTATTCTACATTAAGATTCACACTTAACCCATATGTTGTCCATGTATTATAAATAAACTTGGGTTTTTATATATTTATATCATTGGATAAAGAGATGAACTTAAATGCTCAATATGGATTTTATAAAGACATGGTAATATGTTGTTGAAGATCCCACCATTTAAAAATTATTTTATCAATACATATCAATAAAACATAGAAGGATTTATAATAATTAATTTTCTTAAATAATTCATGCTATATAGACATCATACTTTTTTTTAAAGGTTTTCCATTAAAATATTAAACTTTCGGATGATGCTAATCTCCATTGAAATTCCATTGGGAGTGGGGTTATAGAATTATATGCCCATTTATCATATAATTTATCCACAATCAAAATGATATATATGATATAAAAATATACAAAAGTGTATCTCATAAATCATTCAAAACATATGATAATTCATTGAGGAATGTCCAATAAATTGAATGATGAAATATTAACAACATTACACCCTAATCAATATGTTTTCACACTTTTAAAAATAATAATGAATGAAATTTTTTATTGAATTTTATTAATTGAAATGATTTATATTAATGTTTTATAGTTTTATCAATCAAGAGTAACAATATAAATGAATGATTTCCTATAAGGTGTTTAAATGGTGAAATACCAATGAAATGGTTGATAAATCCATATAAAATGTATAATATTAAACTTATAAATTATATTCTCATTATGGATACAAACCCATTCGAAAGGAAGTTATGTATTGTCCAACATTGATTATGAGGATGCATTTTTACTGATACAAGGTGTAGTCCTAGTTGTATAGATACAGGAATAATAAAAATATCTTAGTTTCAATATCTATCCATTTTTAGGAAATTAAAATTTCATTCTTATGTGATGTACATATGGATTTAATCAATAATAATATGAATGGTTTTTATCTGTAATAAGAAAAAAAAAATTTTATTCAGGATATACTTATATAAGTATAGTAAAATATATAAAATAGGAAACTCTTATTTATAGATAATTAACTAAATATTAATATAATGGATATATTATAAAAATTAACTAAAAAATTAAATTTGGAAGGGATTCCAACAAATTTAGGTAGGAATTAAATGAGAGATGGGATGAAGAAACATTTACCTTATGTATCACATCTTATAATTAAAATAAAATATAAATAATAAATTGAGATATTAATGAAAATATAATGGAGGGAGAACTAATGTAAATACATTATCAAGTGCTTTTGATCTTAGAGAACTGGGGTATATAGGTGAATATTTATAGCAAATATTATAAAATTGTTTAATATTTTTTAGAAAATATATTAGAAAACTAGCTTGTCGAAAATTCATTTAAAATGAAGCTCTAATGGATTATCACTTCAGGACCAGGGTTTGTGGTTTGTTAGATATTAAATAATGAAATATTCTATTTTAAATTAATTTTATCATGGGAAAAAAATAATATATTAATAAAAAAATTCTAATATGATCATTTTTTAGACTTTGAAAATTAAATTTATATCTTTAAAATTATATTTAATATTAAAAAATATATTATTTCATTAATGAAACAATTTATTTCATAGATGAATTATTTAAATTTTAACAAATTTTTAATTGAAAATGGTATTTTAAAACATTTAATTACTAATGTAGTATTTTACCATTTATTATAAATTTCAACTATCTTAAAAATTAAATGATTCTACCAAACCTAATTTTTATGTAAGGATTCCAAATTTATAATACATTATTTTAAAATCAATCTATATTTATATTTAATAGAATTAAAATTAAAAATAGGAAAACTATTTTGAATAAAAAATTTAATGTAAAATTTGGTACACAATTTTATTTTTTATTATATCTAAAGTAAAAATCAAATTTCATACACGATAAAGTATATAAAAATCATTTTTTATGAATATGAATTAAATTTATTAAAATATTCATATTAATTAATTCATTGATGAATCAACTATAATAATTAAAAAATTTACAGTCATAATAGTGTACTTCTACAAAGAAACCAGAAACTCCAAATTAATAGAATTATTCTCCTTATTAATTAGAACACATAACACACTAATGTATTCCACTATCTTCCTCATAATGAAAATTTAAATAAATTTACTTCTTACATCCTAGAGGGTAAAATAAGACAAAAAACCATAAAAAGAGTGTGTTATAGAGAAAAATATGAGCTAGTAAAACATTTAAACACCTCCATCTTTCCACAACCGATAAACAAAACTTATGATAAAAACAAATTAATAAATATCAACCATTAAATATTGTTCCCAAAACATATATTCTAACCACCAAAAATTAAAATGTAAAATAAAGACTAGATATGAGTAAGAACTTGATATTGATTTATCTGAGAAAGATACAAAAAATTGAATCAATAAAGATTCTAGAAAAATAATGAATAATGTTAAAATAAAGAAAATAGCACCCTGGTCACTTATAATGGTTTAGAAAATTTTCTAAATCCATATATAAACACTATAATCCACAGAATAAGAGAGGAGTGGTAAAAAATCATGTTATAAGTGAATAAAAATAAATACTTAATAATGTAATTATGATTCGTATAATTCCCCATTTGGATAACAAATTAGTAGGAAAGACATAGATCCTCTAAACAATCATTTTTCAGAAAATCAAAATAACTTTTTTTATTTCATCACTGGTTACTTATTAAATCTATTTCATTGAATTTGCCCTAATATTTTTGCCACATGAACTTTGTTCCCCAACTGTATCTAGCCATTCATAAAATCTTCTTCCACCATCCAAAAGAACACGACCATCGATCATCTGGTATGAATGTATTTTCAACAATATTTTCCCCATTATCATTCTAATTAACTTTCTAACACCGTTTAAATAGCACCATAGTGTATAAAATAGATTCCCACAACAAAATTATATTACATGAATATCTTCTCCAATGGTTTTAATAAACACATTTTTTGAACATATCTACCTCATAAATTCTACTATAACAATTTTCATCCAATCACTATTTATTTAACCAAGTTCCACTAAATCACGACACCACCCCTGAATTTCCTAGATTATGATGTTGGTAAACATAAATACATGATTTTAACTTCAAATCACCTTACATAATTCAAATAATCCACCTCGCATGTGACTCCTGATGTGATACAATAGTGAAATGTGGTTCATATTCGAATGGAATACTAAATTATTAGAATGGATATATTACACAGTAACATTAATAGAAAAATATTTTGTTCCCATAATTAATTTAAATTTATTCAAACAAAACTTCAACCATGTAAAATCATTCCCATACTCTATTGGTTCCATATATTACACAATAGTGGATGATAATGTAATTTTTATTTTATTTTTTGGACATTCACCTTGGTTTCATTCTAGTATAAGAATATATATATGTGTTTATTTAACTATAAAAATATCCCCCAAAGTATATACCAATATATCATGATAATGGATTATACATTTCAAAGAATAAGTATAATTCAATACATCATAGAGAAACCATAGTATCCGATTCACAACATCATAGTGGTAAAATAATGGATTTATCATGAAAATTATGATAACTCTCATAGTATTTGTAATTTCATGTTTAGTAATAACTATTAAATACATCAAGATACCAACTACCAACATATATGGAAACATTTATTTACACCTTTCCTCATCATCCCTTTAGAGAACCTTCACTTTTTAAAATTTTTAGTTACGTACCAATGTGCTTGAAATGAGATTTGATCTACACTTTCATATCCTCACTAATACCTCTATAATACTATAATTTTGGTAAAATATCACATTTCCCATATTCTAGTTTATATTGAACCTCATCACCATATTTTTATTTTCAATCCTATATATTTATTCTTCAACATCATAATCAACTCATGTTTTAAACTACTATCTATTCCACAT
Source organism: Viscum album (assembly GCA_963277665.1). Taxonomy (NCBI): domain Eukaryota; kingdom Viridiplantae; phylum Streptophyta; class Magnoliopsida; order Santalales; family Viscaceae; genus Viscum; species Viscum album. The sequence goes on from OY728167.1 coordinate 282,489,608, forward strand.
TTGAACATTTCAATAGAAAATAATCAGTATATATGTAAATAATTATGAATATTTCATCATAAAACATTAGTAAAAACATAAATGATAGGAATTTCATAAATATAAATGTTTCACCTTTAATAAAATTAATAATCCTTTAGTTGCTTTAACTAATTTACTTATTTTGTCCATATAAACTCAACTGTTTCCAATAAACTATATCCTCTATCTAGTTTTCTCTCAAAATGTTCTAGTTGCTCTATGAAAATATCATCATTAATTTCACTATTATGGAATGTCGTCTTCACATATAACTATTGAATATATAGTCATTATGAGGAAACTATTAATGATTTGTTCAAATAGTTATATACATCACTATAAGAGACGATATAAAAATAAAATAAAATCCATTATTTTATAAAAATCAATTCACAACCAAACTTTTGTATAAATTTTTATACCATAAACATCTTCCATTGACCTTAAGACCAATTTTTACAATATTTATCACATCCATATTGGTATATCCATCATATCTCATTTTCCATTCACATTAATGGAATCCAATTATTCCTTTATTTCATACACCCTTTATTTCTTATTTCGAAGATGTTACACCACATCTTTGATTTTGGGTTCACCAACCTTTATTCAAAGAAAATGGTGAAAATTTAGTTCAAACATCTATATTTGTTTTTGAAACAAGTTTGAACATATCAATTAATCCTAAGAATAAATTTTTCCTTCCAAAAATTTATTCATTATTTATTAATTACAAAACATTCTCCTATATATAGCCTTCTTGGAGCTTTAAAAAAACCATCTTCTAATATTCCCATATTTTTTAGTACCTATATATATTCTACACTCTAAGAAAATACTAGTATTATTGGACTTATATTCAAGTTAACTTAGACATTCTTTAATGATTCATTATTGTAAATGGTATCTTCATTTAAGTGTTATTCCATTTACATGATCCCCTCATTGAATAAAACATTCCCACATTTAATGACTGTCCATTTTTCATTACCCTATAGAAAAAATTCATTATTTTCATCATAATATATTACAAATTTAAATTTGTTGGACTTATTGTCTATATTATTACATTCACTAGAATTATCATATACATAGGTAATAGAACCAATGATATTTAGGTGACTGATTTCCATTGGTTTTTAGTCCAGTGTTACATAGGATGATCAATCCTAATAAGTATAGAATGAATACTATTTTAATAATTTATTATAATTCACTACTTAATAATTGACACGATCTAGTATCTCTCATTTATTTTCATGTTCATCCATTACACTATACCAATTTTATATGGTGTTTTAGTACCACTTTATAAATATTTATTCATTTTTTCTATTATAATTTATTTCAATCATTATTGTTGTAGTCCACAATATTTTCATACCACACCCATTTTATCATTAAAATGGATACATTTTCTATCATGGATATTCATATGATTAATTTTGTAAAATAATTCGGACTTATTATTTAGAAATTGAACCCAAACATTATTTTATAAACATTGATGACATTAACATATTATAGTGATCCACATTAAAAACCTAATGAATTTGGCCACAATAGAATTGTATATACAAATTCCACCTTCAAATACATTGGTTTTTATACCTTAATATTAAAATAAATCCTTTTATTATTTTTAAGAATAAAATAATTACATGTTCCAAACTATATTTTTTTTATTTTTTGTTCTCCTTCCACATTGAAGATTATCATCAACTTCTCATGCATGTGAATATGAAAACTATTCCCAAACAAGTCATCATCAGTATATGATGTATCAATTACCACGGTCTTGATTAAAATCCAATCTAGATGCAATGATATTTCTTTTAAACTTTTTTCCACTATTTGGGTACCATGTGTGATTTTATATACACTATCTGCAAATGTTTTAGTGAACCCTAATTCATTCAACTCACATTCTAAAATAAAAGTATTCCTTAATACTAGTATGTTCCATGTCCCATACTACATTGTATAGAATCAAGCTAGTGTTTTTTAATTGAAATTTATATTTCCAAAAATCATAAGAGAATAATCATAACAGAGATTAATATATCCTCTAGATTCAATGATCAAGGACTATGAAAGACCAGTTATAAAAATCATTGAACTTATATAACCTTTATAATATATATATATATATATATTGAAATGATTCTCTATATTCAATTATCAATGAATCCAATGGGTGGTTTATAATTAACATAAATCCTATATCATCTTTCTTACTGATGATACTTATATTTTAGATTCTATAGTTAACCCTATATTTCACACAATTTTAATTTAAATTCCTTTCCTCCTTACAATGTCATCATCTGGTACCTTGTTCTTCAAATTTTTTACTCTCCATTATCTCGATCCAATCCTATACTAATGAATTTAGTATTTAGTTGGTCACCCGATAATGATAGAAAAATATATTATTCCAAGAGAGGTGAAGTATTCCTTCTATATGATATATTTATTAAAAATCAGATCCCTATTATCCTTAATTAACATTTAATTATTCTTTTTTGAAAAAGTTACTATAGTAACTATCACTTAAAATGATTCCAGAAATAATGTTAACATGTTTGAAACATAAAGTAAACTTCTAAACCAAACCATATTTTTACCAAATTGAAATCATTCAGAAAATCATCCACTACATTTAATCCAATAACCCTTAAGATAAATAGACTATGTACCAGAAAAACCATATTCATAGTGGTATATTTCTCATACATGTTTTTGAGTATAGAAAAAAACGTATTTGTGTTATTCATATATATTTTTTAAAAATTAGTATTCTTATTCTAAATTCATCCACAAAAACCCCTAGTTCTTTATATTCTATATTATCTAATTCATGTGTCTTCATTATCTCCATCTTGGAACTAGTCCAAGGTATATAAATATGTATATTAAATAGATAATCCCATATCTTTATCTTCTTGAAATATTTCTTTGATCCGTAATACTTTCCAATCCATTCCATTTCTTATCTATGTAATATATAATACTAAACATGATTTACTAAATACTAAAAAATCACACTTTATGGTAGAAACACTTATAATAAGTCTTATACTCCTTTATTAAAATTAAAATATGATTCCACTTGTTAATAATGTGACACATAACCCACCCACTAAAAATCAAAATGCAGAAAAAATATTGGTTATTCATAGGCACTCAATGTTGGGGTATTTTAAAAATACACGACACACATTAAAATAATGAAAAATCAAACATAAATAGAACTCCCGAGATTTTACAAATTCATGCAATTCTCTATACCCATAGTGAAACAATGCAATCAACTAAAAAAGAGAAATGAAGAAATTATCCAAATATTCCTTCATCAATAGTGTTTTCTTCAAAAAAAGTTGAACTAACTTTCAAGATAATATTATGGATACCTATAATCCACTACTTATTAACAAATATATGTTGATTATATCTCATTCGACCATCAAATAACAAACCATTTTTTATTTTCCTGTATAAATAAATCATCATTTGTGATTTTTCAAATAACACCCTAAATAAATTTTTATAACCATATTAATTGCACTTGATCCAATGTTCTACATTCACACATCAGTACTCATAAACCCAAAAATTATTATCAATGTATTATAATTCATAAGATCTTACAATTTTCTCATAATAATAATAATAAAATATCTATTCTACTAATGAAATTATGGAGGCAAATAATTAATGAATCTCTAAAGAAACTTTGATTCAAACATAAAACACAAATCAAGGAAACACAAAAATAATATACATACTAAGAATAATATATAAAAAATGACATAAAATTTAACAAAACATAACATACATTCACTAACACTGATATTACAAAATATGGCATACAATTTAAGGAACCATGTATAATAATTTCAAAATTAATAGATTAGATTATAGGATCACTCATTGGGACATATAGAGATAAATCAATGTCATATGACTATATACTCATCTGATAAGAAGATTTAAAATTGTACATAAATCCATTTTTCACAAAAAAAATACATTTCACCTATTTTATTTTTTTACTTTCAATAGAATATAATGGAGTTTGACACAAATTCATAGGTGAATGTAATATTTGATTACCAAGTAAAAAAATTTCAAACCACATAACATGAATATAACAAATCATATTAAGTGACCAAAAATATTATTGTGGAAAACAATCACATGTAGATAGAAGAAAAAGGAAACCATATGAAAAAAGTGACCAGCATTAACCCTAAAATGAAGTCACTATTGCAACAATATGAATAACAGTATAAGTTAAGATTAAAAATCTCAATTAATAATGTACATAATACATAGGGAAACATTTTCATATTCATACTTCACATGTTCTTAAAAAATTACATCAATTTATTTATATTATTTAAAAATTAGTTAAAACTAATTTCAATTAACGTGAACCCATTAAAAATAATACACTCTTGACACTCAAACCAACATGGTTTATCTTTATTAAAATCTATTTTAAAATGTATTTTCTATTTATTTATTTTTTCCATAATTTAAAGGGACTAAAAATTCATTTTATACCACATAAAATAAAGGAATAAATGATTTTTGATCCATGGATGATTAAACTTCATTTTAAAAAATTATTTTCATGTCTGATTAATGTATCATGAGAGACACCGTAATAGGGTATGAATCATGGTTATTCCTAACTAATATTTTTATTTCTCTCATATATATTTTTAATATATATCATTACCATGTTAGAAGAAACTAGTTTTATAGCAGTTGATCATTTCATTTTTCACACAACCTTATAGATCTTCAAGCATGAAAAAAGAATTTTAAATCACGCACATGATATATATATTTTACTTGGTTCACTGGTAAGGGATAATAAAATAAGTATAAACTATAAAAGTGTTATTACACTTCAACATAACACTATTGTCTAAAGATGTTACCAAGATTCTAGAATGACACATTATCGAACCTATTGTCTCCCCCTATTATTCCCCACTCTATATTTCTTTAATGAATGAAAATTTTCATTTATAGACATGTGGTCCTCTTTAAAAGTTTATAGAAATGAAGACCTCTTAAGGATTAATATAGTATCATAAAATGAATTACATCATCATCTTATAGTAGATTTCCCATCATTTCCCTCATTCATTGTACTCCTATTCAATATGATTAAGAAAAACCCCTTTTAGATAGTTTAACCATGTGGCTTATTATTCAAAATCCAAATGGTTGTATCCTATTTTTTCTATGATCTTCTAGTTTTCTTCAAAATTATAACAGTATGAATAACTTCTACCAGATGAAGATTATCCCATACATTAATTATCATTATGTACAATGTCATATTAAATAACTAGATATAGAAATAGAATTCCTTCTTCTCTATTCATTTATCAAATAACCATATATGATAGTGATAAAATCTATCATTCTTCACATTTATCTAAATATATCAATATGTTATTTATAATCATTTATAGAACTTATAAAATTATATTTTATAGATTATTAATGATTTTTAATTATATATGATTGTTGGGATCATTATACTCTTCCATAATGTTCTAGGATCATACCATGTGTACCACATGTTTTAATGTCTCCATAAATATAAATTCATATCATATTCAACCTATCGAATCCATGAACCAAATTTAATAATTTTATATCTTTCTAAATCTTATCAATATCATGAAGATTAACTATTCATGTAATAACTTCGTCACTATATTGTGGTCTTCTTCATCATCTTGATCATGTTTTGATAACATTTTTCATAGCAAGACACACAATAAACATTAAGATAAATATTATCACAGAAAAACTGATATTTGAATCATTGAAATATAATATAATGATACTCCATTAATCTCAAAAATAATTTCATCATAATTAAATTAAAACATACCCATATAATTGCATTATCAATTGTATCTTGAGATATAATGGATTTAATAATCTGAAACTGGTTTCATTATCAATATTATTACATAACTGATAATGTATGTCATAATATGTGATTATCCATATTATCAACTGTATTTAATTGATAAAACTTTAGATATAAAATTATCTATATAGTTAAAATTTCATATTCTCCCCCTTATAAAATTATCTATTACTCAATATAGTAAACATTGGTTACCATTACTTATTGAATTGATGAACCTTACATATAAGTTTAGTTACATTTATATGTTATAAATTATATCATTAATTTTCTATTTTTCCATAATGTAGCACTCATTAACTTAATGTAATACATTTCTATCCTTTACATACAAGACATTTTCATTTTTCTATCCTAATGTATTTTCTAGATTAACCTTACATATTAATGTGTTTGTTCTTCATTTTCAATATTTTAGTATTCTTTAGAAGTCACTCTTGCATATACAAGGAGGTTTAAATCATATTTATTTTTATAGTATTATTATAATGAACCTTTAATTTCAAATTTTTTAACTCATAGATCGGTAAGGTGTTCAATACCTTCCCAGGTCTCTATGAACTCCAACAATGTATTGACACTTTTTTCACATCATGGTTTATTTCTACAATATCTAAAAAAAATTATTCATTTTTTGGGAATTCATTTTTTGTTAAAAAACTTGTTTCTGAATAACTTTTGGAATCCCAATTATTCATCATGTGAAAAATAACCTCTTTTCTCACCTTCATTAATAATGTTTAAAAATTATTTACCTCATCATCTAGACCATTTGAATTTATCTCAAACATTTACAATCATTTTTTAAATATCAATCATTCTCCTATACATCAAAAAAATTTATCATAATTATTAACTTCTAGATAATAAAATCATTATAAGCTTTAGAAATCAAGAATTAATTATTACATTTAGAGAATATCCCAGAATAGCCTCTTCTAGAATAAAATAATGCTCATTTAGAATGACATCTAGAAAAACTCCACTACTATGTATGCCATTTTTATGCATCCTAAACTAAAAAAAATGGTTCCCATGTGTATATAAACCATCTTCTATGACTTTCGAGTCTCCATGACTTATAATAACATAATTTTATATTCATCATAAAGTTCAATAGCAATTTTAAAAAAATTTAACATAAAACCTCCTCGTTTTATCCTTATTTAATGTTAAATAGAGTTTAATTTTATATTTTTTCAATTCTAGAAATATAAAAATCCTTCAATAAATTTTACATAACTCACTGTGTATAAGAGATTACTGAGTCTCTGAAGATTTTAATTTTTGTTTTTCATATTTCGTAAAAAAATATATGTCCTATACTTTAACAATAATAATCAATTTTACAGGGTTTAGACTAAATTTTTCATAAGGATCATCAGTGTTATCTATAACCTCAAACATTTAAGAATGTTTTTTCCTCTAAAAGTTTCCCTTAATTTACCTCTTGATATGCTACGATTAATTTTCCAAATCATTCATTTTCCATCAATATTACTAGGTTTTTCCATATACACTATCCTATTACAAAAATTCTTCACTAAAAGGGAATAATTCCAATTCGATGAATGGATTATGTTAAAATAGTTGGGGTTCTCATTAATATAAGAATTATGGGAAAAATTTTCTTAAATTATACATTTTATAAATAATATTTTTATAATTAATGAATTTAGAGGAACTCGTTAATCAATTAATATTCTATTATTGAGGGGGATAGGGTATAAGTGACATTAAACTTAATTCAAATCCAATTCATTGACTATTGGTATCTAGTTAAAGTAAGGGAATGTAGATTAATTTATATTTTAAAATATTAATAATTTATATTCAGAAATTATTAAAATAAATGATTTCAAATATTCTCATAGACACCCAAATAGGGATGAATAAGTATTTAACAAAAACAGGAAAAGGAATGGTCTATTTGAGTACCTTCATAAGGTAGGAAAATAATATATAGTATGTATCATCCCAAAATAGATAAAATATAAATTCATATGAAATGATAAGAATGAAATTCTATTCATCATGGTTCCCCAATGAAAAATTAATTAAATCATCACCCTCCCTAACTCACCTAATGAAGTCTAAATTTTTTTAACTTCATATAAATTACCCATAAGATAAAAATTCAACTAAAAATAATTTCTAAGAATCTAATATTTTGAGAACTCGTTGGATATAACATCTCTAAACATGAAACACGATGTATCTGGGAACTATATATTTTTTAAATGAGACAGGGTGTTAAATAGAACCCATTTATAAAGGGACCTCCCTTATTAGAGTAGAAAAATAAATTTTGGAGTATATTCATGATTTAATAATGAGTGAAACTCTTTTAGTCGATTCCTCATTTGTGATATATTTTGGTGAAGACCCTTAGCCTCAAGAAGAGGGGGTGGAAATGCATCAATCTTTTATAGAGTATCAAATATATTTATAAACATATTTATAAATTAAATTAATTATTTTAAAGGGTAAATTATAATTGATTAATACTTTTTCCACCAAGTATATTAAAATTATATAAGTTTTATTCCAAAAAAACACATTATTGTATTCCAATTGTCAAATATTAGTCATATTAACACCACTATTTCTTATTAATTCAATTCAATTCTATAATAAACCTTCATTTTCATTCCGTTAGTATTATTAAAAAGTATCAATGTCAAACCACAATGCAACATTTTTTGGATATTTTTTACATAAATTTAATTATTTATATTTATCAAATTATTTATTTGAATTTTTTAAATCTGTACGAGTTTTTATTACTTAATTGTTAATGCAAAATGTGGTGAAAGAATGTATATTCTCTTATATATCCAGTAGAAAGAAAGAAACTTATTTATTACTTATAAAATAATTCTACAAAATTATCAGATCGTTAAGTGTAATTTTTTAAATTCTATTGTTTATCTCATTGAAAATGTGATTCTTATTTCGTATATATGAAATTACCATGCATAGTTAGAACTCTATTATGTGAAAGTATACTAATTAAATTTATCTTCTGGTAGAAATCATAAATCCTATTTTTTCCTATGAACAAAGCCTATATGATCATTTCATGGTTTGGGGTAATTTGTGTACATTTTCATGTGTATTCTGAAGAAGTTATGTGACACATCCTAATGTAATGGTATTGTAAGAATGGGTGGATCTTAGTTTTATAAAACATGAATTATCTCTAGAATATATTGGTTATGGTTTCATGGTTGGAACATGATTTCCCAATCCATTCAACCAAACCATGTTAGTTTCCTATGCTCTTAATTTTTTAAATTTTTTTATTCTACCCCTATTTATTTATAACACCATTTGGGATTTCGTTCCCCTCATTCACATGACATAGCTCGAGGAGAGAACTTGGTGTCCCCTCTAATCTTATTTAATCCCTATATCTCCTTCCACCATAGATTGGAAATATTATATATTTTTTTATATTAATTTTAATAAAGTTTATCTTCTTCTCCTATTATCTCTTCTTCTTCCTATCATCATGGATACATATGTGTTTAACCATCATTTTATATTTCTTCAAAACCGCTTTTTAATTAATGTTATGTGGTTTTTATTTTTTCATTGTGTTATATCTTCTCATCTTTGATATATGTTTTTCATCATTACATGCAAGAGGAATGTGTGTCCATGATATTTCCTTTTGTTATAAAATCACTTGATTCCTTAATTTTTTTAATCCATTTTCCAAAAAAAGTAGTCCTTTATAAATATATAAATTTATTTTCATTGTTTTATGATTTTATGGATTTTCATGAAAGGGTTTTTTATATTATAATGAACTTCAATAATGAAATATCATAAATCTAAGGTACCTTTATGTGGTTAAAGAATGTGTTTTGTTATTATTGAGTTGTTATTATTCTATAAACCTATATCTTATATATTTTTATGATCTATAGAACTATATAAAGATTCATATTTTCCTATTTTTATGTGGGTTACCTAGATGATGCTTTTTGTTTCTATTATTTACCAACTATGAAGGAATATATATCTGCTGGAATTGAATAGACATGATTGTTTGGATAAGTTATGTTGATTTTATATTGGTCACCATTCACATAAAATGGATATGTTTCATAGATATTTCCTATTTTTGAATCCTTCATTGGGTTACTTATCTATATTTTTTGGAAAAATCCTCAATATTTGTAGTTTATTCTAGGTGTTCTCTTATTAAGATGGATACATCCATTACTCTCTAATAACACATGTCAGTATCTTGAGTTTAAATCATGGTCAATATGGAAGATGCTATGATGAAATGGGTATATATTTGGAATGGTAAATAGGGTTATTCCAATTTGTTTTTATGAAGACTTTATTTAATTTTTCTTATGGTTTAGATTTTAGGGGATATTCGTGGCATGATTTCATTAACTTGGTCTTTTGTGCAATGTTAAATTGAAAGAATCAAAGGATAAGGCAATGGAAAAGGACCTATGAAAATATCTAGAAGTTGAATAAGGAACCTTTTAGTGGTGAATTAATTTCATTTTTTACTACAAATTAAAGACACATGACTATGATCCTGAGAGATGTGTTTGGTGAAATGCTAGAAGGCGGGGTAATTTTGGTAAAAGTTGCTGATATTTATTCTCAGAATGTATAGTCTAAATAATTTTTAATTATGAAGGAGGAAATAATTTATACAATGAATAGTGAAAGATAAGTTATAAGATTATTCTTATTTTATTAAAATGAATAATTTTTCAAATGATTTGATAGCCCCAATCTGTGAATTCATAGAAGGAATGGTGGATTTCCATGAGTATGAAGCTACTACTGGTATGTTGATAATGGGAATATATAAGAAGATAAATTTGGTAACCTTTTTGGATGATATGGTTAGTTATATTTTTCAATTTTTATATTATTTTTAGTTAAATGAATATGATTATTATTTTCCTCTATGTCACATAGATGTCATTGTAGAAAAATTCACCCACTCAAATAATCATAAAGGATCGAATATGATAATAAAATTAGAGGGATTCAAATTATTTCAGTCAAAAAAATCAAGGAGTCAAATAAACATTTTGATATGAAATGAAATATTATAAATACATGTTTTAACAATGAACCTAGAAGAAATTTCTTACAAAATATTGAAACTTATAGGTCCAATGATTTTTTTTCCTCGTTAAATCCGTATTATTCTATTATATGTGGAAATTAATGTTCACGGGATTTTTTTTATATATATAAATTCATGGGAGAAGGATTTATGGAAAATTTCATAAATAATATATTTGATATATTTAAAATTACATAAATAATTTAATTACATGAAATGTTATCATTCTATCAATGTTTTCAATTTAAAAAGGACCCACCTAGAACAAGGATTGTGGATCTAGGGAGAATTTTAAGAATATTTTATGAGCACCTTCAAAAATCAAGATTTGAAAAGTGAAGTTGTTTTTTGTGGATTTTGTTTGGATCCTAATTCATTTTACTTTTCATTTGAGGGTAAAATAAAGGTGACTTAAAGTCGATTGTTTAATTTCATTAACTGGTTACTCTTATAACAAAGTATTTCTGCACCATAAGTGATGTCTTAAAGGTTTTTCCCTTATGTCAAATAATATAGTTGATTAAATTAATGATTATAATTTTTCACATTATGATATTTACATTATAACACGAATCCTTAAATAAGGTATCATGGTATTGAATAATAGATTAAATTTTCATGGGATATAGAGAAAATTATCATAAAATTAATTTTAGTATTCTATGTTTTATGGATTATTAATGTCCCAGTTGGAACATTCTATAATTTTTTACCACAATAAGATACACCCCTATTTTAATCCCATGATGTGATGTGTTATATGATTTGTGGACCATAAGAATTTAATGATCTTACTTTTGATGTTTATGTAAACAAATAATTATATTTTAAAAAGAGGGTATGAGATGTGGGATAAGGATATGATATTTTGATGCACTATTTTTATATATGATAATGTTATATAATTTATATGTGATAAAATGATTCCTCAGCTGTAGTTTTCGTATTCAAGGGAGCCCTAGATATTAAGGGGAAATATGGATATAGTTTCAATTCTAGTTATATTTACCTAAAGACTAATATCCTCAAATGAGTGATATAATATGGGTTTAGGGAGTGTAAGATGGTGAGGATAGATTAAATACTATCTAGAGGTTATTTTTTTAGAAAAATCATTTATAGGTTAGTAGATGATTCTTCTAGAGTACATCTACAATTTTCTCATTCATACATACATATTTTCCAATGATATATATGTTACATGAATTAGTTATTTCTTATTATTATCGCTTTGGTTTCTATATTAAATGGTGTGGCCTTCATTATATAGTTTTTTTTCGTATTTGGATGATCTTTACGCCATGATACTATGTTTTACTTAACTTTTATTCCTTAATTATCATGTTTGATTAAATTATTTATTTTCATTTCACTTATATATGATTAAAATTGTTATGTAGATTTGTTTAACTATATCATGTCCTTATAATGTATACACTTGTAATATTTATTTTTAGTTTTTTGTTTTCATAAGTTATATTTAGAATTGGTTTTCAAAATGCTTTGGGAGGGGTATTTGGATTCAACTACTCTTCAAATTTTCTCCATTCCAAAACAATGTAACTCTTCTATTTAAAAAACCATTAAGTTTTTAAAAAGTGGATTAGTTTCATCCTCGTGATTTTTTTAAAAAATAAAAGTCATTATTTTACCAATTATATTAAAAACTGATGTTTTTAAAAAAGTATTTTGAAATGTAAATTCATGGAAACTTATTTTTTTGGAAACTATATTATAAATTTTTTCCCACACCAAAAATAAACCACACTGTGTTGGAAGACTTAGTGGATTTTATCGGTTCAGTTTCTGATTTAAGGGACTATATTACTTGTTGAATTATTCTCTAACGTCACTCATTCAGTGGACTACATCTAAAATATTGGATGATGACCTCATTTGAATAGGATATGTTTAGTTTAGTAATTTTATTATATTTTTTTGTTATTTTTTACCATATATGTTCCTACTATCGAAAACATTTTCTTGTATTTTGGGATCTAAAATTTTATTTTATTCTATATATTCTAGTTTTATGATATATATTATTTGACTTGGATATTTATCTTTAGTTATACCTTTTTTTGTTTTATTTTTTTTTTAAACTACTTATTTGGTTTTTTAAGGAATTCAATCTTATGGACACACCATATCAAATTCTCACTATGATTAATATTTTGTGTCCTGTTATATTTAGAAGGAAAAAATAATTCCAATCCTTTTACTTTAGATTTCACAAAACTAGTTTCTATCCTAGGATGATTGAGAACATTCCTTAGGCCTTGTTTCAGCCTAAATTGGGTATTATATCATGATATACCAGGTTAGTTCATAAAAAATATATGATATTGAAATCTTATCACTACTTTTAGTGTAATGGTAGATCAGAGATAGGAATATAGTAACTCACAAGGTAGGTTTTGTGGGATTCTCGCAAACCCTTTTTTCTTATGAATCCATGAGTTATCATTGGATGGAGATTTTCTAGACATTAATTGTATAAAATATTAATATATATTTTTTATTCCATTCTATATTTTTTATTCTCTTAACTTTACTAATGTTATGTATATTATATAGAGGTTATTATTATTTTGGGGTAGAAATGGGGGACGAAATGGAGTCTCATAGTTTTCCAACTTTGTTTTGAATATCATATGAAGACCATGTGAATGATTATGAGAAAATATATATGATAGTTTCAAATTCCACCAAAACATACATCCAAGCCTTACATAGTCACTAACTCGTTTAAAATTTTTATTTTGAAAACCTTCTTCATCTTTGTTTCTTTTAGTTATTGTTTTTTACTATTTTTTGTATCATTGGGAGAGTTTTTATCATGAATTAATATTATTTGGATAGATTTTATTCAAATATTTTAATGAAAACATTTTTCTAATAGAAACACTTATGTTTCCAAATATGGAGACCCAATAATTTTATATATCATATTCCTTTATTTTTAACATAAACGTCAAATAATTATAACCCAATGATAATAAGGCATAATTTCATTGGATGACAAGATTGATAATATATCAAAGTGAGTTTTATAATAAACTTTACTATTTTATTCTCTATAATGAACTCATAAATTAATTTAAGATACTAAAACTACATTGGATAACCTGGGTAATGCATTGTTAAAATTGGAAACCTAAAAACTATATTAAGGGAAAAAAATGATATGAAATATTAATATTTCAATCAAACGTTTAACATGATATCATGAAAATAAATTCTCAAGAGTAATCACATGGGATCATTATATAAAAAATAAGGTATCATAAGATCATACGGTCATAGGAAATGTGATAAAAACATATAGAATGATAGATACATGATTCATGGATGAAATACTACACAATATCATAGAGTGGAAAAAGTATCACAATAGATTGAGTTTACTCCCCAATCCCACACCAAACACCTCATCAGACTAAATATTTACCTAATACATTGGAGTGAAATCTGGGTATACCCATAATTACATAATCATGATTATTTTTTATTTATGAAAGAAAATAAATCATAATGAATAAACATAAGTATTACACTTGAATGAAATGTATTTTATAATCTTATGTCATATCATAATCTAAGAAAATTTTGTAATTATGGAATTTGATAGATAATGAGGAGAGATATATTAACCTATAAATAAAATGGATTATAAGCTCGAAATATATTTGAAAAATATATGTAAAAAAATTATAATCAATCTATAAGAACGAATTATGTCATCATTGATAAAAGTATATTGTGAATGTTACACGAAATATTTCTTGAGAAAAATACCTTTTTCAATTTGAAATCACTTATTCAAAATATAAAATCATCAAAAGCATTATTGAGAAAGTTTTTATTTAAAATAAACCATGGTAACATGTAACGAAATATATGATGAATGGAATTTTCATGATGGTGGGATATTTTTTACATGATTTATAAAATAAAAAACATTTCATTCATACTGTTATGAAAAAGATAAAGATTACCTTGTCTGAAAAATGATATGATGATTCCTTCCAAACCATTATATAAAATTTCAAACATGTGTAATAATTTAATTTATAAATAATTTTTTTATTATTAAAAACATAATTGAAAATATTTTTATCCAACATAGATATGGAAGAAAAGGATTTTTAATCGGAGAGATAATTTAAGTCATCTTTTCATAAAAAATTCTCAATAATTTTTAGTAACAAATAGAGGATAATTGTAGTATTATATGAATATTTCATTAATATCCATTGGAGAAGAAAATAAATTTTAAAAAAAAATTGATTAAAACAATTTCTATAATCCAAATTAAAGCATAAATAATCTCGATTAAATTGAGATTGAAACATAAACACTTACCGCTATGGTAAATATTGAATAATCACTCCCATGAATGAATAAAATAAATTATTACATAAAATATCAATAAGTATAAAGGATTCAAGATAAAATTCTTAAAGGGGTGGTATATACACAATTTAAAACAAAATAGGTGAAAAAAATAACATGTGTCTCAACGAGGGATGTTTTGAGATGAAACCCCTACCTCAAGTATAAACTTTCCATGTTTATCCTTTATATCCTATATAATAAAATTATATAAATTATATTATTTTTAAAAATATTTTCTAGTTTCAATACCTTATATATATATATATAATTTAACCATTCATTTTCATGAAATATTTAATTACATATTGAGTGATGTCTACAATAGGTGTTTTGAGGGTTCTCAACTAATAATTTAAAAAAGGAATCAATTTGTTGACCATGTTCAAATGAGTTATTATTAAATTATATATAGAATAAAAATCATGAAATAATTATCATTTTTATAAAATAATTTTAGTTTTAAAACAAACCATGATATATGGTAATGAAAAATGAAGTTTTTTATAATCATGGTGGTTGTTGGTCGTACCTACGTGTCAGTAACGTTTCCATTTTCCAATGATCATTATAGAAAGAAGGTAAGTGTTTTTTATATTTAAATAATTATAAATAAATCATAAATATTCTATTATTTTCTTAAATACATTTAAATATAACTACTATGTGATGTGGTAACAAAAATAATCACATCTCTTCACAAGGTGGTAGTCCTCCGTACATATTAGTAATGTTATGATTTTTCATTGGATGGTATCATAATAGGTTATATGATATGTTACATTTAAAAAATTATTTAAAGGTAATGAATATAATATATACTAATTAAATACATCATCTTGAATAGCTGTGATATGAGATTATGGAGAACAAATTATATCAATTCATGAGGTGTCTATCTACCGTACACATGAATTATGGTTTCGTTTACCATTTTATGGGAGATGAGATGGATAAATATTATTCTATAAACATAATAACATCATAGTATATTTTATATACTATTTTTATTATATTGTGATTTTTAAGGTATAATTTATGGTGTAAAAAGAACATGTAAAATGAAGGATCTTGGTGATGATGATTACCATCGCTTAGAAGAACATCATTTGGATGTCATATTAAGGATCCAATGGTTGGACTCTTAGTAAGTCTAGAAGATATAGAATGTGGATAATCATATTTGGTTGAGATTATTGTTCATTTTGGTTAACCAAAATGGCTTGATAAGTGTAATGATGTCATGGGAGGGGGTTCCCTTTTATAATTTTGGAGGATTGGCATTTTTGAAAATATGAAAAACAATTCACAATGGGAAGTTAGTCTCAAGAAACATTCCACCAAATTTGAGAAATAATGGACTAGATTAGTGAATATATTTATCCAACCCTCTAAAATTAAATTATATAAATGTTTTCAACTTGTTATTCACTTTACTACTTTAGTTTAAGCCCTCTATAAATAAGTTTTAACATTAACTGTGGTAACTATAATAACTATTTTTACTATATATTATGATAAAAAATTGTCAAAATTATTATATAATTTTAATTATAGTGATAAAAAATATGTAAATTGATTTATGAAATTTAATTCATATATACTTAAAATTTTATTTTAAAATTAAACCACATAACATGTTAAAAATTATTTTACAAGAAATACATATTCAAGCAATATATGGTCATATATTAACTCTATGACTAGAAATTCTAATTATATTAATTTAAATTATTATAAATAGATTTTAAATATATTAATTTTATTTAAAACGTTACTTATTGGGGGTTATTTTAATTAATAAAAAATATATAAAATTTATGAATTTGAAAACTATATGTATAAAACCGCATATGTAAGCATAAAAAATAAATTTACACCAAAATATTAAAAATTGATTATTAAAATGAAATAACTTATATTATTATAAATAAAAAGGATCATATTTTACTTAATAATAAAATAAAAAATATAATGGATATTTTAAATTTCATGATGTATTGAAAAGTATTGTCAATTTTTGAAAATTATTAATATTCACTATTCACTCAAAAGTCAAACATTTGAGAAACATCAAAAAAGTCACCATAAGTTAAATTTTATATGTTGTTATCAAAAATTGTGTTAGTTTAATAATATGACCTTTCTAATTATTTCATAATATAATTATAATATTTTCTCACAAAAATCAAAAAATAATAATTTTTGAATGAAACATATATTTTATAGAGTAAAATATATTTATTAAAAGTTGAGTTCTAAATTATTAAGAATTTTTCCCTAAATTTATATTGATTAAGACCTTAATAAATATTTAATAATGGATTCAATACTATTCATACCTGTCAATTTAACTTCAAGGTTATAGTTGTAGTACATTTAATGAGTCTTTTAATCATTTTGTTGTGTGTCTTAGATGCTATGAACATTATGTTCTTCTTTTAAAATCCAGTAGTGTTAAATTATAACCCATTAAAGAAATTTAATCCTCGCAATTTGAAAATTTTCTTAGAATTCAGGGGTTTGAAAATTGAAAATTACATTGTGGAAAACATTTATCGTAATTGGGGATAATAAAACATCATCTTAAAAAGAGGGATATGGAAATAAAAAGGTCATATGAAATAAAAAATGTCTAAGTTTTCATATAACGATAACATTGGATGGAATTGAAAAAATTTATTTGAGGAGAATATCAATTTAAGTGATAATCTTATACACTTTTTTAAGAGATAAGAGACCACTTATTTATTAAACCTGAATAACATTCATATTTCAAGATTCTTTTCTTAATGTCGAGTGATCCATTTACCATATATATTACTAACATAAGGAGATTTACATAAATGGCATGTATAATCTCATTAAATGGTCATTTTTCACCCCATTATCCTCTGTTGCTCAAAATAATAAGTATTCAGGATGAATTTTTTATTCTTGATGCATTAAAATTAACATCTAATGGATAAAATTATTCCAAAAAATGATTTCAAGATATATCCAAAGTATTTATATTTTATCCAAAATAATTAATTTTTAACAGAATGTAAGATAATTCCCAATATGAATGCACCTTCATTTGAATATCTAAATCAAATGTTAAACTCAAACCATTCCATAACTAAATAAATATATATCCCTAATAAACTCAACATTAAATGATCATATTGTATTATTCCAAAATAAAATTTCATGTTATATAACATGTTATACCTAATGGTTATATATACATTACCCCAATGAATATTTTCAAAAAATATCATTAATCACCCAAACTTCCAAAAAATTCAAAATGATTTCATCCTAAAATGTGTCTTCCAAAATAAACATACTATTTATCAATCAATTTTTTTTATAATCATTTCCATTATAACTAGTAAATCTAGTAGGATAGTGGTAGAAAATTCACACTTATTACCATCCGATTGTGGGTTCTATCCACATCACCATTCTGAATACAATGAGATGGGACCCGACCGGTGAGGTTTCTTTTGTTTTTAAAAATATGTTAAAAAAGTTATAATAATATTTATAATTCACCTCGATCTAGTAAAATTATAATGAATATGATGGAACTATAAAAAAAATTACGTATTAAATCACATTTTTTATCCACTATCTCATTATATCCATCAATTATTTTCCAAAAAATAAATAAAATAGTTTACTATAATTACCCCATTATCAAGAACATATCAATGATTTTATTTTCATCATTAATTTGTTTTTTCATATAATATAACCATACCAAAAAATCATTTTTTATGTTAATTATTATTATTCAACATATTCTTGCATATCCTTAATGGAAACCCACTTTAGGATGATACTTAGAGGTTTAAAGACTATTATAACAAAAATTACCTTTAGAAACACATCGATGACATGATTCAGGAATCCTAAAACCTAAACAATTCAATCATCCCACTTCAATGATTATCAAAATACATACCATTAGGAGTTAATCCTTGGATTAAGGTATTGAATCAGATAATTACCATGTTCCCCATATCTACTATATTAAAATATTAGTTCTTCCTTAGGTTGAAATTTATTTCCCCATGTCTTGTTACTTAGACACTACATTTTTCTTTAGAAATTTGTTGATTTAGACTCTATATTTCCATCCAAAATTAATCTTCTATTACAATTAATTAATTTTCCATGGTTTCCATTTACATTGTTTTGAAATGAATGAAATTTAATATCCTTTTCATTATCATCTTTAACACTTCGGCATACATAACCAACATTTTTACCTTTATTGATGTGTCTGGAAATTTAACTATGTTCTAGTTATAAATCATAATTTTAGATAGAAAATTTTGAATGATCATTGGATTTATAAATACCCTTTCAATTAGGTTAGACATATTGTTAGGTAAATCATTACATTACCCATTACATTGGTTGTAGGCATGATTTATCTTATTTGCCAATATTTTTTAAAGATGAAACAATGAAACAACATGAGAAGGAATTGACCTAAAAAAGGAAATGTTATAAACCTATAAGGGACAACATAAAAATGATAAGTATATCCATACTTATGAGTCTCTAGGATTCAATATAGGTTATCCATTATAATGTTTTGTAAATTTATTTTTAACCAAACATTTTATTAAAGTACTTTATAATGGTTCATAAAGAGTCTATGAATATCAAGAACGTATCTACTATGAGTGTCAATCTAGTTGTGAACAAATTATGGTTGTCCTACCTTAGGTGGTGATCGAGTAAATTCCCAATGTTCTCTTTTTAGAGTTATTACCACTAGGTAAAACTATTCCAAATCCACATAAACATGTAGTATCCAAATTGGGATGTAAATTCTTGGAAACGGCTATCTCTAAACATCACCAAAATTCCAGGATAGTTTCCTATACTTAGTATCATACTTGTACTTTTCTATAGGGTTCTCTATAAATTATTCAAGTGCTATTGCAAAAAAATATTTACACTTTTAGCAAATACCAACTATACAGAACCAATACATTTACACATATTATTCCATGAATTTTAACGTAATCAAACAATTATTAAAATCCAAATATCACGAGTCATTGTGTCTTTGGATGAAAAGGTTTATAATACATCGAAATGAGACTAAAATAAAAATTAATTATTTTATTATCCATAATGAGCTCCTAAATCATTTTTAAATCCTAAAACTACATGGGATAACCTATATAATAAATGGACAAAATGAGTAAGCTAAAAAGATTAATAAGGAAATAAACTTGGCAAGTAATCGTAATGTATGAGTGAGAGGTATAAAATGATCTGATTAAAATGATGGATCAATAGTAATTAAACTGGAGTATTAATTAAATAACATGTTATCATAAGATTATAGAATAATTAGTAATTAGGTTTAAACATATAAAAATATATATACTTGAGTCAAGGATAACTACCTAGACAGTATCACGTTGTGGATAGAGTCCCACAATAGATTAGTTTTACTCCCTAATCTCATACCTAATGCCTCATGATATTAATGCTTTACCCAATTCATTAGAGTTCTATCTAGAAAAACCCATCATAACATGTTCATAATTATTTGTTCTACAAAAAGAAACTAAATCCCAATGCATATTCATTAGAATTACCCATGGAAAGAAATGAGCTTCAAAATAATTTATAATATCATAATCAAATGAAATTTTTCCATGAATTAATTTGATAGATGATCATAAGGCTTACATTACCCCATGAATATAATGTAGAGTAGTCTAGGAACAAATTTAAGAAACACATATTTGTAAATTAGATGTATTCCATAAGTTCAAATTATTTTTTCATTGGTGAAAATGTATTTAAACCACTACATGAAATATTTATTGAGGAAGATACCCTTATAACATGGAGATCACTTCTTAAAAATATAAAAATTTCACAAATAGTATAGAAAAATATTTATTTAAAATTAATCATGGACACATATAAATAATATTCAACTAATTCAATTTTAATGAAAGTGGGTAATTTTGTTCGTGCAGTAAAAGTTAAAAAAATTATTAACATTATTGTCAAAAAAAATTAAAAGTACCTCGTTTAGAAAATTAAAATAATTTTCCATTCATAACATTTTTAAAAAAAACATTAATGGGATAAAATTGTTGGATCGTAATATATATGTAAGTGTATATGATATGGTAGAATACAAGAGGGGGTGAATTGTAGGTTTAAAAACATTGTATTTAATCTCTTAATAATGAACTTGGTTTAAGTGGTCTTAAACTAACACAATTCACAACCAATAAAAATGACCATACTGGCCCTGGATCTGCTGGATATGATATGATATGATATGATAGGTTATTAAAACAATTTTATTTTAATTGAATACAATGATCAGAGTAAAAAAATGTAAATTATTCTACCATACATTCTATAGAATATTTTAATAAAATATGTAATGAAAATATCGTAATTAATACAATTATAATATAAATTAATATGAATAGAAATATAGAAAGAGGATTTTTTTCTATTAGAAAAATAAGTGGGAAAATAAAGGTATTACAATTCTATTATCCCATAGAGTAGGGTATCCTTTTACCTAGGAAAAAAGGTATGTCTTTCCACCACCCTCGTAAGCCCTAGATATGATGATCGGCATGTATGTATTCCTATCCCAGTAAGCCCTCAATTAAAAATGAAATCGATGCATATACCTTTCAAATACATGAAATCCCGTAAAATAATGATCTGTAGCACTGTCTTCCTATCCTAGGAAGACCTCAATTGTTATCACAATGATTGGTCGCACAAATAAAAAAACACTTATTGAAATACAAAATCTAAGAATGAGTCGTTCAAGTTTAGTAATTTCAAGGCTTTCTCATAAAGAAAGATAGATGTCCCACAGTCTCTCTCTAGAACTTGAAAGTTGAGGTTGTATTCTCTTGTTCGAATGACCTTCTATATATAGGCCTCAGGATCCAACAGTCACATTTCCTCCAACAGTCATATTTCATTGGAAATGTCAGGAGTACTTAGACACCTGGAATTATAACAATAAAGCAAATAGAATACACAACATCATTTTGATTGGTATATAACTAACTTCATGACTTAATTTTGGTTAGAAGATAGTAAGTACAATGGTATAAAACAATGAGTATGAGAAACATGTATGTGGTATTAGAGTAATACGTGAGTACAATGCATTACATGAGTATGATACATAACATGGTTACGATGCATATCGTGGTTAGTATTCATATCATGGTTATGATACTTAAGATGGTTACGATGCTTAACATAGATAAGATTTATATCGTGGTTATGATTCATATCGTGTTTTGGATACATAACATGCTTACTATCCATATCGTGTTTATGATTCTTATCATGATTGCGATACATTACTTGGTTATGATCCATATTGTGGTTACGATTCATAACACTAATACAATCTATATCATGGTTACAATTCATATCTTGGTTATGATTCATAACATAGTTATGATTCTTAACATGGTTTTGACACATGAAATGAATACAATGCGTAACATAATTACGATACATATGTCTGTGAAAACATCATATGTGATTAAGATTGTAAAAAAAACATATCTGGTTACGATGTAGAACAATAGTATATGATTACGATGTAAAACATTATACATGATTATGATATATGTGATTACGATGAGAAAAAAACATATATTATTACAACATGAAATTTCTTATTTCAAAAAAAAAAGATAAATGGGAAAGTCAAAACACATTTAGACTCAACAATCTCCCCATTTTTGGAAACCACAAAACAAAAAAAACAATAAAGACTTATCTCCCCCTAAGTTTAGTAACTCTTCTGAAAGTAATAGTGAATATGACTAATTCAACCCTAAGATAAAAATATCACTAAGGATGGTATTATATTTTCTTTTATTTGTGAATTATACCCCTTTATAAGGTATTCACCTTTTTTCCTTTTTATGAAAACAATTTATTATTTTCCAAATTATTCTCCCCCTTTGTGATTTTCTAAAATAATAATGGAAAACATTCATGTATTGAAAAGATTTAGAGAAAAAAAAGTATGAAACAATAGGGATTACATGAAATAAAATAATGTTTTATTACAGCTGGAGTTCAAAAATTCATTATTTCCCCTTTTTTCCAAGTGGTTGAACATTGAAAGCTTCAACTTCTTGAATTCGTTTCTATCCTCTAGCAATTTGTCAAGGGCTTCTTGTTGATCCTTCAAATTCACATCCTGCTCTGCAATAATACTTTCTTGCTTCTCGAGCCCATCTTCATGAATCTGATTGATTACTTCCTATACTTTGATCCTAACATCCTGGGAATTGAAATCATCCACTCTGTGTCTGTAGGAATTCTCAAGGATTACAAATCTATTTGAAAGAAAAAAAAACTCATTACATTCATTATCCAATTTTTCCTTTAGAACATCAATCTCTTCAGAGGCTATTCCTTTTGAAGTGCCCAGTCTTTGAAAGACTTCTAGTTTTTCCTTCAAATCAGCAACCAAATTTTGGAAAACTGAATTGAGATCATTTACATGCTTCACTAATTCATTAATCTTATCCTCATGATACTTGAGATTGTCATAAATGTTATATGACCACTTAACAACTTTGTTACAAGCCTTGCTATACTCGGTAGAAGGTTCTCTGAACACTTTGAAATCAGCATCAAGATTCTGAAATCTATCCATTAGAGTCTTGACAGAATCTGTTCTTTCATTATGACTATTTTAAATGATATTAATCTTAGCTTCAATTTAGGTAAAGAATGGTATAATATTCTCCAATCTGTTCAAATCTTGTTCAATGTACCGAATTTTCTTCACTATGATTGATCTTTATGAATCCATATCTTTAGGGTATTCTAGGAGATCACTAAAATGAGTTTATGTGCCAATATATTGAGCTGGATGATTCTGATTCTTATCTGACTCTGCTGCTTCTTTATCAGATATTTTAATGACTTTCTTGGAAGAAATCCTTTGAGAAACTACTTTGGATGGCTGAGGATCGGGATATGTAAATTTAAAATATGGAACTTCTGATGATTCTGGTAAAATATTTCTATTGTTTTAATCTTTATTCTCTTATATTTATTCTTCGTTTCCTTTTTCTTTTTCCCCTTTTTCTTCTTCTTCCTCATTAAATTCTTGAATGAGACTTTGTGTAGCTGATTTTTTATAATTTTGTTTCTCTTACCCATTCTCTACTAGATCTGATTGAGTCTGAAAAGGTCGTTCTCTAATGATGATTATGGTTATGTCTTCCTTAGCTATCCTAAGAAGAAAATAAATAATAATAGCTTGAGAATTTCTCTTCTTCATTATCTTGTTCTTTTCTTCTTCTTTTAATGTTTCCCCGGTTCTTATTTTCACTGCCAGGGATTCATCTGGATCCAAACCAAACTGACGATACCCTTATTTCATTTCTTCCTTCTTATTATTCTACTCTTCTTCAACCTCATCCAATACAGGCTTTTGTTTCATTGATTTTTTGGGGTTTTTAGCCTTATCTACATTTCTTTTTCTTGAAGATGACTTGGATGGATTAGAAGGTTTTCACTCCCTTAAGTTACTTCTTTTCCTTTCTCAGCTTCCAAATCTTTATCAAACTTTTTTTGTTCAGTATTGAATTATAACTTGAGTCTCCTTATCATATCCTTACTGAATAGAGGCTCCTTGATGTATTTCGAATCTGACTTGATTGAGACATTGCACAAGCTTATGAACTCTTTCAAAAAAATTCTCAGGATAGTGGGAAACATGATCAGCTGAGACTTTATAGCACCAGAGTTAAGCTTCTTTATTTTTAATAAAATGAAACCCATAAGATATAAATTCCTCATATTCACTAAATAATCAAGCACGTAAACATCAGAAACATTCAAAGTTTCCTTATCACCTTTTCTTGGTATTAGAATTCCTTTCATCTAGAGGGAAATTAAAGGATTATCAGTTGGTAGATTATTGACCTTCCTTTTATCATCTTGAATTTTAAGAATTGACTCCTCCACTTTCCTTTTATCAAAAATCACATCACTTTCTGGTAGTTTGTGGGAAGGACATTGGGCATCACCCTTATATGGTACTCCTAAGAAAGTTGTTTCTTGTTTTTGTTTTGTAGAACTGTAACACTTCCTCATAAAACAAAAAATCTTGATCTGAATCTGCATGTCAACACAAATGAATTCCCACCCCTAGAAACTTATTATACTTTTCAATGAGGAATCAAATATTCTCATAAAAGTATCGAGAGACTAACCTTTCACCTTGAAAATTCATGGAAGATAAATCTTTTGGAGTCATTTGCTTTGGATAAAAACAGTTGATTCAGACATGAAAGATTATCTCAAACACTAAATATTTCCTAGTTACGAAGGATAAGGAGTTCCTATATTATGAAAACTAAGGCAAACTCTGATTACGAACCATGATGGATATTTATAGAGCATCATAACTTTGGAGTGAATCATAGAAATTAAATGTGGGATGGGTAGGGAGGGGTTCTTTGAAAAAATAAATTGATGGTCAGTATTAGATCTAAAAGTTCCACTGGTTGAGAATGACTTTGAACTCTTGAGGTTTTCCTTAAAATAAAATTTTATTCATAACGAATCTGAATAGGAGTTAAAAGAAAGAATTCAAAAACAAATATTTGAATGAACAAAATAAGGTTTTAAAAATTATACTAGTTGGAGTATCATGATAGATATATTGGGTTCAGTATGTTATTATTATGATAATAATACAAACAAAATTGTAATACCGAAAAACAAATGAGACTAATAAGAGTTCTAAAATCGATAAAATATTCTAATACCGATAAAATAATCTAGTATAGATAACATGAAACTGATGACTATGAAACCGATAAAAATGAAACATATAATTATGAAACTGATAAAAAATTAAAACCAATAAAAAGTTAAATGGATTAAATGTAAAACCAAAAAAGAAGAAACTATTAAAATGTAAAACCAATAAAATTGAAATGAATTAAAATGAAAAACTAAAAAAGTGAAATAGATTAAAATGTAAAACTGATAAAATTGAAACTGATTAAAATGTAAAACCCAAAAAAGTAAAATTGATTAAAATATAAAACTAAGAAAAGTGAAACCGATTAAAATGAAAAACTGAAAAAAGTGAAACCGATTGAAATGTAAAACCGATTAAAATGTAAAACTGATAAAAGTGAATCGGATTAAAATGTAAAATAAAGAAAAGTAAAACTGATTAAAATCTAAAACCGAGAAAAGATATATATACTCCCCTTTTGAAGAGGACTAACATAATGTAAGGAGTTATTTTAAATAAGAAGTATAAGTGAATGATTACTTTATAGTGGTCATCCATAGCTTTTGTTTAGTGTTTTCAAATCTATCAGAAGATAATGGTTTTTTGAAAATATCATCAAATTTTTCTTCTATTCCGATGAATTGTAAAATAATATCTCTATTTTTTGTGTGATCTATGAGAAAAAGAAGCCTAATATCTATGGGTTTTTCATGTGACTGATGCATCTTGTTTTTTCTAAGAGAAATGGCACTAGTATTTGTTATAGTTTGTGTCATGATATCCAACTATTTTACTTTGATTACATAAATGTACACTTATTATATATTGTTCATTGTTTTTCATGACTATAATATTATAATGTCCTAGAATATTATGGCATTAATAAGTTCATGGAAGATCCCCTCTATGATTAGAACCTTGAAATGCTATAACAATATTCTTAAATAAAGTTATACGGTTGGATGACATACTATGATAGGACACATAGTATACAGACCATCATGTGCGAGTACTCGTAAGAAGACGAGACTCTCTCTCATGGAGTTCGCACTTGGTAATCTCCAAGATGGGAGATTATGAGAATAGACCCACGAGTAGTAATTCTGCATTTCTTGGTGTCATCAGATATTTCTATCAGCGAGCATGTGTAATGGTCTTTAGACTGAAAGATTATCATTAACTCATGTCATGACTCATGCACTTAGATTTGCTGATGAAAACCGTCACATAGATAGTTGGTGGGAAGTAGGGTACGTTGGGTGCGTCACAAATGACATGCTGTTAATGGATAAGTGAAAGAAGGATTTGTCCATTCCATATTTATGGAAGTAGATATATCAGGCCCTTTGATTGAAATAGAACTATGGACCAAATTTCATGGTCATGGTGTAACGACGAGTTTATTTCTGGATGTCAAAAAATGACATATCAAGCGTATAGGTTTATGACACTTCCATGAAACCTTCTTGATGAGATATTGAGACAAAGGGATTAAATTACATGGTAAGTGTTTGTATGAGGTGACACGTCAATGTGGCGTCAACTTCTTTCTCATGGGTGCCTTGACCCGTTGTTAGACAGTAATCTTAGAGTTTAGACAAGCCCTCCTAATGCTAACAAGAAAGAGGCCTAGAGGGTCACACGCTAAGTGTATCCAAGTATCTCAAGTAGAATAAAGATTATTCTCGTACGTGGTTTAATAATTATTCAAGGAATCATAAGTCGTTTTAATGTTGGAGGAAGAATAAAATGAAAACAAATACACGTCGTGTATTAATGATTACACGTTATGTGGTTTTTATTTTGAAAACAAGTACACGCCGTGTATTAATGATTACACGTCGTGTAGTTATTATTTTGGAAAGGAAATAAAAAACAAGTACACGTCGTGTATTAATGATTACACGCCATGTATTATTAATTACACGCTGTGTAGTTTTTCAATTCGGGGTTTTGAGGATATATTTATTATAATCAGCGTAGGCGCATGTCAAGGAATTAATAATTCAACATGGGGGTTTTCAATAAAGAGTTAATGAAATAAATAAAACACGTAATGCATTTATTTATTGTCATAACTCTATAACCTCAAACCCGATTATAAATATACTCACAACCCCAAAACTTTTTCCCAATCGTTGTGCACAATAATTATGAAGAATTCATTCAAGGATTAAGGAACCTCTTCCTCCAAGAACTCTCTCAAGACCAAGAGAGATCCTCTTCCATCGTATCAAGAAGATATAAGGGGGAAAACGCAAGAAAAGGTTTCTCTACGCTAGCACCTGGAGACTCTTTTAGCGACATCCAAAGATACAAGGTGCACGTTTGAATCACCGCTAGAGGAAGTCTACCCTTGGCTTCTACGATGCAACGACATATCACATCAGAACGTGATCAGAAATATCAATAAAGAAAGAACACCAAAAGGTACTTCTTTTCAATTGATTAAATTAATTATAATCAACCTATAACGATCCTACTTTGTGGTTCCGGGACTTTCCTTTTCTTTGACAATTTCTATGATTCGATCTGTGGATATTGGTGTTTATCATCGTATTGATCCTGGATTGATCATTGTTAATGAAAAAAATCCAAGTGGAAACATCCACCCACGCGCTTCCGCAGCACCCGGAACCATCAAATAGTATCAGAGCCGAGTTGCAACATTTATTATAGTTATTTAATTTTCATTGATAATTTACGCATTTATATTTGATTCAATTCGAAATAAATTGTTCTATAAATCTTAGTAAATGAGAACTGTTCTTCCTTCTTCATTTCTCGATTCATATCACAGAAATAGCCTTTTAATTATAATTTTGATTAAAATAAAAATGAGGAACTCATCTGGAGGAGCCGCTCTTTCTGTCTTTACAACATGAGAATACACGGCGTGTAATGAAAACTACATGTCGTGTACTTAGGTTCAAAGAACCAGCACTGGTCCGCCAAACCATGTTGTGTGAATTGAGTATGAAAAATTATTTATTACGCAATATTGACCAGAATTGAACGGTGTGTGGGAGCTAGAATACACAACATGTATCTTAGAAAAACATGTCGTGTAGTCTGATCCGGCCCAAGTGAAACCGTGTACAAAGGAGAAGTCGTGTACCACGTACACAGGATTTCCAGGCTGGTTACCGTGTAACAAGGAAGTACACACCATGTATTATTTATCTACACACCGTGTACTAAAGAATTTCCAAAGTACAGAAAACACTCAAAGGCCCCTGGTGTGTACTTTGGACAAAAGGTGAAAGAAATACACTTCGTGTAAATATAAACTACACATTGTGTACATTCCAGAAATGGAATTTCACCAGGTTTCCTCCAAATGTACAAAGAAGTTGTACAAGGAATATGGATGAGAAGAATCTCAAGGAAATTCAGAAAGGAATTTAAGATAAATAATTGATTAATTATAAGATCATAATTAATTGAATTCAAGAGCGACTTATCTTGAATAATAAAATGATTAAAATAATTTGGTTTCTAAATATGCGTAAATGACATTGCATGCTATGGATGATCATGAGCTAGACCAAAGACCCTTT
Source organism: Viscum album (assembly GCA_963277665.1). Lineage (NCBI taxonomy): Eukaryota > Viridiplantae > Streptophyta > Magnoliopsida > Santalales > Viscaceae > Viscum > Viscum album. The sequence continues at coordinate 282,519,463 of OY728167.1, forward strand.
GTACGTGTATGGTTACATTTAAATTTATTTAAATTTGTTCGCCTACGAGCCTTCTTCCAATAAAATGTAGGGCATGTGTGCCCATGCTTTCTTTAATGTAAACCCATGTAATGGAGGATCTCCCAAGCCAGAGGAGAGAGTTCAAAATCTGAAGCTAAGGTGAAACCAACACAAGAAGATACAAAGGTTCATAGGTGGGAGTTTCAAAAACACAAACTATCGGTTCAAGGTTTTTTACCCTCGGTCAGGGTTAGCTTATCAAATCGTTAGATAAGCTAGCCAATAAAAGCTCATGATCATGCCATCTTATTTTATTTTTTTCTGATTTCATGGTTTATTTATTATGTATGTGTTGTCGCGATCACATAATTAATGAAATAAACAAGCATGCAAATATGGAATAAAATAAAAACCGGAATATGCGTAAACATTATCAAAACATGGTTAATCACTTAATCAAGCATCACTTAATATTTACAAGCATATGATAATGAGAAACTATGCATAAAGGATTAGAATCCCTCAATAACATATTAAGTCAGACCAATCCTTCGGTTACTTGATTGAGGGAAAGACTCAATAAAACTATGTGTTTGACCAACAGTTGTTGGGACACTTACTTTTATAAAGGAATCCCTTATGAAAGGTTTCGGGTTGACTTAATCATATTACATCAAGAGGTGTATCCCTTTCTAGACTTGATGTAATATTGGAGGAAATTATTGAGGAAATCCAAGTTAAGATTTCAGGATTGGGGATTCCACTCAACAGATCAAGGAACTGTAAGCTCACAGTAGGCAAAGACTTGCCTACCTAAATACCTTAAAATAGATTGACCAACCCTTGTTGGGGTTATAATAAGGGGAATATGGATCCTTTCCACTAGAATTTCAAAGCTACTGGACATTCCATGTTCAATGGTGAGGGCCATTGGGACTTGATAAAATAGTGAGAGAATTAATAAATTCATTTATTATTCAAAATTTGGTGATAAATCTGCTCTTTTAATTTGTAGAGTCAATATGAAAAGCCCGTCAACTACATTTTCCCTGTGATCAATTCTGGATAAAGACAATATCCTCACTGGTAGTAACTTTCATGAATGGTTTAGGCGCCTTCGGGTTATCCTACACTATGAACAAAAGTTTTACATGCTGGAGTCCTCACTTCCTGATTCTCCTACCCCAGGGGTGAGTGATGAAGATTTCCTGGTCTATGATCAACATTTGAGCAATGCACTCGACGTTCAATGTTTGATGTTGTCATCAATGTCTAGTGAGCTCCTGAAGTATCATGAATACATGGATTCCTATAGCATGCTCAATCACCTCTATGGTATATACCAGGAGAGAGAAAGATAGGAAAGGTTTGAGATCTCTAAGGCTCTATTTCAGAGAAAGCTTGGAGAGGGTGCCCCATCTGGGCCTCATGTAGTCAAGATCATTGGCTATATTGAGCACCTGGAGGTTCTAGAGTTTAAACTCCCCGAAGAACTAGGTACCGATATCATTCTTGCATCACTCCCCCAGGTCTTCTCAAACATTGTTGTGAACATCAACATAAACAACATTGAGAATTCTCTATCTGATCTTCTTATCCTCATTCGCCAAGTGGACAATGACATGAATCAGGAAAATCCTTCTGTCCTCATGGTCAATAAAAGGAAAGGGAAGTAAAAGATCTTTATGCCCAAATATTCTTCAAGGCTTTATAAGAAAAGGAAGATCAAAGGGTGGGAAATAGAACAGGAGGTTGTTTGTTTTTCATGTGGCAAGAAGGGCCACTGGAAGAAAAACTGCACCCAGCCAAAGAAGCAAGGGGAAGCTTCAACTCCATTTGTTATCGAATGCAATCTATCTGTTTCTACCAATTGGGTATTAGATACTTCTTGTGGTTCTCACATCTGTAACCAAATATAGGAACCAAGTAGATTTAGAAAGATTGACCGGGGTGAGGTGGATCTACGAGCAGCCAACGGAGCTAGACTCATTGTTGTAGCTGTTGGAGACTACCACCTCGCATTGCCTACTAGGATGGTCTTGGTTTTGAAAGGATGTTATTATGTACCCTCTGTAACCAAAAACATTATTTGAGTATCCAGATTAGTTACTGATGGATTCATCTTCAAGTTTGGAAGTGGATGTTGCTACTTTTATAAAGATAGCATTTGTTTTGGTAGGGCACATTTATATAACGGCCTTTATGTGTTAGACTACACAAACCAAGTAATGGTAATCGGTGACAAAGTTAACTCGCATGACTCATACCACACCCAACTTTGGCATCACTGGCTAGGTCATGTCAATGAGAAACGTTTGACAAAACTACATCAATATGGGTATTTATATTCTTTCGAACTAAAACCACTTGGTGAATGTCATGCGTGTCTACAAGGCAAAATGACCAAAGCCCCATTTACTGGGAAAGGTGAAAGGGCTAAAGAGCTTCTAGAATTAGTTCACACAGATATTTGTAGACCATTTCCAATTGAAGCAAGGGATGGGTTCTCGTACTTCATAACTTTTACTAATTATTTTAGTAGATATGGATATATTTACTTGATGAAGTATAAGTCAGATTCTTTTGATCAGCTCAAAGAATACAAGAATGAAGTTGAGAACCATCTTGGTAAGAAGATTAAGAAAATCCGCTCAGACAGAGGAGGAGAATATCTTAATCAGGACTTCATTGATTTCATACAGGAGTTTGGGATTCTATCTTAACTCACTCCTCCTTACACACCTCAGTAAAATAGTGTAAGTGAAAGGAGGAACCGCACCCTTTTGGACATGGTGAGATCAATGATGAGTTATGTGAGTCTTCCATTATCCTTTTGGGGATATGCATTACAAAAATCATCACACATACTAAACCAAGTACCAACTAAATCAATAAATGGTATTCCATATGAGTTATGTAGTGGACGCAAATCCATGTTATCAAATTTACATGTGCGGGGTAGCGAAGCATTTGTTAAGGCCTCTTTAGGTAACAAACTTGCACCCCGAGTCACAGAGTGTATCTTTATATGATATCCCAAGGAAAAAAGGGGATATTACCTATACAAACCCTTAGAAAAAAAGTTTATAGTGGCAAGACATGCCATATTCCTTGAGAGGGAGAACATCTCTGAAAGAGATAGTGAGAGTGAGATAGAATTCGATGAAGTCGAGGCTCAAGATACACAGGAGTTGGTATAAGAATAGATTCCACAAAGCCCTGTGGAAGAACAATCTGTTCTAGAGACACACAAACTGTGTAGGATCACGAGAGAGGTGAGAGAACCAGAACGATATGGTTTTCTTGTCACTGAGGATGGTGAATCATTATTGGTTGACAATGATGATCCTCTTACCTACAAGGAAGCAGTTGAAGGCACAGATATTTCCGAGTGGCAAAAATCCATGAATTCTGAAATGGATTACATGTACCAAAACCAAGTCTAGATTTTGGTAGATCCTCTAGTTGATGTAAAGCCTATTGGTAATAAACGGGTATTCAAGAAGAAAATGTACATGGAGGGGCAAGTCAGAACCTATAAGGCACGACTGATTGCAAAAGGTTTTAGACAGCATCAAGGAATTGACTATGATGAAACCTTTTCACCGGTTGCAATGCTGAAATCCATCAAAATCCTATTGTCCATTACCGCTTACCATGACTATGAAATTTGGAAAATGGATGTAAAAACAGAATTCCTTAACGGGAACCTCGAGGAAGATGTCTACCTGACACAACCTGAAGGGTCTTTGACTCCAAAGGATGCCAATAAATTATACATGTTGTAGAAATCCATTTATGGATATATCAAGAATCAAGGTCATGGAACATTCGTTTTAATGAATCCATAATGGAATTTGGATTTATTAAGAATGAATGTGAGCCTTGTGTCTACAAAAGGTTTATTGGAAGTGCAGTAATTTTCCTAATAGTATATGTTGATGACATATTGCTATTTGGAAATGAAGTATCTATCTTACAGTCAGTTAAGGCATGGTTGCATAAATGCTTCTCCATGAAAGGCTTGTGCGAGGTAGCATATATTCTAGTCATCAATATCCATCGTGGTAGATCCAAGAGAATGCTGGGCCTGAGTCAAAGTACATACATTGACAACATACCGAATAGACTCAGTACGGAAAAATTCCTAGAGGGGATTGTTGCCAGTGTCACATGGCATTCATCTTTCCAAGAAAATGTGTCCTCAGACACATGAGTAAGGAAAGAAAATGGCAAGGATCCCTTACGCATCCTCAATTGGGTCAGTCATGTATGATATGATATGTATGAGGCTAGATTTTTCTTACACATTATGTGTGGTAGGAAGATATCAAGATGATCCAGGAGACTGCCATCAGATGGCAGTCAAGACTATCCTTAAGTATTTGAGGCGTACTAAGGATAAGTTCCTGGTTTATAGAGGAGATGATGAACTAGTCATCAGAGGACATGTAGATGCTAGTTTCCAGACGGATCGAGATGACATGAAGTTGCAGACTAGATACATCTTCAGTTTTAATGGAGGTGCAGTGAGCTGGAAGAGCTCAAAGAAAGGTGTGGTGGTAGATTCTACAGCAGAGTCTAAGTATATCGTAGATTCTAAGGCAGATAAATAAGCATTATGGATGCAAATATTTTTCCAAGAGCAGAATGTAGTACCTATCAGTAAAGATCCTATCACACTCTATTGTGATAATACTGCAGTGGTGGCAGTTTCAAAAGAGCCATGGTCACATCAGCGGACAAAGCACATACTTTGGTAGTATCATGTCTTGATGGATTTTTCTCATAGAGTTGAAGTTGGAGTGAGCAGTATTTCCACAGAAGATAAAGTGGCAGACCCCTTGACTAAAGCCTTGACTCAGCAGAAACATGATCATCATGTGAGGTATAGCAGACTAAAAGTTGTAGGCAGTTGGATTTAGTCCATGTGGGAGTTTGTTAGAGTTGGTGTCCTAAGATCCAACTGTTTGTACTTTGATTACATAAATGTACACTTATTATATATTGTTCATTGTTCTGCATGACTATAATATAATAATGTCCTGGAATATTGTTGCATTAATATGGTCATGGCAGATCCTCGCTATGATGAGAACCTTGAAATTCTATGACAATATTCTTAAATAAAGTTCTATGGTTGGATGACATACTATGATAGGACACATAGTATACAAACTGTCATGTGTGAGTACTCATAAGAAGATGAGACTTTCTCTCTTGGAGTTCGCACTTAGTAAACTCCAAGATGGGAGATTATGAGAACAGAACCGCCAGTAGTAATTCTGTATGTCTTGGTGTCATCGGATAATGCTATCTATGATCGTGTGTAATGGTCCTTAAACTGGAATATTATCATTAACTCATGTCATGACTCACGCACTTAAATTTTCTGACGAAAACTGTCACGTAGACAGTTGGCGGGAAGTAAGGTACGTTGGGTGCATCACGAATGACATGTTGTTAATGGATAAGTCGAGGAAGGATTTGTCCCTTCCATATTTATGGAAGTAGATATCTCGAGCCATTTGATTGAAATAGAACTTTTGCCTAAATTCCATGTCCATGGTGTAACAACGAGTTTATTTCTAGAAGTCAAAGAATGACATATCAAGCATATAGGTTTATGACACAACCATGAAAACTGCTTGATGAGATATTGATAAAAAGGGATTAAGTGACACGGTAAGAGTTCGTATGAGGTGACACGTCAATGCGTAGTCAACTTCTTTCTCTTGGGGGCCTTGATCCGTTGCTATTCAGTAATCTTGGACTTTAGCCAAGCCGCTTAATGCCAATGAGAAAGAGGCCTAGAGGGTCACACACTAAGTGTATCCAAGTATCTCAAGTAGAATAAAGATTATTCTTATACGTGGTTTAATAATTATTCAAGGAAGACTATGTCGTTTTAATGTTGGAGGAAGAATAAAATGAAAACAAGTACATGCCGTTTATTAATGGTTACACATCGTGTAGTTTTTATTTTAAAAACAAGTACATGTCGTGTATTAATGATTACACGTCGTGTAGTTTTTATTTTGGAAAGGAAATAAAAAAACAAGTACACGACGTGTATTAATGATTACCTTCCATGTAGTTTTATGAAAAACAAGTACACGCCGTGTATTATTAATTACACGCCGTTTAGTTTTTCAAGTCGGGATTTTGAGGATATATTTATTATAATCAGTGTGGGCACATGTCAAGGAATTAATAATTCGACATGGGGGTTTTCAATAAAGAGTTAATGAAATAAATAAAATGTGTAACATGTTTATTTATTGTCATAACTATATAACCTCAAACCCAATTATACATATCCTCACAACCCCAACACTTTTCCCCAGTTGTTGTGCACAATAATTCTGGAGAATTCTTTCAATACTGAAAGAACCTATTCCTCCAAGAAAGCTCTCAAGACTAAGAGAGATCCTCTTCCATCGGATCAAGATGATCTAAGGGGGAAAATGCAAGAAATTGTTTCTCTACGCTAGCACCCGGAGACTCCTTTGGTGACATCTAGAGATACGAGGTGCACGTGTGGATCACCGCTAGAGGAAGTCTACCCTTGGCTTCTGCGACACAACGACGTATCACATCGAAACGTGATCAGAATTATCAATGAATAAAGAACACAAAAAGGTACTTCTTTTCAATTGATTAAATTAATCATAATAAACCTATAATGATCCTACTTTGTGGTTCTGAGACTGTCCTTTTCTTTACCTATTTCTTTGATTCGATATATGGTGACTGGCATTTATCATCGTATTGATCCTGGATTGATCATTGTTAATAACAAAAACCCAAGTGGGCACATCCACCCACGCGCTTCTGCTACGCCCGGAAACTTCAGTATTATCACATAGTATTTGAGTTTTGAAAAAACTCATGCCATAGTCAATGACTATGTGTTTCATCCATGATACATGCGCACAACAACTTCTAGCTGCTATATATTTAGCTTCAGTAGTGGAAAGTGCTACTGAATGTAGTTTTTTTCATGACGAAGATACAAATAAATCTCCTAAGAAATGAAACGTTCTGGATGTACATTTTCTATCCATTCTACAACCACTAAATTCAGTATCTAATAAACTTTTTAAAACAAAATCATTTCTAGAAGAATAAAATAGTCCTAAATCCATGGTTTCCGTTAAGTAGCGAAAAGTTCTTTTCACTTATTTTAAATGAGATTCCTTTAGATTAGATTGATATCTTTCACATAAGAATACTGAAATAATTATGTCTTGATGACTAGCACTTAAGTATAGAAAACTTCATATCATACCACTAAAATATGTTTGATCTCCTTGTTTCCTAGCTTCATCAAGATCAAGTTTATTTGAGGTACTGATTGGAGTTCTTATACTTTTAGTGTTGTCATATCCATATTTTTTAATTAAATCTTTGATATACTTATTTTGGGATATATAGGTTCCTTATGGTTTTTGAGAGATTTAAAAACCTAAAAAGAATGTTAATTCACCCATTATACTCATTTCAAACTCATATTTCATGAGATTCGCAAAAGAATCAGTTTAGGATTGCTGATTTGACCCAAATATAATATCGTCGTCATAGATTTGAACAATCATAATGTTTTTGTATTCGATTTTTATAAAAAGGGTTAGATCTGTAGTTCCTTTAGTATAATTATTTTGTAAAATAATCTATGTTATTCAATCATACCATGTCCTAGGGGCTTGTTTAAGGCCAAAAAAATAATTGTTATGTTGAAAAACATGATCAGGATGTTTTGAGTCTACAAAACCTAGAGTTTGTTCTCAAAAAACTTCTTCTAGTACCAAACCATTTAAAAAATCACATTTAACATCCATTTGAAAAAATTTAAAATTAAATATTACTACAAAGTAAAATAAAATGAGAATAGATTCAATTCTAGCTACTGGAGCATAGTTTTACTCATAGTATATTCCCTCTTGTTGATTATACCCTTTAGCAAAAAGTCAATATTTATTTCTTATAATGACCCCATTTTCATCACATTTGTTTCTAAAAAACCATTTTACACCAACTACTATTGTTTCATTAGGTCTTTCAACCAAGGTCCATACTTTATTCCTTTCAAATTCATTTAGTTCATCTTTCTTTTCCTTAATACAATCTTCATCACCTAAGGCCTTATTAGAAGTTTTAGGTTCAAATTGAAATAGAAAAACAAGATGTTCTATTTCATTTCTCTAGGAATTTCAAGTCCTTACGGGTTGATTTACATCACCAATGATATTATCACTGGGGTTACTCTTAAGAAACAATTAATTTGGGTTCTGTAAAACATGTTCATCAACATAAGGTAGAAAGTATTCTGATGTATATATTTCAGAAACATTTTCTTGGGTATTTCCCTTTTGAGAATATTTTCAAAGGTTGATAATAAGTTTGTGAAAACACATCTGTACATATAGGTAGGGGTTGTTAAAAAACAAAAACATCACTTTCATCAAATTTAACATGCACTGTTTCCTCAATAGTACAATATTTTTTATTAAAAACTCTATAATACTTAAAAGTAGTGGAATAACCTAGAAATATTCCTTCATCGGATTTGGGTGCCAATTTTTTAGGTTATCTTTAGTATTATATACGAATACTTTGCATCCAAATACACTGAATTAAGAAACTTTAGTTTTTTTTCAGTACAAAACTCATAAGGTGTTTTATTAAGAAAAGATATAATTAAAACTCGATTTATAATATATCATTCATTACTTACAACTTCATCCCATAAATTCCTAGCAATTGAGTATTCACTCACCATGGTTCTTGTCATTTCATAAAGAATAAAATTTATTCTTTCAACAACACCATTTTGCAGAGGGGTTATTGGAGCTAAAAAGTTGTGAGCAATACCTTTCTTACTATAAAAAGTTTCAAAATCCAAATTTTGAAATTCTCTGCCATGATCACTTAGAATAGTTATCAGTGGTAGGTTTTTATTATTTTTAACTTGGCTCTAAATATTTTTAAATAGAAAAAGGCATCATATTTATTTGCTAGAAAATAGACCCACGTAAATCTGATGTAGTCATCAACTAAAAAAATACATTTTTTTGCCTCCAATACATCCATTTTGCGTCGGAATGAAAAGATCCATGTGTACTAACTATAATACATTAGAAGTTGAAACTTCGTTAATTGAATTAAAGCTAGTTTTATGTTTCTTTACATATTAAAAAGGGTCACAGTCTTTTGAAGAATCATTTCTATGATTTGGTAGATCGTTAACAAGTCATTTATTTGAGATTTTAGAAATTTTCTAAATATTACAGTGTCCTAACCATCTATTCCATAACCAAGATTGGTCTTACATTGCAGTTAAGAAAGGTAATTATTGGCTCCTAAGTTCTTCTATGTTAACTGTGTATATATTCTCATGCCTATGGGTAGAGAGAATGAATACGTCCATAGAATTGTGAACTAAACATTTATCATTCCTAAAATTTACAAGGTAGACTTCATCAAAAAATTTACTTATTCTGATAAGTTTGTGCTTAATACATTTAACAAAAAAAACATTTGAAATTAGATATTTTCAAAAAAAAACAATATTACCTATACTAATTATCTTTCTTTGAGAATTATCTCCGAAGGTTACTCTTCCACCTTTCATTTCAATGATATTTTCAAAGAAATATTTATTTCCAGTCATATGTCGAGAACAACCACTATCCATGTACCAAATATTCTTATTTTTTGTACTCTTTTTGTTTTCCTGAAAAAGAAACAATTAGTTTTTTGAAACCCAAACTTGTTTTTTTCCGGAAATTATAGATAAAAGAACTTTAGGAATCCACAATAGTTTTTCAAATTGGGCCTTATGAAATACTAAATATTGGGTTTTATTAAGAGAACAATTGGTTCCCCAATGTCCACCACATTGACACTTGGTGTAGAAAAGAGCACTTTGGGGAACAAAACAATTATGAATAAAAACGGGTTTTGAATGAGTATAACCAATTCTGGAATTATTCCATAAAGGATGAATTTGAGATTACATTTTATCGAATTCTTTCTTTACAGTAATGAAATTTGATAAAAGTTTATTAAGAGAAAAAAATTCAGATTTTAGTCTAGTGACTAAATTTTCATTCCCAAAAGAAATTGTTTTGAAATAGTTTTTTGTTTTAAAATAATTTTTCTATAAAACAATTTTTTCAAAGTCCTTATAAAGTTTATTCTTCTTAGAATTTACTTCTATAAGGTTTTATAAAATATTTTCAAAATCAAGATTTTTATTATCAATATTTTTGGAAAGATATGATACTTATTTTGTAAGGATAGACATTCTAGAATTTTCCATATTAAGATTTTTCTTGAGTTTGGAATTTTCATTCTCAAGTAATTTGGAAATATGGATACTTATTGAAAATATGGTAAATTATTCTCTATTGAGGAAGATTATTCATCCTAAGAGTTTGAATATTTCTCATTAGTGTAATTAGTATTTAAAGATACATTTGTAAGAGATTATTCATTGTGTGCCTTATACATAAGATATTGGTTTTTAATAGGTAGTTGGGATAAAATTTTGATATTCTTCTAACTAGAAGATTCATACTTAGAATATTCATCTGAAGAGTCACCACCACTAGTAATCCAAGTATCATTTTCTTTCAATACTTTCTTAGTTTTTGAATTGTAATAATTTTTCTTGTTTCATTAAGAATGTTTCTCCTTCCTGTATTTTCTTTTAAGAAAAGTAAAATATATTCTAATATAAACTACTCTTTTACATTCATAACAAGTTAGTTTTGATACTTTCTTGTCCTTTCTATCTTTATTTTTGAATCTTTACAAAAAATATTTCTTTTCAACACTCTTGTTCATTCTTCGAGAAAGATTGGCTACTTCATTCTATGAATGATCACTTTCACTAGATTCTGATATAACATCATCTTTCTTAGCTTTGGATCTTATTACCCTTTCTGGTGTATTGTCTTTAGATGTGGTATTAAAATCTAAACTTCTATTACCATTCTTCCTCTTATTAAAATCCGCATCTCTTTTCATTCTTTTCTCATGCTGTAATAGAGTACCAAATAATTCATCAAGAGTGATTTGAGTAACTTTCTTGTTCTCATCAATAGTTTCCCTTTTTTATTCCCACTCATTGGGAATTACATTAATTATCTTTTCCACAAGAACTTCATCATCAAGACCTTTTTCTCTTATAGATTGAAGACAGTTGACTATGGTCATAAATTTTTATTGAATTCTATATTCCAATTCTCCATAGGGAAGAAACCATGAAATTCATCTCGGAGCATGGCTCTTATTGTTTCTATAACTTTGATGTACCAAAATGTGTGACTTACAATATCTTCTAGATACAGTTGGATTCTTCACATGAAGATATCTGACAATATATATTCCTAGTCATAGAACATAACAACTTATTGTGTGCCTTGTAATTTAGGTGATATTTTTGTTTATATTGATTGGTAAAGGATCTTACTTCCTTGTGTGGAATTTTTTAATCTCCAATGAGCATTAAAAAATTATCTACTCCAGTATTAATTACAAAAGTCTTCATTTGATCTCCCCATTACTCATAATCCTTACCATAAGAAATATGTGGTCTAGTTGGGTTTATATTATCAATTGACCCAATATTCATTCCTACCATCATATAAAGCAACACTTTTCCACTCCACACGTTAGTGTAGTAAGTAAATATAAACAAAGAGTTAAAAAAAATATTATAGAAATAAATAAAGAAAGTAAAAAAATCAGTGGAAACCTCCTTTGATACCAATTTTTGGATCGTAATATAGATGTAAGTGTATATGAGATGGCACAATACAAGAGGGTTGAATTGTAGTTTTAAAAACATTGTATTTAGAATCTTAATAATGAACTTATTTTAAGAGGTCTTAAAATAATACAATTCACAACCAAAACAAATGACCATGTGTGTCCCGGGTCTAATGAATATGATATGATATGATATGATAGGTTATTAAAACAATTGTATTTGAATTGAATACAATGATCATAGTAAAACAAATGAAAATGATTCTACCATACAGCGTATATAATCTTTTAATACAATATGTAATCAGAGTATCAAAATTAAAATAATTACAATATAAATTAAGTTGAATAGAAAGAGGAAACAAAATGATTTCCTTTTTGTTATAAAAGGTAGTGTAAAAATAAAGGTATTGCAATTCTTTTATCCAAAAGAGTAAGGTATCCTTTCACCTAGGACAAAAGGTTTGTCTTACCACCATCCTGATAACCCCTTGATATGATGATCAGTGCATCTATCTTCCTATCCCAAGAAACCTTCTATTAAGAAGGTAATTAACACCTCTGTCTTTAAAATACTTGAAATCCCCCGATAAAATGATCGTTAGAATAGTCTTCATATCCACAGAATCCCTCGACCATTATCAAAATGATAAGTCTCACAAAGGAAAACAAAGAACTTATTGAAATAAAAAAACTAATAATGAATCAGTCACGTTTTGTAATTTCAAGACTTTCACACAAAGTAAGAGAGATGTCACAGAGTCTCTCTCAAGAACATAGAAGTTGAAACGGTTGTATTGTCTGGTTTGAATGAACTCTTATATATAGGCCTCAGCTTCCAACGTTCATATTTCCCTCAACAGTCATATTTCTCTGGAAAATTTGGAGGGACTTGGAAAACTATAATTATAATGGTCAAAACAAACATAATACAAGACCCCACATTTATTGGTATATAACTAACTTCATGACATCATTTTGGTTAGAATATATTAAGTACAATGGTATGAAACAATGAGTATGAGAAATGTGTATAATATATTCGAGTAAGTCATGAGTACAATTCATTACATGATTATGATACATAACATGGTTACGATGCATATCATGGTTACGATTCATATCATGGTTATGATACTTAACATGGTTACGATGCTTAATATGGATAAAATATATATCGTGGTTACAATTCATATAGTTTTTACGATACATAACATGGTTACGATCCATATCATGGTTACGATTCATATCATGGTTATGATACATAACAAGTTTATGATCTATATTGTGTTTATGCTTCATATCATGGTTATAATTCACAACATGGATACAATCCATATTTTGGTTACGATTAATAACACAGTTACGATTCTTAACATGGTTATGGTGCATGAAATGAATAAAATGTGTAACATAATTAAGATACATATGGTCACTAAAACATCATATGTGATTACGATTGAAAAACAAAATATATGGTTATGAAGTAGAACAACATTATATGATTATGATATAAAACATCATACATGATTACGATATATGTTATTACGATGAGAAAACAACATATATGATTACAACATGAAATTTCAGATTTCCAAAACAAAAAGATAAATGGGAAAGTCAAAACACATTTAGGCTCAACAAATTTTTTGTTAATAAGTCATTTGGAAAATTTTAATATCATTCTTGAAAATATTTTTATAAAATATGGATATCGAAGAAAAGGGATTTTCGACCAAAGAGATAAATGAAGTCATAATTTCATAAAAACATTTTCTCAAAAAATTTAGGTACAAAAGATATGATAATGGTAATATTACATGAAAACATCATGAGTAATAAGAGGATAAGAAAAGTAAGTATTTTTATTACACAAATTTTAAAAAAATTAAGGTAATGGAAATTCAAGCATAAATAATTCCGATTAAAATGAGATTGAAAGATAAACCCTCAAAAAATTGGTAAAATTTGAATATTAACCACCATGAATTATGTAAATGAATTATAAGTTGAAATTTCATGAATTATGAATGATTTATGATATAAAATGTAAAGGGTGATTTTATAAGAAATTTAAAACAATTTATGTGCATAAATGGACTTGTCTCTTAAAGAATGATGTTTTGAGAACAAACACATGCCTCGAGTCCAAACATGTCATGTATGTCCTTTATCTACTGTATATTAAAAATGTATCAATTATTTTTTTATTAAAACTTTAATGGTTTAATATTTTATAATTTAACCATTCACATCAATTATTTTAATGAAATATTTAATTACATATTTATTTATGTTATATTGGGTGTTTTAAGGATGCTCAATTAATAATTTCAAATCAGTATTAGTGTGTTGACCATTTACAAAGAGGCCATTGTTCTATCATATTCAGGACAATAATGATTTCATTGTTATAAATTTTATACTTCAATCATAATTTTAAAACTAACCATGATATATAGTCATGAAAAATGAAGTATGTTACAGGTATGGAGATGGTAGGCCATAAGTACACATGAGTAACATTTCCATTTTTCAATGATCATGATATAAGGAACTAAATAGTTATTTTATGATTATATAATGATCATTATATCATAAATATAATATTATTTATTTTAAAACCCTTGCATACAGTTTCCATTTTATCCGCTAATAAAAAATGAATCATATTTCATTGCGAGGCGGAAGTCCACTGTACACATATAAGATCATATCATTTTTAAATTGATTGTAAGGTAAGATGTTAGATGATATGTTAATTTTAAAGATTTATTAATATTTATTGAATGTATTATATATTCTTTAAATCCATCCTCATGTATATCCATGATAGGTGATGATGGAAAATGAATTATATTAGTACGCAGGGTGGTAGTCTTCTGTACAAACGAACAATGGTTTTGTTTCTTATTTAATGGAATTAGATATGGATTAATATTATTACATAAAAATAATAACATATAAATATATATTATATAAAGGAGTTATTATATTGGAATTGGTAAGGCATAATTTAAAGTTGAAAAAAGAGAAAGTAAAAAAAATGAACTCGATAAAGACTATAACATTGTCATAGAAGAAAGTCCTTTGGATATCTGAAAAATGGCCCTATGTTAGGTATTTTGGGAATCCCAGAAGAAATATAATATTGAAAAGGATATTTGGGATATATTTTTTAAATTATTGTTTAGGTTAAATAGATTTAGTGTTGTGAATTAGTGAGAGGAGGGGGTGCCCCTTTATAATTAAGTAGTGGTATTCTTGTAAATACAAAAATCTATTCAATAATGGGAAGTCACTATCAAACCATGTTCCTAAAACTTGATAAATAATTGATTTTAGGGATGATATGGTCAATAAATACATCCAACATTAAAAAAATATTCTTTTTTTACATATTTTACTCCCTTTTCCACTTTAATTTAACCCCATGGTAATCTAGTTTTAAGATTAACCATTGTAGCAGATTTTTACTGTTTTTACTATTTGTTATGATAAAAAAATTGACCTTATTATATTATATTGATTATTTTTCTTTCATATATGTAATCAATTTAATCAAATTCATTTCAAATATTTTTCAAAATCTAATTTTAAATTAATTCCGTAAAACGAGTCATAAAACGGGTTTTCAGGAATTGAATTTTTCAAGAAATAGATGATATTATATTAACTCTGGGATGATAAATAATAATTATATGAATTTACTAGGGTTAATATTTATTAAATAAAGTGGATACACTTTTTTAATTTAAAAAAATTGTTGAAAATAATGATTTTTAAGAATAGAAAAATAAACATATACCAAAATCATGAAAATTTATTATTCAAATGTTTTGAAATATATTATTCTAAAAAATAGTACATATACCACATTAATATCAAATAAAAAATATAATGAAACATTTAAATTAATTTATTTAATGAAATGAACTGTTAATATTTGAAAAAAATTTAATTTTTAAGATTCACTAAAAAATAAACCATTTGAGAAACTTCTCTAAATTTCCCTCTAATTTAATAACAATATATTGATTTAAAAAATTATTTTCACATTATAAACCAAAATATATAAATTTTCAATTAATTTAATATAATATTTGATTAAAAAAGAATAATAGTCATTTATGAAGGAAATATATTTTTTTTTTTGAAAAAAAATATCATTTTTTAAAAATTGTGTTTTTATTTGTTAAATATTTATCAAAACATTGAGTAAGAACCTTATGTATATTTAATAATATAGTTGACAATATTCATAAACATCAATTTATTAGCTCGGTTATAATGTTAATATATTTTTTGTCCATTTTAGATTCGTGTTTCTTGTCAAATAAACTGTTCAACATTTTTTCCACCTTTTAAAATCTTGGGGTGTGACATCAAATTAATAAAAGGGTAATTTGAAATATAATGAAAATAATTTTATGTTTTAAAATATAAAAAATATTATAGTAATAAAACTATGTATTTAAAACATTTTTTAGTGAATACTAATGATTTTGAAAGTATTTTAGATAAACCTTAAAATATTGTTTAATGATATGAATTTCTTAGTGGTGTTTATGATTTAATCATATGGGTTTTTAATTTCAAATGTGGTAAATTTTAATTAAAGTGAGTTGAGTGTTGCGTCTTTCAGATTGAGCATCATGTTTTTTTATTATTTATATTATTCCTCCATCGAAATTGATAATAGGTCATAGGAATCCCATATGATAAATAGTTCCTATGATTATTATGCCAGAGGGTTTTGAGGTATTCTTTTGTCTTCATGGATCTACCAATACTCTATATAATGTGTTATATACGAAGCCTTATTAAAATTAACTCATATTATAGGGTGATCATGTTTTGAAATAGGATACATATTCGATATATAATATTAAAGGTATGTTTAATTCACTTAGAGCTCCCAAATCTTCTATAGATAAAGACACTAAAAACCAATTTGAAGAGTTGGTCCATAAATGATTGGATTCATTCATTCCTATTTAAAAGTAAAATAATATGACTTAAGAATCCTTTAATACAAAAATATCATTTTCATTACCATGAAAATGGTAAGCTGAAGAAAGAGTTTGTTCCCTTAATCCTTCAATGAGGCATGAAAACAATAAGGAAATTTTTTAATAGTTTCACTGAGCTATTACATTCACCCCTTGAGTTATTATTCACGGGATCATTTGAATTCTGTTTCATTTAAAGGCTCCTTTTTCCGAACCTTAGTCCCATAATGTTTTAATCTAACCTAAATTAATTTATAGATGTGGTAAATAAGGCTATGATGGTGTAATTTGATTTCTAGGGGGAAGCCTAGGATGTGTGGTGACCCTATCTCTTTTATCATTGGTAAAGGTTATCATTATTTCAAGAAGAAGATGAAATATCAAAAAGATTAAGAGTATTAGGGGGATTTGGGAATATATTTACATTAATCTGGTGATTTATTGATACCTTAAATGATTTTAATGTGGTCATCTTGGGTATTCAGGACCCTCTGAATAAAAAGTAAAAAAGCCCTATCATCATTGTGGTTGGTAGTGTTATCTTAAAATTTTATTTAAGTTGATTAATTGGAAAAGAAATAAATCATTATCTTAGCAAAAAAATAGATAAGTATTTAGTGGAACCTATTTTAGGTACCCTAATTTTTTTCTTTCCCTTATCATTGCATTGTTTTTTATAGTCTATTTACCACACCATGACCTGAAATTTTTCTATGATTTTATTTATTTTTTGTCACTATTTACTTATTTTCTCTTCCGTGTGTTTTTATCTTGAAATAATATTTTTTGGGAATGTAAATCATGGAACGCGGTTAAGAATCATGATTTTCTAAACTACACAGTAAGCATGCAATAGCTTCTATAATTTTTTAAAGATCCAACTACACAGTTGTTGGACAGACTTCTAAATTGAGTGACCATCCTTTGCAGGGTGCTCCAAGAGCCTAGTAGAGGGCCCATTGTTTTCCAAACCGTGCAACCCAAATAGTGAAAATTTCATTTTTTTTAAATAAATTATATTTCTAACCCCCCCCCCACTACATCATGCGACCACCCCCCTCTCCCTCAACCCATGCACACTCCACCCCCTTACAAAGGTACCCTTAATCCGGGGATTTCTATAGGATTTCATTATGTTTCTTGGAAGATCTGTTGAGGTAAGGTATCTAGCTCCCACCTCTTCCCATTTTTTGGTGATTTTACCTCTCACTGTCACCCTTCTCCATTCATCCAAACCCTAGTGTGAATTTTGACCCATTTGTATGGTTATTTCTTCTATTTTTAAAGAATTGTATGAGTCTCTTGGGACTTCTTCATGCGTGTTTCGGAATTTACCATAAAGGATTTATGTTTTTCCCCTTCCAGTTCACCCTCCACCTTTTGAGATGGGATTGTTTTACCCTCCTTGTTTGTTCCAATTTTATTTGGGGTCTCTATGATTTTTGGATCCACATATGTTTATTATAATTTTTTTTGTCTCTTTAATGTTTTTCACACGTATAAATAGGAATATATATATATATAATCCCTGTAAATTTTCACACATTGAAATAGGAATATGTTCATTAGATAAAGTGGTGTATATATATAGGATTGTATATGAATGGATTTATGTATTTTTCTTCATAAAACTCACCGAGTTTTGAGGTGTTTTCACATGGTTCTCTCCGTTTTTAGGTAGGTTTCCCTTTTCATTTGTACTTTAAATTGAAGAAACATCAATTTATTTCCTTTTTCAAATTACATTTATACTAATTATTGATTTATGAATTATAGAATTTTTTTGATGTTAAATGAAGTAAATTCATCTTTATATCAAATTTCTTGAAATTTGTTTACTAGACTCCACCCACAATGTGTTTTCTAAAATGTCTGGTTGGTTTTTATAGATGGATTTTAGATTCTAAAAGGTTATTTGGGATTATATAAAGTATTTATAAATGGTTTTGTGTTCTAAATGTTGTGTGTTATTCTAAAATAATTGTTTCACCACGGAATATTTTCTTAATTCCCATTTGGATCCTTCATAAATTGGTCCTCTTTTGAAAACTCCCTTGGGGTGGATCTCTTTCATTGATGTATGAGAATGTATATTAGAGGCCCTTATAATGGGACTTCCCTAATGTGTTTATGGTTAAAGGAAAATTAATCTTCCCCATGGTGACTCAGGGGATATACTTTGTTGTGTGCATTATGCTTGTGGTTTGTATACGGTTGGTTCATTTGGTTGAGCCTGAATTTCGATATGAATTGGGAACCTGGAATAGTTAGTGTATTTTCTAGGAACATTTTTATAACTAGTTTATAATACACTATAGATAGTGGCACTTGGTATGGAACATTCTCCACATTGGGATTAGGCCCCTTGGTTAGGTTATGTGTGGTAAGACCGAGCGTTCAGGATAGTTGTTGCCATTGGGTAAGGTGCACCTATAAGATGAATCTATTTTCACTATGATCTATATTATCCACTAAGCTACTAGGTAATCCAATGAACCTATCACATATTTACCATGGGTTGATGGTTTAGGTGCCCCATTGGGTTTGGTCTCCAATGTAGTATTTCCAATTTACCTTTTTATGTGATTTTTATACTACTTTCTTATGTATTGTACCTATTTTATAAAATTGAATAGATGAGTTTTTATATGTTTTACATAAATTGTTTATGATTTTTTTACACCCTCATTCCATTTTCTAAATAAAAACATAACTTCTTTATCCCCCTTCTTATTAAAATTCTAACACATCCTTTCATTGTAAATGAAGTGTCATTCGAATAAAAACATCAATAAACATTGATTCTTTTTACATATGAATGTGTAAAAGAAATTATTTTTAGTATTTCAAACCAAAAATTGAAGAATATTTTAATGAAAGGAAATTCATTGGATATATATTTTTTGGTAATGACTACTAAGTTTTAATAATCTGTCCTACACTTCTTGATTTTAACCTCAAGTAAAGGTTCCAACTTGTTTTCGACCATTGTGGTGTGATGTCGTGTATTGGGATTCCTAAGTGGCCCATGAGGTTACATAGAGATTTAGTGGTCATTAGTTTCTGTTCTAATTTAATTTCAATTTATGTATATTTTCTTTTATTTTTCATTTTGTTTACTTTGGGATTAAATTTTATTATTCTACTGATTTTTCTTAACTATCTATAGGGAAATCATTCCCACAAATACAATATGACTCCCGGGTACTTTTCATCACCATGGGGAAATCAGGAATGTGCCTCGGGATTGTTGTAGGCCAACCTGAGTGACCATTTCTGGGACAACCTTGGTTGGTTTGTGACAAAATGGTATCATATCCTTGGTTCTTTTTTGGACCTAGCTTTCAGAACACCCTTTTATTATTTCGGTTTTCAAGGAAGTTGGAGTATGACTGTCAGGTCATGGGACATAGGTATGAGGATGTGTCTAGCCAAAAAATTATATGCTCAACACTGGGCCTCCTTGGGAAGTGGGGTTGTGACTTTTTGTCTTTTTATTTTTAGTTGTCATTTGGAACTGAAATGGGAGTATGAATAGTTGTTTTTCGTAAGCTCATAGGGTCTAGAAATCCATGTGGAGCCTGGGGACATGGTCCTGAAAGACTCTTTGTGGTGGTGGTATGATTAGAATTTGGCCTCCATCCATAGATTCATGTCACCCATCGACACCAATTTACCCCTCATGAGTTTATTTTGGTTGACCCTAATTTTAATATTTCATTAAAAATTATTTTAAATTATGAATGCCCTAGTTCAAATTGTTATGTTTTGGTTTTAGGAAATTATAAATGATATTTCAGATTTATTAATAGAATTTTTTTGAAATATATTTTAAAATAAAATTATATTTTATAATATGGGTTCATATTTGAATTACCTTTGATAAAATGAGGATTTATTTAAATTGATAATGTAATTTTCATGGAAAACGTTTTGGATTCCTTTACATGATTCAATGGATTTTTGTGGAATGAAATGGATTATAGTTTAGAGTTTCAAAATGGTTTTTTAAATGGTGGTTAGTAAAGTTTTTGGAAAATCTTTGGGGATGGTGTGAGTTGGATTCATATATGTATAGTTATTAGTTTTTATGAGTTAATGATGGTGAATTGGTTTTGATTGGGTTTTTTTCATTTTATTTAGTGTGTTCCCATACCAAATAATCGATGGAAACTCATGGCTCAACTACGAGTGGTTCATAGTTAGTAGTCCATATGGTCATTAACCCAAGGAATTCCTCCTCAAATTTCTTAAGTTTAATCCTCCTCTTATTTATGGTCAAGAGGATATTTTTGAAGAAGAAGATTTGTGGTAATGATTTTTGAGTATCTCTAATTACCTTGTGTTTCATGGGTCTTCAAAGGTGAAGTTAACAATGTTTATGCTTGAAGGTCCTAGCTGAAAGTGGTGGAAGTTGGTCATTGTAACCAAGAATCCGGAAGTAGTATCATGGGAATTATTCAATTCCTCATTCATCTGACAGTACTTATCTGAGGTTGTGAATCTTACGAAGGCAGTGGATATGTTCTGACTTTAGTAAGGTGATGGATTAGTGTTTCATTTCATTCATTATTTTTTGTATTTTTTTCTTATCTTCCAAAGTGGGTTGAGTAGGATTATTTGAAATCATGACATTTTGATAATGGGATACATCTATATATGAAGTCGACAGTGTGTGAATTGGGTCTAACTTCATTTTCTGTTATGGTGGGGTAAGAAACACGGGTTGAATCCGCGTTTGTAGGGGTTCTCGAGGTTTATAATACTCTTTATTCCTCTAAAAGTATTGAAGTGTGTCGAGGTAAAAATAAGGGGAAGTGGTTGGAAGTTATTTCTAATGGTGGAAAAAATAAAAGTCCTTATCTTCTCTTGTTATCCTCTTCTAGGCTTAGGACCCTAGTGTGTCCTAAATACTGCAAGCATAGTCAAAAGAATAAAAAAATTTCAGAAGCACTAATGACCTTATAAAACTATGGATTCTTGGTTAACTTTCAACTATTTTACTAGGGGTGTTTCTAGGAAATGTCATGGATCTAGTTCCACCCCTTCAAAATACCCCCCATCCCATTTTTAGGAGTAGGTTGATGATCAAGGTTCTGTTTAATGTTTCCTTTGATGTATATTTTTTCTATTTTGGGTGTGGTGTTTAGTGAAGTTGTGTTTTATTTTATTATGGAGAATGAGGTTGTGTACCGTTTATCTGAATTTTATATTTAATATATGTACCTTTTGGGAAAATTTTGAATCTTTTTGTTATGGGTTGATGAAATTCATTATTCATTTCTTTGTTTTCCTTTGTTTTTTTAGTTTTCATTAGGATTTGAGAATTATTATAGCTTCATAAATCAATGTTTATCTGGAGTCATAATATTATGGGAATCCCACTATATGATGATCTTGTGATGAACCCAACCTCCATATGTTCTTGATGGGTAACTTTCCTATTTCTTCTCTACCTGAACCTGATCATTGTTTTTCGTTGACTTAGATATTTGATGGTGTGACAAATTTAGGTGGATACACTATAATAAAACCACCATTTAGCGGCGGTTTAGACCGCCGCTACATGGTTTGGCGGTGGTTTACAGAAACCGCCGCTAAATTTGGAATCGACAAACTATTAGTGGTGGTTATTTCCATTTAG
Organism: Viscum album; assembly: GCA_963277665.1. Taxonomy (NCBI): domain Eukaryota; kingdom Viridiplantae; phylum Streptophyta; class Magnoliopsida; order Santalales; family Viscaceae; genus Viscum; species Viscum album. The sequence goes on from OY728167.1 coordinate 282,541,897, forward strand.
CGGTGGTTTAATGGAAGCATCATAGCTACCTCATTTCGCAACGGTTTTACTGAGTTTAGCGGTGGTTTTTATGCGCCCCAGATTTTATTTTATTAGTGGAGGTTATAACCGCCGCAAATAAAATAAAATCCAGTGGCCGTAAAACCACCCCTAAAGTCAAGAGAATAGCCAAAAAATTTATGCGGGTGATGCGACTCTGTAGCGGCGGTTTTAATCGCCACTAATGTCTTACCTGTAAACTTTTTGCAGCGATTAAAACCACCATGAAAAGATGACTATAAAGAAAATTATGCTTCCACTGCACCACTACCTTGAAAAAACAAATCTAACCGGAAATACCAATAGCCTAATAGATTAATGCACACAAAATTTAAAAAAAATGGAGACAACTAGTAAAATATTTATGGTCGTGATACTTGGAAAATATAGTGGAAAATCATAAATGGATTTTGTATAGTGATGAGGAGTAAAAAACATGACCTGAATTGATATATAATGGGTAAAACACCACAAAACACATTCTAAGGTTGATTTAAAATTAGTTTAGATTAGTGATTCTTTTAAGGTTATAGAATTAGGACCATGTGGTGATCATGCAACTCAACCATGATTGAGGTAGACTTCCCCCCAACCCCTAATCCCTGCTGAGCCATGATTGATTCAATAATCATGGATATTTATATAGTTATAATTGATTATAGGGGTGAACCCAATGAGGGCAATAAGTGACCTGAAAAATATCATGATGACAATTACAACTTTTGAGAACTGGGAAGTGAAATGGGAGTAATCGACAGAAATAGAATTATTATTGACTATGTTTGAAACATAGGATACCTGAGCTAGTTGAGGATAGGATGAAAAATATCATGATCTACTATTTACAGATATCAAAGCATGAGATCCTCTTTTTATCAGTAAATGTACTTCAATGAATGATCCTAAGATGGTATGTAAGACACTGTGTCCATGAATTATTTCATTAAATATCCTTTTTAGATTGGTAGGGTGAGGATTATCCAAATAGTAGAATGTGTGAACTGCATAAGTGTATGTGGTGATGTACCATATAGAATATTAGTTTCTATGGGAGATATTTCCTCATGTGCTCAAATGTTCTATTTAAACATGTGGGTTGACAAGATTCAAGCCTGGCCCAGAGGGAAACTTCCCTATGATGAGTTTCTGGTAGGGATGGGACTAAGATGAAATATAAATGCATCAATATGTGTCTTCTCATAATGGGAATCAAGACAAACATAGTTTTGATGCATGACATGGTTAGAGCCTATTGTCGGTGGAGTGATTTCATCTATGGCAAGGATATCATATCATCTCATATTCAGAGAAATAAAAGTTTTATACGGGTAGTGTGGTTCATTTCATACTTATCATATGAAGAATCTCAGTTTTATATCTGGTAATTATTTTTATAATCATCCCACACTTATCCGATGAGGCATCCTTATTTCATTTAATAGTGTATGGTTGTTAATTAACATTTTTTGTTGAGGCCATTGGGCTTTGATGTTTAAGATCATACAACATGGACTATGACTACAACTAGTTTAAATTCCTAGAGGTCCAAATATAGGAATAGGATTGAGTTAAAGGTCTCCAGGCTTTGACCAAAGTAGATAGAAAAGGGAGAAACCTATAATGAGTCGGTGATAGGGTTGTGCCCTGGATTAAATATTTATATCTAACTACTTATATCATGATTATTGGAATCAATCCACTTGTTTTTATGATTCACGGTGTCATAGGATACCAATGCCAAATGGTTTTACCTTCTTGGATGATGATATTGAATAATTACATATTATAATATTTAGGCATCGAGGATTTATAAGAGGTGAAATTATCTCTCTTTAAGAGACATATCAATTTTTTATGTGGTTAAATTATCTATCATTAATAGGTATATATATTTTTACACGGGATAATGATATAGTTTAAATTCATATTATTAGGATTTTAGAAGGTCTTTTTCATCTATATACCCATTATTTACTTCCTCATATTAGGAAATGAGAGAATCTTGGCCCACTTGATGTGTCAATATAAATGAAAGGAGATTATTGCTAAAAAAGAGGCTCAAGTGAGTGTTTTGGGGCAATGACCCCTTATGTAATGGATTATTATATGGTGAATCATCATCTAGGCTCAATGATAGAAGATATATGCATCAATACGTATCCCATGGAAATGGGAATCAATCCAACCATAGTTCTCGAATGGTGTGTAAATAGATGTTTGATGAAACTCTAGGGATGAATAAACCCATGTGATAGATGTATGAGCATATTTTATTGTCATTTATGCTCGGACTAGGGATCTCTTAATATAAACTGTTATAGTATAGATTGGTGAGGTGGGGGAATCAAGAATATTTTTGTGGTGAATAAAACCTGGGGTTATAGGATAAAATAGGCCCTTCAACACCCATGACGAAAATCCTGAATATGATTGCACACAGTATAAGATCATACAACCAAGACCATGATGAAAAATTTCATGTCATTGTCTTAAAGAAAATGATTTTTTTTCATCTCACATAATGTGATTCTTCCATGTTTTATATGAGGTAATGGTTTTGAACATATCATAATTATTCATAAGAGGAATCCAAATTTTATAGTGTAAGACTTTTAGACTCATCCAATACACATTGTACAATGAATCTCGGTTTTATTACGGTTTAATACCATCTCCCTTTAAGAGGAACCTAGGTTTTATATGGGGTATGACCACATTTTATCATAATGAACAGAATATGATAACCATTAACAATGCATAAAGATTAACTATCTACACATTCTGCCTCACCAAAGTGTCCACAACATTATCCCCTTGATCACTATGAAATGACCCAATTTGTTCAACACATCAACAATGGGTTTAACTCCTAATCATCCAAAATCTCAACTACAAATTCAAACACATGCCTAAATGGAATGAAGTATACCACACTTGAGAAATCAAGACATAAAAGGAAACATCATAAATCAATAAAATGCATAAAAAGAAACATGAGAAATCAAGGAAATTTTAGTGACATGAAATTGTTGGGTGGAAACTATGTTCCACACATGTTACATATACAAACCAATTGGTTCCCAATATTTGTTCAACACATCAATAATACAACTACTCACGTCTAATTATGCATCTTCACCCTCTCCACCTCCGTCTCCACTTTCTGCTGTCACATGTAAGAACATTATATTGAAAATTAAATATTTGTTGCAAATTTATATTAAAACTTAAAACCAAATTAAAATTTTAAACTAAATGATTTTGATTTTTGTTATTTACCTGCATACCACCAGTCGATGCACTACCACCAGGGGCATATCTTCTCATCTTCTTATGTATATCAGTCATCGCTTTCTGCAAATCAGATATCTGAACCCCCTGGTCTGGAACTGTGGTTTGTAGAGAATACATCTCCCTCTGAGAATATTCGGGTATGGACTAAATATAACCAGGAGTAGATGCTGCTAGAATCCCTGGTGGAATGCCAAAGACCTCAGATGGTACGGCTCTGAAACCCATCTCGTGCACTCTACCAGGATGCTCCTACCCAAGGACTTTAGCAACTAGGTCATCCTGGGAGACTGAGTAGGACTGCGCAGGATTGGTATCCCATAGTTCCTTAATTTTTACCTATAAATCAAATATCAATATATATTAACATAGTAAAAACTGATAATAAGTTATTATAATAAAAAAATGACTTCATACCCCAACTTCATTAGTAGTCTCATTAACAAAACTTCCATCCAATTTTTTTGTGAACATCCAACCACAGTTCAGTTCGGGATGCTTTCTGCCCAAAACTCAGTGACTACATTAAGAAAAGATAAATCAAAAATTCAATATATTAAACTAATAATATTTTCCTAAAAATATCTAAACTAATTAAAAGATTACCAATGTCGTTCGGCTTCTAGAAAATCTTTTTGAGCCCGCAGTGTGAGGGATGACTTGATTAGCCCTATTTGATGCATTCTGTCTTGATAGATCCTGAAATAAATAAAATGAAATTTAATAGTAATGTATTCAATTTCATAACCTCTTTATATACATGTATAAATGTAAAATGAGGATAATATAATAATATATATTTCAATACCATCTGCTTCTCATCACGATGTCTGTCAACAAAAACATTCCACTGTTCTTTCAGTAACCGACAGGGTAGCTTCTCATACATTTGTTGCACAATCAATGTAGTATCGTTGACATCACACCACAATCTCCATTCCAAATCTTTCCATTTCTTACCATGATTTTTCAACGTCCACTTCTATGCTATCACATCAGTAACTGTAATGTGGAAGAACATATGTATACAGAAATTCATTTTGAACATATTAGTAACATGATATTCAACTAAACCATAATGTAATAAAATTACCTTTATTTGGGAATCAAAAACATCATTTTTCCAGCTTGGAGGCATATGTCTCCAATAATCATAAGAAATAGGAAGGGAAATGGGCTTCGCTGCCAGCTGGACTAAAATCTGGCCAAGTAACCCTGCGGCGTCATCCATAGGGACCCCATAAGAATCAAATGGCATGACCATCTTCTCGCCATTAATATTCAAAAAATCTGAATCCACAGTTGCATTTTTTTCATCTTAAATGAGAAAACAATTAGTATAAAAAAAATGGAATAAATTTATTTAATTAAAATTATACCTATGATAGTGACACTCTAGTATGTCCATGATAAACTGGAAGGGGCGTGTAACTGCCCTAACTGTTGAGGCTCCTGAAGGGGGATTCGATGACTCAGCCTCTAATGGTACATCCACAGATGGTGTGAGAGATAGTGCCGGGGGAGATGGTGTAGGGTGTAGGCAGCTGGTGCCTTAGATGCCCTGGGGAGGGAGCTAGATGGATCGTCATCTATTGTAGAACTAGATGAAATAGTGTACCACTTCGTCCTTGGAATTCATGTCATTTAATCAAACAAGATTAAGTTCAGAATATATATTTCCAAAAAAATTATTCAACAAAAAATTAAAAACGATAATATATGCCTAGTACTAACAGACAAAATATATATAACAATGATAATGAATGACTGCAGAAATGAAACAAGTGGTTTTTGAATGAATAAATAATTGTACATACAATCATTATTTCCTTCAATCATGTTGGTTTCCTACTCTATTACTTCATCCACTTCATTTATCCTTACTAGAATCATATATTTTCAATATCATGATGGGAAAATAATTCTGCTTCCTATTGTTTATGAAATTCAATTTTAGAGGTCAAATCTTCCACTTCATCACCCATATCATACAAATCACTTTCTATTATGTGAGAAACTACACTCCACCCTTCATCCACAACATCATTAACATAATATACCATTTTTTCTTGTGATGCTAAGATATATGGATCATGCAGTTCATGATCACCAACATCTATCAAGCGAGAGAATTTCCCAAAAGTAAATTGTAAGGAATCTCTTTCAACACCTCTGATAATATTGAACCATTTTCATTTGAATAAAACAATAGAAAAATGTCCATGGTAGTTTAATTCAACAATATCATGCAGCTTTCCATAGTATCCCACTTCAGAAAACGTAAATATACCACTATTCTGTGTTTTCAAACCCACTTCTTGATCGACTGTACAAAATCTAAAGCCATTCACATTATAATCATCGAACTTTCTAACTTTGTTTATAGGACCTCTAGAATGAAGCTTCAAATATTCTGACAAGTCTGCTCAAGTATCAGTATTCATGATCTAAAAAAAGAAATATAATTTAATAGATTTACAAAATGTATGTGTCAAAATAATATTCGAATTTATTGCAATATTTATGAACTTACACGTCGTACAAACCATTCTACAAGCTCTTTATTCACATCTTTAGTTATATCTTTCTCATTTCATGTTTCACCTCGCATCTATCTCTTTGTTTATATCCTCAACTCTTTAATAAATGGATCTGCAATTTCACTATTGAATGGCACATATCTATCTGCCTGTAATAATTCCAATTCTGTCAGTTTCACATTTGAGGTCCTCCCAACTGATCGGCCAATAGCAGGAAATATTTTGGATTTTTGATGCATTTGAGATTGATTTTATGTGTCTTCAACACGTCTAACTCGATTAAATCTTGTCTCAATATCATCCAAATATCTAGAATAAAAGGTAAGACACTCCTCATCCAAATAGCCTTCAGTAATAGAGCCTTCTGGTTGATCTTTATTTCTCTTGTATGCTTTCAAATGCCCAAGTTATCTGTGAAATAAAAAAAATAATATTATATATTTATTTAAATTCCAAATATTTTTTACTTAAATTAAAAACATATAAATAAAATACCTCTCAATTGGATACATCCATCGATAATGAACGGGGACTCCTAATTTAGCTTCCTCAACCAAATGCACTGTTAAATGCATCATGACAGTAAAAAACGATGGGGGAAAGATCATCTCCATTGCACAAAGGGTCAATAAAAACCTCTCCTAGAGGTTTTCAAGCTGAAATGGATGTAGAGATTTCTCACATAATTTCCTGAAAAATGTGTATAATTGGAGTAAAATAGCAGTAACTTTTTCAGGTAATAATGTGTGTAATGTCAATGGTAGTAACTGTTGTAACAAAATATGTGAATCGTGACTTTTCAATGCATGTAACTTACGATTCTTCAAGTCAACACACCTCAAGATGTTACTCGAATACCCATCAGATAACTTCACATTCTTTAAAATTTGAAGGAATGTATCTTTATCCCTATTTTCATTGCAAAAATGGTCGGAGCATACTTTTCATTCTCATCTGGCCAGAGATCACGTTTTATGTTCATTACTTGTAAGTCTTTGCGAGAATTGAGATGATCCTTCGACTTTCCATGCTCATTATGTAATGTGAAAATAAAATAATCATAAACATTATTCTCAATATTCATCACATCAATATTGTGCCGCAACAAATTAAATTCCCAATACGGGAGTTTGAAGAATATACTTTTTTTCCATTTTTGCGTTCTGATTTCACCTGATGATGCACTTCGGACCCGTTCTCTACTATCATTCAAATGAAGAACCTTCCCAAATTCTGTTTCAAGATTTTCAAGTTGTGTCAATATTTCAGAACCAGTTAACAACTTTGGAGGTGGTCTATGATCAATGGAACCATTAAATTTTGATCTGTTCAACCGAAATCTTTGAGATGCATCGAGAAATCATTGATGGCACAAGAAGCCCCATTTTCTACTGTGAGGTAGCTGTTTGGGCTCAAAATCAAAGTTACAAATGGGAAAATCCAAACCCGTGTAACTGTTCAAACCAGATAAATTCCCAAGCCTAAGTAAGTCACTAATGGTCCACATTAAAGAAGCATGCATTTTGAACATTGTTTTAGAAGAAGAATCAAATGTCTCAACATTGTTTCTCCATAACTCTTGCAATTCATCAATCAAAGGCTGCAAGTATACATCAATATCATTTCCAGGCATTTGTTTTCTAGGAATAGTCATCGAAATAATAAAATATGTTTGTTGCATACACATCCACGGAGGCAGATTATAAGGGATCAAACCAACTGGCCAAATTCTATAACTGGTACTCAAAGTCCCAAATGGGTTGAATCCATCGGGATCCAATCCAAATCGAACATTCCTAGGATCAACTGAGAAAACTAGATGTAATGAATCAAATGTCTTCCATGATTGGGAATCTCATGGATGTCTCATTAACCCATCATTGTTTTTATATACAGAATGCCACTTCATGTGTTAGGTGGTTTTCGATGACATGAATAATCTTTGCAATCGAGGCTTTAAGGGAAAGTAACGCAAAACCTTTGCAGGTGTGTTCCTTTTCTTCTTCTCTATGATATTATGTTCATCCAAACTTCCAACATCACCCTTTTACTTCCATCTAGAAGAAGAACATTTCTTTCAATTATATCTACTTGAATCCTCTCCCCAATAAAGTATACAATCATTGGGACATGCATGTATTTTTGTATAATTCAGACTAAGCTTGTTAACAAATTTTTTCATATCATAAAAAGATTCTTGGATTTTTTTCTTCAGGAAATGCATCATGAATCAATTCCAATATCATGAACATTTCCTAATTTATGATTCCACATAGACATTTGATATGGTACAACTTCAGTAGAAATGCAAGCTTTGAATATTTCAAAAACCCACTATACAACTCTTGATTCCATCGTCAAATAAATCATGAAATGCATTTTACTCAATTAAGTTTTCTCTTACATTTGGCTCCACATAATCAAGAGGAGGATCTAATGATATGTTACAATCTTGATCTACTTGTGTTACAGTCTCAAAATCATCACTTGTCACATTGGAATTTGTAGCACCCTCTTCTGGTTGTTATTATATGTTTTGATGGTGATAGTGGTGTCTTGCAGTTCCTAATGCATCATTTATGAGGTTTTTCATTTCATTTTCCAATGTCGATGAAGTTGGGACCTCATTCTGTGGATTAACATCAGTGCTCAATATGTCTGTAACGTTATATTCTCCATGCCAAACCCAGCACAAATATTGACTAGGGGATTGCTTCAGTATTAAATGGTCATAAACTTCATCTCTCTTAAACCATGTACTAAATTTACATTTAGGACATGGACATATTATTCTCCCTTCAACAGATCGATTAGAAATTGCAAAATCTAAAAACTCATTCAAACCCTTAACATAGTGACGTGTGTTCCTCAGTAATGTGATCCAACTTTTATCCATGTATATCACAATGTGCCTACATAATAAAAAAAATTAAAACACATAGTTACTACTAAATAGAGGATGAGATTCATATATATGATAGTGTAAGATTACAGAAACATAATATAATAAAGATGATCCCATGAGTTAGATATGAAACCTCTAGTGTTTGGGATAGGGGAAGTTTCTTTGGTAAAGAGAAATAGTGTGCTAACAATTTCATATTACTCAATTACCACATGGTCAATACTAAAAGTTATTCTAAACAGTATTCCTATCATGTTTCTCCCAAATCTACAAATTTTCAACCCTTGACTTTTTAAATCCTTTATAGCATCAAAATATAATATTAGATAAAAAAAGTAACATAATCATAACTTGGTTGGAATCACAGTTCATGAGGAAAAAAATAATGTTTCCAATATTGATGAAGAAGCATAGAAATAGAAGGATGTAACCCTTAATTGGTCCTAATTGTGTCTCTCTAAATCACAAAGCAAATGGTATGGGCTTCATGACCATAAACTAAATGACCCATGTTACAAGACTGTATCTAACTCCTTCAACCCAGGTAGTAAAATATAGACATCCCTTATTCCACTGCTTCCATTTATGATTAGAGTGTTCATATATTTTCCTCTTAATATCACACAACAAAGCACTAAAACAATCTCAAAGAGTGAAAACCCCACTATTATCAACAACAGTTGTCATTATGATTAGTTTTATTGAGTTATAATTAATTATGAGATCATCCATATTCATGATACCTTATTTTACCAATTCATATCAGGTTAACATGAAACATCTCTTCATGTAGGCTACCCTAGCTTATGGTCCACACATCATAAACATAAACAATGTGCACCTGGGTCAAATTTTTCTAACCTTAAACATCATCTATATCGGTAAAACTTGCATGAACTAAAACTATATAAGTAAATAGAAACACAACTCATCATGGTGAATAATTATAAAGATAAACCTTGGAAAAAATTGAGTCTCCACTAACTGGATATGACGCAAACCTAATCTAAATTAAGCATTTGGAATTTAAAAATTAAAGAAATCTTGTTAGGTTTAAAATATGTAATGGGAAACCTAATAAGAAGACAATTCCTTGTGAATTAGGCCTCCCCAATTTGAGGATCAATAAAATTTTAAGGTGATAAAATAAATGACTTAAAGCTTGTGGGGTTCATAATATTAATCTAGAAGAAGTTCGGTTGTACTCTCTAGGCCCTTTCGACTATGAAAATTTTTAAGCATTCACTTTTTCTCTCATCCCCAGTTTATCAGTCCAGAGGTATATTTATGAAATGTGCAAAGAAATAATTTTGGTGTGATCAAACCCTTTTAAATATTGGAATCCACACTCAAAATCTACCCATTTGCGATCCTTATCATGTTGAGTGAACTATTTTATCCAAATGGACTAAAAAAGTGTTATAGTGATGGTAGTTATGCCTATACCCATCCATGATCCATATAAATGAGGAACTAATTCATCCAAATGAACTAACTATAGTGTTAATTTGATGGTATTTATGTTTATATCCATCTATTATCCATGATCAAAATGAAATAATTCCTCCAAATAGACTAAATCTAGTGTTACATTTATTGTACTTATGCCTATACCCATACATGATCCATGAACCCGAGGAAATATTTTTGACTCAAGCATTTTTGAGAACCATATTTGACTTTATGCATTACAAATTAAATGTTCAATTGGTTTTAGATTATTTTAATGATCTTTCCACCAAAAATTTAATAGGTTATTATGAAGTGTTAATCAAGCTAAAACAAAATCTACAGAATGGATGAAAATTAAGAATCAAAATACCTTCATTCATTGATATAAACAAATGATAAGAGGATCCATATTCTAGAGTCTCTCTTCGATGTTATAGGTAAAGAAAAATGATAAAAACAACTATAAGATACTCAAATCTTCCAAATCTAAAAAATAATCCAATTCCTGATGATAATTGTTGATGGACTATTGAAGGTTAATTTGTTTAATATCTTTCAATTTATCCAATGGATGTGTCCTCTTAACATGGGAGGTTAGTTTTAAACTCCTTCATATAATGGGCTCAATCCTTATGTCTGCTGATAGTAGCTACACCTACACCCTTTACACTTGAGCCTCATGTTCTCGTGGTTTTTCAATCTTCATAGCTATTCAATCATGAGGCCTTGCTTCTTCAATAGAAAAATTATGCAACTACTGAATGGAATCCTCTATATCTTGGTCTTGATGGTTAGAAATATTGAATAAGAGGAGGCTATATTCTTGGACTACCTATTCCTCTCAAGAAGTGAGAAAATGATGGATAAGAGCATATAAGTTCCATTAATTGAACCCAATTGTGACCAAGCCATAAAAGAGTTAGAGAAGAAACTCCACTTTATCAATATTCTCCTCTTTCCCCATGATGATAGAAAAAATTGGGCACCAAACACATTTTATCACAGCTTAGTTTTTTACAGTGATGTTGGGATTAAAATATTATTTACTTGATTCTGTAAGTAGGAAGCTAACGATCTTGTAGAAGCCTCCCTTTTTTATCACCCCATGAAGCCACTATAACAAAAATGTATGTAGGAAGCTAAAGATAATGTAGAAGCCTCCCTGTTTTATCCCCCCGTGAAGCCACTATAACCAGCCACCACTATGCCTCCCCACAAACCGAGTTGAACCTCCCCATATTTCATATAGGGAAACCCCTACATCAAAATTCCTTCTAATATGGGTGTTTAAGAGGTTATTTATATATTTCACCAGCTAGAGGTGACACCACACCCATGGTGCTTCTAGACTATAACATGTCAAAGTTATCTAGACAATACCACTCCAATAATTCAATCACTAAAAAAATGGGTAAACTAAAAAATAGCCTTAAATCATTAAAAAATAATAAAATTATTTCATGGGGTGTAAAAATCAACCCCCTAATGACACATTATTTCCATATAATGTAATTATTAGAAGTATAAAATTCAAAATAATATAACCCCGTGATACCTCATTTCAAGAGGTGGTTGGGTGGGAAAATAACTTAGGGGTATCTGAGATAATTAAATCCAAAAAAAACACATATAAAAGGATTAAACTATTCTATACAATTTCCTCATCATCTCCAATCATATTAAAAAAATAAACATGAAACACAAAACCCAAAATAGGTAGAGGCATAGCATATATCTCTGCACCATTTAGGGATAATCTAGAATGGTGAAATTTAGACAAAACATACACCTCGTGAAAAAACACAACCAAGAACCTAAATTCCACCAAAATCCCACAAACCCTAAAACTATCCCTAAAATTAACTTCCATTAAAGATCCAAAATCTGAAAGCAATGGTGAAAAACAAACCCCCATAAAATTCAAATTAATAACAACCTTTATTTTTTACCCAGGTTGCAATGCTCAACATGGTCCAACTAGAACCTCAACCGCATGGTCTTCATGTCACAGAAACCTCAAAAATATCAAAACCCTCATGTTCTCAATAATATAAATTTTTTATTAGTAATGTGAGCATGATTTCATTTGTATTATCATTCCCAACCCATCTATAACCAACCTCCACAAATCTCAATCATAGGTGCACACAACCTTCATGTGGAAAAAACCCAAATCAATGAGGTATTCACAAGACCATAATTCACTTCAAACTACCTTAGGACATCCAAAAAACTAATTAAAACCGAAAATAATATGGAATGAGGGAAACCTGGGAAACCTAGGGTCAAGGGGTCGTCGGGGTCGCGGGGGGACGGGGTCGCCGGGGTCGTGGGGTCGCGGGGTCGCTGGGGTCGCGGGGTCGCCGGGGTCGTGGGGGAAGCGGGGGAAGCAGGGTGAAGTGGGGTTGGGGTGGGGGGAAGGGTCGTCAGCATAAAAAAATGTTTCGCGGCGATTTCTTATAAACCGCTGCAAAACCATTTTACAAAAAGTTTTATCAATGGTTCCCAAAACTGCTGCTAAAGCCAATTTATGTTGTAGTGATATCCCAAACATACCACAATGGTTTTCATTGATAGTATCTGTATTAGGGGTCGATGTTTTCCTTGTTGGGTTGTGTTCATAAAAATGTGAGCCTCCTCTTTGTAACCTATTCATTGTTTGTTTGAGTTGTTTGGTCTTGTGAGATGTCTTCTTTGGATTTTTTTTAATCTATTTATGATGTTATTACTTTTTTATTTTCAGATTTCATAGTTTCATGTTTTGAGAAGAAGCAAGTATTAGTTCTTTGGTCTTCAAATTTTTTATTATTTCCATGGATTGTAGTTCTTTCTTTCTTTGGTCTTGATTAAAAACTTCTCTTGGGACTTTTGGGGGAAGAATGTGTCATGGGGGGGATTGTCACACCCCGACCTGAAAATTTAAAATTATTTTAAATATTTTTGACTTCATATTTATTTAATTTCTATTCTTGGTCTTTTTCCTATGAAATTCTAGTTTTTTGTCATGAAACGAATTTTTCATGGTTAAGGGACATGGTATTCTAATCCACGAGTGAGACAACGTCTACAATTTTTTACAGATCCAACCACATGGGTGGAAAATGGTTTTCCAGACCGTGAAACCAGCCTATGTGGTGTACTCTAGGATTCCAATAGAGGGTGCACAGTTTGACAAACTGTGCGACCAAAACCGTGCAGTGTGTATTTTTTTCAAATAAAATTTAAAAAAAATAAATTAAAATTGAAATCTAATTACAACCCCTACCCCCCTATATCACGCAACCAGCTCCTCGCCTCATTCCTCTGTCCATGCACGTGCCACCCCTTCATATGAGCCCCTTTCTCTGGTAATTTCCTTCATATTTATTCATGTTTCTTGACTATTCCTTTTAGGTTAGGTCTATGGGTCCCTCCTATTACCATTTATAGTGATTTTTCCATTCCCTATTTCCCTATTTCATTCATACCAAACCTAGGGTGAGTGTTCACCCACTTTTTGGTTATTTTGTGTGTTGTTATGGCAAGCAATGGGTCTCCCAGCACTTCTTCGTGCATTTTTCAGCATCCACCACTAAAGGTGAAGTGTTTTGGTCCTTTATAGTTCACCCTCCACTATTTGAGGTTTATTTATTCATCCTTATTTTTTTGTTCCAATTTTTTGTGGACTTTGGTAGTTTTTTGGATCCCTTCTTATTAATAAGAACATTTTATGGCTCCTTGAAAGATTCCACACATATACGAAAGTATGAATATATATATATCCTCCTTGTAAATATCCCCTCATGGAGAGAGGAATATGTGTATTAGATTAATGGGTGTATATATATATATATGAGTTTCTATGCATGAAAGTCTACAGTGAACATCATCATAGGAATCGAGTGTCAGGTGTTTTGGATTGGCTTCCTCCCTTTTGGATTAGGATCCCCTTTTCATTAAACCCTTAGATTGATGTAACCATGATTACATTCTACTATAACCTTTAATTGATACTAATAAATGATAAATAATTCATATAATATTTGATTGATTTGAAATGAAGTAAATTCATTGTTGTATCAAATTGTATGAAATTGTTTTACTAGACTCTTCTCACCAAGTGTTTGACAAAATTCCTAGTTGGATTTTATAAATGGATTATGGATTGAAAATGTTTTTTTGGGTTTCTCAAATGGATTTATAAATTGTTTTATATTTTAAATATATTTTTTGATTATTTTAGAAATGTTTCGTCACTTAAATATGTCTTAAGGCCTGTTTAGAACCTTCATAAATTTATCCTCTTTTGAAAAATCCATTGGGATTGATCTCTTAACTTGATGTGTAAGAATGGGAATGGTATATCCTTGGTATGGGACTTCCCTCATGTGTTAATGGTTGAATGAAAGGGGATCTACTTCAGTGTTACTCATGAGTGATGCTTGGTTGTGTGTTGTATTCTTGTGATTTGTATATGGTTGGTTAATTTGGATCCCCCCACTTTTGATATGTTATGGGAACATTGGATAGGTACTGTAATTACCAAGAATGTTTCCTGCACTAATTTAGATTAATCTCTATCTTGTGAACCTATGTATAAACCATGATCAAATTTGGGATTTTCCCCATCTGTTAGGCCAGGTAGTGAAAGCCCATATAGAGCCTCGGATCCGGGTGACACCCAATAGTTCCCCAAGCCTAGTTGTCTACATGCCTGCAAAACCATCTCCCTGAATGCCAAAGGCTAATGACTAGTAGTGAGGTCCTAGGGTGTGTTAGTAGGGAGACTATTCCCTCATAGATCAGAGTATGTACAACGATAAACAATATATATTAATTGGTGTCGGCCTATTGAAATAAGAAACAAAATATAAATAAGTAACTGGTAGAATCTATATAATCATAACTAATGCAATGATAACATCATGTCAAAATACAATAAAAAATGAGAGTTTATGGGAACAGGGGTACAGTCCTATATTACATGGTATACAAAACTATAAAAATAAAAAAATGATACAACACAACATCTTGAGAATAAGCTCTGTCCTCTACCCCCCCCCCCCCCCAAAAATATATATCCTAAACAATAAAGAAATCAAGCATCGGAAGTGGAATGATTCCCCTTTATCAATACCTGATAGCATAAAGTATACTCAAGTACCAAACAACGCCCAAGAAGGGTATGAGATATAGATCTCAATAGGCTGGCACTCACTATGTCTAGACCATTCCATTTCATTCTGTAAACAAAGATAGTGTTCCATATAAAATAAATGTATAGAAATCAATAATTAAAACTTGTAAACCTTTGTATGGGGTCATTAGTGGACACCCTTCTTATACCACCTACCTCGGCCTATGCCAGAAGTCTGAATGAGGTATATGTTCAAAGTATAATATGAATATAATGGCCTAAATAAAAAAGGTAACCCAATAAGACATACCCCTAATATTGTGCATTGTCTTAGGGTATAGTTCATATATCACCATACAATTATGATAGTAATAAAGGGAGACACATTAAAAATTCATAAGAAAACTCAATAATAATAATAATAATTCATATCTTGTAATTAAAAAAAATCTGTCAAATCCAGGTGTGGAGTCCCATTTCAATCCATTGTGATCTAATAATTATCCCAAATACCACAATAGTAACATTTGATAGTCCAATACCACTTAGTTTGTCCTAAGTGACCCGTATGATGTCCCTAGTTTCACGTGAGGCATGATAAACTATGAGTCTATACTTGGTATCTCACATATGGGACTGATATCACCCAATACGTGGACTATCTATCTTGCCAATGGTTCTATCCATGATTTCTCTATTACGGATCTAGTATCACTCAAGAGTATAAGAAATCTCAAAATAATCCCTTTCTTGGAAATCCAATGCTTCTTCCCCGACGCATTGAGTCGTAACCAAATGATCCTAGAGAGTCCATCCAAGGGTCCTTGATATGGAACACATGTTCTCTCCTAGCGTGTATCAATTGAAACAATTTTCCAAAGAACATCACATGAAATGAAATATATATCACAAGGAAATGAATATATATAATCACCTTCCAATAATATTCATCTCAATACCACAAGTTTAACATTTATCAAGACATTCAATTCAAGACAACATAAATGGAATAATTCTAATGGAAATGCACAAGCATCAAATAAGAGTTAGCATGGCACGAGTCATAAGATACAAGTAATATAATGTAAACAATAAAATATAACCTTATACAAATGAGATTATCATGCCTCTTACTGTATTCCAATAATGACATTCCAGTATCTCAAGATATCAAGATTGACCAAGCTTAACGTTTAAATTCAACCCATGAATGTCATTAAAAACCAAAAAAATTAATCATATCACAATCAAGGAGAATATAATGTGTACTATAGCATAATGAACATGACATAACATAAGTGTAAGAAAACGAATATCAAAATAAGTAAGTTACTCAACTGACCTACAATAGGCCTTCAAATATAAAGCACGTGTAAATCAATGAAAGTCATCAAGCAAGGGAATTTGGTTATAAGGGGAAATTCATGATATTGAGGTTCACCCTTATGGATAGATATCCACATTAATCTAATTATAATCACAGAATTTAACCATGTCACCACTAACATAATGCAACTAAAGATTTAGGAATAGGCAAAATAATCCATTCAAGGTGGGAAACCCCCATAGGGGTGGACAAAGTCAAGGAGAAAACCCTATGTATGGGTTTATCTGTAAGATTATTTCACTATGGGAATGTTAATCCATTAAAATCAATTTAATATGCAATAACAAGGCATCATAGAAGGCTCCAGTAAGTGGCATAACAACGGGTCCACAAAAAATGATGAAACGATGGGAAATGGGGGTAGACACCGTACCTCATTGTCCTATTACTATACACACCTAGTAACAAGATTTAATTCAATATAAAATGGAAAAAATAAGAGGATTTAACAAAACCACCAAAATAGGGAAAATTCCATTACACCAAAATAGATCAATGGATGATGTAAAAACCATAAAATCAAGGGGTGTGTAAGGGATAGATTACCGAGGGGATTTTATAGCATATGATGGTGAAGTAAACATAGTATATTTGAGGGATATATCAAAAAAAACCAATGGATGTGGAGTGGAGTTCATGAGATATGGAGGAGGATGGTTCCCCTAGAGGGAAGAGTGGAGGAGAAGATAAAATACTTAAAACATTCATTACAGGAATAGCCTTAATTTCACCAATGTTTTCACTGCGCATGGTTTGGACAAACCATGCATCAACTGTGTGCATGGTTTCACTTCACTCGGCACATCGCATAGACAAGGAGCATGGTTTGACTAACCATACATAATCCATGTGTTTTCCCACTATCCAAAACCTGAAAATGGTGCACGGTTATGCATCCTGGGTTTCTTAGTTTCAGACAAACCATGTGGCCTAGTCTGATTTCCCCATTTTTTGTGATCTGGGCTTTAAATGTGCCCTGCAAGCCCCCCCCCCCCAGAACCTCTTTCAACCTCTTTGTCTTCAAATTTAGGTTCATTTTAAGTAATTAAACCAAAAAAATTAATAGTACATACCTTTAGATAATTTTGGGATGTTACAACCTCCCAAACTTAAAACAACTCATCCCCAAGTTTCCCTTCCAAGGGTGGTAGAACATATTTAGAAAAGAGCTCTTTCCACTGATCATGTTCATTGGCCTCCCACTCCTAGGTCACGTCTAGAACACATCTGTTCTACCATAGCACCCAGACCATAGGAACCAACTTGCCTCATAGAACCTTCTTACTATGATTGATGATATCAATTTTATACTACATGAAGGATGCATCTACCTACAACTCGATATCTTCATGATCAAATGAGTGAGATAGGTTTGAATGGTATTGTCGATGCTACGATACATGGAAGACATCATGCATGACACAATAACTCTTAGTTAACAACAATTGGCCCAACTCTCTCCACAATCTCAAATAGCCCGACATAGCAAGGCAAAAACATTCCCTATCACCTGATTCATTTATGACCCAAACAAGAAGATACACACAGAAAAACCTGATGTATGACCATGAACTCCAAAGGTCTATAGTGATGATAGATATAAGACTTGTTTTTGGATGTAGCTAAATCCATAAACTTCTGAATCATCTATACATTTTCTGAAGTCTCCAGAATTAGACGAGGATACAGTAGAGATGCCTCACCTACCTCAAGCCAGTATAAAAGAGACTGTCACGTTATACCATAGAGGGCATCATAAAGAGCAATCTGAATATTTTCCTAAAATATATCATTGAACAAAAAATCAACCAGGGGAATATGTTTTTCTTATAAATCTCCAAAAACAAGGATATAGGCCCAAAGAATATATTATAACACTCCAATCATCCACTCAGATTTTTCATCGGTCTGAGGGTGATATGAAGTACTCAAGAGAACCTATAAATCCAGTCCATCTGTAAAACATTCCAGAAATGCGATGTAAATTTTTCTTCTCAGTCTGAAATGATAGAATAGGGTACGCCATGATTTTGCACTATCGCCCAGATATAAATCCTTCGTAACTAGTCAACAGAGAAGGACTCTCAAATCGGTTGGAAGTGCATGACTTTGGTAAACCTGTTGATGACCACCCATACTACATCGCTACCTCAAGGAGGTCTATAGAATCATATAACAAAATTCAGGATGACTTCATTCTAGATCCACTCAGGAATGGATAGAGGATGTATAATTCCAACATGTCCCTGGTGATCTACCTTAACCTGTTGACAGGTGGAGAAACTAGTGATAAAGAATAATATTTGTCTC
Organism: Viscum album; assembly: GCA_963277665.1. Classification (NCBI taxonomy): domain Eukaryota; kingdom Viridiplantae; phylum Streptophyta; class Magnoliopsida; order Santalales; family Viscaceae; genus Viscum; species Viscum album. Next base: position 282,560,937 of record OY728167.1, read on the forward strand.
ATCATACCTGGCCACCAGTACTAGTGACACATATTTCTATACATCTTTGTGAGCCTTGGATGAACATTCATAAAAGAGGCATTAGATTCCCTCATCATCTCTTCCCATATATCAGGAGTAAGAAAAACATGCACATGCTAGAGCATGGTCTCATTTACATCAACATTATAACCATGATGTGAGTTCTCTCCTACGACACTCTCCCTAATATGAGTCTCTCTGGATAATATTGT